>CM035231.1:75630242-76830242 GCA_020226215.1 Sindora glabra | reverse complement strand
AGTTTTTTACTTGAACAAGATCACATTCTTAGTGACTTGAATGCACTCTATGTCATCAGCACGGGAACTATATCAAAACAGAGACAACTTAGATGAGTTATTTAGTTAATTAGTTTGTATTCGAGTAAAGTGCTGTAATTGAAATTTAGTGCTGTCTGTGAATGCAATTAATTGCCTTTAACAACATTAAGTCTTATTTGGATTAAAGCCCTTCTTTTCCAGACCTTCGATGGCATTATAGGTGGCGATGATACAACTGATGTTCTTAATTGCTGGACAGTATAGGTCATGCATTCTTGTTCTTATTGTTGCTTAGCATCTTTGTCACATTATTTAACTTATTTATGGCATTGGCAGATTGATGAAATAATTAATATCAGTTGTCCTCTTCGAGGCAGATATCAACCAGCACCTCCTGGACTTAAACGGTGCCTGAAGTTGTCTATGACAGATGGCGTTCAGAGGGTGTTTGGAATGGAATACAGGCCCATTCATGCTCTTGAAGTTTGTGCTTCTGCTGGTTTAAAGGTTTTTCTAGTTACATCCTCTTTCTTGATTCGAGTTTACATGGTGCGCTTTTGAAAAGCAATTTCCCATATTCGCCTTGAATACATACAATAAAAGGTTGGCTTATGGAGATTATAATGGTCATGTGGCATTCATGTTTCTGACTATGATTTAGCATGTTATTCTAATTCTTGCTTGGGCACGCCTTCCATGATATATATATATATATATATATATATATATATATATATTTTAACTCTTCCTTGCTAGTAAGACTGACTTCAGGTGATCTTCTTGATGGATGTAGGTTGCCATCTCTAATGTTCATGTACGTCACGGACTTCTGATGCTGGTCCCTGAAACAATTGAAATTCTGGGGGGATTGGTTGAGCAGCTGGATGGAGCACGAAAGCGGCTTTTTGATGAATTGAATAAGCCACCAAGGGGGAAAAGGTGCAAATTCACGTATTTGATCATTTGGACAAAAAAACATAACAGAAAATTATATCCAGAAGCATGAAAATTGCATTAATGCAAATCTCTCTGTTATTTCTAGATCCCCGCATAATGTTATGTGAATGCCAGATAACTGTTGCCAGCTTGTAGTCTTGGACTGGATTAAGAGCTGCGGCATTTACTGTCCTTTGAAAAGGGTGTTTGGGGAGGGGGGTTGCAAATGAGGATTATAATATTAGTGTGTGAATTTACCATGCTATAAACATGTCTCTTGAATTGTGCAGTCTAATTGCTATTACATAACGTCTATTTGGGTTCTATTTATCTTGATTTTGCCATGTCAAACTATATATGGGTCTGTTGAGTGAAATGAATCTGGATATGAAAAGGGCTAGTTTAGACTACCTAAGCTTGTTGATAAGTGGGTTTCATCATCCTCTTGTAGAACTAGAAATGGAGCGCTTCCTCCTCTAGCAGCTAGAGCAACTCTTGCTGCATGGCCATTGAATGGAGTTGATAATCCTGGTCTTCATAATTCTACAGTGCAAAGGAGTGATCCCATTCAAGCAAACAACCAAGGTACAGCCTTCTGACGCACACATGTATGTTTGTATAGCTAGATGTGTGCATCTTTGATGAAGCCTGTCTCTTCGCTCTTTGATGACTTAATTTTTTTTGATCTGTTTCACTGTGTGCTTCATTGCATGGCTCAACCTGGCCTGTCAGGCACTGATAATAATCCGACAACAGAAGGCACTTTACCCAATTTTGTACCAGATACTGCTTCCAATTCAATACCTAATGTTGTTTCAAATGTTGAGGCCATGCACATTGGTACACTTAGGGACACCAATCCTGTGCCCTATGCAAACTTTATGGCGAACCGATTCTCTCCTACAATTGCAAATGCTGAAGGGATGCCTGCAAACAGTCCTATTGTCACCAGGGCAAATTCTGTGTGCGATGAATCTTCTCACATGGGTTCAAATGTTCCAGATGCCCCTGTACATGAAACTTATATAACCAGGGAGAATTCTGTTGCTCACCAAAGTGCTGCTGCAGCTCAAAATGTTGAGGAAACAGACAGGGATGATGTTCCTGTAAATAGAGTGCATGCTCTTGTGAATGGATCCTCCTCACCTATTTCAATTATTGACGATAGCCGTATGGTTGATGCCTCTGACCACCCACTTTTACTGTCTGGGGACCAAGAAGTTCCTTTCACATACTTAGCCAATTTGTCAGCCAAGTGGGCAGCAATAAAGGAGAAAGAACCTTCTGTTCAGGGGATAATTAAGGTATAAATTATCTATAGTTCTTTTCCCTATAGTATGCATATGTGATATGTCATTGCTTAAATTGTTTATGTTGACACTTAAGGTGATGGGAGTAGATGAATCTAACCCACTATCAGTTCCTTGCTCTATAATGTTGTGGAAAGTTTCTATTGTCAAATTCTTTCAATCATCCGAAGAAAGAAATTTAGTTGAGATGAAAATTTCAGTCCACCTTTTTTCTTTGATTTTTTTCTAAATTTCTACTCATGCAAAGTTCCAATGATTTGAGAACCTGCCTCTCTTTTTATTATGCATTTCATAGTATTACTGCTATTGGTGATTGTTGCAAACCTCTATAATATTATCATTTCCTAACTTGCAAATGCAATATCTGTAGTGTTTTTTGACTGGGGTAAAGGGATTCCAGTATAAACAAAGGACAAAGTATGAGCTTCAGGCATACATTGATGATGGTAGCCTTATTTCTGAGATCCTCATAGACCACAATGTGAGTTTGCTTTAGAACTTGGTGTTTTACGATATGCACTTTATCTTCACTGTGGTTATTTGATCTGTAATTGATTTGTTTAGGTTGTACAAAAAGGAATTGGTTATCCACCTGCTGAGGTTACTGCTGCTCTTTCTTCTTCAGACGTGAAAATAGTCCGCAACATGAAGGAGACTCTGCGTAAATTTCAAGCTTTTTTGGCAAACTTTGAGGTAAAACTACTAACCTAGTTCTAAGATTGACTTGATCATTCTCTTATAATATGTTTCCTTCTTCAATGAGAAAAACGGAGGTAATTGGGAATAAATTAATCATTGATTCATGTGTATGTTAACTTGTTTTCTATAGGGAGTAATGCTTGTGGAGCTAAATGAAAAGTGTTCTCTTCCACTTGTCCTAGAGATGAATCACGGCATTCCTCAATCTGATGCGCCGTTGCTTTTGAGAAGGTTGAAGTCCCTGGTCACTGCTCAAGTTCAGAAGCACTGTCCTTCAGATCCTATTGAGTTATCCCCTTGATTATCTCAAGTACTTCAATATTGATTCACGCAGATAAGAGTTTATATCTGATAATTGTTGCTTAACACCAAGCCCATACGAGACAAATAACCATGTCTGATCACCAAAATTATTGAGTCGTGGCCTACTTGTGAAACAGAAGCTTGACTTCGTACCCTTTCGCCCCCTTGAATCGGTTTTCCTGCCATGCTTTAGTTACGACATTATTAGACGCCCAACTAACTCGAGTTATGTCAATTTGGCCCAGGTGAAGTTTCAGAACACCACCTATGTAATTAGATGGAATTGTAAATTTTTTGTAAGTAACTTTTTAATTGATCAGATTTTTACATGAGATCTTGTAAGTTTGTAAACCGAAATTGTCATTGGCTTCTCAGTAAATTATTTTGTGAAACAGTAACTTAGTGACAATATATCTTAGTTTTATATTATATAAAATTGTAAATTTTTTTTTTCATAAAAATACAAGATTTCATTCAGAATATCTAAAAATCAAACTCCATTTTTTTCCACGTTTTGAACATTTGTATCAGGAGTCTCGCCAACGTGTGCAAAAATTTTGTCATTATATACAATAGTAGTATCATTAGAAATAGTAATTCATCATGGCATGAGCTAGATTGTTGTAAGATTCTCTAGTTGGGCTTGAGCTTGGGTTGTCTAGCTGACTCAGGATACAGACTTCTTTAAGCCGCTCGCGTAAACAAGCATCTTGTTAATTGTACCTCTCTCGGAAGAACTCGACATTAGTAGCAAGCGATTGCTGCACTCCAATGCTTGTGTACAGAGCATCCTCCAATACAATGATGTTCTCATCATCTTGGTTCCTCTCCATGCGCTCTCCACAATTGCTTTTGCTGCTTCTGTCACTGGCCTCATCAGCATCACACTGATCAGAACCTGAAATCCATTAAATCCTTGATATTCAGAAAAAGCTTAAAATTTCAATTGCTGCGTTTAAAAAAATATATATATCTAAACTAGAGAAAAACAGTTGCTGACTTACATCTCTCATTTCTTGATCAAAAGTCGTTCGGCTTTCCTCGTGGCTAAAATACCAAATTACGCAAAATTTTAAAACAATTTATCGTTTTACAGCGGGTTGGAAACATATTACCAGAATACGCAGGGCGCCATTCAAATTGGCGCCCCTGGAGGTTGGAGGCGCCATTCAAAGTGGCGCCCTCCCCTTGGAGGCACCATTTGAGGTGGCGCCCTCCAGGAGGGAGGCGCCATTTGAGTAGGCGCCCTCCGGAGGGAGGCGCCATTTTGACTGGCGCCCTCCGTAGGGCGCCTTTAAATTTGAATTTTGAAATTCAAAGGGAGGCGCCATTTCATCAGGCGCCTCCCCCCTATTTATACCCATCCCCTCCTCCAAACCCTGCTTCATTTTATCGCAGCAGCAGCCTCCCTCCTCCTCCAATATCGCAGCAGCAGCCTCCCTCCTCCTCCAAATCTTCGGTCACATTTTCGCAGCAGCCTCCTCTTCATCGCTTGCATTTTCGCAGCAGCCTCCTCTCTCAAACCCTCAGAAGCCATTTTGCAGGTCTGCTTTTCTTTTTCGTTCATCAGTCATCATCCATTCTTATTTTTGTACATTACATTCAGAATCATTTTTTGCTTTGGAGCAAATCTGATCCCAGTCAACTCTCATTTGGTTAGTATATTTGTAATTTTTATTATTATATCATATATTTTTTTAGATTAATTATTATAATTTATGATTTGAAGTGATGATTAAAGAGTTAGGAATAGATTTCTGTTATAATTTATAAATTTTATTTATTTAAGTTTTAATATTTTTTGTATTTATATTATAATATTTATTTTATATTAATATTATGATTTAGAATATGAAATGGTGATCTTGGATTTAGAAAAGATTTATATAAATTTATATGATATGTGATAGTTTATATTTTTTACTGATTGATATTTTTATATAATTTCTGTATGTATATTATAATTTATATTTCATGTTGGTTATTATGATTTACGATGGGAAATAATGATCTACGATTTAGAAAAAAATTATATAAATATATGTGATTTGTGATAATTTATAATTTTTATATAAATATATGTAATCTATGATAATTTTTGTCATAATTTATAAATTTTATTTGCTTAAATTTTGATAATTTTTGTATTTATATTATAATATTTGTTTAATATTAATTATTATGATATATGATGTGAAGTGGTGATCTAGGTTTTAGAAAAAAATTTTACAAATTTATATGATATGTGTTAGCTTATGTTTTTCACTGGATAATATTTTTATAATTTTTGTATGTATATTATAATTTATATTTCATGTTGATTATTATGATTTATGATGGGAAACGATGGTCTAGGATTTAGGAAAAAATTTTATAAATATATGTGATCTGTGATAGTTTGTGATTTTTATTGGTTAGTGTTTGTAGATTTTTTACATTTATATTATAATTTTTAATTTATTTTGATTATTATGGCTTATAATGTGAAGTGATGATCTAAGATTTAGAAAATATTGAAAGTTTAACATATTATATTTATTAGAAAACTAACATGTTATTGATAATATTTTTTTTACAATCATTAATTATATTTTATACTTTATGATAATATCTTAAGTTTTTATTAATGATACTTTTTAAATAGTATATTTTAAGTTTAAAATACATCAACTTAAAGTTCTCGGAGGGTTTACAGTCCGTACATAATTTATTTTTCATTTCATGTACCTTGCAGATGATTTTCCTTTTTATTTCTTCAATGATTGTATTAAAAGTTGAAATAGAAAATATTGAATAATATTAATTTTATATAATATCATATTTTTTATGCGTCAAGTTATTTTTAATGATCAAATATGTTTTTTTTTAGGAATTCATGTTATGGAAAACGCTGACTGAAATAACTAATTATATATTTTAGTTTCAATGAGATGAGTTAGGAATAAAAATTAGGTATTTTTTAACATTCATTAATATTTTATTGATATAAAAATTCGAACAATATATTTTAAATTGAATATACATCAATAAAATACTTTATATAATATTATTTTTCCCTTTAATATATTATCCTACAAAATAAATTTATTTTAGCGTGATTGTTGCATAATTTTATAATTGATACAATAACATCTAATAACTTTTACTTATAGATTGAAATTATTAAATTATCTAACAAATTTTTCTTTCATGCAGAGGTTTTTTTCTATTTGCTTCTCCGAATACTCACCGGTTAGTATTTTTAGGAATTTTATGCTTATACTATAATGTTTATATAGTCATAGTGAAGATATTTTTTATTTCGGTAGAGATATTTATTTAGAATATTATGATATTAATAATATAAAATTATTTATTTTATTTTGTTTGTTATGATTTATTATCTGAAATTATGATTTAAGATGTGAAGTTATGATTTATGAAAATATCGTAGGACTTTATATGTAATGTGATAGGTGTGCTATTAAAATAATAACAAACGAGATAAAGAAGGATGTCGTAATATAAGTCTTACGACCTAGGGGAAAGCCATATTAAGAGAACTGGATCATGTGAGATCTTAATGTATCATAAGAGAGGTACTAAAAAAGCTCCTGAGAAATGTGAATGTAACCAAAAGCCTTGAAAAAGTAGGATACTGTTATTACAAATTTAGATTTTTTTGCATTTAAATAGTAGATATTGTAGATGGAAGAGTAGTAAACGTACCCGAAAAAAATTTAGGTATCCTTGATTTATTTAGGAAGAACTAAGATATATATGGAGGTAACAAATAATAATGTGTACATACTTTTGGTTGCTATTTCGTAGTAGGTGGGAACGGAGAAAAAAAGTCGTAAAAGTGGACAAATAGTGTATTTGATTGGCTAACTAATTTAATTAGTATAATTTGTGTAAAATCACTAAGAAAAATGATGATTGAAAGAGATAAACAAAACCATAGGTAAAATTATATAGTCAAATTTTATATTAGTTTAGGAAAAAAAATAACCTTAGATTGGTCGAAGAAAATAATCCTGTTATTTCATAGAATTAATAGAATACCTTGCAAAATAGTAATACACCGCGTTCATTTTTAATTATAGTATTAAATACTAGTATACTTATTTATGAGAACAAAATTTGTATATGAGACTACTTCTCCATGTGGGGGTGCAGCGAGTATTGTGCAGCTAAGAGTAAGAAGATGAAGAAAAGTTTAATTGCGTTTATATATTTAAATGGTACAATTGTTGAGGGGGATGCGGGGATAATGTACGATGGACCTCCCCCAAAGGCATTGAAATTACGAGGTTGCAACAGTATGGATGCTTTGCGGGAGAGAATTCATGCTCGACTGAAGCTTCACGAAGATCAAGCTGTGGGGAAGATTGTTTACAGGTTTCCACAACATCAAACAGAGGCTCAGTACATGGCATACGAATTGGATGACGATGAAGACTTGGTATGCGCGATAGCAAGCTACGAACAACATCCGACGATTACAGCCATGGAATTGTACGTGGACGTGATCACATCCGAGTTGCGCACTGCCAGCCTTTGTTTTGATGAAAGAGTTCCAAGAACTGCACCGCCCGTGGATCCAGCAGTTTATGTTAGCACTGGTTGTTCGATGGTGGGGGAAGGCCGTCCTTACACAGATGGATTTGAGTTCCACATTTCTGATAGTCATACTCCTGCGCTGGACTCATCTGTTGCAGGTGTTACCCCGGTAAATGCACCCCAAACCTTGGTAGGTTCATCCCGTGCCTTGCCGGTCGTTCAAGAAGAATCTATCGATCCCGTATTGCTGGATGCCCACCTAGAGTCTGGTTTTGAAGACGATGAGGTGTCCTGCAGTAGCAGTGACGATCATGACACAAATGACGATGAACGTGCGGCAACAAATGCAGATAGTGTACCAACGCGGTGTGTGAGGGGTGGTAATGCTGCACAAACATCGTATGGTGTCCCCCAGGCTGCTGTCTTCTCTGACATTGATTGGGATACGATACGGAAGCCAAATGAATTTTCGAAAATCATGAAGCCAACCTATGATTACGACATGGAGGACTTGGAGGTTAGGCAAGAGTTCGATTGCAAGGAGGCTTTAATCGTTGCAACCAAGCATTACCACATCAGAAGGCACCACAGTTATTACGTGGAGGAGTTGGATACCAGAAGATTATCATTGAAGTGTGATAAATTTGGGGACCAATGCAATTTCCACCTCAGAGCGGTGAAACTGAAGAATTGTAACACTTGGACCATAACTAGATTTTCAGGGTCCCACACATGTGTTAATGCTAGATTGACACAGGACCACAAGTCTCTGGATTTCGAGTATATCAGTTCCCTGATCCTGGAGATGATTAAAATGAAGCAAGACGTTCCCATCTCGCTTATACAAGAGAGGGTGGAAGGCATGTACGGATACAAGATTTCGTACAGAAAAGCATGGAAGGCGAAACAAAAGGCAATTGTGAAGGTGCACGGTGATTGGGACAAATCGTATGAAGTGCTCCCCAAATGGTTGGACATTTTAGGCTACTGTGACCAGGCGCTGTTCAAGTTGGAGTCCCACGAATTTGTCACAGCTGATAACCGTGTCGATCCGCAGAAACATGTTTTCAACCGAGTTTTCTGGACATTCAAGCCATGCATTGTAGCGTTTCCTTACTGCAAGCAATTCATACAAGTTGATGGCACGCATCTATATGGCAAGTTCAGGGGCGTGCTACTGATTGCTGCGACTCAGGACGGTAACAAATGCCCCGTTCCTCTTGCCTTTGCCATTGTTGACAGGGAGAACTATGAGAATTGGAGTTGGTTTTTGGCATTACTGCGGGTCAATGTCACGAACAAGCAAGGAATATGCTTGATATCAGATCGACACCGAGCTATAAAGGATGCTGTAGCCACCGAAGGCCTGGGATGGCAGCCTCCTTATGCTTATCACCGGTATTGTATCAGACACATTGCCAGCAACGTTCGCAAGAAGTGCAGGGATGACAGTGTGAGGAAAGCTGTTCTCAAGATTGGTATGTGTTAGTGCAGGCATTTCTTTATTGAGCGTTTCATTTATAAATTTGTGCACCCAGTTATTCATTTTAGTTAACCTATTTGTCTCCTTCTATTCAGCGTACGAGCCCAGTTGGGGAAAGGCCATGGAAAGATTGGGTAATCTTAGCAAAGTCAATGAGGAGATCCATAAGAAGTTGACCGGTATTCCGAACGAGAAGTGGATGCTTGCTTATGACGAAGGCAGAAGATATGGTCATATGACGACTAACATTGTAGAGTGCATCAATGGCCTCTTCAAAGGACTAAGGAAGCTGCCAATCACAGGCCTTGTCCAACAAACATATTATAGATGCGTCAAGTACTTTGTGGAAAGGGCAAAAGAAGCGCACACTGACCTACAACAAGGACACAGATACGCAAGCAGATTCAGACAGGAGCTTGCGACTATCCAGTCACGTGCGACTTCTTACCACGTTCGTGCTTACAATAGAGAAGGGACTAGGTTTGAGGTGGTGGAGGGCTCTGATATGGCTAGTGGCTCATGTGGAAAGGTCGTCCAGGTGTTATTAGACAAAGGGCAATGTGAATGTGGACAATTCCAAGCATATAGGTATCCCTGCGCTCACATTATTGCTGCTTGTGCCTTAATCAACATATCGTGGGAACCATATGTCGATGCTGTATACAGGCTTGACACGCTGCTCAATTGTTACAAATCTGAGTGGTGGCCTATTAGGGATTGGTCGCAGTGGAATAACCTACCACCATTCCCTGTCCTAGTTCCAAATTATGGAAGATTACGTGCAAGGGGACGACCAAAGGCGACCAGAATCAGAAATGAGATGGATTGGCCTCAGGAGAGCGGTGTAAAGCAAAAATGTAGTCATTGTAAGATGGAAGGGCATAATCGTAGGCGTTGCCCACTGCTTCATGGGGACGAAGGCCCTTCTACACCGTGATTTTTACTATTTACTTTCGCATGTATGCTTTAAAGTATGTTAACCAATGTCATAAGTGTAGCGGTTGCACACTATATTTTATTTTTTACGGTTGTAAATTTGCACATCATTATGTATATAAGGGTTACCCCATTACTGGTAATGTGAAATTTTTTATCACCTGTCATTTTATGATATTATTTATATATATTGCACCTTAAATTTAAGACAGTTTATGATATTATTTTTTAATACCTTAAGGTTGTGCTTAAATTGGACAACACCTTTAAGCTTGTGTGTGTTTAAATTTCATTCTTATGCAATGCTTGTCGTGGCAGATGGCATCCACATCCCGACGCGTTGATCCTGGACCACGCGATCCTTCTCTGCTGACCGCTCAGGCCTCACACATATCCCAGTCGGTTTGGACAGGCCATGTATGGAAATAGCTACACCTTAATTAACCTGAGTATTTACTGTTTCTGAATTGTCAGACGTTATAGTTGGTGTTGTTTTTTCTTTTGCAGCCTGACCGTGTGCTTAGGATTCACCGAGCTCATCACTACCATCACCAGCCGCCGCCGGAGTTGATTGTCCCCTTTCTGCGAGAGGCAGGCTTTTACGGCTTGGCGATGTGTGAGTTTGTGTCGATCGACCATCAGTTGATCAGTGCTCTTGTGGAGAGGTGGCGGCCGGAGACGCACACCTTTCACATGCCGCAGGGAGAGACGACTATTACCCTGCAGGATGTTGCCTTTCAGCTCGGCCTACCCATTGACGGTCGAGTAGTGACGGGGCCCACCGTGTGGGGGTGGGGAGGCCTGATAGAGGAGTACTTGGGACTCCAGTTACCGGTGGATGAGAATGTCATCCGAGGGGGGCGACTGAGGATGAGTTGGTTGGAGAGGCATTTCACTCATCTTCCAGATGATGCGGATGAGGTGACAGTGCAGAGATTCGCCCGAGCTTACATTTTACGACTCATTGGTGGGACGTTATTTCCGGACCATTCCGGCACATACGTCTACCTCATGCACTTACCCTTGATCGCACACCTACACGAGGCTGGGACGTACAGTTGGGGGTCAGCTTGCCTGGCATACCTGTACAGAGAGCTCTGCAAGGCCACCGCACCGGATTACAGAGAGATAGGAGGTTGTTGCCTACTACTGCAGCTCTGGGCTTGGGATAAATTTCCCACTATCGCTCCCGCGATAGCTATTTCAGACATACCAGAGGGGGATGCAGGGATTGGCCCCTTAGCGCGCAGGTTAGAAAATATTTCAACTTTCACTTATAATTAAGTTTGCTACGCAGTTGCCTAACTTTGTCATTGAACCTGGCAGGTGGCACTATCAGAAGACGTTCCAGGATAGTCCGGCACACAGCCTACCCCATTACAGATATGTGCTGGACCGGCTTCGACTTGACCAGGTACGCAGGGGGGTTTTACAATAATTAATTTCAAGGCTTTGTCCAATCCACAATCGTATTTAAATCACATGATAAAATTGTAACTTCAGATCGTCTGGATCCCGTACACTGAGGAGGTCATCGCATCACTGCCTCAGTACTGCTTTGACGGGAGCGACACCTGGACAACAGTGGTGCCGCTCATTCACTTCCAGATTGTCGAGTGGCACCAGCCTGATAGGGTTTTGCGGCAGTTTGGACTCCGCCAGGCCATTCCAGAGCCACCGAAGCAGGTGGCGGAGGTCCACTGCCTTCACTTGTCCGGTCGGCATGACGAGGAGTGGCACATCCGCCATCAGCCGTATATTGCACTCTGGGATATCCGGCGAGACTTGTGCGTTACTGCCGAGTCGACGACACGCCTAGTTCTGGGACCACGTTCCGATTACATGACATGGTACAGACGGGTTACCAGACGGTGTATTACACCTGTCGGGGGAGCGCTTGACCTTGTGGTAATTTTGCGTGCTAGTTTTTTGTATCTGATTTTCTTTAAATGCATTAGTATTATAACTAACTTTAATGTCAAAAATTTGCGCAGGTAGATGAGGTTTCTTCACTACAGGACTTCACTACCCCTGAGGGGCAGACTATGTTCACCTTCGATGCGCTTAGGTCAGCGACGGAGTCCATCCTTCATGCGATTCAGCAGGTTGATCATGTCATCATTGACTCACATGCGGAGCCAGCTCCCCAGGCCTATCACATCCCAGACCCTCCGGACGGTGACCATGATCAGCCTCGCTCTCGCCGACGACGTCGCACTGCTCCACGGCATACGTCGCAGGCTGATGTTCCGTCCGCTTCGACAGTGCAGCAGATTCCACCTTCGACTGCCCAGGAGACTATGACGATGATGCCTGATCTTACTGCTCCATCTCATTTGCACCCTACTGCACCTGATGATCCTTCATCCTCCACCACGTTCCCGGCCGTACTGTTTAGGCCGTCGTCACCCCAGATGTACCAGCTCCCTCCTGGCGTTCCATCCTCATTCCAGGCATTTCCACATGCACCAGGAGTTTCATCTGCATTCTATGCCTTTCCTTCTGATGATGCTGGTCCAGCGCAGCTATATCGTCCTGTATTTGATTGGCATACTCAGGATCAGGGATTAGCGCATGGTGGCATGATGACAGACCACTCAGAGCTTGTAGATAGCGGTAGAGGTGGAGGCAGGGCGGGAGCCAGGGGTAGAGGCAGAGCAGGAGCTGGAGGCAGAGCAGACACAGACACCGGGGATGTGACTCCCGAGCCTGCGCAGAGGGTTAGTAGATACGGCCGCCACATTACCGATCCTGGATGTGGGACTGGACATCACTTGCGTAGACATTAGCTTTCTTTTCTATCTCGTTTATATATTTGTATATTTGTGTACATTTATCTTACTACTTTATTGCCAGACATCAACATTTAGGATGACTTTACTACTTTATTGCTAGACACCAACATTTAGGATGACTTTACTACTTTATTGTCAAACGTCAACATTTAGGATGCTTCTAATTACTACCACTTTTTTAATTGCTTGCGCAGGAATAATTACAAATAACAATAAATCACGAAGATCATTGCAATATTTAATTTTATTTAAAAAATGATGATAAGGACATCTTCCACATATAATAACTAATATTATTAATTATCATATTTTCACAACTATTATAAATATCTACTTGGTTAAAATACCAAAATACGTTTACTTCATAAACTATTTTTTGTTTTACCGCAATTTTGAAACTATTTACCAAAATACGCAGGGCGCGAGCTGAAGGCGCCTTCTAACATGGCGCCTTCGCTGTAGCAAATTTCGCTGGGGAGGCGCTATTTCACCTGGCGCCTACCCAGCAAACTTAGGTTTACAACTTATGGGGCTGGGAGGCGCCAAGTGAAATGGCGCCTCCACAGTCCCATTTTATAAATTAATTAAGTTTAATAAAATTATATATTTATTTATATAATTTTAATTTTATTATAATTATATCTTAATTTTTACTACTAATATAGATAAATAATATCATAAAATGTAATTAATTAAATTTTAAAAATCATAATTTCGTTCTAATTATGATAAAATTAAAATTATATAAATAAATATATAAATTTATAAAACTTAAATAATTTATAAAATGGGGCTGTGGAGGCGCCATGTCACTTGGCGCCTCCCAGCCCCATAAGTTATAAAAAAAAGTTTGTTGGGTAGGCGCCAGGTGAAATAGCGCCTCCCAGCCCGCGCAGTGAAATTCGCTGTAGCGAATGCGACATATTGAAAGGCGCCTTCAACGGCGCCCTGCGTAATTTGGTAAATAGTTTCAAAACTACGGTGAAGCGCAAAATAATTTATGAAATAAACGTATTAGCCTATTTTAACCTATCTATTCTTTTTTTATTTATCGTGTGCAAGTAAATAAATAATATTAATTATCATACTTTCACAAAAATTCATGTCTCTAGGGTGCACAGTCAACACAGTCGCCGCCTAATTAATTTAGAAACGAGGAACGAGGGTGCCATGGGCCAAAAGTGTCATATCGCCTGTCGTTCCTTCCCTTCAGCGCGAACGATGCCATTTCGTCTAGCGTACCTCTACACGTCATTTGGCGTCTCTCCATCGCTGTTTGTATCTTCTGTGCTTATTTCGATAAAATATTTCGAGCGAACGATGAAACGAATAATAATTTCTTAAAAAATAATTAATCGGTACTTTTCACTCTCATTGCCAAAATATTTTATCATTCTGATGAAATAAAAAATATCTAATTCATGTTATAATTCTGATTTAATTACAAAATGAAAAGATTATTGAAACGAAATAATCAGATTTTTTTCAATTTTTAGCTATCTTCAACCTCGCCAGTTTGCATTCATTCTGTCACAAAATAAATAAAATTTTATTCAAATAAATAAAAATGGACAAGCATATTATTGGAATAAATATAAAATAAGAAAAATATATTTATTACATTATATTTCTTTTCATTTTTAGCTATCTTCAACTTTGTATATAAAGAATATTTTATTATACTCAATAAATTTACTTATGTGTAATAACATATTAAATAATGACTTGTAATAATATAATTCCAAGCGTTAGAAGTTTATAATTTCAAAAATTGATAAAAATTAACTGTTATTACGTAAAATTTTGAGAGACATTAATATTTAATTATTTACTAAATATTTAATTATTTACTAAATATTTATTATTAGATATCAAAGTGGAGTTAACATATTTTTATATGACATCAAATATAATTATAAAATAAGTAATTTATTTTCAAAAATTTATTTTCAGTTACAATCATATATTATTTATTTTTATAATTTTTATTTTCAAATTATATCAACATTAATTAATTTCAAAAGGAAAAAAATGGAAAAATTTGAGCGAGGGCGCCACCTTGAATGGCGCCATCCTGGATGGCGCCTCCGCCCATGAGGCGCCACACCAAATGGCGCCTCCCGCCACCGTACGTAATCCGGTAATATGTTTCGAAAAAATAGTAAATCGGTAATAAGTTTTGTAAAAAATATTATTTTGGTATTTTAGTCTTTCCTCGTCTAGAAACTTGTGTCATTTCCAACTCAATTAACCCTAAATTTACTTTTGATGGGTGTTGAATCTACCAAATTTAATTCTTGCCCTAATTAACACAAATAGCTTTGTGTATAATGGTGAGCAGGGTCAAATTCATAGGGATTGGTAAAGTTTATCTCTTTTTAAAGCAATAAATAAATTAATTGAAAAGTAAAAAAAAAAAGGTAATTTTGTGGGAATGAAATTAAATTGAAATAAAGGCAAGGCAATTTAACTAGAAAATAGGGTGATAAAATTCGATGATGAATAGCATTTAGCCCAATGTATAATTTCAGTATTAGTTCATGGAATTGATCATTGATGCAAAAATAATCTCTTTAATTCAATTGACAAATTGGTTATAGTTATTAATAAGTTCTAATAACCAATTTATCCTTAAGTTTAGTTCAACCAGGAAGTGCTCTACAATTAAATCCTTATTCATCAACCAACCCTAAACAAGCTCTTAGGATTTAAATCGTGAATAACAATAGGAACTAGAGAGAGATCCAATTCCACCTAACAAACTCACAAGTTCGGTTTATTTAGACTAGATTATATACTTACATAATGCAAGTTATTTTGCCATTGGTTATTAGAACAATTAGATAATTACGGATCTAACATTCTAATTGGCTATATATTGTCTTGCTAATTGAACAATAGACCTTTTTGTAGCAACCAACAAGCAATAATAGATGAATAGATATATAAATATCAAAGATTAAAAAAGTAAAGAAAATATTTAGATCTTACAATTCTTGAAGAACCAAACTTCGATTATCCTTGGACTAGAAAAGAGAATTTAGTTATACCGAGTTTCCATGAAAAACACAAAGAAGAGAATTTAGAATATGCGTCGCCCCCTCCAGGTAAAGAGATTCCCCTTATATCCAAATACTCCTAATAATAAAAAGGGGAATAAAATCTGGAAGTATCTCAAAATAGAAAATAAATCGTAAAAGATAATATCTTCTAAATATCTTTTCCTAAAATGAATCTCCTAAATAAAATGAAATTTATTTGCTCAACTTTAAATATTCTCCCAAGATAATTGGGTCAGCTGTAGATGAGAGCTCAACTCCTCTTCACAATATTTAAAATTTTTGGACAAACTCTCCTTTAAAGTGTGAGCACAACTTAAACTTGGATTTCTTCTGCTTGCTTACTTTTCATTAGTCAAAACTTACTTCTTGGGCTTCTTTTGGCTTAAAACTCTAATTTAAACCTACAAGACACAATGCAATTATAAACCCTTAATCACAAGTATCTATCCATTAAAATGTAGGAATAATGTCACAAAATAATGTTATCAACTTTCACTTTCACTACTGCTGCTTTAAAGCTCGGATCTGGAAAATAATGAATTTGGTTTTAATTTGCAAATCAAAATAGTAAAAAACTAAACAAAGCTTGTTACGAGGCTTCCTTCTTACATTGTGGAAGACCATTGTTGGCCCTGGTAACCACGAAGCATAGGACCATATGCTTATGATTTTGCTTCTGTTCCCCCTCAAGTACGGAATTGCAAAGTAGATGCCACATAAGTGGCCCCAGAAGTTGGGGTCGTGTTATTATTATTCAGAAAATATCAATTTTTAGGCTCAAATATAACTACTTTATTTGCATATTGACGGTTCAAGCTACTGAACCAATGACAAACGATAACTAATGTCTGGTAAGACTAGTTTATTACCATAGCTTTTGCAAACTTGGTTGTCAGTGGATTGTTCCAACACGCCGACTGGAAATATTCCCGCGTTGTTCACCAGGTGATCCGCTGCGATTGTTATTTATTTATTTTTTATCCTGAAGTCAGAAAATCAGCATGACGATTAACTAAGTTAGAAAAAACACAAAACTTTGGCGGCTTACATCATACGAAGTAGCTTACTGTGGAATCAACAAACTGTTTACAATCTTAAACTCTTGAAATGTCTGCAGGGATGATGATAACGTTTGGAGATCCAAGCGACCTGGCTCTGTTGGCCACTTGTTTTAATCTGTTCTCCTTCCTTGCAACAAGAGCTAGACGAGCTCCTTTCTCAGCATACTTATATGCCACGTGCCTCATATAATAAATTAAGGGGAAAAAAATATAGAATCAGGTAAGGTGGAATAACCGAAGCTTATAAATACGTTAAAGCTTTTGTGATCATAATAATAATAATAATAATAATAATAATAATAATAATAATAATAATAAGACCTCGCCAATGCCTGAGGAAGCGCCAGCAATGAGGATAACTTTGCCGCCCACTTTCTCATGGGCTAGTGATCTCTTGACGAAGCTGAGGAATTTGAATAACAGGTAAGGTGGAAGAAAACAGAGCAGAATGATTATGGTTATCGGAGGGACTAGGGTGTTCCGAACCTTACGAAGCAAGTCCCTCATGTGCCTTCTGTTCTGGGAGAGAGGAAGGAAGGAAGAAGATGGAACTAGTTATTAGAGAAATATTCTTTTCTAAGGCCGAAACACGTAGGCTTTCAGCATTATAAGGAAGCAACACGTAGCACTTTTACCATTGACTTCTCATAGAACTTTCGCCACGGTGGAAGTTTATCTTGGAGTCTCAAGACTGTTCACTCATAATTTATCCCTTTCTATTCTGTACTCTCTCTCAGTAAGAAGAATCGGATGAGATGAATGGAGATTGAAAGAGATACGTTTGGTATGTAGTTACACAAACCGTATCCATGTACATATTTTTACAGTTTTTTTTTATTAGAAGTTTTTTATATATTTATTAGACATAAAATTTATACAAACTTATAATTTAAAACGTTGTGAATTTTTATGACTTTGCATTATACATTTATATAAAAAACATACTTTCTTTTTTGGAAAAATAAAGTATGGAAACAAAACCCAAATTAACAAGTAAAAAATTGTATGAATCTCCCTGGCCGGTTCCATTATTAGCCAGCCATTGCATATTTACCCATACAAATGAGCGAGTCCAAGCACACATTAACTAATCTCTACGTATAATAACTTGTGTTTGATAAACGTTTAGAATTACGAAAAATTCTTTTATATTCCATTTATAATACATAATTCTAAGTCATATGCAATAAGCGAAAAGTAGTTATCAACTTTAACAGTTTGAGCAATTACAATACCGCACCGAAAAGTAACTGGGATTGGAGGAGACACGCAACAGAACACACTGTCTTGTGTAAACAACATTTAAAAAAAAAAAAAAAAAAAGCAAGAAACGATAGTCTAGCCTTGAGATTATGTGACAATTGCAAATTCTCCTTGAGAAGAACAAAGAACCTAGCCAAATACATACGACATATATAGGAAACACAAAAACGGATCCAAAGTACAGGTTCCAATAGTCTACTCTGCCTTAGACTGCATAGTATTTTGCGGTTGCTTCGTCTTATAGTAAGCGTTGTGAGAAATCCTAAAGAAGAGGCGGCTGCCAGCGTCAATGAGGTGAGGAAAAAGAATCTTCCATGGAAACAGCACATTCAACCACGATGGCTCTGTCACGTACAAATCTCCTCTGCATGCCCCCTTCACTGTTGCCTTTGCTACTTCTTCTGCTGTTCCCCTCGGAATATATCCCATTGTTGCCTTAAAACAAACATACAAACAAACATATATTATAGTATTATACTCACATTCAACAAACAACTGCCTTGCTCGCTCGCTAGCACTAACCTCTTCCGAAATAAGCCTCTTAGCCATCTCCGTTCTAACAAGACCCGGACTCACGATTGTAATGCCAACTGCCCAACCAATTTCAATTCTCAGCGTCTCAAAGTAGTTTATCACTGCTGCCTTGCTTGCCTGATATGTCATACATAAGTCATATGCCGTTACCAAACATTAAATCAAAATTACCTACATCAATTGAATTTAATGTCTGACTCACGCTATATATGCTCAATCTGGGAACGGGAAACCACCCTAGACCTGAAGCAATCGCTACGATCCTCCCCTTGCTCTTTATTAGATGTGGAATTGCAAACTGAGTCCCGTAAACTGCTCCCCAGAAATTTACATCCTTCATAATTACAATACAAGCTTAAGGCTAAGATGTCTTTTTGCAGGATGTCTTTAATCTGAAACAAGACAAAATAAATAGATTACCATGACAGGAGTTAGTGCAGAGACATCTTGTGCATCCTCCACACTTTGAGTCTTGGCAATCCCAGCATTGTTTACCAGATGATCCACTGAAACATCTCAAGCATAATCAGAAAAGCGTACATTCAAATCGAAGTATGCTTGCCGCTTTTAATAGCTTGTGCAATTGCACACGCAATAGCATCAAATCACAAAATTACGATAAACTAGTTTTTTCCCGATACATTCGCTATGGTGCAAATTAGAAATTTGTACAAGTTTGCTTGTTTAGCTTACTTACATCGTCCGAAATAATTGACAGTTTCGTCAACAAAGCGCTTACAGTCTTCAATCTCAGACACATCGGCAGCAATCGTAATAACATCAGGGGAACCGAAGGAACGAGCCTTATCAGCAACTTGTCCCAGATTCTCATTTCTAATGTCAACTAGCGACAGAAATGCTTTCCGACCAGCGTACTCGTACGCAAGTTGCTGTGTAGCAGAAACAACAAAAAGATCAAACGAGTTCAAGCAGGATTTGTTCGTAGTGAAAAGGTTAGTAAAACAAAAACGTATAGAACAACAACAACAAGCAGGAGTGAAATATATATATATATATATATATATATATATATATATATATATATATGCTGCACTGACCTCGCCGATGCCGGTGGCAGCTCCGGTGATTATCACGACCTTTCTTTCCAAGTTTTCGCAGCATATGAGACTTCTAATGGAAAGAAGCAGCTTGATCAAATGGTAAGGTAAAATGAAGATGGGAAGCAGAATCAATGTGAGGATGGGCAAAACAATGTTAAGCAGTTTGTGAACGAAACTCATCGCTTCCGATCAACAAGATTATATATTTTCATTCCCCAATTTTCTTGAAAAGCTAGGCTTTGAATGATGGTTGGTTTAAATTTATAGCAGTTGCTTGTCATGTTACTTGAAATTTCTGAGTGTAAGCAACTAGGAAAATTTTTGCATGCTATAATTTTATTATTTATTTTTTGTCTTAATTTATAAATATAAAATAATAATTAATTTTATTATTTATTTATTAATTTTATGATATTTATTTGTATTAAAATTTTAATTTTTTAATTTTTAAAGTATTAAAAATTATAAAAAATAACGGATGTAAAATAAGTTTCTCTCATTTATAAGCCAGAGCTATAGGACTAGAAAGATGTCTCAGAGGGCATGTCTGACAGATTAGCAATTATGATAACTTAATGTGCTTCAGGGACAAGTGGACGGAGCTCTTTTATTTCAGGGAAAGAGAGGCCGGTGGGCTTATTGACCGAGACATGCAATTTTGAAAATTTTATTTTCAAAATGTTACGCGGGAAAAATATTTTTTTCAAAATTTTTGAATTTTTTTTTTAAAATTGGCTGAGTCACGGCTGTAGCTCACCATGAACAATGAATTGATTACGTTGAACTGCAACCCGTGATCATGAGCTGACTAGTCACGTTTGATCAGCTCCCGTATTTAATTTGTATTGATCACGAGAAACTACAATGTATGATTATAGTAATATATATTACTCTCCCTCTTTCTCCCTAATAGTTCATCTTTCAATATCCTCCCCTCTCTTCTCTCCAGCCATTCATCCTTCAATTTCCCCTCCCTAACCATTCAATGTTTATCCTCACTTCCCACCAGCAGTCAAAATTTGTTCATCCTTACTATAAAGATTTCTAAGAAAGTTATTATACAAGTAAGATATTTATTTAAAAATTTTTTTTAGATGATATATAAATATAATTTGTGTTGAAGATAATACTTTTTACAAGTATTTTCTTATTTTATTTTGTATTGTTAGTAAGTATTATAATTAGATTATTATTATTCTATTTGATTAAGTTTTTTTATTATTACATTTGTATTTATTATTCTCATTTGTTTATTATAGTATCTGTACTTTAATTTCTCTATATTATTATGCTTGTAGATATTATTTTAATTTGTCTATATTATTTTAGCTTACTTTTATTATTATGGTATTTGAATATATTATCATTCTTGTAGTCTGATTAAATTATGCATATTGTGTATATTATTATGATTTAAAATATTATGCTTATGGGTTAGGTATTATAAAATAAAAAAATAAAAAATTTGAAAACTTGAAAATTTTGATTTAATTAAGAATAAAAATTTATATAATTAAGAAAAGTATTAAAAAATAAGTTTACATGTTTTATAAGTAATAGAAAGAAATTCTTACATTTGGATATGATAAATGCTATTGGTACTCATTCAAAAGTAAAGAAAAAATATTAAAAATATATATTATCATCCTTAATATTCAACATTTTGGGACCGTTTAGTTCAAATTAAGGACAGGAAATAAAGTTAGGAAAAAGAATCAGGGAAAAAGTAAAGGAATGACTTATAATCATCCAATTCATTTAGTTCAAGTATTTTTAATTTATTGTATATATAATCATTACTATAAAGAATAATTTACTTATAATTATTATTGAAATAGTCATAATATTGTTTATCTTATTATTTGTATTTTATTAACTAATATCATAATTTTTATAATTGTTTAATATTAATTATTAACATGTCATTGATACTATTTTTATTATTATTCTTGTTATTTCAACTAGAATTAATACATTAATAATAATTAATATATACATAATGATATTAATTATTAATTTTAATTTAATTATGAATTGTAATATTTATTATTTTATTAATATTATTAAATATTAATGACTAAAAAATATTATAATACTAAAAATGATAAGTATTAAAATAAATATAATGTTATTAATATAGTTAAACAATTTTATAATATTTAATATTTAGTAATATTACATATCTATTAAGTAAATACTAATAGTATTATTAATAAATAATTATTTTTTATTTAAATATTATTTAATTATATTATAACTATTGTATAAAATGAAATAATTTTTTTATCTATTTGTTATTAGTTATAATTACTATTTTGTTAATATTATCATAAATAATATTTATGATAATTATTTTATTAATATTATTAATTATTTTTATGTTATTGAATATTTTATATTTACTAATATTATTAATTTCATAATTAAATTTAATTGTGAATATTTTAATACCATTATTATCATTTCATTTGTTACTTTGTTATTTATCTATAATATTTTGTAACAATGGTAGTTATAATTATATCATGAATAATTATTATTTTATTAATGTGATTAAATTATTATTTTTTATTAATATTATTAAATTATTATACCATTAATTAATTAATTATATATTGTAATACTTATTATATGATTATTTATTTTTATCTAACCATTTTTATTATAAACTATTAATTCTTAAATATGATCATTTTTACTTATATAAGTATTCTATAAGGATAAATTATTATTATCATTATTATCATCATATTGTAGATGACAAGTTGAAAACCCATAACTTTTTTATTACTGTTCTTTATAAACTTGTTTTAGTGTATTTACTTGCACAAAATTTGATTTTCAAAATTGAACTTAAATTAAACTGGTAAGTAGTTATTAATAAATAAGTTAAATTAGACATTTGAAATGGGTATAAAAATTAATTAATTATAATAAAGTATATTTAAAATTATTTCATCCTAAAAACTTAAGAATGTTTAATTTTTCTACTTCATTAAAAATTAAATTCTTATGGAGAAATTCAAAGACAATTTAGATAAGAAATTCTACACACATGTCTTAATATAGCATTGTAAGAAGATAAATAAATAATAAATTATAAAATTTAAATACACAGAAGTAATATATGTGTAGGTAAATATCTAAGATTGGCATGTGAAATAATTAGTCAATGAACCAAAAAGAATGAAATAATTATGAGTTATTATGTAATAATAGTTAATTATAGTTATTTTTGTAATTATGATACATCTTTATTCTAAATAAATTTACTTCCTAAAATGATTCATAAACTTCACTATGGTAGGAATCAGAATGAGTACAAAAAAGAAAATATTTGTATTTATGCGAATGGAGAAATTTATGAGACGGAACAAGGCAATATGTTTAAGTGTCATAGGGTTAAAGTAATAAGAATTAAATTAGACATAATCCGGGATGCATTAAAAAATCTAGTTGGGCGAAAGTTATGAGTTAATAAAAATCAAGTTGTAATTGAGTTGGTATATAGGCATCCGCTCTCGCTGAATCCGACACGGTATAAGGCATGTGAGTTGGAAGATGATGATGACATTTAACGAATGTGGGAAGCGAATGCAAGATTTCCTACTCAATTATCCTACTCAGAAGTGTATGCACATATTTCAATTGTAGAAATGGATCTGAACATGACAAGTCAACCAATTGATGTGAGTAGTCCATACACACTACTGTTTACTAGCTAATTTCACGACATTAATGACGAGCCATCATATTACAACCCGTACCTTACTAATATAAAACCAATAAATAGGTGTGGTGAATATGGCCAGCAGTTTCACACTCCTATTGTTGATTGTGCTTCAGAACCATGTTTTTCTTAGGCCAACTATGACTCATTTCATTCCTTTCTTCCCTGTAGGAAATAGAGGACATCATGGATGAATTTGAAGATGAAGATGCATATGACGATGTTCTTGAAGGGTTTGGTGGTGATAATGACAGTTACGATGACGATGATTATGAAGATATTATGAATACACTCCCAACAACACTTGTAAGCTAATACATGGAATCAACTACTACCTTTTTTTTCATGAGTAAATATAGAAGCTATTATGAGTTATGATTATCCTGAAGTAGGAGACGACATAAATACTAGTACCGATAAATTGGTAGTATGGAGCAATAACCATTATTGAATGGACTAATACTGGTACCGGGTCCAGTGCAAATACATCCCAGCGGTCGACCACGTTCCACACAAATAAGAAATGAAATAAATTGGAGAGAGAGTCCATCAAAACCTCAGAGGTGTGGGTTATGTCGGCAAAGTGAGCACAACTATGCAACCTATTAATTCAATCAACGGAACGTGCCATGATACTCCTAACCTTAAAAAAGTTAACGGATAACCTTTCTTTAAGATTTCTACTATGAAGGTCTCTGGACTATGCATAATTTGTTAACATATTGACAAAAGTTAGATAACTTGTTGTATCTAAATAGTACATTGTGCTTATCTTATTGTATTAAAATTTTTTTCTTACTTCATTTTGGAAAACTTACATGAATTTATGATTATGCAATTGACTGAATTCATCCAGTTTGACATAGTCCATTGCACTCGACTACAATGGCCAGTCAGTGTCGTGTTGTGAACCCTGGGCCCGATGATAAGTCTCTATTATACTTGTAGTTTAGACGTATTTCACAAGTCGTGTGGCTAGGCCAGGTAAGTTTATTTCCTTAATAAAAATTGCTTGATTGTATACGTGTTAACTATTTTTTCAATTAACGTGAAAAAGAGGATTGAATCCTTTAGTTACGACACATCACCCATAGGAATCGTCTCTTCAATCCATCACTTGTAATTATGCCTTATCTTCAACAGGAAGATTTCTATGGCACTAGTCGACTTGGACACTTTGATTTCAATGCAGCTTTGGTATCTACCCTGGTTGAATGATGGCGTCTTGAGACACACTTTCCATACCACCTTAGGGGAATGCATTATTACCCTATAGGATGTCTTCATCCAGTTTGGTTTGCCGTATGAGGGCATCCCTATATTTGGATACATCAGATATGATTGGCCAGGGATGTGCAAAAATTTACTTGGGGTTAGACTGCTTGATGAATGTTTACAAGATCAGTGTTTGAGCATCACTTAGTTTGCAACTAACTTTGGACACTCACCAGATGATGTAGATAATGAACAAATGTGGTACTTTACACGTGCTTACATCTTGAGACTCATAGGTGGTTACCTTATGTGCGACACTTTAGGTCATAAAGTGCTATTGATGTATTTGTTATTGTTGAAAAATTTTGCAGATGCTGATCAATATAGTTAGGGATCGACTGTTCTAGTATGCTTGTATAGAGAGTTGTGTACCGCTATAAAATATGATGAGATTAATATTGATGGATGTTTACACCTATTGCATTTATGGGCGTGTGATCGATTTCCCACTCTAGCATCGGCAAGATCGCCGTATCTTGATCCTCAGCTAGACATTTACCCTTTGCTCCACCATTGGGCTTCAAGTGTGGATCATATATGATTTTCATATTGCATTTCTTACAACAACTTAAAATATTCGAACAAATAATACACAATTTATATTTCTCGTAGGTGAAAAAACACTGGACTGCCTTCTCGGCCACCAGTAACGACCCTACACCAATACATAGTGTTGCTTGATCAGATGAGGGCTGATGAGGTTAGAAGCCCTACTTTATTGTATCTAACGAAGTCAGCTTCACATCTAGTGATATGTTTATTTATATTACACTTGTGTAATGTAGATTATTTGGTTCCTTTATGACATTCCCAGTGTACAACAGCTAATACTAGGGTATTACTTGACCTCACTTGACATATGACTGACATCAGTCCCCGTCATATGCTTCCACATCATGGAATGACACCATGCAGATCGTGTGCTTCGTTAATTTGGTAGGCGACAGCCAATTCCACATGAATCATTCAATCTCAGTTCTTGTCATACCTTGCAGCTTCAGGATAAAATATTAAAAGACTGGCAGGAAGAGCATGTCATTTTCATTGTTGCTTAGAATGCACGGCGCAATACATTTTCATTGACTGAAATAACAATATATGCTCTTGGTCATGACTCGGGTTACATGAGATGGTATTGGAGACACACCAGACGATGGATTCATCCAGTTAGTGGTAGTCTAAGATTTGTGGTAACCTTTTATCATTCACACACTTTTGTACTTATATCTTCAAATTATTATACATTAAATTATAAAAATACACTTCTTTGCAAGCTGATATAGCTGAGAGATTACACAGGCTCAATGTTTAGGATTCCTCGTCTCAATCGTACAACTAATTTAGAGAGATAGTAGATCGAGCATATGGCCTTATGCTACATGCACTGCCTCATGCTACGTATATTGGGAGAGCATCGAGACATGATGACTTCCTAACTTACTTATTTGGCTACTGAATTATTGAGACCACCCATTTTTGAGCCTAGGTGTAGTAAGAGAGGCTACAGATTCATGTCTTTTGAAGATCCTATTTTTCTTAAGGAAGGGGATGATGATGAAAGTATCTCGCATGGTTATCCATCGATGACACAAGTAGGTGTCCCTTCCTCCTACACCCCTCCATTGATGCAGACTGATATAGGAGGTGCAGTTCCATTAACTTATACCCCTCAGCACAATTCTTTGCAGGTGCAGATGCTAGCCCATCATATAGTATGATACCACCACCATAACACACTCATGATGTTCCACAGTCATCGTTCTTTTCCCTATTGCCATCGCATCAACTTAATAAGTCCCCGGTTCACTGATGGTGTTGTTTGTTGAGCCGTTTGCATTTATTACTGAGTACGTAGTGGATTCCTAGACCAGCAACAACAAAGGTTTTTCACCCTTAAAAATCCTATATCACTATTTCAGTCCTCTTAGTGGGACTTGAACTTTCCACTCTCTAAGGGTCAGACTTGCCCAACTCATATAGATGATGATGAGGATGATGACGGAGATGAACAACATCATTCCTTTGCTTAACAACCGCAATGAGCAAGGCAATGCCCTCGATGTAGGACTGAGAGTTGTTATTTTAGTAATTGAATATTTCATTATTGTATTATAGCATTTTATCCAATTTATTTATTTAATTGATTCATAACTATTTTACTTTAGATTTAGTACTTTCTCATATTTTATTTATCATATTATCCAATTTTGTAGATAAATTAAATAAATTAAAAAATTAGATATTTCACTCTTATTCATTAATTCAAATCACATTATTGAATTAACTTCATTTATTATATTATTATTTAAAATTTCTTAGAGTATTCTAAAATATCACTTGTTATGATGTTAATTTAAAGTTATGCCTACACGTAATTATTAGAAATCACATTATTAAATATTTTACCATTGAATTTTAGGAATTTGAACTTTAAAGATTAAATTTTATTAAACTTATACTTAATATTTCGTTACCCTAATTAATTAAGTATTTTATTAAATGATGTAATTTTTTTATTTTTACATTAATATTTCATTTTAATTTGTAAAGGTTGCTTTTTGATGGTAGCACTGACGTTGGCAAAATAAATTCCCCTTATACTGCGTAGTAAAAATATTTTCCCCAAATGCTTAAAGATTTATTTTTTTAAAAAATGTTGATTATAGGGAGAGGGACCCTATGATCTACTGGTCATATGGGCCATTTTTCATGACCCATTTAATTTATATTATTTATTTTATTTAATTTAAAATTTATTATTTTTATTTCAATTTGATATCATTTTCTTTAAAGTTTTACCTATTTATAATTTATTCTCCAATTTTATTTTTATTTTTACTCTTTACTTAACTTATATTTAATTTTTTTTTACATTTTGAATATTACTTTGATACTAATTACTTAAAATTATAAATAATAATCAATAATTACATTAACTCTGGTAATATTATAATATATATAATACAATTAAATTAGTAACTATTAAAAAATTATTAGAATAATTAAAATTTTAATAAATACTAAATTTTTACTTATTTTCTTGTAAACTTATTAGATGGAAAATTTAAATTATAAAATTAAATTTTTAAACAATGTTTTATCATAATGTGATGTATATATTCATAAAAAATATTTAACTAAATATGAAATTAAAATATAATCTACATCACAAAAATACATATTTTATTATTAAACTATGTTAGTCCATAATGTGGTACAATTTAATTTATAAAAAAATTATTACATATAGACTATATATTTTTAAGAAATTGCTAAATAAAAATTCTAATACTATAATACATTATTTATTTTTCATTTTTCATATATAATATTTATGTTATATAAATAATAAAAATATATAATGCAAAAAAAATTATTTAAATACTTGAAAATAATGTGTTGAATTACATGCCAAAAAATTATTAAAAAATTAAAAAATTATAATATTATATTTCTCATGTAAAAATAAAAAAAATCATATTATTTAATAAAATACTTAATTAATTAGGATAGCGAATATTAAGTATAAGTTTAATAAAATTTAATCTTTAAAGTTCAAATTTCTAAAATTCAACGATAAAATATTTAATTATTTTATAGTAATTTAAAGGTGATATTTGATTTTAATATCCAAAAGTTAATATTTAAAATAATTTTAGGTTAATAATTTAGGCTCTACTAGTTTTATTAGATAATATTTTTTATAGAAAAAAATCATAGATGTATATTAATAAAAGAGTAACATAGCACCTTTACCCGTGATTATTAAAAATGATCCATAAAGTTATAGTAATAAAAGAAAGTAAGATCCTTTGATCTTTAGGTAATGCTAATAAAAAATATAATTCAATATTAATAAATTCAGTTAATTCTGTAGTGTTTTTAATAGATATAAAATATGCAATTAATTCACTTAATATAAAAAAATAAGAGATAATTATAAAGTAATAAGTAAAATAGAATTAAATAAATATTTCATTAAATGATGTAATTTTTTTTAATTTTTACATAAGAATGATAATATTATAATATTTTAATTTTTTTTTAAAATTTTTACGTATAATTCAATACATTATTTTCAAGTATTTAATTAAAATTTTTTATGTATAATTTATTTTTATTATTTATATAAGATTAATATTATATGTGATAAAATAAAAAATAAATAACATATTATAATTTTATGATTCTCATTTGACAATTTCTTAAGAATATATAATCTGTATATAATTAATTTTTTATAAATTAAATTGTATCATATAATGGATTAACATAGTTTACTAATAAAATATTTATTTTCATAATGCAGATTATATTCTAATTTTATGTTTATTTAAATATATATATATATATATATATATATCACATTAAGATAAAATATTTTTTAAAAATTTAATTTTATAATTTAAATCTTCTAACAAATAAGTTTACAAAAAAAAGTAAAAATCTGTATTCATTGAGATTTTAATTAGTTCAATGATTTTTTTTATAGTTATCAATTTTATTATATTATGCATATTATATAATATTATGAGAGTTAATAAAATTATTGATTATTATTTAAAACCTTGAATAATTAGTATCAAAGAAAAATTTAAAATGTGAAAAATTAAATTAAATATAAATTAATTTCAAATTAAATATAAAATAAAAATAGAGAAATAAATTAAAAATAGATAAATTTTTTAAAAAAAATGGGTCCAAATAAATAAAAAAATAAGTATAAATAAAATAAAATAAAAAATATGTTAAGGTTAAATGAATTAAAAACTTTTATATTCTGATCACCGGAAGGGGCACGTGATCAGTCAATCATAGGGTCTCCCTTCCTATGACTTAGCCAATTTTTTTTAAAATTTTTTAAGGGTTTTTGAAAAATATTTTTTCGACTGTAGCATTTTGGGAATTTCATTTTAAAAATTACATATCCTAGTTAAAAAGTCGAGGTAGGTGCATGGGTTACTTCAGCTTTTAGGGATGAATGATATTTTTCATTTTAACTCATCGTTTATTGTAGTATTTTCATTCAAATAAAAATTATCATACACTACTAATATTATTGTTGAATTTTATTTATTTTATGTGATATTATATAAATAAATAAAATTTAATAATTAAATTTGTTGGTATATTATAAAATTTTTCTTTTTTTATTCATAAATTTATAAAATAGCTGCAATTTTTCATAACATTGTTACTAAAGTGTCTAGGTGTTCTCATAAACTTTACATGTTTCTTTAGTATAAAATTTTACTTTTTTCATAAAATGATATATTATAATCGATTATAATTACAAACACAAAAAATATTCGAGGCTATAGTGTATATATGTATAAAGGTGAAAATAAAAGTATGAAAATAGGATTGTAGAATGGATCATTATTTGACACTTTATTGGAATAAGTAGTATCCTTACGATCTCTGCAAAATATATATATATTAATTTTTAATAAAATTTTATAATTTTTTTATAAAATTTATAATTTTTTCTAGAGATTATAAAATGTTGATGTGATAAATGTGATTGCTTATATTGTAAAATTTATGTTAAAAATTATATTTCATAACTTATGCGGCCTGAATAGGAAAAAGTTGGTGGTAACATCTTAACTTGTTTGAATGGAATTCACATCCTTTAATTTGAGAAATAAATATAAAACTTTATTATTAAAATAATAGGTTTCAACCAAAAATAATAATAAACTTACAATAATTATGTTTTTATCTTCTTTAAATTAATGAAACTTAACGGGTAAAAAATTGAAAAAAATTATATCCATTTGAACTAGAGAAAACTAGAGAAAAAAAGTTGAGAAGAATAGAAGAGAAAGATTATTTTTTTCCCTCATTTGAATGTTAAAAAAAAAAAATAAAATTGGATGGAAAATATGAATGGATGTTAGTACTTTCTTTTTCCACGAATAAGGAGGAAGAAGAAAAAGAAATGACAAAATATTAACTATATCTAAAATTAACTCTAATTAAAATAAGACACCCAATTACAATCGTATGATTAGTTAATTATATGTACTAAATTAATCTTGAAATACATTAATTTTTTATTTTACTTTAACACATTATTCCTTGCATATGTAACAATGGACTTATATTCATCATTTGTGGTCACATTGTTATCTCATATATTAAATTATAAAAATTTAGTACTATTTTATTCTTATTTTCTTTCTTCTTTTATGTAAATCATCAAAACATTACACAACATGATGTGGGATTCTAGCCTATAAATAGGTAAGAAAAACATTAAAGAAGAGCAGTAGCAATTGAAAAATGAAAGGTTAAATAAAAATTAACAAGATGGCAAGTGGTTGGTAAATAAAACTTCAAAAACTTGACAAAGTAGGCAGGAAAAACTTTATAAATAGAACTCAATATTTGCCTATTGGAGTCAGAAAAAATAATAGTGAAAGTTTACTTCTTGTAATTTTCTCTTAGATTGGGTTCTGAATATCATATGGAGTAAAATGTGAAAAAATTATAGTATTCTAAATTAAGAATATTGGAATGATAAATTATGATAAAATTATAGTGTTCTTCAATATTTGTTATTCTGATTTTATCACATAATAAATATTTTTCAAAGTTTGTCCTATGATTTTTTTCTCTAAAATTAAAGAGGGTTTTCCATGTAAAATTTTTGGTATCCATTATTATTCTTCTTTTGTTTAAAATCCAATTTTTCATTACTGATATGTATACTCTGATCCTAACAATTGGCATTATACTAGGATTGTATTGTTAAGATTATTTTGTAATTTATATTGGTTGGTTATATTACTTTTGGTTTGGCTAAACCACCTAATTCATTTTTTTATAATTAATTGGTTTTATTACATAAGGTTATTGTAACTGCTTATTTTTTTAATTGCTTATATTTATGGGGTATTGTCCATACATTATCAACTATTGTTATAATAAGATAGATAATAGTTCTAGAGCCATGGTCAAATTGAATTCAACAAATTATTTATTATGGAGAAACATGATGGAGGATCACTTTTGTTGTAAATATTTATATGAACCAATAGAAAGTGATACACTAAGTTAAGAAAATTGGTAGAAGAAGAATAAAAGATAATGAAGAAGAAAACACTGGCTACCATACATCAGTGTGTAAATATCTCAATTTACAATCAAGTTTTCAACAAAAATTAATCCACATATTATTTAGAAAAATCTTAAAAATATGTACTAGAAATAGAATGCTTAAGAAGAGTTTTCACAATGAAAAAACTCATGAATTTGAAACTAAAGGAGGGATAGTCAGTTGTGGAGTATTTAAACGAGTTTGAAAGCTTAACAATACAATTATCATCTATAGGACAAGGTATAGATGATGATATGCAAGTTATGATACTTTTAGGATCCTTTCTTGAATCCTAGAATCCATTAATAATTCTATTAACAAACTTAGCACTTAATGGAAAAGTGACCATGAACATGATGAAAAACAACTTGTTTAATGAAGAAACTTATTTGAAGGATATGATTGGTAATAACACACAAGCCCTTAGTACAAAAAATAGGATTAGAGTCAAAATAGATAAGAAAAAGGAATATCTAAATCTATAGGAAGATCAAAGTTTAGAAGCAAATTCAAGTGTTATTATTATTAAAAGCTTAGATATATGAAAAGAGATTGCAGACTTCTAAAGTAGGAGAAAGAGAAGAAAAAGGGAGATGATAGCATAATTGCCATAACTTCCACCAACAATAATGGAGTTATTCTTCTTTATTACTATAAAGGAGAATGATGTCGTCTGAAAGGATTTAAAATTGAATGGATAGTAGATTCTAGTATCTTATTACATAATGTTCCAAAGGGAGAATACTTCACAACCTACATAACTGGAAATGTTGGATTTATCAACATTCCAACATTGGAAACAAAAACACTTCTCTAATTATAGGAACTGGTAATGTTTATATGCAGATAGAAATTGATTGCATAATAATATTAAAAGATATAAGGTATCTTCCTAATTTATAACTAAATTTACTTTTTGCAAGCACCCTAGATGAAGAAGAATATTAACACTATATAGGCAGAGGTAAGTAGAAACTCACTAAGAGATCATTGGTAGTAGCATAGGGTAAAATGTGCTGCTCACCATATAAAACTCAATGGAAGTTTATGAAGGTCAACTAAATATAATTAGAGATGATGCTCCACTAAAGTTATAGCATAAATAGTTAGCACATATGAGTGAGAAAGGGTTACAATTTTTGGCTAAGGAGTATTTCATCCCAATGATTAAAAATGAGTCTCTAAATCCTTGTGAATAATGTTTACATTGGAAACATCACAGAATTTCATTTCAAAGTAACTTGAAACAAAGGAAAAATAAATTAGAATTGGTACACTCTGATGTTTGTGGACCTATAAAAGTTGAATCTTCAGGTGATAACAAATGCTTTATCATTTTCATTGGTGATGCTATAAAAAAGACATAGATGTATTTGTTATAGTCAAAAGATTAAGCTTTCTAGTATTCCTAACAATTTTATGCTATGGTGGAAAGAGGGAGACTAGATCACCTTAAAGTGTCTACGAATTGATAATAGAAGTGAATACATATCTTAAAAGTTTAAGACATATTAGAAGATACTTATTGACATTCCACAACATAATAGTATTGTTGAAAGAATAAACTAGATAATTATAGAGAAAGTTTGATGCATGCTCAAAATGATAAAAAATCTGCTTAAACCATTTTAGGTAAAATCTATCAACATTATAGTTTACTTGATCAATCGATCACCATTTATTCCTTTGGACTTTAAAATACCAGAGAGAGTTTGGATAAAAAAAATGTTAGTTACTTTCATTTAAAGGTATTTAGCTATCAATTATAGGATCTAAAGAAAGCAAAGTTGTTGGAAGCAGAGACATCGTATTCTTTGAGCATCAAGGAATAAATAAAGTAAAAGCAAATGAAAGAATAGTGAAAGCTTTGGATAAGAAAGTGGATAACCATGCATCTCTAATTACTTTATTCGAAGGTGACCACAATAAAGAAAAGATAAAGAAACTAGACCATAAGTTGAATGATAAAAAGCTAACCATAGAAAAACTTAATGTAGATCGAGATAACATTATAAATAGAGTTGCTAAGTAAGGGAAACAAACCCAAGAAGTGGAACTTCAGCTAAGAAGGTCTACTAGAGGAAATAAACCATTTGCAATGTATCCTAATTTTGAATATATTTTAATTACTGAAGAAAAGGAACTAAAAAGTTTTCAAAAGGTTCAATCTCAAATTGACAAAAACTTCTGGATCAAAGCTATACAAAAATAAACGGACTCATTATATAAAAATAATATTTATAAGTTAATAGAACTTCCTAAAGGAAGAAAAGCACTTAAAAATAAATGAGTGTTTAAATTAAAGAAAGATGATACCAAGTTGCTAAAATATAAAGTTTAATTAGTGGTGAAAGGCTTTGGTCAAAAGTAAGGCATTAGATGAAATTTTCTCATCAATGGTGAAAATGAGTTTATTTCAAGTTGTATTGGGTCAAGTAGCCAATCTAAATCTTGAATTAGAGTAACTTGATGTAAAGATTGCATTTCTCCATGGTGACTTGAAGGAAGAAATCTACATGGAATAACTTAAAGGATTTCTTAAAAAAAAAGAAAGAACACATGGTCTATAAATTAAATAAAAATATATATGGATTGAAGTAGGCTCCTTAGTAGTGGTATAAAAAATTTGATTTATTCATAATGAGTTATGGATATACCAAGACTGATGCAGATTATTATGTATACATGAAATAACTTCCAAGTGACAAATTCATAATCCTTCTATTATATGTAGATGATATGTTGATTGTGGGACATGATTTAATGATAATTGGTAATTTGAAAAAGGAATTATCAAAATCGTTTGATATCACTACAACAAATTAACATTTGTGCTATGGTTAAAATCGTGGCATAAGATCAAAATTTTCATGGCTATGCTATTTAGCCACAGAAATACTGGTTAAATGGTCCCATGGCACAAGTAAGCGTGGCAAGGAAATTGTCACGGGAAAAAAGGTCTTGTGGCGTAAATAATTTTTTTTGCCACGGGTTCACTCGTGGCTAATAGATTCATCTAGCTACGAGTACAAACGTGGCAAGAAAGGCACATCCGTGGCTAGTAATTCATATTGCCATGAATAAAATCGTGGTAAAAAATAAAATAAAATAAAATAATTATAAAACTAATATATTTAGCTAAAATAATTTTTATATATCTAAATTAAATTAATTATTTAATCAATTCAATTATGTGTTATCTTATCATTTTATTTATATATCTGTTGAAATCTATTAATACTTTTGACTCATATCTAATTAGGATAAATCATTAAAATTCTATTTGTTTAGAAATTATAATTGATTTACCGGGAATCGAACCTGAATCTCCAAGTTGAGAAATGTCATGCCTTACCATTGTGTTAGTTTATTTCTTTACTATTATAATATAATATATTTTATATAAAATTTTAATTGATTGATTAACTTTAAAAATAAAACTACACTTATATGAAACTAATTATATAATAATTAAATATTACATAATTACATATAATAAAAATGCACTAATACTAAAATATGTTATGATTTTATTTTAAAAATTAATTTTTTATAAACTAAATTTTCATTTATTTTATTAGTAATTTTGTTTATATCAAATTTATTCTTTACAAATATTTTATATCAAATTTATCTCTCATAAATAATTAATTAGTTAATTTTATCCTTTTATTAATATTTTCATTAATTATTATTAATTGAGTTATTACAAAATAAAAGTACATTTTTTATATCTTTTAGGTAATTTTTTTTTATTTTCTAAAATTTCTTCAATAAAGATTGAATTATATGAAATAAATATCCATTCAAATTATAATTTTGAACTATTATGTATATTAAATTTTAATTATAAATTAAAATTTAAATTATTATAAATTATTTACTTTTATTTTTTATTAATAATACATATTTTGTCAATTACAAATATAAATTAAATCATTCAAACCTTCACAACTTTTTTAATTAATTTCTTTACTCATAAGTTATTTATATTTAATTTTTATTCTTCCATTTATTAAGTCAGTAACCTATCAATAAAATTATAAATGAATAGACTAAATTAATTAAATTATTATTTAGAAGGAAAGAAATCATTACAAAATATATGTAAGAAATAAAATTAATACAATTGAAATTAATAAAGGATGAACGTGAAAATTGATACTATTTTATATATATCACTCCCTTAAATATAATTTTTTAAAAATATTTTAATATAATAATTTTACTATTATTAAATTATACATAATTTTACATAACTATTATTTTCAATTTTTTAATGATAGTTTTGTTGATATTAAAGTGATTAATGTAAAATTTATTATTATATATTTCTACAATAAAACTTGTTATAACTTATCTCATAAATTATACTATTTATATATAATATAATGATTTTAGTATTTTCATAATATATATCTTCTTTGTTATCACATTTTTTTAGAATAATGTGATGAGATAAAAAAATAAATTTTTATAATATTTTATACTTTTAATGATTTTTTAATTGATATTTTAAAAATTGGATTGAATAATGAATTGAAAAAATTGTTATATACATATGTATTATATATATGTATATGTAAATCTTATTAATTTTTAATTTTAGTATGTATAGAATTTAAATTCATTGAATAATTATATAATACAATCTTTAATATATTATAATATTTATTTTATTGATATATTTAATTTTATTATATAAATTTAATTAATATAAATTTAAATAATTATTTATTATTTATAAAAAATAGTTACATTCTAATAAATTAAATTTGGTACCTATGTATATAAACATACTTAAGATCTTAATAATTGAATTCTTTCTTATATATCTTAAAGTTTACGGTTCAACTCCTATTTAAATTATTTTAAGAAAAAGAATAAAAGTATATAACTATACAATTTACGAGTAGTTCTATCTTTTTATATATATTTTATAAATTAACTATTTGAAAATATTAAATTCTATAATTTTTTTATTTTAATTGATAGGGCTTATTAGTTGATCAAATGATGAATTAATTATTTATTAAACATTTATAATATATAAATATTTATATTTTTTTATTGTCTACCATATTGCAGTATGTTGCACCTATTATAAATAATATTTTTTATATGTATAGTTACAAAAAATGATACATTTGACTATGATTTTATTCATAGAAGTAATTCATAGCATAAGTAATACTTTGTTATAGATAAATTTTTCTGACTTATATGATAAAATAAGTGATACTTTATCACATGAAATATGTATTCGCAATTTAATTTGTGGCATAAATGATACTTTACCATAAGGAATGTATTCTCATAATTTAATTTATGGTACAAATGATATTTTGCCACAAGTAAAGTTTTTTTCATAGCACAAGTAATACTTTGTCACAAAAATTGTATTCTTGTAGCTTAATCTTGTGGCACAAGTGATATTTTGCCACGGATAAAATTTTTTCGTAGCACAAGTAATACTTTGCCACAGAAATTGTATTCCCATAGCTTTGTTTGTGGCACAAGTGATATTTTGCCTTAGGTAAAGTCTTCCTGTGGCATAAATTTTTTAATTTTTTGGATATTTGTTTAAATTTTCTTATTCCCGTGGCAAATGGTAAAATTACCATGATTTTTGTATTTTCATGGCATAAATTTTTTAATTTGTTGTAGTGTATGAAAGATGTAGGCCTTGCAAGGTAAATTCTAAAAATGTAGATTTTGCAAGATTAGAAAGTTAAAAAGCTTTGGTTGCCATAAGAAAAATATATTAAGTAAGTTCTAGAAAGACTTGGCATGAAGAGTTAAGTGAGTAAGCATGCCATTAGCCAATTGTTTTAAACTTAGCAAAAGGAGTTGTCTTACTACATAAGAAAAAAAGGAAGTTATGTTAGCAATTTCATACTCCTTTATAATGGGAGTTTAATATACATAATAAAATGTACTTGACCAGATATTGCTTATGCAATTGGAATAGTTAACAAGTTTCTCTTAAATCTTGGAAAAGATTATTAGGAAGCTATTAAATGATTCATAAAATATCTTTGAGGTAGTTCTAAAATATGCTTATATTTTGGAGGAGCAGAACCAATTCTAGAAGGCTATATAGATGTGGATATAATAGGTGACCTAGATAGTAGAAAATCCATCTCAGGATATTTATTTACTTTTTTAAAGGAAATATATCATGGCAATCTTAGTTGTAAAAGTGTATTGCCTTATCTACAACTAAAGCTGAATATATTGTAGTATTTGAAGCAAGAAAAGAAATGCTTTGGTTGCAAATATTTCTTCAACAATTGAGAATCAAATAGAATTGTTCAATAATTTATTATGATAGTTAAAGTGCTTTACACTTGAGTAAAAATACTATGTATCATTCTTGTACAAAACATATTAACATAAAGTATCATTGGTTACATAAGGCACTAGAACAAAAATTATTTAAGTTTGAAAAGATTCATGCAAATAAAAAATATTAATGATATGTTGATAAAAGTAGTTACTCATGAAAAATTTGAGCTGTATGTTGGGTTGGCTAGTATGGACTTTAAATGAGCAATATTGAAATTGATTCTTCTTTATCATGGACTAGAAAGGGAGAATTGTGGGATTCTAGCCCATAAATAACTAAAGAAAAGAAACATTAAAGAAGAGCAATAGTAGTAGCTGCTAGAAAATGAAAGGTCAAACAAAAATTAATGAGATAGTAAGTGGTTGGCAAATAAAAGTTAGAAAACTTATCCAAATAGGTAACAAAGGCTTTATAAATAGAGCTCAATATTTTCCTTTTGGAGGGTAACTCACATGAAAGAAAAATAATAGTGAGAGCTTATTTCTTGTAATTTTCTCTTAAAGTGAATTGTGAATGTCTCATTAGATAAAGTGTGAGAAAATTATAGTACTCTAAACTAAAACTACTGAAGTGATAAAAATTATGGGGATTAAGTTACAAATCTAGAAGAAAGGATATTTAATGTGAGTGAAATATTGCAATATCTCTTCTATTAATTTATCACATAGTAAATATTTTTTAAAGTTTTTCCTATGGTTTTTCCCTTTAAAATCAAAGAAGGTTTTCCATGTTAGATTCTTGGTGTCTATTATTATTCTTTTCCTATTTAAATTCTAATTTTTCACTACTTATATGTATACTCTAATCCTAATACATGATATTAGAATTAGTTGGAAGCATAATTTTGGAAATTAGATTGGATTAGTGAATTAGTGGACTAGTTAACCAACAAGTACAATTTAAATTTTTAAGTAAAAATTGCATATGAACTAATGAAAGTTGGTCAAAATTAGTATGAATTAGTGAATTGGATTGATTTTTCTTAAAATTTTATATTTTAAAATATTTTTATGATTTTATAATAATTGAGATAATACTTTCACTATTTTACATTAATTAAAGTTGTATTTTTATTTTAATTATTTAGAATATAAATTATTATTGTATCAATAATATTGTATTACTTTAATTACATATTATTAGTGTTTACATAATTTATATTTTAAAGTTAAAACCAATTTAACAAATATGCTAATTCTTAAATCAATGAATTAATTTAGGGCATATGTTGTAAGTCTAAAAATAGAGGTGGATATGGTGTCAATGGTGGAAAAAACTCTAGAAGAATTGAAAGAAATGACCTTATCTCATGGTCAGGATTTAATGGTGTATCAACCTAATGTTAGAGACTATTTTTTCAAAAATTAATCTATGATTTCTAAGATTCGAAGTTGGAATTATAAAGGAGTAAGGAATAAGAATTCCATAATTAATATAAAAGAAATTATTAGAATGACAAATCCTAAAGCTCTGGTGTTGTTAGAGATTAAACGATTAGCTTCTAGAGCTTTTGATATCTTTTAGAAGCTTAATTTTTCTAATTACCATATTTAACAAGGAAGGGGGATGTTTGGTGGTATATGGGTGGGAGGGAAAGCAAAGAAGGCAAAATCAAAACTTATTTGTAATTGTTTTTAATTTGCTCATTTTTAAGTTCAAAAGGCTAAAGGTCTAAATTGGTACTTATTTACTATATACCCAAGTCCTCAAGGTAAGGATAGGGAGGGAGGTAGAAATTAACTTTTTGAAATAACTACATCTATGGGTAGCTTTTGGTTATTCATTAGGGACTTCAATGATATAGCTTGTGTTGAAAGAAAAATATGATTTTAGGTGGAGTTAGCCTTAAAAGGATAGTTTTGAATTTTGATTCTACCTTCTAGAAGCATTTAATTGGAACTTGGAGGCATACCTTAAATTTGATGCAAAGGTAAATTAAAAATGGTAAGATTGTTAAGTTTTAGATTGACAAATGGTCTAGATTTGAAGAACCTCTCTAATGTTTTTTGCTTTATCTCAAGTAGATAGTGTTAATTAGGAGAAAAGAACTTTGGAATTTATGAAGGTTACTAATTAGGATTGGGATTAATTAAAAATGTTGCTACCAAAACATGTTATACAGTCAATGTAAGCCATTTTTCCTGCATTCCCTTATACTTAGCATGATATTATGGCATGATTTGGAAACCACAGTAAGGAATTTTTACTACATTACAATAAATTAATATTTATGCCATGAATTATGCTATGAAAATTTAAAAATTATGACAATTTTATCTTTTTGTCGTGAGATAAAAAATTCAGACAAATGTATATAAAATTAAAAAAATTATATCATTAGAAAACTTTACCTGTAATAAAATATCATTTGTGCTATGAATTAAGTTATGTAAATACATTCTTTGTGGCAAAATATCACTTGTGTTATGAAAAAACTTTATTTGTAGCAAAATATCACTTGTTCTATAAAACTAAGCTAAGTCAATACATTTATTGTTGCAAAGCATCACTTGTGCTAAAAAAAAAAAACTAAGCTAATAGAATATATTCTCTATACCAAAGTATTATTTATGCCATAAATTAAGTTATAGAAACATATTTTTTGTGATAAAATATTACTTATTCTATTATATGAGTAAAATTTTTTTATCTATAATAAAGTATTACTTATGTCATGAATTAATTTTAAGGATAAGATCATAGCTAAATATACCATTTTTGTGGTAACAATACATATAAAAAAGGCTATTTATAATAATTGCAATATATTGTAATATAGTAGATAATAAAAAATATAAATATTTATATATTATAAGTATTTAACAAATATTTAATTTATCATTTGAATTAGAGATCTTTAACTAATTGATTAAGTCAAATAATTATTTTATAAATTTGATAAACAACTTATTTAATCAATTGATTAACTTCCAATCAGTCAAAATAAAAAACTATAAAACTTAACATCTTCAATTAATTAATTCATAAAATGTATATAAAAAATAAAGCTATCGATAAATTGTATAGTATACATTTATTATTTTTTCTTAAAATAATAGAGATAAGAGCCTTAAACCTTAAGATATATAAAAAAAATCTCAATTATTAAGGCTTTAAGTATTTTTATTTATATATGTATTGAATTTTATATCTATTAGAAAGCAACAATTTTTCATAAATAAACTTTCAATCAATTAAATTTACATAATAAAATTAATATATATCAATAAAATAAATATTATAATATATTAAAGATTGTACTATATAATTATTTAATAAATTTAAATTCTTTATATATTAAAATTAACAATTAATAGGATTAACCTATACATATATATAAAATATTTTTTTCAATTTTTTATTTAGTCTAATTTTTAAAATATCATTTAAATAAAATTTGATCATTCAAGGTTCTATTATAAAAAATTTATTTTTTATCATATCATGTTATTTTTAAAAAATATATTAACAAATAATATATATATATATATATATATATATATATATATATATATATATATATATATATATATATATATATATATATATATATATATATATTAGGAAAATGCTAAAATCATTATATTATATATAAATAGTATAATTTATGAGGATAAGTTATAATAAGTTTTTATTATTGAAATATGTAATAATAAGTTTTATATTCATCATTGTAATATTAAAAAATTAAAAATAATAATTATGTAAAATTGTTTATAATTTAATAATAATTAAATTATTATATTAAAAACTTTTAAGTTAAGGGAACAATATATATAAAATAGTCTAAAATTTTATTTTCATTTTTTGTTAATTTCAATTGTTTCAATTTTATTCCTCATATATATTTATTTTAATTTTTTTAATTCTAAATAATAATTTAATTAGTTCAGTTCATTCATTTATAATTTTATTGATAAGTTATTGACTTAATAAATGAAAGGATAAAAATTAAGCATAAATAATATATGAGAGATAAAATTAATACTAAAAATTTATAAAGGATCAAATGATTAAACTTATATTTATGAATGGGTTATAATGGGTATTAATATTAAAAATTTCTTGCCTTCTGAATAATAATTTAATTAATTTATTTCATTTATTTATAATTTTATTAATAGATTATTGACTTAATAAATGGAAGGATAAAAATTAAATATAAACAATATATGAGAGATAAAATTAATACTAAAAATTTATAAAAAGTCAAATGATTGAACTTATATTTGTGAATAATAAAAATATATATTATAAATGCAAAAAATTAAAAGCACATAATTTATAATAATTTAAATTTTAATTTATAATTAAAATTTAAATATGCATGAGAGTTTAAAGTTATGTTTTATATGGATACTTATTTTATATAATTTAACCTTTGTTAAAGAAATTTTTAGAAAATAATAAAAAATTTCTTAAAAAATGTAAAAAATTTATTTTTATCTTGTAATAAAATAATTAATAATAATTAATAAAAATATTAATAAAAAATAAAAATAACTAATTAATTATTTATAAGAGATAAAACTAATATAAGATATTTGTTAAGGATAACTTTAATACAGGAAAAATTAGTAATAAAATAAATAAAAATTTAATCTATAAAAATAATTTTTAAAATAAAATCATAAAATTTTTAACATTAGTGTATTTTTATTTTGTATACTTACGTAATATTTACTTTTATATCATTAGTATCATATGAGTGTAGTTTTATTTTTGAAATTAACTAGTCAATTAAAATTTTATATAAAATATATTATATTATAATATTAAAGAAGTAAATTAGCATAATGGTTAGACCTAACATTTCTTAATTTGGAGATTTAGATTTGATTTCTTATAAATGTAATTTATAATTTTTAGATAGATAGAGTTTTAACGATTTATACTAACTTAATATAGGTCGAAAACATTAATAGGTTTCAGATGATGTGCAAATAAAATAATATGATAATATTTAATTGAATTGACTAGATAATTAACTTAATTTAGATATATAAAAATTATTTTAACTATTTACATTAGTTTCTATAATAATTTTATTTTATTTTTTACTACAATTTTATTTATGACAATATGAGTTATTAGTCATAAATGTACTTTTTTTTTATATTTATACTTATAACTTGCCACATTTGTATTGTGGTTAGAAGAATCTATTAATGATAAGTGAACTTGTGATAAAAAAATCATTTACACTATTGGTCCTTTTTTTCTTATGACAATTTTCTTGCCATATTCACTTGTGTCATGAGACCATTTAATTGGTATTCTTGTGGCTAAACAACACAGTCACAAAAATTTTGATCTTGTGCCACGATTTTGAACATGACATGAGTGATAATTTATTATAGTAATAACTAATGCCTATGCTTCACTAGCTCAAAGTACATAGGCCAAGCAACATACATGTTAGCAACTAATTTGGAAGTTACAAGTTACTTATTGTTATATCCTCTTTAATTATTAATATATTAGAAATTATTTTATGAGAAAGAATATGTGTGAAATATGAAATACAATAATTTTAATCAAATTGAAAATATAAGAATATGAATTGGTGAGAATTTAATAAGGAAAACTTATTAGAATCATAAAAAATAGAGTTGTGTATTGATATAAGTGAATGTGTGAGTATAGAAGAGGTTTAGGGATAATTTTTCAAAAATGCTCCTAGGGCACTATTTTCCTTATATTAACCCTTAAATTCTCTCTCTTTCATTTTTTTAATTTCTCCATTTCTTCTAACTCTCTCCTTGCACAATTTCTCTACCATTTTATCAATCAAGTATGAAAAGTCTCAATTCTTCTTAATTTCTTAATCCAATTAAGATATGGACATTGTTTTTATTAAGAATCCATCCTATCTCTTATTAGTTGACAAAGAAGTTTGAGATTGATTTAGTTTTATTAGGTATTCTAAACCTTAAATCTAGAACTTATGAATCTTGACATGATTAGACTTAAAAAATCTACAAACTAACTTTCAACATCCTTTTTCATATAAGGTGAATGGATAATTTAACTGAATTTATAGATTGTGGTTATGTGATGATATTAAGGAAATATTGATTATTTGTGATTTTGCTTGAATTATGTTTGATTTGATATGGTGGAAGTAATAAATGATAAAGAGAGGTGATGTGAGATATTAAATAGGAATATTAATAATTGTATTAAGATTTGATGGGTAAAATATATACTTAGAGAGTATTTAAAGTTAGATAAATAGTAAATTTTTCATAAAAAAATAATATTTTTATGTGTGAATTGAGTGATTAATTAATTCTGAGAGTTTAGAAGCAAGTTCAAAGCAGGTGAATTGATTGATTAATTAATTTATTGATCCTCGAATTTCATGCTGAATATAAAGGGGCATATCTCTTTCGTTTTATGTCTGTTTTAAATGAATTACCTATCATTTTAAAGCTAATTGAGTCTACTCTTAAATGGAATTAGCTTCAACTTAATATCTAGTATATATTTTAAGATATCATCAAAATAGTAGATAGAGATAAAAAAAAATCTTAAGATTTTGAAAAGTGAACTTTTTATGTCTATCTTTCAAAAGGCATAACACTTCAAATTATAACAAATTCAGGTGAATGACCAATCTATAAAAAGCTAATTGAATTCATTTTCACATGAAATAGTTTCATAAGTAATATATTCATAATTTTTAAATTATCTATAAAACATTATTTAAAGTTCATAACTATAACGACCCTAAAGATAACTATAACCAACCTGTTTTATATTTTCATAATTTACATTAAAGATAGAGTGGTTTATGATGATTATAAGATAAGTACGTGACTTGGATAATGATATAAGGTGTGTTGTAATGAACTTATTGCATTACTCATAAAATAAAATATGTTAAGAAATATTTTATGGATTGATTACTATGATATGTATGATTGCTTGAAGCCATACAAAAGGGCATAATGATATTGATATGTATTATGATGTATATTGAAATTGAATTATAATTGTATTGGATAGAGATCAAGCTCTAGTATTTAAAATTACATTATAAATCATGCCATGAGTGACAATGAAGATGAGAAGTGAGGGGAGTGATGTTGTGAATATAAAATGAAAAATTTCTAATGACATACTTACAGAGGGTATAAAACAAACTTTAAAAGGACAAGAATGAAAAATATAGGAGATAAAAGGTGGATGAATATATTTTATTCATTCCTTATTATTCCAAATGAAATGTGATCTTGAGTGTAGTTATTCATGAGTATTATTATATGTTAAATTGAAAATGAAATGATTATGTGTTAATCTCATTATTATTGAATTTTAGTTACTAATATGTTTAAATGTGATATGATTTGTTAAAGGAGGATAGTTTGATAGATAAGTTATTATGATTTGTTAATGTTATTATAGATTATTCAGTTGGAGTCTTGGACTCACTCCCATGATTTATTTTATAGATTCCCAAGTCGAACCTTTATATCTATCTTCTTAGAATTAGGTTCTATAAGAGTTCACTAATGGTAGCATGGTAGTATAAATTTTTGTACATAGTATATTTTAAGCCTTATTTTATCATAGATATGAGTAGAAGAGATATTTAAACTAATTTTTCATGAGTTAGACTTACTTATCCTCATTTTAGGAGGACTATAAATATATTTAACTTTGTCATCTTTTATAGAAACTTCGATGAATGTTTTCCTTCTAAAGTACCATTTTCTTTCATAAATGCATAGTATTTGTTAATTAAGATCAAGTTAATTAGTTAGAAATAAATTGATGGAAATTGAAAAATGGGTTCCATACTGGTTACGATTAGGTTAGGGTTATGACACTTAGTAAATTAGATCCTTAATTTGGCAAGTTTATCATGGGAAATTGATGACAAATATATTAAGAAGCAAATTGGATAGAGGATCTAAATACTACAAGTTTTGTCCTAATTTGGAAGAATCTTTATTACATGTATTGTCGGATTATCCATATACATAACTAATATGAAAAAATTTAGTTGATCTAGAGTATCATTTAGACTTCAAAACATTAAACTTAAGAGATTAAGTAAAGTTCAATTTGAAGAATAGCTTAAGCTTTAAATATGATTGCTAGGATTCAATTTAGGTAACTACTTGCGTAAAACTTTAGGATATATTGATGTTATATAGCCACCTCTTCATGAGATTTGAGTTAAAATCAATTTTGATGGTATTGCTAAATTTGAAACTAATTTAGTTGGATGTGGAACATTAATACATGATAATCATGGAAACTAGTTACAAGGTTTTTTCAAGCTAGTAGGAAGGTGTTCTCTACCTTTGCAAGGATCAAGTAATAGAAGTTTTTAGAATTAAAGAGAAAGTCACGACAAAATGAGTTATTTATCATTAATGATAGGTGTCAAGTGGAAGTGTAGCGATGTATGCAGCTAAGGCATCATAACATACCAGTAGACTTGAATCTTATTCCTACATAACCTTATCAATTTGATTAGGCACTTGCCATTTATTTTTATTATTCAACTCTTTGACAACAAAAAAAGCCAAAAACTCTGACCCCCTTCTCTATCTACCGAGAGATGGAAAGGCAAAGGCTTTTAGTCTCCCCTTTAGTTAAGATTTAGGATCTCACAATCAATAGCCAATATGCTTTTCTTTGATGCCTTTCTTCATTCATGGTTCAATATTTTGGTGTCTTAGGCATAAATGAACACATTGATGCATCCTAAACTTGGTGGTTAAACTTCATTATAGTGATGATAGAATATCTAGCAATTAAACAAGATAACTTATCATTATTCATTAAAAAAATAAAAAAAATAAAAAAAGTTTACTTTTTTACTTTTCTAACTAGAATTATTATATTTTAATTCATTAAAATTATTATATTATCATTTTTTAGAATAAAAAATTTCATAATTCTATTTTCTTTTCATATCCTTTGATGCAGGATCTTAGGGATTTATTTTTGGATAACAATTGGCTTAGGAAGCAAGATTTAGAAAACTTTATATTGAATGTGACTCAAAGGACTTATTTTTAAAGATTCAAAAGCCAAATAATAAAGGCAATTATCTTATTACAATCATAATATTATGCAAGACGTGGGGAATTGACATTTATCATACTTATAGAAAAGGGAATGTGGGTGTCAATTGGATGACTAAAATTAGTTTATCTTTCCCTCCTTAAACCTGTATATTCCAAAATCCCTTCCCTAATTAGCTATTTTATTATTATTTGATGTAATTGGGATTTCTAGATCTCAAGCTATAACTTTATAGTTTTTTTTTTATTTTTAGGCTTTAGTTGCACTTTAGTAATTAAAAAAAAAAGAAATCAATGAATTAGCTGAGTAAACTAATTATTGGTTTGGTCCAACTATTGATCCAATTTGAAAATTATGATCGAAAATTTTAATTGTAAGAGTTAAGAGTTATGAAGCCTTTTCCTTCTCTTATCTCTTTCAAGCTAATTTTCAAGTGTGGTTGAAGGGTAATTTAATCTCAAATGAATTGCATTGTAATATTAAAATTTCATGGACTATTATTTTTGCTCTTGGGATATGGAATCTTTAGCTTAATAAGAACAAAAATCTTTTCCATCCTAATCAAGGAAGTGCTAATTTAAGATATATAACTTTATAAAAAACTACTAAATATTGGACCATTATAAAACATGCTAAGATACCTTCTCTATAACTAGAAGTAAAAGTTGAGTAGAAACCTTCTCCTATTAGTTAGTTTAAGTTAAATTTTGATAGTGCTGCAAAAGGAAACTTGGGCAAGGGTGGTTGCTCGATAGTTATTAAAGATATTTGTAGAAGTTGGATGATTGATTGTTATAGGGGATTAGGTATTTACTCTAATTTTGTAGTTGAATTATTTGGATTGAGAGATGGATTGATTTTAATTTTGATTAGAGGCTTTCTCCCAATTATCATTGAAGTTAATAGTTTAACTTTGATTTAAGCATTGTCAAATAATTATATATTAATTTGTCTTCTAATATATGTAATTTGTTGGAAGATTGTAAACAGCTGCTTGTGAGCTTAAGAGCTCATATTTCTAGACATATTTTTAAGGAAGCTAATAGTGTACTTGATTGTTTAGCAAAAAAGACCATTGGCTTTTGTAATTTATTTCTTACTTTTGATTCTCCACTTGAGAAAGTAGTTTTCTACTTGTTTCAAAATACTACGGGCAAAAAGCTCCTAACACTGCTACATATTGCTTACCTTCCTTTGATTTTGCAATTTATCCGACTCTGGTGTCTTATTTGAAGCTTTTCTGAATACAATTTTACTTCAATTTTTAATAATAATTTTAAAAGTTATTTAAATTCAAATTTAAAATTTTTTACTTTATTTAGAATCTCTATTATAAATACATTTATAAATATGATTATAATTATAATTTTATACTGATATGAAACTCATTAGATTTATGTGAGATTTCCTCAGATATTTGAAATAGGTCTAGTTAATTAATAATTTATAGCATAAGCAAAGCCATATTCCTCTTTTCTAACAGCATTTCAACTTCTCACAATAAACCGTGAACAAACTCACCGACTTTGAAGCAGCACGTCCAAATTTTCAGACTTGTTACTAAAAAATAGTACACGACATAACCACTGCACGTGTTCTTGTTAGCTTCTTGTTATTATTATTATTTTTTTAATCATCAAGTGTGTCGAATATTAAAATACTAATAAAAATCATCTTCGCGATTTGAATATCAGTCAGATGACGAACGAAATTCATTCGGGGCGCCATTGAAACACTCTTTATCATTTTGATAGATTGATATGCACACTTTGGTGTAAATTAAATGCACAATTAATTAAGTACAAAATTAAATAAGTAATATTATGAAAAATTCTATCTTTTAAGAAATTAAATATTTTAAATGATAGATTACATTTAATATTTTGAAATTTATATTTTTGATTTAATTTTATTTATTTTAAAATTTAAAAAATATCTCAATAATAAAATATTCAATCTTTTAAAAAATCGACGTTCCTCAATCTGATTAGTTTTAACCGCAACACGAAAAATGAAGGGACAAGTAATAAATCTATGATCCGAGAAAACTTAATGGCACTCAACAACTTTTCCGTATCAAACTAATGACTGCCTAGAGTCACTTTCCATTATAAAGTAGAAACGGCAAATTTGATTCACGTTGACCATTGCATAATGGGAGGTTCTGGTGGCATCACATGCATGCAGTTCAGGAGAGAAAGCGACGACCTTTATTGATAAACAATAAACAGAAAGGATAGAATTATAGTGAATAGAATAAAAGAACAATTGTAAAAGCTGGCTTGAATGAATTTGGTAATTGCTGCTGTAATTGTTCTCTTCCCTCCAAATTTTAAGCATTTCTATTTGCAGCCAAAGCAGGCTACTTGACATATTTATTGTAAAATAAGTGCAGCAGTAGAGGGGAAAAAAACCATTTTAGCCAAAATGCAAGTTTGGTCCACGATGGCTCAGTCAAATACAAGTCACCGCGACATGTGCTCCTTACAATTGCCTTTGCGCAGCTTTCTGAAGGTTCAATCGGCATGCTAATCGCTTGAAGAGCCTATCAAAAGCAACAAAACATTTTAGACACCGAATGTTACTATCATATTATATACACAGCAAGATGGCCATGCCTACTTCCGTTGATTGGAGCCATGTTCCCGGAATAAATTAACAATTTCCTGATTAAAACATATGACATAATTAGAGTATATAAAAATTTTTCATTTCTTAGAACAATATAATTATCTAACCTAGAAGATTTTATATCTCCCTTCAATAGTTTTATATAATAGAAAATCACAAGAAAGGACCGGAGACATATCCAAATTCATTATCACGGTCGGGAGAAAGGCTGGTTTCTATATACTTTATGGATCATTTGTGAGATTTAACCGTCAATATAGACTATATGAGCTGTGGGTTGGCAAGAAACAGTGATCTTCTATCATGTACACGGACCCTTCTTTTTTGTTTGGCATGTTTTATTAAGTTAAAGAGAGATTAATATAAAATTTTAGGTGCAGGTTGATTTAGGTTGTTTTTTTTTTTATGTATGATTTAATTCATAAAAATGATTAAAAAAAAAAGAGGAGAGGGAATATATGTCGATATTTTAGTTGTTTTCTTCCAATTTCAGAAGAAGGGGCGGTACTTCAGTAACTATACGATTTTAATTGCTTTGTAAGCCTGCCGCTGCCTGCAATAGAAGAGGGCAGGGATTTAAATTGCGGTTGCGATCGTGATAGCAGTCGCATTGCGATGCGGATGAATGTGAAAAAATGCGGTCATAACGGTCTAAAATTACGGAAAATCGCGGATGCGGTTTCCCCCGAAAACGCAATATTGCCCGCAATATTGCGGTCACGGACCGTTTTTTAAATCCTAGGAAGAGGGTCCTGCGTTATTTCTGACTTGATCAACCCCGGTGTCACTATGTTTATCTCAATATCTGGACCAAACTCTGCCCTCAGTGTCTCAAACAAGGTTATCATCGCTGCTTTGCTAGCCTGAAACCCACGACCGTTTTAATTGCCCACAAAACAAAATGGAGTATGCAGTGGGCGGCATGGTTGAACTAGGAAAAGAGAAAAAATCAATAATGAAAAACAAGAGAAAAATGAATGAATATTCTATGATTATTCATTTGTTTGTTTCAAACGAATCAAGCATTTTGAATTTACTTTGTTAATAATAATTGGTATGAGAGAAAATTAATTTATCTACTTATACTATCAAAATAATTATTATACTTATTATTATCTTATTATTATTTTACTGACATTATATTATTAATATTATTAAAATTGATTTATTGATTATTAATATTTTTAATTTTTATTTTCATTATTTTATAAGTTTTATTATAATATTATTAATATTTTTATTTTATTAATATTATTAATTATTTGATTGTTAACTATTTTATTATCTTTATTGTTTATTATTATTTTCTTATTATTTATCAATATTATTTTTATTATCATTATTATTTATCATTTTTTTAAATTATAAATATTTAATAATATTATGATGATGATGAGCCCAAAATCTAAAATGAGAAATCAGATTCCCTGGGAAATTGTCATTATTCATTTGATATAGTTCCATTGAAATAAAATAGAAAAAAGAAATGAAAATTTTCTGAATCAAACATACATAAAAAAAATAGAAATCCTGAAATTCCTTTTTCTTTTATAATTATCTTATTACGTTGAGCCAATTTGTCAGATTCCAGGAGTGCACGTTGAAGTTAATATTCAAATAAGCTTGCATGGAAGGAAGTTTTGGCTTTACTGGTACTTACATTGTAAAATGACACTTTTGGTGTGGGGATGTATGCTGCCGTCGAAGAAACCAGGATAAAGTACCATTTTAACGTTTTTTACGAAACTTATTTCTGTTTTATCATCCTTTCGAAACTTATTACAAAAATACGCATGGAGGGGGGAGACGCCATTTGGGTTGGCGTCACTAGGGGGAGGGCGCCATCCAAGATGGCGCCTCTGGGAAGCTTTGAGGGCGCCATTCAAGGTGGCGCCTTCAGTCCTATTTTTTGAATTTTTCCTTTTAAAAATAATTAATTTTGATATCATTTGAAAATAAAAATTTTAAAAATAAATAATATATGATTGTGACTCAACAAATTTTTGAAAATAAATTACTCATTTTATAATTATATTTGATGTCATATAAAAATATGTTAACTCCACTTTGATATCTAATACATAAATTTATTATAGGAATTAAATAAAAAAGTAGTTAATGATAATAATATAATGAATAAAAATAATAAATATTTAGTAAATAATTAAATATTATTTAAAAAATATAGGATCAATAAAAAATAATTACGTAATTTATATTAATGTCTCTCAAAATTTGATCCAATGATACTTAATATTTATCAATTTTTGAAATTATAAACTTCCAACGTTTGGAATTATATTATTACAAGTAATTATTTAATATGTTATTACACATAAGTAAATTTATTGAATTATTCAATAATATTCTTTATATACGAAGTTGAAAATTGTTAAAAATGAAAAGAAATATAACTAAATAAATATGTTTTTCTTATTTTGTATTTATTCCAATAATATTCTTGTCACTTTGTATTTATCTTAATAAAATTTTTTTTATTTTGTAACAAAGTAAATACGAAATGACGAGGCTGAAGATAGCTGAAAATTTAAAAAATGTGATTATTTCGTTACAATAATATTTTCATTTTGTAATGAAATCAAAATTGTAACATGAATTAATTTTTTTTTATTTCGTCACAATGATAAAATATTTTGGCAATGAGAGGAAAAAGTACCGATTAACTATTTTTTAAGAAACTATTATTCGTTTTATCGTTCCTTCGAAACATTTTATCGAAATAAGCACAGAAGATACGCACAGCGATGGAGAGACGCCAAATGGCGTGTAGAGGTACGCTAGATGAAATGGCGTCGTTGGCACTGAAGGGAAGGGACGACAGGCGATATGGCACCTTTGGCCTACGGCACTCTCGCTCCTCATTTCTAAGTCAATTAGCCGGTGACCGTGTCGACTGTGAACCCAAGAGACTTGAATTTTGGTACTGTACATGGGCAGCATCCCCATCTACGTTGACAATTGTGCTGCGTATTTTTATTCTTAAGTAAACACAGCATTTAATGTCATTTACAAGGATGATGGTTATTTATCCTTCAAAAATTATAATTAATATTATCATTTTTTTATATTTAAATAAGTAATGAGAAAAAAATTTAATTAAAAAATAAATATATATTTCACATTATTAATATAAAATTTATTAATTTAATTTAATATTATTTATTTATTTTCACATAGTAAATAAAAAGAGAGTAGATAATTATAACAGTTGTGAAAGTATGATAATTAATAATGTTAGTTATTATATTTGGGAGATGTCCTTATCATCATTTTTTTAAAAAAACTAAATATTGCAATGATTTTGAAGTTTATTATTATTTATAGTTGTTCCTACGCAAGCAATTAAAAATGTCGTAGTAATTAAAATCATCCTAGATGTTGATGTTTGGCAATAAAGTAGTAAAATCATCCTAGATGTTGATGTTTGGCAATAAAGTAGTAAAATCATCCTAAATGTTGATGTTTGGCAATAAAGTAGTAAGATAAATGTACATAAATATACAATAAACATAGAAAAGAAAGCTAACGTCTACGTAAGTGATGTCCGGTCCCACATCCAGGATCGGTAATGTGGCGGCCGTATCTACTAACCCTCTGCGCAGGCTCGGGAGTCACATCCCCGGTGTCTATGTCTCCTCTACCTCCAGCACCCACTCTGCCTCTGCCCCTGGCTGCCGCTCTGCCTCCACCTCCACCTCCACCTCTATCTACACGCTCTGAGTCGTCTGTCATCATGCCACCATGTGCTAATCCCTGATCCTGAGTATGCCAATCAAATGCAAGACGATATGGTTGCGATGGACCAGCGTCACTGGAAGGAAAGGCATGAAATGAAGATGAAACTCCTGGTATGTGTGGAAATGCCTGGAATGTGGATGGAACACCAGGAGGAAATTGGTACATCTGGGATGACGACGGCCTATATAGTGCAGCTGGCAACATGGTGGAGGATGCAGGATCATCGGTGCAGTAGGGTACACATGAGATGAGGCAGCAACATCGGGCATGATCGTCATGGTCTCCTGGGCAGTCGAAGGTGGAATGTGCTGCACTGTCGAAGCGGACGGAACATCAGCCTGCGACGTATGTCGTGGAGTAGTGCGACGTCGTCGGCGAGAGCGAGGCTGATTATGGTCACCCTCCGCAGGGTCTGGGATATGATGGGCCTGAGGAGCTGGCTCCGCATGTGAGTCAATAATCACATGATCAACCTCCTGAATAGCATGAAGGATGGACTCTGTCGCTGATCTAAGTGCATCGAAGGTGAACATAGCCTGTCCCTCAGGGGTAGTGAAGTCCTGTAGTGTGGAAACCTTATTTACCTGTGCAAATTTTTGACAATAAAGTTAGTTATAATACTAATGCATTTAAAGAAAATCAGATACAGAAAACTAGCATGCAATATTACCACAAGGTCTAGCGCTCCCCCAACGGGTGTAATACATCGCCTGGTAACCCGTCTATACCATGTCATGTAATCGGATCGTGGTCCCAGAACTAGGCGTGTCGTCGGCTCAGCGATAGCGCACAAGTCTCGCCGGATATCCCAGAGTGCAATATACGGCTGATGGCGGATGTGCCACTCCTTATCATACCGACCGGACAAGTGAAGGTAATGGACCTCCGCCACCTGCTTCGGTGGCTCTGGAATAGCCTGGTGTAGTCCAAACTACCGCAGAACCCTATCAGGCTGGTGCCACTCGACAATCTGAAAGTGAATGAGCAGCACCACTGCTGTCCACGTGTCACTCTCGTCAAAGTAGTACTGAGGCAGTGATGCGATGACCTCCTCAGTGTACGGGATCCAGGCGATCTGAAGTTGCAAATTTAGGTTGTCATTAAAATACGATAATGGAATGGACAAAGCCCTGAAATAAAGAAATCCATTATCCTCTATATACCTGGTCAAGTCGAAGACGGTCCAGCACCTATCTGTAATGGGGTAGGCTGTGTGCCGGACTATCCTGGAACGTCTTTTGATAGTGCCACCTGCCAAGTACAATAACAAAGTTAAACAACTTCATAGTAAACTTAATTATAAGTGTAATTTGAAAAATTTTCTAACTTGGGGGCTAAGGGGCCAATCCCTGCATCCCCCTCTGGTATGTCTAAAACAGCTATCGCGGGGGTGATAGTGGGAAATCTATCCCATGCCCAGAGCTGCAGTAGGAGGCAACACCCTCCTATCTCCTTGTAATCCGGAGCGATAGCCTTGCAGAGCTCTCTGTACAGATAGGCCAGGCAAGCAGATCCCCAATTGTACGTCCCAGCCTCATGTAAGTGTCCGATCAAGGGTAAGTGCATGAGGTGGACATATGTGCCGGAATGGTATGGAAATAACGTCCCACCAATGAGACGTAAAATGTAAGCCCTGGCGAATCTCTGCACTATCACCTCGCATCATCTGGAAGATGAGTGAAATGCCTCTCCAGCCAACTCATCCTCAGTCGCCCCCCTCTGATGACATTCTCATCCACCGGTAATTGGAGTCCCAAGTACTCCTCTATCAGGGCTCCCCATCCTCACACAGTGGGCCCCGTCACTACTCGACCGTCAATGGGTAGGCTGAGCTGAAAAGCAACATCCTACAAGGTAATAGTCGTCTCTCCCTGCGGCATATGAAAGGTGTGTGTCTCTGGCCTCCACCTCTCTATAAAAGCACTGATCAACTGATGGTCGATCGGCACAAACTCGCACATCGCCAAGCCGTAAAAGCCTGCCTCTCGTAAAAAGGGGACAATCAACTCTGACGGCTATTGGTGATGGTAGTGATGAGCTCGTCGAATCCTGAGCACACGGTCAGGCTGCAAAAGAAAAAAAATCACCAATTATCACGTCTGACAATTCAGAAACGGTTGAATCAAGTTTATTAAGATCTAACTATTTCCATACATGGCCTGCCCAAATCGACTGGGATATGTGTGAGGCCTGAGCCATCAGCAGCGAAGGATCCCGTGGTCCAGGATCAACGCTTCGGGATGCGGATGCCATCTGCCACGACAAGCATTGCATTAGAATGAAATTTAAACACACACTAACTTAACAGACTTGTGCAATTTAAGTACAAAGTTCAACACAAGAGTTTGTATGGTCAAAATACCAAAATACAAATATCTTATAATCTTTTTTCCGCTTTACCGCGGTTTTGAAAGTATTTACCAAATTACGCAGGGCGCCGCACTGTATGGCGTCATTGGGCGTCCGCTGAAGGCACCGTTCAAAATTAAGATATAACTGTATTAAGATTAAGTTAATTATATTTTATAAAAAATATTTAGATTTATATACCAAATGCCCTTATATTTTTTTTAATTTACAATCTATACTAGTTAATGTTAATGTTTGCTTCACCTTAATCTAAATATTTTTTATAAAATATAATTAATTGTATTTTAAAAATTATAATTTTATTATAAATAATAATAACGTTAAAATTATGTAAATAAATATATAAAATTATAAAATTTAATTAATTAAATATAAAATATTATGAAATTCCAGATGGGTCGGGGGAGGCGCCAAATGAAATGGGCACCAAGTGAAATGGCACCTCCCAGCCCCTTTCCCCCCAACGGGCTAGGTGCAGCAAAGGCGCTATGTTGAAAGGCGCCTTCAGTGGACATGTGGCGCCCTGCGTACTTTGATAGATACTTTCAAAATCGTACAATAGTGGAAAAAAGATTATAAAACATCGGTATTTTAATATTTTAACTGATTTGTATAGACTTGGACGATCAACTAATGGTCGGTTTACATTACTAGTAATGGGGTAACATATATATATATAATGACGTGCAATTTTACAACCACAAAAAAAATACAGTGGGCGACCGTTACACTTATGATATTGATTAACATACTTTATAACATATATGCAAAAGTAAATAATAAAAATCAAGGTGTAGAAGGGCCTTCCTCCCCATGTAGCAGTGGGCAGCGCTTACGATTATGTCCTTCCATCTTACAATGACTGCATTTTTTCTTTACACCGCTCTCTTGAGGCCAATCCATCTCATTTCTGATCCGGGTCGACTTTGGTCGTCCCCTTGCACGTAATCTTCCATAATTTGGAACTAGGACAGGAAATGGTGGTAGGTTATTCCATTGTGACTACTCTCCGATAGGCCACCACTCAGATTTGTAGCAATTGAGTAGTGTGTCAAGTTTGTATACAGCATCGACATATGGTTCCCACGATATGTTGATTAAGGCGCAAGCAGCAACAATATGAGCGCAAGGATACCTATATGCTTGGAATTGTCCACATTCACATTGGCCTTTGTCTAATAACACTTGGACGACCTTTCCACATGATCCCCTGGCCATATCAGGGCCCTCTACCATCTCAAACCTAGTCCCTTGTCTATTATAAGCACGAACGTGGTAAGAAGAAGCACGTGACTGGATAGTCGCAAGCTCCTGTCTGAATCTGCTTGCGTATATGTGACCTTGTTGTAGTTCAGCATGTGCTTCTTTTGCCCTTTCCACAAAGTACTTGACACATCTGTAGTATGTTTGTTGCACAAGGCCTGTGATTGGTAGCTTCCTTAATCCTTTGAAGAGGCCATTGATGCACTCTACAATGTTAGTCATCATATGACCATATCTTCTGCCTTCATCATAAGCAAGCGTCCACTTCTCAATCGGAATAGTGGTCAACTTCTTGTGGATCTCCTCGTTCACTTTGCTAAAGTTGTCCAATCTCTCCATGGCCTTTTCCCAACTGGGCTCATACGCTGAACAGAAGGAGACAAATAGGTTAACCAGATTGAACTACCAGATACACAAATTTATAGATGAAAGGTTCAACAAAGATATTATGCTATAACGCATACCAATCTTAGGGACAGCTTTCCTCACATTGTCATCCCTGCACTTCTTGCGAACGTTGTTGGCAATATGTCTGATACAGTACTGGTGAAAAGCATAAGGAGGCTGCCATCCCAGGCCTTCGGTGGCTACAGCATCTTTTATAGCTCGGTGTCGATCTGATATCAAGTATATTCCTTGCTTGTTCGTAACATTTACACGTAGTAATGCCAAGAACCAACTCCAGTTTTCATAGTTCTCCCTGTCAACAATGGCAAAGGCAAGAGGAACTGGGCATTTGTTACCGTCCTGGGTCGCAGCAATCAGTAGCACACCCCTGAACTTGCCATACAGATGCGTTCCATCAACTTGTATGAATTGCTTACAGAAGGCAAATGCTGCAATGCATGGCTTGAAAGCCCAGAAAACTCGGTTGAAAACATGTTTCTGTGGATCAACACGGTTGTCAGCTGTGGCGAATTCTTGTGACTCCAACTTGAACAGCGCCTGGTCACAGTAGCCTAAAATGTCCAACCATTTGGGAAGCACTTCATACGATTTATCCCAATCACCGTACACCTTGACAATTGCCTTTTGTTTCGCATTCCATGCTTTTCTGTATGAAATCTTATACTCGTACATGCCTTCCACCCTCTCTTGTATAAGCGAGATTGGAACATCTTGCTTCACTTTAATCATCTCCAATATCAAGGAACTGATATACTCCGAGTCCAGAGACTTGTGATCCTGTGTCAAACTGGCATTAACACATGTGTGAGGCCCTGAAAATCTAGTTATTGTCCAAGTGTTACACCTCTTCAGCTTTGTCACTTTGAGGTGGAAATTGCATTGGTCCCCGTAATTATCACACTTCACGCTTAATCTCCTAGTATCCGACTCCTCCACGTAATAATTGTGGTGCCTTCTGATATGGTAATGCTTGGTTGCAGCAATTAAAGCCTCCTTGCAATCGAACTCTTGCCTAACCTGTAAGTCCTCCATGTCATAATCATAGCTTGGTTTCATTATTTCTGAAAATTCCTCAGGATTCCGTATGGCATCCCAATCAATGTGAGAGAAGACAGCAGCTTGAGGGACACCACATGATGTTTGTGCAGCATTGTCACTCCTTACTTGTCGCGTTGCAACACTGTCTTCATGTGTAGTGGCGCGTTCTTCATCATCAGTGTCACCATCATCATCGCTACTGCAAGACACCTCATCGTCCTCAAAACCAGACTCGAGGTGGGCATCCATCAATATAGGATCAGCGGATTCTTCCTCTACGACCGGTAAGGCACTTGTTGAACCCATCATGGTATGTGATATATTTCGTGGGAAAACACCGGCAACTGATGAGTCCAATGCAGGAGTATAACTATCAGAAATGTGGAACTCGATTCCACCCGTGTAAGGAAGACCTTCTCGCACCATCGAACAACTAGTGCTGACATTAGCCGTTGGAACCATAGGTGATCTAGTTATTGGAACTCTTTCTTGTGAACCCAGGTTAGCTGCATGCAGTTCGGATGTGATTACCTCCGCGTACAACTCCATTGCTGTCATCGTCAGATGCTGTTCGTAGCTTGCAATCGCACATGCCAAGTCTTCATCGTCGTCCAATTCGTATGCCATGTATTGAGCCTCTGTTTGATGTTGTGAAAACCTGTAAACAATTTTCCCCACAGCTTGATCTTCATGAAGCTTCAGTCGGGCATGAATTCTCTCCCGCAAAACATCCATAGTGCTGCATCCTCTTAACTTCAGTGCCTTTGGGGGAGGTCCATCGTACATTACCCCCATTGATCCCTCAATAATTGTACCATTTGAATATATAAAAGTAATTAAACTTTTCTTCATCCTCTTACTTTTAGCTGTAAAATATTCACTGCACCCCCACAACTGACAGATTGTCTCATATACAAATTTTGTTCTCATAAACGAATGTAGTAGCATTTATTACTATAATTAAAAGTGAACGGAATGTATTACTATTTTGCAAGGAATTCCATTAATACTACGTAATAATAGGATTATTTTTCCAGCCAAGCAAATGTTATTTCTTTTCCAAAACTAATATAGTATTTGGCTATATAATCTTATTTATGGTTTAGTTTATCTCTTTCAATTATCACTTCTCTTGGTTATTTTGCACAAATTATACTAATTAAATTAGTTAACATTTTTAATACACTATATTTTTTATTTTTATGACTTTTTTCTCCGTTCGCACCTACTAACAAATAGCAACCAAAATTATGTACACATTATTATTTGAATTTTTTAATATAATACAGTCATGAATTCTTTTTTACATTCACCGACTTCGTCTAATACTTATTTTGCAATACCTCCATATATATTTTAATGCTTCCTGGATAAACCTATGTATAGTATAATTTTTTTCAAGTACGTTTATTGTTCTTGCATTTATAATATCTACTATTTAAATACAAAAAAGTTAAAATTTTCAATAACAATATCCTATTTTTTTAAGGCTTTTGGTTACATTCACATATCCTAGAATTTTTTTTAGTACCTCTCTTATGCTATATTAAAATTTTACATGAAAAAATCCTCTAAATATAACTTTCACCTAGGTCCTAGGACCTATATTAGGACACCTCTCTTTATCTCGTTTGTTGTTCTTTTAATAGCACAACCTATCACAGTACATATAAATTCCTACAAAATTTTCATAAATCATAACTTCACATCTTAAATCATAATTCCATATCATAAATCATAACAATCAATATAATATAAAAAATTATATTATTTATATCGTAACATTCTAAACAAATTTCTCTACCAATATAAAAAATATTTTCATCGTGACTAATAAAAATTATAATTTAAGCATAAAATTTATAAAAATACTAACCAGTAAGTATTCGGAGAAGCAAACAGAAAAAAGCCTCTACATGAAAGAAAAATATGTTAGATAATTTAATAACTTTAATCTCTAAGTAAAAATTATTAGATATTATTGTATCAATAAATAAATTATGCAAAAATTACGCTAAATTAAATATATTATGTAAAATAATATATTAAGGGAATAAAAATAACAATATATATAAAATTTTATTGATGTATATTCAATTTAAAATATAGTGCTAGAACTTTTATATCAAGCAAATATTAATAAATTTTAAAAGATAATTACTTTTTATTCTTAACTACTTTTATTAAAACTAAAATATATAGTTAGTTATTTCAATTAGCATTTTCCATAACATGAATTTTTCAAAAAAAGATATTTGATCATTAAAAATAATTTTATGTCAAAAATATGAAATTATATTATATTAATATTATTCAATATATTGCATTTCAACTTTTAATAGAATGATTGAAGAAATAAACAAGAAAAAATTTAGCAAAGTACATGAAATGAATAGTAAATTATGTACAAACTGTAAACCCTTTGAGAACTCTTAGTTGGTGTATTTTAAATTTAAAATATAATATTTAAAAATTATCATGAAAAAAAAATTAAAAATATTTATATAAATAATATTTAATTTAACCAGTAACTTTTTTCTATAAAATATAATATGAAATTAATTATTTTTGTTAATAAAATGTATATTAAAGCTTCAATTTATTTAAAATATTGTAATAAATTAAAAAATATAATTAATGGTTGTAATAAAATATTGTTAATAACATGTTAATTTTCTAAACAATAAAATATGTTGAAACTTCAATTTTTCCTAAATCCTAAATCATCATTTCACATTATAAATCATAATAATGAATATAAAATAAAAATTATAATATAAATATAAAAAATATACAAATACTACCCAGTAAAAATAACAAACTATCACAGATCACATAAATTTGTATAAATTTTTTCTAAATCGTAAATCATCATTTCCCATCATAAATCCCATCATAAATCAAAATAATTAACATGAAATACAAATTATAATATACATACAGAAATTATAAAAATACTAACTAGTAAAAATTATAACATATCACATATCACATAAATTTGTACAAATCTTTTCTAAATCCTATATCATTATTTCACATCACAAATCATAATAATCAACATAAAATAAATATTATAATATAAATACAAAAATTATCAAAATATTAACCAGTAAAAATTATAAATTATCACAGATCATATAAATTTGTATAAATTTTTTCTAAATCCTAGATCATCATTTCATATCATAAATCATAAAAATTAATTTTAAAAAATATAATATAAATGCAGAAATTATAAAAATACTAACCAAGAAAAAGTTAGAAGAAGATCAGATTTGCTTCAAAGAAGAAAATGCTTCTGAATGAAATGCACAAAAGAAAGAACAGATGATAATTTGTGAATGAAAGAAATATTGCGAATGAGAGAAAGGGAGTGCCTGCAAGATTTATGAAGAAAGAAGGGAAGAACAACGGCTGGGAGTGTTTTTGAGATGGAGTGCGGAGGGAGGGGGTGGCCGGGTATTTAAAGAGGGGGGAGGCGCCATTTCATTAGGCGCTTCCCAATTCAAAATTTGAAAATGGCGCCCAAGGAGGGCGCCCTCCAAGGTGGGGGCGCCATTTCAAATGGCACCTTCCAAGGCGCCTGCAGGCGGAGGACGCCACTTTGAATGGCGCTTCCAAGCTTGGCGGGCGCCATTTAGAATGGCGTCCTGCGTATTCTGGTAATTTATTTTGAAACTACGGTAAAACGATAAATTATTTATAAAATAAACGTAATCCGGTATTTTTGCCAAGAAACCACAACAATCTTTCCCTTGCTTTTTCTCAAATGTGGAACTGCAAAATGCGTAGGGTAAACCGAACCCCAAAAATTTGTCCTTCAAAGCCAACATAAAAAGTACATGTTGTTGTTAGTTTAACTTCAAAGTAGGCTAGACTAATTTTTTGAACAATGACGATGCAACTTGTATAATTGTGGTGAACAGGAAAAACTAATCCTAATAATGTTGAGTCTTGGGTGAAAAGAAAATGCAGAGTGATGAAAAATGCAGCAGAAAATACCATGATTGGTGCCAAATCAGATAAGTTGCGGGATAACTCTTGGAATAATTTAATTTGAACAACGCCAGCATTGTTGACCAAATGATCCACTGCTCCATAGATAGAATAGTTTAACATGAATATTTTATAAGGAAATTCATCAACCCCAATCATTAGAAGATGGAATTTTTGCAACAAACAAGTTACATTGGCCAAAATGGGCAAAAGTACTAATATATGATTTTTTTATAAACTTATTGTCGTTTTACTGTGATTTCAAAACTTATTACTAAAATACACAGGACGCCATTCAAAATGGCATGCGCGACATGGCGAAGCGCCAGACAGTGTGGCGCCTTTGCACTAAAATCGCAGGGGGGCGCCAAATTGAATGGCGTCCCATAGTTGAAGGCGCCATCCAACTTGGCGCCTTTGTGAAATTCCGAACCTTGGAAGCACCATTCAAGTTGGTGCGATTGGGATTAAAATTTTGAAGGAGGCGCCAAATGCAATGGCGCCTCCTGCTCTATATAAACCCTCGCCCTCCGCTCTTCTCTTCGCACCTCGCCCCTTCGCCGTTTACCACTCTTCCTATTAGCACCGTTTCTCATTTTCCCACTCAGAAATTTTCATCCTTTCTTACTTTTGTATATTTCATCCGGTAATATTTTCTTCTTTAGATTTCATTAACAGCAGATTTACTCTTCTTTCCTTACTCTTCCTTCTTTTTACCGGTTAGTATTTTTATAATTTCTATATTTATATTATAATTTTTATTAGTTATTATGAGAATATATTTTACAGTGGTAGAGAAATTTTTATTTTATGTTGATTATTATGATTTATGATGTGAAATTATGATCTAGAATTTAAAAAAAATTTGTAAAAATTTATATGTACTGTGATAGTTTATGGTGTTAAAAGAAGAACAAAGGGGATAAAGAAAAGTGTCTTAGAATAAAATTTAGGATTTAGGTAAAAATTATGTTTAAAATTTTTTAGGATATAGGATATGATAAAAATAAGATTATTTTTATTTTATATTGATTATTATTAGAATATATTGTCCTATTGATCAATATTTTTATATTAATTTTGAAGTAATATATGTCAAGATAAATAAATATCAATTAAGAAAATTTTGTAAAGACTTTATATCTTATGTATTATTTCTCTTTATTTTATCTTTTTTATTGTATATTTTTCTTACTCTTTTTGGTTAACGTATGGTATTTAAGCCACATATACCAATATTTTTTAGCAGTAAGATATATTAATTTTTTTATTATAAATGTATTCTATATAAATTATATATTTCATTTAATTAATTAATTTATTATACATTCTATTTTTTATTACTTTATACCTTACGTAGTGTTTATTTCTTATTTACTCTATTGCATTCTTTTTATATCTACTCGTGTTATTTATGGTTTAAACATCAACATCATTAATTAATATAAATATAATAAGTTATATTTTATTTTTAGCTTATTTTAAGATTTTAAATAAATTAAAGCTTTAATATACATTTTATTAATAAAAATAATTAATTTCATATTATATTTTTTTAAAAAATACTTAGTAATTAAATTAAATTTTATTTATATAAATTTTTCCTTTGTTGATAATAATATTTAAATATTATATTTTAAATTTAAAATACATCAATTAAGATTTCTCCAAGGGTCTACAGTTCATACATTATTTTTTTTTTCATTTCATCTATTTTGTTTAATGTTTTCTTCTTTCTTTTTTCAATCATTCTATTAAAAAGTTAAAATGCAATATATTGAATAAGATAAAAATAATGCAATTTGTTTTATTTTTAACATAAAATTATTTTAATAATCAAATATATTATTTAATAAAATTAATTGATTATATATTTCATTTTTAACACTTATTACTTTACTTTTTACATAGCATTTCTCCTTTTTTAATTTATTTTGTTATAATTTTTTTATATTTACTCGTATTATTTACGGTTTAAATATTAGGATAATTACATAATATTGACATAATATAACATATTTTATTTTTATATTAAAATAATTTTAAAAAATAAATGTTATGGAAAGCATTAATTGAATTAATTATTTATATATTTCAGTTTTAATAAAAGTATTTAAAAATAAAAATTAATTCTCTTTTAAAATTTATTAATATTTTCTTGATATAAAATTTTAAGCACTATATTTAAAATTAAATATACATCAATAAAATTTTATCTATGTTATTATTTTTGTTCCTTTTTTATATTATTTTGTAAAATATATTTAATGTAGTGTGATTTTTGCATAATTTTTTTAAGGATACAATAATATCTAACAATTTGTTCATGGGATGAAAGTTATTAAAATATTTAACAATTTTTAATTTTATGCAGAGGCTCTTTTCTGTTTATTTTTTCTAATACTTACCGGTTAGTATTTTTATAAATTTTATACTTATATTATAATTTTTATTAGTCATTATGAAATTATCTTTTATAGTGGTAGAGAAATTTATTTAAAATATTATGATATAAATAATATGAGTATTTTTATTTTATATTAATTATTATGATTTATGATGTGAAATTATGATTTATAAAAAATTTATAAAAATTTATATGTACTATGATAGGTTGTATTGTTGAAAGAAGAACAAACGAGATAAAGAAAGGTGTCCTAAAATAGGATTTAGAACTTAGGTGAAAATTATATTTAAAGAATTTTTTCATGTGAAATTTTAATATATAATAAGAGAAGTAATAAAAATAAAATTTTAAGATATATGGATGTAAACAAAAGCTTTAAAATTTAGGATAATATTATTAAAAATATGAATATTTTTCTATTTAAATAGTAGATATTAAAAATGCAAGAATAATAAACGTAGGAAAGAAATTATACTATACATAAGTTTATTCTGAAAGTGTTTAAATATATAAAGAGGTACTGTAATATAAATATTAGGCGAACTCAGTGTATGTAAAAAAGAATTCATGATTCTAATTATAAAAATATACAAACAGTGATGTGTAAATATTTTCAATTGCTATTTTGTAATAGGTGTGAAGGGAGAAAATTATCATGAAAATAATACATGTACTGTATTGAAACAGTTAATTAATTTAATAAGTATAATTTGTACTCAATAAATAAAAAATGATAATTAGAAAAGATAAATTAAAATATAAATAAGATTATATAGCCAAACATTATATAGGTTTTAAAAAAAAATAACATTTATTTAGTTGGGAAAAAATATCATATTATATGATATGTTTGTTATATATGAAAAATTATTATGCAATGTTAAATATATTGTATTAAAAAGAATTAATCAATTTAATAATAATTCTAAAACAAGTAATCTGGACTTGAACATAATATAGTTATCAAACAAAAATAAATTATATTGCCATAATTGATAATTTAATCAAAATGGATAAAAATATACACAAGCAATCATATTTAAAAGTTAAACTTTTTTCAATTGTGTTCAAGTAAGTCAAAATTGAAATTATTGTTTCAAATATAAATTTATTTTTTTGTAATAATTTATTTATATTACATCATAAATTATGCAAAAAAAGAAGATTTAGAGTTTAATTATTTATATCACACTTACAAATGAACATTAAAAATTTATGAAGTATGAAAAACTACGAATGAGTATAAAAATAACAATATTAAATGAGGAAAAAGATGTGGGCCCGTAAAAGTCAGAATGGGTTTGGCCTGTGCGGGTAAATTATTATGTACTATTAAATATATACATTACAAAAATAGTAATACATATCGTTCATTTTTACTTGTAATATTAAATACTAGTTCATTCGTTTATAAATACAAAAATTGTATATGATAATATGTGTCAATTGTGAGGGTGTAGTGAATATTTTACAGTTAAAAGTAACAAGATGAAGAAAAGTTTAATTACTTTTGTATATTCAAATGGTACAATAATTGATGGACCAATGGGAGTAATATACGATGGACCTCCCCTAAAGGCATTGAAATTGAAAGGATGCAGCACCATGGATGTTTTGCGAGAGAAAATTCATGCTCGACTGAAGCTTGCCCAAAATCAAGCTATTGGGAGAATTATTTATAGGTTTCCACAGCATCAAACAGAGGCTCAATATATGGCATATGAATTGGACGACGATGAAAACTTGGCATGTGCTATAGCAAGTTACGAACAACATCCGACGATGACAGCAATGGAATTGTACGTGGAGGTGCTCACATCTGAACTGTATGCTGCCAACCTTGATTCATAAGAAAGAGTACTAATAATTAGACCACCCGTAGATCTAACGGCTCATGTTAGCACTAGTTGTTCGATGGTGCGAGAAGGCCCTTCTTACACGGATGGAATTGAGTTCCACATTTCTGATAGTTATACTCCTGTATTAAACTCATCTGTGGCAGGTGTTTTCCCGAAAAATGTATCACATACCTTGATGGGTTCAACAAGTACCTTACCGGTCGTAGAGGAAGAATCCACTGATCCTATAATCATGGATGCCCACCTTGAGTCTAGTTTTGAAGACGATGAGGTGTCTTGCAGTAGCGGTGATGATCGTGACACTGATGATGAACAATGTGTAACTATACATGATAACAGTGTTTCAGCTCGGTGTGTGAGGAGTGATAATGCTCCACAGACATCATGTGGTGTCCCTCAAGCTGCTGTCTTCTCTTACATTAATTGAGATGCCGTAAGGAATGCTAATGAATTTTCAGAAATAATGAAACTGAGCTATGACTACGGCATGAAGGACTTATATATTAGACAAGAGTTTGATTGCAAAGAGGCATTGATTACTGCAACTAAGCATTACCACATCAGAAGGCATCATAGTTATTACGTGGAGGAATCAGACAGTAGAAGATTGAGTGTGAAGTGTGATAATTATGGGGATGAATGCAAATTCCGCCTTAGAACGATCAATCTGAAGAATTCTAACACTTGGATAATAACTAAATTTTCAAGGCCTCACACATGTGTTAATGCCAGTTTAACACAAGATCACAAGTCTCTTGACTCCGAGTATATTAGTTCCTTGATACTGGAGATGATTAAAGTGAAATAAGATGTCCCAATCTCGCTTATACAAGAGAGGGTGGAAGGCATGTATGAGTATAAGATTTCGTATAGAAAAGCATGGAAGACAAAACAGAAGGCAATTGTCAAGGTGTATGGAGATTGGGATAAATCATATGAAGTGCTTCCCAAATGGTTAGACATTTTAGGCTATTGTGACTAAGTTTTGTTCAAGTTGGAGTCAGAAAAATTCGTCACAGTTTACAACCGTGTTGATCCATAAAAACATGTTTTCAATCGAGTTTTCTAGGCTTTCAAGCCATGTATTGCCGCATTTCTCTACTGCAAGCAATTCATACAAGTTGATGGAACATTTTTGTATGGCAAGTACAGAGGTGTGCTATTAATTGCTGCGACACAAGACGATAACAAATGTTCCGTACCTCTTGCCTTTGCCATTGTTGAAAAGGAGAACTATGAAAATTGGAATTAGTTTTTGGCATTATTACGGGTAAATGTTACAAACTAGTAAGGAATATGCTTGATATCAGATCGACACCGAGCTATAAAAGATGCTGTAGCCAACGAAGGTTTAGGATGACAATCTCCTCATGCTTTTCATCGGTACTGTATTAGATATATTGCCAGCAACGTTCGCAAGAAATGCAGGGATGACAATGTCAAGAAAGCTGTCCTTGAGATTGGTACGCCTTATATCATAACTTTTTTGTTGAACCTTTGATCTGTTAATTTTTCTATCTGGTAGTTCAACCCGACTAAACTATTTGTTTCCTTGTGTTCAGCCTATGAGTCAAATCGAGAAAAGGTCATGGAGAGATTGGATAACTTAAGCAAAGTCAATGAGGAGATCCACAAGAAGTTAACTGCTATTCCGATGGAGAAGTGGACACTTACTTATGATGAAGGAAGAAGATACAATCATATGACGACTAATATAGTAGAGTGTATTAATGGCCTCTTCAAAGGATTAAGGAAGCTACCAATCACAGGCCTTGTTTAATAAACATATTATAAATGTGTTAAGTACTTTGTGGAAAGGGCAAAAGAAGCATATGCTGAACTATAACAATGTCATAGATACGCAAGCAGATTCAGACAGGAGCTTGCGACTATCCAGTCACGTGCTTCTTCTTACCACATTCGTGCATATAATAGACAAGGAACTAGGTTTGAAGTGGTGGAGGGCCCTGATATGGCCAGGGGATCATGTGGAAAGGTCGTTCAAGTACTATTAGACAAAGGCTAATGTGAATGTGGACAATTCCAAGCATATAGGTATCCTTGCGCTCATATTATTGCTGTTTGTACCTCAGTCAACATATTGTGGGAACCATATGTCGATCCTGTATATAGACTTGACATTCTACTTAATTGCTACAAATCTGAGTGGTGGCCGATCGGGGAGTGGTCGCAATGGAATAACTTACCACCATTTCCTATCCTGGTTCCAAATTATGGAAGATTGCATGAAAAGAGAAGATTGAAGTTGACACGGATAAAAAATGAGATGGATTGACCTCAAGAGAGTGATGTCAGGAAAAAGTGCGGTCTTTGTAAGATGGAAGGTCATAATCGTAGGCACTACCTACTTCTCCATGGAGATGAAGGCCCTTCTTTACGTTAATTTTGATTTTTATTTTTGCAAATATGTTACGAAGTATGTTAACCAATGTCATAAGTGTAATGCTCGGATGATGTGATTTGTTTGATTGTTGTAAAATTGTATACCATTATAGATATATATGTGACCCCATGACTAGTAATGTTAACAAATTATTTCAATCGTCCAAGTGCTATAAATTCTTGTATGGATCTTTGTAGATAAATTGCACACGTATGTTATATTAGTGTGTGTTTAAATTCTAGCCTAATGCAATTTAGTTAATGGCAGATGGCATCCACATCCCGACGCGTCGATCCTGGACCACGGGATCCTTCACTTCTGACGGCTTAGGACTCACACATATCCCAGTCGATTTGGGCAGGCCATGTATGCAAAGAGTTAGATCTTAAATTTGGTTATACTTTTCCATATTGTCAGATGCAATAATTATTTTTTTTTGCAGCCTGACCGTATGCTGAGGATTCGACGAGCTCATCACACCATCACCAGCAGCCATCGGAGTTGATTGTCCCCTTATTACAACAGGCGAGTTTTTACAGCCTGGTGATGTGTGACTTTGTTTCGATTGACCATCAGTTGATCAGTGCTTTTGTAGAGAGCTGGAGGCCGGAGACACACACTTTTCACATGCCACAGGGGGAGACCACTATTACATTGCAGGATGTTGCTTTTCAGCTCAGCCTACCCATTAACGGTCGAGCAGTGACTGGCCCCACTGTGTGGGGATGGGGAGCCCTGATAAAGGAGTATCTGGGATTGCAGTTATCGGTGGACGAGAATGTCATTAGAGGGGGTGATTGAGGATGAGTTGGTTGGAGAGGTATTTCACTCATCTTCCAGATGATGCGGATGAGGTGACAGTGCAGAGATTCACCCGTGCCTATATTTTGCGTCTCATTGGTAGGACGTTATTTCCCGACTACTCCGGCACGTATGTCCACCTTATGCACTTACCTTTGCTCAGAGACTTCCAGGAGGTTGGGACGTATAGTTAGGGATCTGCTTGCCTGGCTTATCTGTATAGAGAGCTCTGTAAGGCCATTGCTCCAGATTATAGGAAAATAGGAGGGTGTTGCCTACTACTGCAACTTTGGGCATGGGATAGATTTTTTACTATTGCCCCCGCGATTACTGTTTCAGGCATACTAGAGGGGGATGCAGGGATTGGCCCTCTAGCCTGTAGGTTAGAAAATTTTTCAATTTACACTTGTAATTTAGTTAACTTCTAAGTTGTTTAACTTAATTATTGTACTTGGTAGGTGGCACTATCAAAAGACGTTCCAGGATAGTCCGACACACAGCCTGCCATATTATAGATACGTGTTGGATCGTCTTCGACTCGATCAGGTATGAAGGGGATAATGTATATTTTTATTTCATTCCTTTATCCATTTCATTGTTGCATCTAAATGACAACATAAATGTATAATTTCAGATCACCTGGATCCCGTACATTGAGGTGGTCACCGCGTCACTTCCTCAGTACTGTTTTGATGGGAGTGATATTTGGATAGCAGTGGTGCCACTCATACACTTTTAGATTGTCGAGTGACACTAGCCAGATAGGGTTTTACAACAGTTTGGACTTCACCAGCCTATTCTCGAGCCACCCAAGCAGGTGGCGGAGGTCCATTGCTTGCACTTATCCGGTCGGTATGATGAAGAGTGACACATCTGACACCAGCCGTACATTGCACGATGAGATCTCCGGTGAGACTTGTGTGCTATCGGCGAGTCGACCACACGACTAGTCCTAGGCCCACAGTCCAAGTATATGGCATGGTACAAACAAATTACTAGGCGATTTATTACACCCGTTGGGGGAACACTAGACCTTGTGGTAGTTCTGCATGCTAGTTATCTGTGTCTGATTATCTTCCTATGCATTAGTATTGTAACTAACTTTAATGTCAAAAATTTGCATAGATTGATGAGGTGTCCACACTACACGACTTCACTATACTTGAGGGGTAGTCCAGGTTCACCTTTGATGCTCTTAGATTAGCGACGAACTCCATCCTTCATGCCATTCACGAGGTTGATCATGTGATTATTGACACACATGTGGAGCTAGCTCCTCATGCCCATCATATCCCTGACCCTGCGAAGGGTGATCATGATCAGCCTCGTACTCGTCGACGTCGTCGCACTGGTCCACGACCTACGTCGCAGGCTGATGTTCCGTCCACTTCGGCAGTACAACAGACTCCATCATCGATTGCCCAAGACACCATGATGATGATGCCAGATATGACTGCCTCATCTTGTATGTACCCTACTGCACCAGATGTTCCTTTATCCTCCACTATGTTTCTGGCTGCACTATATGCTCCGTCATCATCCCATATGTACCAGTTTACTTCTAGTGTTCCATCCTCATTTCAGGCATTTTCACATATACCAGGAGTTTCATCTTCATTCCATGTCTTTCCTTTCGGTGATGTTGGTCCATCATAGCCATATCGTCCTGCGTTTGATCTACATACTCAGGATCAGGGAACAACACTTGGTGGCATGATGACAGATGACTCAGTACCTGCGGATAGAGGTAGAGGTAGAGGTACCGCTGGAGCCAGAGACAGAGGCAGAGTGGGAGCTGGAGGTAGAAGAGCCACAGACACCGGAGATGTGACACTCGAGCCTGTGCAGAGGGTTAGCAGATATGACCGCCACATTACCGATCCTGGATGTGGGACTGGACATCATTTACGTAGACATTAGCTTTCTTTTTCATGTTTATTGTATATTTATACACATCTATCTTATTACTTTATTGCCAAACATCAAAATTTAGGATGGTTTTGATTATTACAACATATTTATCTTCTTGCGTAGGTACTTACATCAATTTTAATTACCAAATCTTCTCACAAATGCACAATCAATTGAATTCTCATATAACGCATCAAATTTATGTAATTTTTTCTAACAACATCTTTTTATCTAGAATTTTATTCTCTCATCTCGTATTTTATTTTCATAACTTTAATTATTATAAATTATTAACTAACATAAATTAATTACAAATTTTTTACAATAATGTGTGTTTATTTTTTTCTAATGATAAGAATTAATTCATGTTGCACAGCTCGTTACAAAATATTTTATCATTGCAATGAAATAGAAAGGAATTAATTCATGTTATAATTTTAATTTTATTACAAAATGAAAAGATTATTATAACGAAATAACCACATTTCTTTTTATTTTCAACTATCTTTAACTTCGTTATTTCGTATTTATTTTGTTACAAAATAAAAATGATGTTATTGAAATAAATACAAAGTTACAAGAATATTGTTGAAATAAATACAAAATAAAAAGAAATATATTTATTTCATTATATTTCTTTTCATTTTCAACAATCTTCAACTTCGTAAATAAAGAATATTATTGAATAATTCATTAAATTTGTTTATGTGTAATAAAGTATTAAATAATTACTTGTATTTTTATAATTCCGAATGGTGGAAGTGTATAATTCAGAAAAATAATAAATATTAAGTGTCATTGGATCAAAATTTGAGACACATTAATATAAATTATGTAATTATTCTTTATTAATCCTATATTTTATTTTAATAATATTCAATTATTTACTAAATATTCATTATTTTTATTAAATATATTATTATCATTAACTACTTTTTTATTTGATTCCTATAATAAATTAATGTATTAAATATCAAAGTGGAACAAAATATTTTTTATGATATTAAATATAATTATGAAATGAGTAATTTATTTTATTTACATTCGCAGTCTAGTTCCAATCTATTACATTATATCGATCATCTTATTCACTTATACCTAAAAAAGGTGCAATTCAATGCTGCAATTCCTTATCATCAACTAATGTTTTGAGATGAGAAATATACTGATCCTAAATCATGTTTCATCGCAATTACATTAATTATGTGAAAAAAACATAACCACCTCTAGCGTTAGCACAAATATCTAATTAGCTTCATTTGATGATACATTTGATTTTATCTTGTAAAGATGAGTTATAATTTAAATAATAATATTTTCTAAGTAATTCTTTAAAATTTATTAAATGCCTCATATGGAATTTTTTAATGAAGAACGACTATGTGAATTTAGAATGACTTGTGCACGGTAACAATATCTAAAAAGGTCATTCAATTTTTGAATAAGAATAAAGACAAAGATTTCAGCATGAGCCTAATGAATTTAAAATAATTAGTACAATCATTAATCGCTTGATATTTATCTTGCAATAGTGGACGGTTATATTAAAAGGCCAATTTTCAATTATTTAATATTTATGGTCACAGCAACAAACTTAATGTTTAAGAACTTAAATGGAGACAAAATAATGGAACATGACAAGGATGGGGACCAATTTACCGCTGTTTGCTAAATAATTTTTTTTTTTACGATTTTTGTAAAATATTTTACCAAAATACGCATGGAAGACGAGAGGCACTAGAGCGGATGGCGCCTCTAGCATCAAATATTGGCGCCCTTATGGCGCTCTTCAAAATGGCTCCTCTGGCGGCCAGTAAGAAATGTATTGTCGTCTATGATATTGATAGCATGAAATAAAGGCTATAAAAATGTTTGCTAAGTAGCAGTGAGTCAGATGCAACATTTTATGACTTTTACTTTAGCGGAGAACATGTCAATGCTTGTGTCTGTAACAAAAAACTTGCAACAAAATTTTAGTCTATTTGAAAAATCACATAGTAGTGGTACAAAAAATGAAAGGGCTCTTCTGTGGTATGTTCTTGGAAAAGCCTTTGAGCTTTTGCATAAGTTTAACATGAAAGTCAGGTAAATTACACTTAACATTTTTACAATATACTCTTGTTTCTTGAATCGTGACCAGCTCAAATTATCTTGGTGGTGATCTGAGCATATAAAAAGCGATTACTGATTTATATTGAAACATTTCTATTATTTGAAAAATAGAAATCACATTACAATTTATGTAAGACAGTTTGTATGCTCTCTAGAAATAGTTATGAAAATTTGAGATCAGTTAATTTTCATGCAATTTTTGGGAGTTCAACACAAACCATTGAATTTTCATCAAATTCTTTCTAGGTCATTCTGGTTGCACTAAAATTCATATTTTAAATTACATACCAATCAAGAAAGTGTTTATTGCTTTACCAGCAACTTTGGACCATCTAAAATACTTGAAATTAATAAATAGAAATTGAGTAAACACATTTGGAAGTGAAGTCCCACCAATTTTGATAAAAAAACTTTGATCTTCGTTTTATTTTCATAAGACATGTACATAATTTTCATCTTAACTGTTACAATAAATTATATATATGCAGAGATAGTTTTTTTTTTTTTGCAAAATTGTGCTTCAAAGAATTACAGCGGGTCTTCCTTTGTTTAATTCCAAATACCATAAAGCATTTAAGGTTTATAAAATCTATTTTTCCTTATGGCCGAAGACACCAAAGCATATGGCGCCTTCACTCCAAAGGTGCCATTCAAAATGGCGCCACTATGTAGTACCAAAGGTGCCATCCAATCTGGCGCCTTTCCCCTTCCATCCCTTTCGTACGTATTGTGGTAAAATATTTCACAAAAATGGTCAAAATAAAATTTGTTTAGCAAACAGCGGTAAATTGGAACTTTAGCCATTTTCAACAAATTTACATTTTCTACAATTATTTTATTTTTATTAACAAATCTAAATATTATTTTATTACTTTACATATAGCATATGCCTTAAATTATATTTAATTTTATTCAATAGTCATAATCAAATTTCATTTATTTTTAAAAATTTATTTTGAGTCATAATCAAATTTAATTTATTTTTAAAATTTTAATTTTGAAATGACAGACTAAAGGCGCCATTCAATTTGGCGTCCTCAAAGGAGTGGCGCTTCCTCCTTAAGGTCGCCTTCCAGTCTGGCGCCTCCGCCCTTCGTATGTATTTTGGTAATAAGTTTCGAAATCATGGTAAAACAAAAATAAGTTTATTAAAAAATCGTAAATTGATACTTTTGCCGCCAAAATGCCTGATGGCCTCATCGATGAAACGTTCAGTCTTCAATTTTAGAAACATCAGCACATATGTAAATGGCATCGGGGGAGTCCACCCTTCGGGCTTTATCTGCCACAGCACGAAGACGATGCTCTCTTTTGGCTACCAGCGCTAATCGAGCTTCTCTACTTGTATACTCGTAAGCCAATTCCTTCACGATTTCAAAACGGAAATTAAGCCAACACAGAGCTTTAATTGAACCGAAACAATCCAAAAAATGGCAAATTCGTGTGATGATATGAATGAGAAAGACAGACCTGTCCAATTCCAGAGGAAGCCCCAGTGATGAGCACCAGTTTGCCGGCAACGTTTTCAGGCCTTTTGGATTTTATAAATAGACATAGCAATTGGACAATGTAGTACAGAGGCACAAGGAAGAGCAACGCAATGAAGACCAAAGGAATCGCTATAAATTGAGCAAACAGTGAATCAAATCCATCTGATGTCACGGGACATGTTTAGGAATTACGTAGCTTAGTGTGCATGGGACTATTCTGGATGCAGTTGTAAATAAGAGAGCATCTTCCGCAGCATTAGGTGGCCGTTCTTCGCCGGCTTTTTCAAAGAATTATTCAGCATGTTGCATTTATTTATTTATGAGCCTCATCCTCATCTGTGAGTATTGTGTCACCTAAATACATTTAATAACCTTAAATGAGAAAATGAAGATATATATCTCACTTAAAACAAATTGAATTATCTTTAAGGCCGTGTTCGAAAATCATCTACCTCACCTAAACACATTAAATAACCCATTATTTCCTGCAGAACAAAGGAAAAGAAGTTCACACAGACGTTCTTTTTGTACCCAACCTGTATTATTACGTAGACCATAGAAAGAGGCATAGTTCGAGCAAGGGGCACATCATCCACGTCTGGATGAAAAGGGAGAGGTAGATCTGTTGCATCACAAACTTCATATTCTGTCATATGAAAGAATCTCAGTTCCAGCAATAGCCAATGTTTTAGCCGGAATGATCCTGTTCACCCATACATCCTAGCTGTAAAATTGCAAAGACAGCTTTTCCCATCAATTTGATAGAATAAATTGCATAATTTCATTAATAGAATCACCTCTCCAAACATAACAAAAACTTTCCCAGGTCACCACAAAACAAGTCATTCTTAAAATTATGGGAAAGCATACTATCGATGAAATGATAATTTTATCTTTTATACAATGATTTTTTTTCATATTTCTATTGTTTATTTTTTTTATAAATTTTAATACTATCTTCTATTAATAAATAATAAAATAATATTAATTTTAAATATTTTTTTATCCAAATATTTTGATAATTATATTTTTAATAATAAAATTTAAAATAGAATATTTTTGCATTTTTATAAAAAAATTAATATAAAAATTTGATAAATTAATTTTTTGTACTTTTATTATAGAAAATTTATTTTTAATTATAATTTTGATAATTAAATTTAAAATGGAGTAATATTGTTATTATTGAGTATATTATATATTTTATTATTTATTCTACTAAACAGAATAATTGAATGAAATGTTCATTCTATTTTAAATCATAATAAATATAATTATGAAATATTCATTTTATTTCCTTCTATCCCTTTCAAACATAAATATAATTATGGAATACTCATTTCATTATATTAAATGCAATAATATTAGGCAATGTAATTGTGATGAGTAGCAAAAAAAAAATGCTAGAATTTAGATATTAATTATAGGTATATTCCTAAGTTCAAACTTTATATATGTAAGTAGTAAAATTTTTAAAATAATATTAAATATCATTGAATATTAAGATACCGAAGATCATATAATAAATTTTGTAAGAAATATTTAAAACATGGCTCAAGTCATGTTTGTCAAGTTTGATCGCCGTTTGCTAATTCTTGAGTTCAAAAAATCTTGTCGCAACTTTCTTGTTTTTCACTCATTTTGGTTTTAGTGTCTGAGAGAGTATCTTCTATAACCTAATAACCTAACAGAACCTTATGCCAAAAGTGACGAGACCTTCACAAGCTTATGCCAATAAGAGAGCCTTTCATTAGCCCATTCTATGATAGGTTAATGCAATCAACATAACTAAAAAGGTCACATTTTGTCACGCTATTGATGACATTAATAATCTTATAATTCTTAGTTTCTTACGAAATAAATGTGTGACTCTTGTATTAATCTCACGTATTAATATCTCATAATTCATATTAACAATTTATAATTGTAAATCACATGAGTCTCTAAGTGTCACATAACCTATAATTAATATTTTTTAAGAAGATAATTACACTTTACATGTTCACTAATTTTCACTTAATTTACTTGTATTTCAAGCATTACAATTTATTTACCTATACTTTTTAATATTAAAACTTTATCATTTTATATTATCATTCTTTTATATATTGTCACATCATTGAGAAACTATTAAAACTTTTTCACTATTGGTTAAAATTCCTTGGTAGCATTGATTTTTTTAAGGAGGTATCATTATTTTATTTATTAATAAAGTAAAATATTTTATACCAACATTAGATTAAATTTAGACTCTTAATTTAAAACAAATAATAGCTCTTAAATCAATATTGGATACTACTGTGCCACTAAGGTGCTCATATTAAAATTAGAGATGACAATTTGATCCAGACCCAATGGGTAGCTTTAATTTTTTCTCATTTGGGTATGAATATAAAGTTTTGAAAATGGATATGAGTATAAATTTTTGTAAGGATTTTATTGGGTGTAGATATGGAGATTGTACTATCCAACCTTCCCTATACCCATATTGTATATAAATTTTTCTAAGGATTTTAAGTAACTATTATTTTATTAAAAATAATTAGATATAGATAAATATGATAAATATAATAAGATATAAACAAATTATAATTTGATAAATAAAATAAAAATAATTTGATATTATAATTTTTATTAAAAGATTATAATAGAATGTAGATATATATGCCTTATGTAAATAAAATGGAAAAATGAAGATGGTTACAAGAATTTGAATATTTAACGAATACAAGGATAGGTTAAAATTTTGGAAGAATAGAATATTTTGGAATGGGTACAAATATGAGGATCTTAATTCTCAACTTATACCCTTTCTACTATCACTGCTAATTTAAGATAAATCATTTGAAAGAAAATTATTTGAATTGAAATTTAAATTTTTCCTGAGCTAGTTCTTCATATTTTCTCCCTAATTCTTGATCTTTTTCTAGTAATTGCAACTATAGTTACTACACTAAAAATTGATTAGTGTGAATTCCATAAAAATGTAAGGACCCCACTTATTTGAATGTTATGGTTAGATGTAATAATTGCAGGGACAAATTATTGAAGATGATTTATACACTCTCTCCCTACTAATTCATTTAAAATTTAAATTATATTAATTATATTTTATAAAATAAATTTTATTTTAAACTAGTTCTTAACTAAAATTTATAAAAGATAGATGTATATAATAGAACTAGCGTTTAACCTATGTGATGCATAGATTTAACTTAATTTAATTTAATTAATAATAATTTATAATAGATTTAAATTTTTATAATTTAAATTATAAAGCATTCAAGCAATTAATTTAAAATCTATCATTATATTTATGTCATTTGAACAATTACAAAATTCATATAATTGTATTCAATTTAAGTAATAAGAGATATTATATTTTTTAAAGTTATTACTTATTGTTAGAGTTGTTGTAATATTGTAATATTACATTAATAGATTATTGTTATCATATTTGGACAGATACATCCATAATCAAATATTATACCAAATGAAATTTAGAAAAATATATAAAATATAACATTAATTTATATTTAATGTATAAATGTTAATCTTTATCTTTTATATAAATGCATATCATGATAGATAATAAATAATAAATATTATCTAATCTACTAAATATAAAAATGAATAAAAAAATAATTAAATTGTTTCAAGCATATGAAAGCTATAAATTAAATAAATTTTTGAATATTTTGATAATCTTTTTCATTTTATTTACAAATATTTGAAGGCTAATTAAATTTATACAAGGTTTAGTATTAAAAACATCATCAAATGCTCTTTTTGAAGGTGTTAGGGCCTTATTGTCATAAGTAATAGAGATTGTATCCTGTATAGAAATTAATAAAAATATTATAAAAGACATAATTATTTATATAATGAAATAATAAATATTAAAAAATTAGTTTTTTTTTATAAATGATAAACTTACGTGATTTTTTTATTTTTATTTGTTGGTATACAATCTTTAATAAAATCTTCATACTTCTCAGATCCAAGTTCCAACACAATTTTTTAGAAAGAAAAAATAATGTAAATTTGATATATGTAATATTTAAATGTATAAACATCAATAATTTAGTTCTCACCTTATAGAATAAGGATAAAGTAGTAAATTTATTAATAGTATCTTCATCGTCAATCATTTTAAGTATAGTAAAATTGTTACTATCCTCATCAGGTTTAGAATGATCAATATTATATTTTGATATCTCAATCTTAAAGAGAAATTTCCTTCTTAGGAAGAAATCTAGTTATATAAGCCACCCATCCTCATCACCTTGTTGTATAAATATTAACATTGAATAAATCAAATAATTTTTATTAAAGCTTTATATTGTTATAAAAATTACTAAATGGACAATAGCAATAAACTTAGAGTAAACCCATTTTTTAGTCCTTAAAATTTAAAGGCGCTGGATATTTCATCCTCAAAATTTTGTCATTGTTATTATTAGTCCTTCAATTATCATTTTACTAAAATTTTTCATCCCTTCATTAAAATTTTTGTTTGAAAGTAAATGGAGCTGAGATACAAGAGCCACTTCACATTATTATTAAAAGTCTAATTGAAATGATGATTGAAGCTGGTTGTTGAAAGACGAAACTATCATTTCTCACTGCAACATGAAACACCCATTACTGTTGTAGTTTCGACATCTGTTTGTATCATTATAAGTGGCATCGCAATAGCACATACGTAAGAATATCAAGTAAATGATTACATTAACACACCAGAAGGAAAAAATAAGTAAAAATGAAGGAGTCGTGGTGCATAAATATATAGAATGAATTAAAACAGAAAAAGATCGTACCAAAAAAATTCAGCTCAAAATACAAGACAATGAAACATATGGATACAGACACCAAGACAAGGTCATCAAGAGAGAGAAAGAGAAAGAGAGATCAGGAAGATGAGATGATGTTGATAGTGTTATCACACAAAAGAGGCATTATAAGGGTGCAAACCAGAATTGCTTTTGTCTCTTATTTGCTGAAGGATGCCGTTTTTGAAAGAGGAACAAATTCCATTTGCTTTCAAACGGAGGGATGAAAAGTTTTAATAAAATGATAATTGAGGGATTAATAATGACAATGTCAAAATTTGGAGGACTAAATATTTAACGCTATTAAATTCCAAGGACTAGAAGATGGGTTTACTCAATAAACTTATGTTAGATAATCATTCATATAACTCTTCAGTAGTTTTGTTGATGTATTGATAAGCTTCCTTATCAAACAAAATGAATGATGCTTTACCTATTGAATCATAAACTTTGACATGAAGTTGATACCTATTTAATGTAATAAGAATTGTTAACATAAAATTAATTTTAGTTATAAACTATAAATATAAAAGTATGTTAGATATTAATTGTTTGGTATTGTCTTATATTTATGACACCAAAGTTTACTTTCGTAGAAATGAACCTTTTTGTTGCGCGTGACACAATTATTATAATACTATTTGAATTTATTTTGATGCATTTTTACAATAGCTGGGGTAACAGTAATAGAGATCTAACAAAAAGTATATAATTAATACTATTTATAAATATGATATAGTATGTTTTGATATCATAAAAGAGTAAAACATTACCTTTTTAGTAGATTTAATCTCAATTAAGGTTTTCTTATTAGGATAACTTATAAAATATCATCATTTGCAAAAATTGATCTCATTGAAGATTGACTTATGATCTCATTAAATTTGATAGATTCGTTGTCTTTAGGTAAATTCAAATTAAAAAATTAAAAAAATTGTTATAATTGACCAAAATTGTAATTAAATGTAAATAGTTAAAGGAGTAATAAAATAGTAATTTATCCTTACCCTTTTTTAAATTCTTTTGCTTTAGAATATTTTGGATTGAAACGTAGTTTGATATATTTCAAGAATTTGTAATTACATTATCATTTGCTTAAAGCATATGTATTTGTATTAATATATAATTTAAATCACAATTGTCATAGAAGTAATGATAAATATAGAATGTTACTTGTTAAAATTTTTATTCTTGCTAGATCAAATATAGCAATTATAATTGGTTCTTTATTTTATTTTATGTATGCATAAGCATATTCGACTAATTCACCCTAAAGTGCACGTTTTAATACGTTGTTCCTAAAAAATAATCAAATTTATGAAGGAGTAATATGTAAAAAATGTGCATATAAATTTATGTATATAATAAAAATAAAAATAAATATAATATGTGGTAAATATATTTTTTAACCCTTAAATATATATGCTCGTGCTTGCTTTCTATTTCTCCTTCACACATATTTTCTATCTTCTCATGCTCAGTTAATTCTCCAATAACATCTGATTTATATAGTATTAATAAATATCATTAATATTAATAAAGTAATTATGGACCATAAGAAAATCTTTATCTATTAGTATTGTCTTATCAATTTTCCTCAAAGTAATGTCTTCAAATGAAACAAAATTAAAACTACATAATTCTATCATTGCTTGACATGGTTGGATACTTGTATTCCTATGAAAATTAATTTTGTATGGGTGTTTTGTAACCTTGAACTTGCTAAACTTGTACTTAACCATAAAATTTTGTATGATGTAACACTTCTCTTCCTTAAGCTTGTTCTCGTACTTGTTTATTATGATTTCCTAAATATTGTTGTAGAAATTTTATTTCCCTTGAAAAAATAAAACATATATCATAGTTAGATAATATTATTATGGAAGATATACTGATGAAAAACATATACATATAAACTTGGTCAAAAATGTTACTAACCACAATTAAACACAAAATTCTTAAAATTATAAATTAATAATTATAATAGGCTTAAAAGTTACAAATTAATATTTATATATAATGTAAAAATTTTATCATAAGTTGTGTAAGTATTTATTATTATGAATGATGATAAATTAGAATAATATATTGAGTTTAATCAAAGATTTGATTATATTTGACTTTTATAAATACTACAAATTAATATTTATATATAGGTGGATTCTAAAAATCAACTAAGAATTAGAGTTAAAGTTAATATTTTCTAATAAAAAATATTTGTTAATCATGTACAAATTTATTTTTCTAGAAGACAAAAAGAATATTAAATACAAAAAATAATGTCGCTTATTTCTTCAAGAAATGCTTAACACAAATTTTAAAGATAGTGAGAAGATTTAAGCAAATTTTAATGTTTCAAGAGAATTAATTTTTTTTTATGATTTTATTTATCAAATTGAACTATGTATCAATAGTTCGTAATTTAATCAAATTCAATTCTATATCAAATTGACCTAAGTTATGATTTCCTATTCTACATTTTGTAAGATACATAAATGTCATTTTAAAATTTATATATTTTTATGATTAATATGTGCAAAAAATTTATTATTTAATAATAATGATATACCTAATATAACATTAAAAATATTATAATTAATATTGATCAATTAGTGCTAATAAATAGGCTTATGTAACAGAGATATGTTCATATTACCTCTTTATTCAAGAAAATCATTTCAATGCTTCCATGTTCAATATTTGAATCTCTCTTTTTAACTTTCCACAATCTAATAATTCTTATTTATATTTTAAAGTTTGTACGTCTAGCCTAAGTTTGAAAAAGAGGTGATTTTTCTTGTCATTTTGGTATTCTAAACTAAAATAAAAAAATTTAAATTATTATGTAGTAATTATATTAGATTTAAAAAAAAAGCAACATAGTAAACTATAAAGTGAATGATAACAATAACATACTAATAGTATGATTTATGCATTTTTTAATATAGACTTAGTATTACAAATTTTGCATTATCAATTCATTAACAGGTATTAATATTATTACATATACATTGACTCCAATTGTTTGACATACAATTCGTGACTCTTATAAATATCATGTAATAATTTCAATTATATGTATTAGTATGTTTTCTAAACAAATTTTAAACCTATTTCTTAAAGGTAATGTTAGTGCTCATGTTATGATACTTTGTATAGAGAATGATTATATTGACTTAGCAATGGCTTCATTTAGATGTATAAATCCAATTGCAACTAAAAAGGATGACATAATTGCAGGTGCATCCTTTTCTTAATGTACAAGTAAACCATTTAATTTCATTAAAGTTTGGTAACCACTCCGAAACATATCTAGCTTTGTTCTTAATCCTGGTCTTCAATCTGACTTGGCCAGTCTATTTACAAACAAAGGTAAGATAAATGCATGAAAGCTTAAAGTGTGATATTGAATGTATATTGTGATGAATTATATCATTTCTTAATGTTTTCATTGTTTGCAATCAATTTTTTTCTAGATCAAAGAAATATAGTCATTATTGAGAACTAAAGTGAGGTATCTAATGAGAGTTCGGTGTTTAATCTATCACTTATCCAGTTAGGAAAATAACCTTTTCTTTCCTTAACTTTAATATTAGTATATATCCTTTTTCTTGATAGAATTAGCTTATTTCTTATTCTTACTTCTTGGTAATTAATGTCCTTCTAACCTTTGGTAAAAGAAATCATCACATAACTTAACATTAAAATCAAACATTAAAAATTAAGTGTGAGTGGACTTAAAACTTTAATGTATTTATGTTACTTATGTCACCTTTGTTCCTTTTTCTTAATAGAAACGACTTCATTCTCATTCTTCTTCTTGGTAGTTAATATCTCATTGACTCTTAGTGAGAGAATCCATCATATCACTTGACATTAAAAATTAAACTTTAAAAAATAATTATTCAAGAATGAATGAATATAATTTTTAAAATCACCTAAAAAGTATAGGGTATAGGCTAGAAAATCAATTTCCTTTCATAGTCATCTTTAAGTTTTAGGATGTATGGCAAAGAGAATTAATGTAGCAAGAGCAATATGGAAGAGCAAACCCTATGCTAAGTATGTGCAAATTTAACACAATTGCCATAATAATCACAATGCTTTACTTATGAAGCTGCATATATATGCCATAAACAAATATTCATCATTAAGAGCTTAAATTATTAGAACAAAAAATTTAAGAATCTAAAAGAATCTAAAGGAGAGAGTCTACTTATCATTGATTAAAAAGGTAGTTGTTAATTATAATTGTAAAATATTGATAATTCATATGGAGAAAGATAACTGACCTTTAAGCGGTGCACTATAAACATTGATTTTGCACTAAATGCATATAGATATTATGGTAAGATTATTGCATCTAAATACATAATCATTCAATAAAGATACTTTAGGGCATAGGTAATATAGTAAATACACTTAATTGCTCACTTATGGTAACAATAATATATCAAAAAATTAGAACTTCAATTATTAGAGATTTCAACTTTAAAAATGATTATGAGAGGGTTTGATATATATTTAAGAGGATTAATTTATGGATGATAGTTAATTCTCAGTCTTTGAATGAGTTTTCATATATATTCAAAGCTCAGGTCAAGACTAGTAACCATGATTCACGGTGGCTAAGATAATAGCCACTAACTCTATGGATGTTATTGCTTAAGATAACAGAGCACAAATTTCAAGTATGCAGATTATCAAATGCATATTGGATTGGTTACTTTACTAATAAGCTACCTTTGAAGGGTTACGTTAGAACAATGAATGCTTACTATCAAGTAAAATTTCTAGCATTTTTTAGTTTTTTAAAGTGATTTTATGATGTTCTTGTGACCTCATATAGTGCTTACTATCAAGTAAAATTTCTAGCATCTTTTTAGAGGAAAGAATAAACCTAAGCTTAGTACTAATGCATTAATAGATGCTTTGGAAATTTCCCAGCATCATGATGTTGTGAGTAGCATAGAAAGACAACATGTTGTTGATGATTATGCATTGTGAATCTCAATTGGCTATAAAGATGTGCAAATAGGTTTTTTCCCTTTTAATAATTGACATTTCAAAGTTGAATGTTTTGCAATTTTCAATTTACAAGTAGAGGAGTTAGTTGCATCTGCATTTACTTTTTAGGTAAATCAAGGATTACATTCCCATGGAGAGAATTTTGTGACAAACTCCTAACATATAATACAATGTATCTATGAAAGTTAATTTTCCCAGATTAAGTTTAGACTATAACAATCTATCATGACTTAGCTTTTAGTCACTTATATTAGCTTTGACATTAAATTTATGTCAAACTTAACATTAATTATTTGGATTGGAGTTTTATCACTTTATGGTTTTTTAGAAATTATAATACATTCTATATTCAAGCTTATTTAAGAAACTATTTCTTTATCAACTGAATGATACCTTTAGCTAATCATTCCCTTTTTTATCTAATTTTATGAAATTTTATCAGTATTTCCTTATGAGAAAAATAATTTTATTATCTAGTTATAAATTATTATTAGCAGATTTGTTACCTTTTGTTTTTCATAAGACTAGCTAAACTATAAAAGTGATGACTAAGTCTTGATTTTACTGAAAATGTGCAATAGTTGTTAAATTCTTGTGTGAATCTATTGGCAATGTCCTCTCCTCAATATAAGTTATTGTTCTCCATCAGAAGCTACCTTGTCTGATGGGGAAAGTTTAGTAAGGATATTATCATAATATAGTTATATCACTCCACTTTTAAGAGAAGAAAAGTAATGACATTAATACTTAGCCAATGTAAATAAATCAGTGACATAAATTTCTCATTGGATTTTTCATTTCTAATTTCTTTCTTTTATAATCTTGTGAATGATAATCAATAGGAGATATTACACAATGTATATGTACAGTAGCAGAAGTCAAATTCTACTTTGAAAAGTTCTGGAAGTACTAGTTATTTGAAGTCTAATAAGATAAATTTCTCATTAAATTTTTCACTTCTAATTTTTTTCTTTTATAATCTTGTGACTGATAATTCAATAAAAGGTATTACACAATGTATATGTATAGCAATAGAAGTTAAATTCTACTCTGAAAATTTTTAGGAGTACTATTATTTGAAGTCTAATAAGATACATTTCTCATTGGATTTTTTACTTCTAATTTTTTTCTTTTATAATCTTTTGACTGATAATTCAATAAGATATATTACACAACATACATGTACAATAATAGAAGTTAAATTCTACTCTAAAAAGTTTTAGAAGTACAAATTATTTAAAGCCTAATAAGATAAATTTATCATTAGATTTTTCACTTCTAATTTCTTTCTTTTATAATCTTAAATAATTTAACAAGAGATATTATATGACATATATGTACAGTAGCATAAGTTAAATTCTATTATGAAAAGTTCTGGAAGTACCAATTATTTGAAACCTAATAGTATCTGCAATCTTACCTTATGGGTCTTTGGTTGTGAGCTTAGATGGCCTTGTAGTGCTCCCTTAGATGAACTAGTAGACCTTAGAAATTCAGAGAAAACTTCTATAACAATAATTAGGTGTCAGGCATGTTTTATAAGTGCAATGAAAATAATATAAGTGCATTCTAATGGATTAATATTGGATTATTTCTAAAATTCAACATATCAGGATTATTTCTGCAACTTTCATTCCGCATCTTCCTTTATATTTTTTCACACTAATGACCATAAATTTCCTAGCCTATCACCTAATATATCAAATAGTTTTAGGTTAATCGTGGACAATTGCATAAATATAGACCTGGCAAAACATGAATTGCCTGCTGTAACATCACTTAATATTGTTTAATATCTATGGCCACTTATGCCATGTTAATCTTGATCACACCCCACTGAGAGAAGTTTCTTATTCCAAATGCCGTCAACTAAGTCATATTGGTTTAGGGTGTTAATTTCATATCTATAGTCCTATGATTTTTCCCCTTTCCTTAAAGAATTCTAGATACAATTGTTGAATTCAAAGCAAGGATGAAACATCTTTGGCAACCATTTTTAGGATTTAGATTTTTCCATATTCAATTATAAAGTTATGATATTTTAGAGTCTGATGTTGGCTTTTATTAAGTCAGGGCATTGTTTAACCCAACTTGCTATTATCTTTGATTTTATTTCTGAGTAAAGTATGTATAAAAAAGTAGGAAACCAATAAGAATATTACAAACTCTTTTCATATGGACTTTGCAATATTTCTCCACCTACTACTTATTGTTTTCTTTACCTATATGCCCTGAATATTTATGTAAGATAAACTTCAAAATAACCGTAGCCTATAGAAAATCAAAATATACAAAACCTTAAGATAGAGATCACCTCACCGGACTCGTGTCAATACCTTATGAGTATATTCCTTAAAGTTTAAACTAAAACTTTTTTTTTCTAAGATACATTTTTAATATGCAAATTCTTCCAGTGAGCTAAAGAACTAAGTACAACTAAATTATATTACAAAGCAATAATTACTTATGTTAGCAAAACACACTTGTAATCAATTGAACTATTAAGGCAAGAAATGCCAACATTAGCAATGATAGGGGGACTAATGCATGTTCTATTAGTTTGTTCAATGCACTATTAACAAATGAAATAAATAGCACAAATTCCACTCTACAGTGCATTGAAATCAATAGCACAAATTCCACTCTATAGTTGAAATCTTGCCCACCTACTAAATTTTAGAACACCATAAAACTTATAATTAGAATTAGATATGGTTAAACAAACAAAAATATGTATAAAAAGAAAGATGCCTCTAAATCTAAAGTAAATAAAGCCTAATGCCTATAATTGAGATGTATTTACATCTATATCTATTTATTCAATGATTAAGCTAAATCAAGTGTAAAATTAAAAACCACTTAAACCAAGTGGCATAAGAACCAAAATTTTTAGCACCTTGTAGTCCAAAACTTGCAACAAATATACAATCATTATAAAACCAATTATAAAAAGCTATGCTAGTGTTGAAACAATATTCATAGTAAAACCAAAACTAACTAAATAATCATTAAAAAACCTTCAAAGCTCAAGTAGTTACATGCCTACAACCTTCAATGGCAAGTAACATTATAAATATAAACACACTTTATAAGTTTAAGGGCGAAGATAAGTGATTAAAATTAATTCAAGTAGTAAAGTTCAATTACATCAAATACAAAGGCAAACATGATTGTAAAATGTTTAAGTGATACAAACTTATATTTAGATACAAAACAAAGGAAACAATTAGTATATATAAACCTTAAATAACTCAGAGAGAAAGAAATTTAAGCTAAAATTGAGTAACTCAAAATATAATTAGCATCAATATAAAAATTTTGTAACTAACCTGAAATAGTAACATCTAGGTCTTTGCTTGATACTATGCTCAAACTCACCAATATAATAGCTAACATCAGGAGCAAGTTTGAACTTCAATACCATGACTTTGTCCATTATACTATTTCCACAATAAGAATCCATACTGTAAAACCTATAAGGCTTTCAATCTTTTTTCAATTAATGAGTAGGATATATGGATTATGGAGTCCTACCTATATGTATATATATATAATATGATGTGATGAAATGTGAGTTTCAAGTATTAGCTTATTCTTCTTACATAACTTTTCAACCCGGTGACGCTTAAATTCAATATTGCATTATCGTGCTTCGAAGTTTAATTTTGCCATACACCCTTACCCTCTTCTAGACTAATTTAAAAAAATTACTTTCTTAGTGATACATCTAATAATCTTGTATCCTTTCATTCCTTCTCTCTCACCTAACTTTTGGTAAAAAAATGATATGCATATATAAGGTTATTAGGTCATGATTAGTCCATGTCATTTATTTTTTAAGCATGATATTATGCAATATTTTGAAATTAGCTTTTTATACAGTTAGATATTATATAAAGTCTAGGTGATATGTTTGTATCTAAGGAGCTTTAAGTATTTCCTAACTCCTTATTGAGCATGATGGCTAGCCATTTATTGTGTTATGATATTGCATGTGTAGTAATCAATATTGTTAGTAGTGTTTATATACTTGATTATCAAATTATGTTGCTAACTTAGCATTTTATGTATTGATATGTTTTTCTTTTTGGTGTTATGATGCTGGATGAAGTTGTTTCTTCCCTTGGAGTTTTGTTTTATTCTACTTTTATAACAATTACTTTTTATTTTGTTAGGATCTTAAATTTGAGTTGCAGGAATCAATCCTAGAGCATTAAGTTTTAATAGTTTCTTTCCATATTTAAGTTAATGTTTTTATATATGAAAAATGATTTTGATTATTGTCAATTTTTTACTTTGGTTATAAATGGTGGTGAATCTAAATACTGTTTGTGCTCACATTATAATGAATAGTTTGGTGATAGCCAGATGTTAATTTGCATCTTATTCTAAGCTACTTGTGTGTGTCTTTTTTCTGGATCAAAGAAGGATTTATTAAAAAGAAGAAATGCAAAAGAAAATGAAGGGTAAGGAATACTTCTAGAAGAGCCCAGAAAGTAGATAAAATTATGTATAAAAGAAAAAGAACAAAAGCTAAAAAAGGCTTTCTAACCCTTTGAATCTTCTCAATCTAATTTCTTATGGAAAAACAAATGGGTTAAAACCTATAGGGGAGCTAAAAAGTCCACTACAATAAGATAAAAGATGTAAAGGAAGAAACCTTTATTTGAAACCTTAGCTTACACAATGTTAATTAACATATCCAAAGTGAGTAAGAAGTTTACATATGAATTTATATATAATATTTGGATGCAGGAACGTGTTAAGAAGTTGAAGAAAGATTTTGCAAAGGTTGAACTTAGGAAGATCACGACTGATATATTAAATCCATCGTTTGTATCCTAGACATAAAATTCCAAATTAGGAGTCTTCTTGAATTATTCTTGCATTGTTATGATATGATATTCTCAAGTAATTTGGAATGTCTATTGTTTATATCCTGGATAAAGTTATTTCTTCCTTTGGGGCTTTGTTTAATTCTACTTTTATGATAGTACTTTTTATTCTACCAGGATCTTAAATTTGAGTTACAGGAACTAATCCTAGAGCATCAAGATTGCGTGTATATTTAAGTTTCAATAGTTTCTTTCTATATTTAAGTTAAAGTTTTTATATATAAAGAATGAGCTTAACTGTTGTAACAATTATTTGCTTTGGTTATGGGTGTTGATAAATCTAAATACTACTTGTGCTTATATTGCAATGAATAGTTTGGTTATAGCCAGTTGTTAATGTGCATCTTGTTCTAAACTACTTGTATATGTCTTTTTTCTGGATTAAAGAAGGATTTATTAAAAAGAAGAAGTGTAAAAGAAAATGAAGGGCAAGGAGTACTCCTAGAAAAGTCTAAAAAGTAAATAAAATCATGCATAAAAGAAAGAGAACAAAAGCTAGAAAAAACTCTCTAATCCTTTGAATCTTCTCAATCTAATTCATTATGAAAAACAAGTGGGCTCAAAATGAACATCCCACTAAGCAAATTAATCCAAAAATCAAAGAATTATTCACTAACCATACTAACAATAGATAGTAAATAGGAAATTTAATTTCAATAAGTAGCCAAATGGGGAGTATAATAAATATTGTGAAATTGGAAAAAAGCAAATAGGAAACAAATAGGTAGAGAAACTTCATTGTAAAAGAAAATTTCAATTTTGATAAGCAAAAGGCAAAAAAAAAATCAAATCAATTCAATTCTCATTTGAAGCTAAACAACGAATTTGATGCATCAAAATTAGTTGTAGATATGTCAAGAAGAAGAGAAAAATACTTAAAACCTCAAATTGGTGAATTGTTAGTATATCTTCCCAATTGAAGATATGCCAAATTTAGAGCAATGTCGATACAATCAATATTTACTAAATAAAATGATAATATTTTTAATATGAATTGCTACTGTGGAAAAAATAGATAGAGAAAGCTATATTTGAAGCAAATGTGACCACACATAATGGAATATCATATTAAAAATACATTGAAAATAATAATAATAGTAATATGATAAAAGATAAAATTAACTCTCAAGTTCACTAGCAACTTACTATGCATAAATAAAAATAAACCAAATCAATTCAATTCTCATTTGAAGCTGAACAACAAATCTAATGCATCAAAATTAGCTACAGACATGTCAATAAGGAGAGAAAAACATCCGAAATGTTGACCTAGTGAAATGTTAGTATATCTTCCTAATTGAGGATATGCCAAATTTAAAGCAATGTTGGTGTAATCAATAGTTACAAAATAAAACGATGATATTTTTAATATGAAATGCTACTATGGAAGAAACAAATAAAGAAAGCTATATTTGAAAATTTGTAAAAACATGACAATATTTGGAGGAATATAGCAAGGATAATACTCCAAATCTAAAAGTCTAATATTGCATTCACCTATTTTTATAACCAACCCCTTCTATTCATCAATTCATCCAAGAATCCTTTCAAACCCTCACTAAACACTAACTTACCAATTACTATAGTCTAGTAGCTCAAAATCTTCAAAAGCCCTCAAATTGATTATGATAATCACTTCATTGAACTCCAATTCGCTTAATCACACTTCAATCATGCAACAACTCTATCACAACAATACTTCAAGTAAGATTCAAAGTGAAATTAGAAATAGATGGACAACTTTTTCCAACTAGGATATAAAGCAAAATTGATCAAAATGGAAGAAAAGTATGAAAAGAAGCAATGCTTGACAAAAACTAATTCAAGTGAGAAGCAATGCCCCAGTACTGCTAAGAGATAGACTTCGCGATCGTGGGTGAGCGATGGAGGAAATGTAGAGGTGGAGGGTAGTCTTAGCATAAAGAAAGAAGTAACACCCAATACCGCAAGTGAAAGTAATGGGTATGTGGAAAAGGAAGAAAAATGTAACAACAATATTGAATAAGGTGCGTAGAAACAACTTGCGTGGAGGAATATATAGGCTAAGAGGTTTTGAAAGCCCAAAACTACAGCTAATATATAATTAGTAGATTAATTATTATGTTTAATTTCTTTAATTATTTCATTATGTATCAAAATCCTGAATTAATTTACTAGCCTATAATTTATGTTATTAATGTGGAATTGTTGAATCAATCACAAGTATTATTATAGATATTTCATCTATCAAGCTTGTTAATCAATTATTATGAATACTTTACCAATTAATTTTATTAATTGATTATTATGATCAATTTATTGTATCGGATGTAAGATGCCAACAACTGAGGCAAATTTTAGATTTTTATAAGCTAAATATAGATGGAGTAGCTAGAACTAACCTTGGACTAGCAGCTTTCATAGCAATTATCAAGAATTGTAATGGAGATTGGGTTGTAGGTTGCATTAGAGGTATTGGTGTTTGTTCTAATTTTGTTGCAGAATTGACTACTTTGAGATATGGCCTCCTACTTGTAAAAAATAGGGGTTTACTTTCTTTACTTGTAGAACTTGATGTTTTATTTGTAATACATGCTGTCATATCAAACAATTATAATTCTTATATGTTTACCGGTAGTCTAATTGAAGATTGCAAGAAGCTATTGGAGGAGAATGAAGTTTTTGAACAAAAACATATATATAGAAAAGCAAATAATGTGGTAGATTTTGTAGCCAAGTCCTTTGTTAGGCTTAATAATAATAATTTTGTTATTTTGAATGATCCTCCCCAAGGAGTTACTATGTATCTAGTATATGACAAAATGAGTATGTCAACTCCTAGATATGTAAAGATTGGTATTTATGTTTTAATGAATTTCCTTCCTTTTGGCCAAAAAAAAAAAAAAACTAAGGCAAATTCTGCTCACAATGATTTGTATAATACAATCTTCGGCATATCATTAATTAAGTCTATTAATTAATTTTAATTATTAAGATGAATTTATGTAATTATGTGTCAAATACATAATCCCAATGACTAGTACTGCACAAATCTTAATGATTTGATAAATATAATAAGAAAAATATTTCATTGACATTTGGTGGATGAAAAATGTTAAGATTTTTTAAAAATTAGGGTATTACTTTATATATATATATATATATATGAAAGAAATTATTGCAAATGTGAATATTTTCCATTAAGGTTTCAAACGAAAGTTAAGGGAGAAGAGTTTTTTATACCATCAATTAAGTAAAAGTATGTGAAAATATATTTTAATAGTATCGGAAGTAAATTATACATAAAAATAGTTTAAAAGGGTCTTGTGTAATTTATTCAAATATTATGAACATTCTCCTTCGCCAAACCCAGATTTGCATAAAAGGCACGATGACACACTTAATTTGTTAGATTAATTACAGGATATTTTCTTTATCAATTCCTAGTTTTCAAAATAATCACAGGATATTGTAAAGCTTTATTATGTAAATGAAAATAAAAATAAATATAGTAGAATTAACTACCCAAATTAATTCATCAGCTCATAATTTTCGTTATCAATGTTGTATTATTAAATCAAGCACAGAATATTATGAATATTTCACTGACTAAACCTCTTAATTAATTACTGTAAATATTTTATCAATTAATTCTTTGTTTGGCCGGCGTGAATGAGATTTTTTTAAGAAAGGCAATGACATCTTCATCTTCGTTTAAGTTAAATCTTTGATTTGACGCGCTCGTTCTTCTATAGAGGCGTTGGAGTTTTCGGAATTATATCCTGGAACAGATTTGTTTGTGTAAAAGCAAAATTCTATGCTCCTATATGCCCTGAGTCGAACAGACTCGCTGCACGCCCAGGAAGTAATAAAAATAGGATATGTATTGTCCCCGTTTTCTTCAATCAATTCCTTCTGAATTTCAAAAAGATAAAAATATAATTTTTATTTAAAAATTCAATACTTTTTTTATATTCATAATTTTAAATAAAAAAAAATTCGGTATTCATCATTTTTCAAAATTTATCACATTTATTTTTTACGAATAGGGGAGTATCCAAATTCTTAAAAACCTGTTAAACAAGTATATGCGCACTAAAAAGCTTTTCAGAATTAAAACGGTAATTACCCAGAAACCTTACCACGGTAACTCTCAATCACAAAATACGGACAGCAAATTTAATTCACTTTAGTAGCATAATACGGTGATCTTGTGGCAATACATGGAGTTTAGGCGAGTAGGGAAATGAAAAAAAAAAAAAAAAAAAAGGAAAGAAGCAGTTGTTTATTTTGATATTGGGTTGGGTTGATGTTTAACCAGTTTTCTTTGCAGCCAAGGCTGGTCCCTTGACGCATCGATGGTACAAGATCGACTCGAGTAAAGCAGGGCAAAACCACTTGAGCCAAGCCCCAGCTCTGTACCATGATGGCTCTGTCAAATACAAGTCTCCTCGGCAGGTGCTTTCCATGATTGCCTTGACGCACCGTTCTGTGGATTCAATTGGCGTACTCCTCGCTTGCATGGCCTAACAAAAGCCGAAACTTAGTTCATTAGAAATGAAAGCTACCATTCATCGGTAAATTGAAGCTTGCAAGCACAACAGTAAAAAAGTAAAGGGTTTCGTTCCTAGATATGCTTGCAAAAATCCCTTTTAAACAAATTGCAACTTTTACCAAAGTCTATATAAAATCTAAAAAACAATTTTCTATAAATTTTTTACAATAAATATTGAAAAAATTTAACTCTATTGATTAAACTTGTAATAATAAATTTTAATTTTCTGAAATATAAAACAAAATCATACTGAATTCAATCATTGGGGGTTCCTTTCTTTTAACATTTATTGCTTCTGCCTAAATAAGAATTAGTTTTCTGGGAAAAACAGTATGAGAATATCTCCTATGTTAAAAAAAAAATTACACAAATACATTCTCATATCATAGAACTCTCATTAAAGAAAATGAGAGTGTCTATACTACACCACTTATTTAGACACTTATTTAGCAATATGGTCATATATTAATCAATTTTTAAAGGAACATATTATATTCTAAAATTTATTAAATTATAACCTTTGATTTAATAATGTAAATTTACATAATTGAAAGTTGGTGCACCATTACCCTTTCAGAAAAAATGACATTCCGCAACTTATTAAGATTTTATTTCGTATAATAAATAAATTAATTTATATTTTATTGACTTGATCAATAAGTTACAAGTTGATCATTGGAAGTGTTCCTTGTAAAAATATTTCTCGTACCAACTTATTAAAAAAATAATTTAATAAGTTATTAAAAAATAAGTTCTAATTTAATAAATTACCCGAAATAATTTATAATTTATAAGCCACCGCTTCTTCAAAATTCTTTTCAAATCCATCCTTATTTTTTCTATTAATTTGCAATCTATGTCCTTTATAACATCTAAATATTTTTTTATAAAATATAATTAACTTGATTTTAATATAATTATATCTTAATTTTAAATTATAAATATATAAAAATATGTATATAAATAATATTATGAAATATAATTAATTATATCTTAAGTAATTATAATTTTGTTATAAATAATAATAAAATAAAAATTATATAAGTAAATAAATATATAATGTCATAAAATACAATTAGTTCAATATTAAATATAATATTTTTATTTAAAATTTTTAATTTTATTAATATAATTTAATTTTTAAATAAATATAAATTATTTTAACTATATATCTATTTTTATCAATATATTCTTTTATAATTTTAACTAATTTTATAAAATATTTCTTAAATAATTAACTAATTTATCAATTATCAATTAACTAATTAATTATTAATTAACTTATCAATAACTTATTAGTTACTTATAACTGATGAAAGTTGAAAGCGAAAGTCCATTAGTGGGAATTGGCCATAAATAGGCAGTTATCTTTTATTTATTTATTTTATATTAAATAATAACTTTTAATTTCTACTTTCTAAATAGGAATATTATATTTATTAAAAATAAAATTTATAATAATTTTTGAATAAAAATTAAAAGTTATTATTTAATATAAAATAAATAAATATATTTATAAAATTTAATTTAATAAATATAAAGTATTTAAAAATTCAATTTCAAATTTAATTGTCCGTACATAGTATTTTCCCATTTTTGAAACAGGGGATCTATTCTACCATTTGAATTGCTGCGAAGGCTTACCTCTAATACAAGCGGGTCTTCCGTCATTTCCGAACTGATCACCCCTGGTGTCACTATTGTTATCCCAATATCTGGACCAAACTCTGCCCTCAGGGTCTCAAACAGGCTTATTGTTGCTGCTTTGCTAGCCTGAAACACAAGGGCAGTTTTAGTTACCCATAAAACAGAAAAATTTTGCGATTGTCAAATGAGTTCGCATGGATGTTTGGCACTGCATGCCTCTTACATTGTAGAATGACATTTTCGGGGTGGGAAAATATGCTGCTGCTGAAGAAATCACAACGATCTTTCCCTTGCTTTTTCTCAAATGCGGAACTGCAAAATGTGTAGAGTAAACCGAACCCCAGAAATTTATGTCCTTCAAAGGCAATATTGACAAAAAGTTGCTGTTAGTATCAACTTCAAAGTAGGTTGGACTAAATTTTATTTAAACTGTGTGATTGAAAAGAGACTTCTGAAAAAGAATAGCTTAAGTGGCACTGATCTTAAGGAATGGGGGTGAACATGAAAAACTAAATAATGTTGGGGGCAAAGGGATCCAAAAAAATACCATGATTGGTGCTAAATCAGACAAGTTGCGGGATAACTCTTGGAACAGTTTAAACTGAACAATGCCAGCATTGTTGACCAGATGATCCACTGCTCCAGAAGAAGAATAAACAGAATATTTTATAAGGAATTTGATAGAAGATAGTAGTAATGCAACAGTACATTACTTACATTGGCCAAAATGGCTGATAGCCTCCTCCACGAAACGTTCACAGTCTTCAATCTTGGAAACATCGGCGCAAATGGAAATGGCGTCGGGGGAGCCCAGGCTTCGGGCTTTATCCGCCACACCACGAAGACGATCCTCTCTTCTGGCTACCAGCGCCAGACGAGCTCCTCTTCTTGCGTACTCATAAGCCAATTCCTTCACGATTATGCAAACACAAAGCTTTAATTGAATCGAATCAACCCAAACAGGAAATTTGTGAGATGAATTGAATGATAATGATATGAACGTTGGAAAACTAAAAATAATTTAGAAAAATTTTAAGTATTATTTAATTATATTGTAAATTTAGATATTAAAAGATAATATCTTATTTAGAATTATCTTAAAAAAAATGCAAGAGTTATTTATAAAAATTAAAAAATCTTATATTTCTAATAGAATTGAGAAATTTGAAGATTTCATGTAAAAAGATAAGAAGATTCTTTAGGGATATCAATGATTAGAAATTCATCAATCAAATCAATCATTTCATCAAATTTTAACAGTGAATGATAGAGACAGACCTCACCGATTCCGGAGGAAGCCCCAGTGATGAGGACCACTTTGTCGGCGACGTTTTCAGGTTTCTTGGATCTTCTGAATCGACATAGCAACTCCACAAAGTAATAAGGAGGCACAAGGAAGAGCAACGCAGTGAAGACCGAAGGAATCACTATTATATTCAGCAAATTGTGAATCCAATCCATCTGATGTTGCAGGCCCTCCAAAAACTGCGATTCTAGTTTGGTTAGCGGATATGCCGAACCTATCAACTATTTACCATATTAGGCGCGTACTAGGTAGAGGGTAGACAGCAATGCAGTCGCTCGATTAAGCAGAGAATTTATTGGAGATAAGTGGAGCAGTTCTGTCCGTCGGTCGACCGCAAATGAAGACTTTCTTTGGGCCTTGGCATATTGGTGTGGATTGTGGAAGCAGACTTTTCTTAGCTCAAGTGATCCAGCCCAAGCAGTCATGTCTTGTTTTCTTTAGTCTTTAACGGGTGATGTGTGACCAAAAAATTTAGAGAGAGAGAGAGAGAGAGAGAGATCCATTGCTTCAAATAGATTGAAGGAATATTGATAAAAAGAAAAAGATATGAATAGAAAATTTTAGAAACTAGTTAGGAGAGAAAATTAAAAAATAATTGTTTTAAATAAAGAAAAATAATAGTCATATATATATTTTGTTTCATTTTCACACATTTTCCTTCTAAATTAAACAAGAAAAAAACTCATGAGTTCTAAAACTTTTGGTCCTTCCGGTTTCTTTCTATTCTATTCAACTAAGACAGTGGTTTTAATGCCGCTAACTCTTTTCCCATTTTTTAAGGAAAAATGCATCACTCATTCATTTCTTTTTTTTAAATAATAACTTATCCAAAAGAGAATAAAATTCCTAATACAATATTGATGTGATACAACACCATTTTATCTGATATTACTGCAAGGAATGTTTGTTTCGTGAATTCCTTTTCACATTTTTTTTATAAAGATTATTTATTTAATTCAAAATCTTTTAAAAATATTTTTTATTGTATGAATATTTTTGAACATATTTTTAATTTAATATTCTTTCCAAATATTCCTATAGAAGGATGTAAGTACTCTATATTCCCATAATATAGGAATATTTTAATAATAAAATAGACTATTTTATCTATTTTTTATTAAGATCTCATTTTTATTAACAATTTATTTCATCATCACTTATTATCGGTGATTACCACCATCAAATATAGTTGATGACTATCACTAGTTATTATCTATTGTTGGTGATTAAAGTTATTACTACTTATTATTGGTGACCTTTGTCAGCAACTACTAGCTATATCCTTATGATATAGGAATATTTTAATAATAAAATAGAGAATTTTATTTAATCTTTCATTAAAATCTTAATATTATTAATAATTTATTTCATCATAATTTATTGTTAGTGATCACCATTGTTACACATTATTAATGACTATCATTGGTCACCATCTATTGCTAGTAACCGAAGTTGCCACCACCTATTGTTGGTGACTTTTAGAGGTGAGCGTTAGGTGGTTAGGATTAGTTAAGAATAATTTTTTCACTCAATCACTGTTAACGGACCATGTTCAAAATCTCACCTAAAATCGACCAACTGTCCACTCTCACTTCCCTTTAACTAACCATATCGGTTGAACATGGGTTCGAACAATTATAATCGGGTTATTTACTCAAAAAACACCTGTAGTTGATAGAATTCAATTAGTAGCTCCTGATTGCATATGATACAATAATAACATATATTTGGCATCAAATTTAGCCCATAAACAATGAAGGGCTTCACACATATAATAAGCCACAATTGAATGGCTAAATTACATAAATAATCAAGTTAAAGTAGATGTAAACTAAGTTTTCCTAATAACAATTAATATGAAAGTTGTCCACTATAATAAGTGCTAACATTGTTTACAATATCAAAGTATTAATTAGCCAACTAGCACTATAATTATGCTATGAAATCAAAGCTTTTCACTTGCAAAAGCTTTGATATTATACCATATTGGCATAAGAATTTCAGTGGCTATTTTCTTGATTCTATACTAATGACTAACTAACCATAAATAGTTTGAAGTTTGGAGGCTTGGAGTATTCTAAAATCCAACAAATAGACCAATTACTTAAGTTAGCATGATATTGCCAATTTTTATATAATTGGCAATTTGCATCATTAATAGGCCAACATCACCCAAAAAAATAGTGCTAGCCCTTGTTGCACTATTTACAATTATAATATGGACAAAAGTGCATATGTGTGTGAATTAGAACCAAGAAAGTTGTAGTTGGCATATCTATCTATACATAATGATGCCTCCATTTACCACTAAAAATGGGCACTATAAGTTGAAAGAAACTTACAAATGATAAAAATTGTCAATGATTTGGACTAGTTATCATTTATTAAAAATATAATGAATTAATGCTAATGTATGATAATAAACAATGTTAGGGAACCTTGTTAACCTTTAGTTAATAGCCATAGGTTGTGATTGTGATCTTTTCATACTTTGTTGAGAACCTTCTCTAGTTAAGCTTATACTAGCACCTTCATTTCCACCTTGTTGAGAAGTAACTACCATCTTTAACATTTTTTTTAATTAGAAAAGTAATTAAAATTTAGTATAAATAATGAAAGATTAATAAATGGTTATTAAATGATGATAATTTGTACGTACTTTTATCTATTTTTTTATATTCTTCAATATCAGTTATGCTAATCAAGTCTTGAATGGAATGCTTTATTAGGCCTTATCTAGTTTAAGTGCATATAAGTGCTTTTGCAGTAGTTAGGGAGAGAGAAATACTAAATACATCTAATGCATGCCTTTTAGTGTTAAAAGCAGACTTAGAAGTTACTATAGAAATAGGGACAACTAACCTATCCCTCACTATCTTTGACAATACCTTAAATCTAAAGGCATTAATCCTCTACCAATCAAGGATATTAAAGTTGTCATTTGTATTATCAATGTAAGGTTCACTGAGATACCACTCTAGATTATTTTTTATATTAATAGTATCTTTTTTCTTTAAGTAACTCCGAAAAGTATTTATCTTTTGCTTGTAAGTATGACTTTTGATTATGAACCCATTATAGCTGGATGCATCTTTATGTGAAGAGTTATCTCTCCCATTCCCACTTGTATTAGTTTTTTTTATGCTCATTTGCATACCGCTTATACACTTTTATTAGTGACATTTTGATTTTATTAACCATGGACTTAGCAAGTATAACTCTATAAATCTCTTTAAATCACCAAGTAATGTAGGCCAACTTGTACCTTGGATTAAAAGCATTTCCAATGAATATTATAAGTTTCATGTTTTCAAGTAAGCCTTAATATTTGTCATATTTCACTTTCATCCCAAGTATTATGGAGTACAAGATTGAATCGAAATTGTCAATAGATGTACAAGTTTACAACTCACTTTCTATAAGAGATAGATGAGTATATAAGGAATTAAAGGTGACATGTAAAGTACTGGACAATGCAAGAGTAATATTGAAGAATATTTTTAAAAAATTGGTTAATGCCTTTATATTATCTTAATCCTTGTTTTTTGGAAGAGTTTCTCTCCTTTCTAAATCTTTAAAATTTTAAAGTATGTTTGAAAATCCCTATCATCATTTTCTAATCTCTTAAATGTTTTTTGAAACTGTTAAGTTAGTTTAAGCATTTTATATGTGGAATTCCACCTAGAAGTAACACATTAGCATCAAACCATGAAAAAATATCAATTTTTTAAATAATATTGATGGATTAATTTTAATATAAAATAATATGTAAAGAAGTTCATCTAATAGGAATGTCAAGGAAAACTAGGCTTTTAGAGGTTAAGTTTTCTACCACCATAGCATCTTTGAATTTGACAAGTCTTGAGAGAAATGACCTCGTATATCTATTAGCATGTCTGATGGTGCAATGGGGTCATGATAATCTTTCAAACCCTTACTCATAACTAAATTCAAAATATGTGAAGAACATCTTATATGAATCATATCTCCATTTAGCATTAACCCATTCTTATTCCTTAATTTTTTTTTTAGATATGCTATTGCTGTATCATTGGAGGTTGTATTATCAATTGTGATTGTGAACTCATTCTTTAAGTGCCATTCTTTCAAACATGCCTCAATTATTTTTCTTATTGTCTTTCCCTTATGGTTTAGAATGAGAGTAAAGTTCAGAATTATTTTTTGCAACTTCTAATCTCTATCAATGAAATGGGCAATCAAAGACATATAGTTTAGATTCCACATTGATGTCCAGTAATTAGTGGTTAAGCACACATCCTAACATAATCATTTTTCAAGAAATCTTGAAGCCAATATTTCTCCTATAAGTAAATCTGATAGCAATCTTAGCTATTGTCTTTGTTGAAAGTACATTTAACTTAGAACGAAGCTTTTTACACATGTTCTTAGAGCTTACTTCTTCAACAATGTTGAATGGTTGCTTATCAATTATTACAAACAAAGCAATATTATTCCTACATTCTTTTAAATCAATGCCATATGGAATAGAACGAGTTAATTATTTTCTACTACTTTTATTTTCAAATGATAAGATTATTTGGTAGGGGTCACTTTCAAGTGAGGTAAGCATCTTTGAACATCTTGGAATATAAGCAAGCAAATTCATTGTCCCATGTGTTTTAATACCACATAAAAAGCAAATTCCATAATAAATACACTTAATAGTAGGCTTAGTCACCTCATCTTTGGTAGTTTTCTAAATGTTTTCCAAGTAGTGATCATTTTTTAGTTTGAATCTCTGCTTTCTTATTCATATTTGGTTGTCTACTTATCACTTTCTTCCTTTTATTTGTAAAAGTAGATAGAGGCTTTACATTATTTAAAGTTGACTTTTTGCCCTTATTAGTTGAAAATGGTTGAGTGGGATTTGAACTAATAGAAGGAGGTGGTTATTATGTTGAAGTAGCAAGAACATTTGATGTTTAGGGCATAGCCCTGGCAACATGTGTGTCTTTAGGTTCCATTTATTGTCATAACCTACAAATTTAAACCCTAGGAAGAGTATTAGTAATTAATGAACAATGAGGAAGACAATGATGTAATTTGAAATGAAAATTTACATTTGGAAGCACACAAAATAAAAAATTTAATATTTGTGTATAAATTTAATATTCACATAAACATAATTGTTCTAATTAATAATTAAAATATATGCATACATTAAGTAACAAACTTTGGTTTTTGAATTGCTTAAGTATAATTAACATAAGACAAAATCTATCTTTATTAAAACTTATGTGCATTTCCTTTGGTATAATGGACAAAAAGACATAAAATATCAATTTATATTACATGTCAATATATATATATATTTTACTTGGTTAACATGTTAATAAGAGTTCAATTGGACACCAAAATCTATTAGTTTTAACATACAATTACAATAACATTTGAGAAGATTGACACTATATTCAATATTTTATGATGGTTTTAGATCTATTATGCAATAATCGTCCTTAAGTATCCTTTTCCATGATAGAAGAACTATTCAATATCTTACCATTAAATTTCATCTAATGTCTTCAATTAATTTGTTTGTATTCCAATTATCATAATAAGCTTTTTGGGTGCAAAATGTAAAGTTTTAGCACAAAATCACAATAAATAAAGAAGCAAAAATCACACTTTTCCATTTAATTTAGTAAAAATAGATAACATTTTTAATTTAATGCATATATGACAAATTTATTTATAAAGAAAATAAAAAAATGCTAGCTTGTCTCCATGCTTTATTTGTGAGATCATGGTATTTCCATTAGTGTTAAGCTTTGTTTTACCTTGTTGCAGAGTTGTTCATAGGTTTGAAGAGATCATATTTCATTTCTATACCATTATCAAATTCGTAAGTTTGGGAAACTTCTGCAAGTTTAAACCTTGAACCAAATTAATGACTTAAACCAAGGTAAGGAATTGAAATTCTAGAACTTAAAATATACCAAAATTTCAATAGCCAACAGTGCATAAAAAATACATCAATAACCATCACTTTTTGTTTAGTAAATAGCAACTCATCATTTCCAAAGAAATGATCTATAAACCCTGAAAATCATAGTTTGAAGATACCCTAAATCCTAACCAAATTTAAAATAATCAGAATAAATACATCAATTTAGAGATAATTCTTACTAGTGAAGGTGATCCTCTATAACTCCAGTTTGCAATGATTTCACTCAGCAAAAATGGAGACTCCATAGTGCACATGACAGGAGAGGGAAACTTAAGCAGCGAAGTGGTTGAGCTAAAGGACTCTGGCAGTAGTAGAGCAGTAAACAATGACGACATACAGTAGAGCTACAAATCAATGGGGGTGGTCATAACTCACGAGGCACAATTGAGTAAAGAAAAAGGAGAGTTCTAGAAGAGACAAAGCACATGAACTGCTGATAGCACAGGGGAATAGGATAGGAGAAATTTAAGAAAAGTTATCTTAAGTAATTTAGCATGGCTTGTCCAAAATGATGTTGATCCATTTATTGTCAAGTCGAGTTTCGAGTTGGGGTGGTTAAAACCTTCCCACATAAGCCTGTTTGATATGCTTCAATATTTTATATAATTTAACTGAATCACCAAACCATCTCTTTAAAATAGACTCGACCCGTCCAAATTTAAGTTCAGTGGGTTGTTTGGAGCAGGTTAGCCTAGTAATTCTAGCCCTAGCAACCTTCGTTAACAATCATGCACTACCGATCATCATTGTTAGGAACTACCTTCCATCGTTGATTACTTAATTTTTTATGAAAATATTTTTAGTAATTTAATTGTATTATTAGAATTATATAAATTAATTAAAATATAATAATATCACATTCTTAAAAATTAAATTTATGAAAATCACATTTTTATGAATTTTAAACTTTTAAAAAATATATGATTCCGCAAACTAAACGCCACCTAAGTAGGATTTGTGTATTGGTGTTGGATTTATAATTAGCCCACTTTGTCTAAAAATGGATTTTGCAAATCTCTTATATATTTATTAGATTGAGTTTTATAAATTTTTTTTACCATTTTGTATTAATTAAGATTTCTTAATTTATATTCGAAACTTAATTTCAAATCTCATTTTTGGTGAAGTTTTTTCTTTGTGTATATAGCATTGCTTATATAAGTAACTATAGAATAAACCACCCATGGAAACTATCCATAGAACGGCTAATGCTTCATAAATAGGGTGGAATTCACCTTAAAAAACAACTGCTTAGACCAAAGTGGAGAAGTTTACAAAGGCAAATTGATGCAAACAAAATTTAGGATAAACGACATTGAAAAACGCTGACTAGACCTTGTTTCGCTCTCTCTTATCAACCTTAATGTTAGAAGATTGGATGGAGGAAGGATAAAGGACAGTCTTAGCAGCAGATGAATCCAAGTTCTTCTTGCTGAGTGCTTCTGTGGGTGGAGTTCCTGGCTTAGTCATGTAAGTTAATCTCAATAACCAATCAATAAACTCAGGCCACATAAATTCCCACATAAACATCATCTTGTACCAGGATGGCACTGTTAAGTACCTATCTCCCCTCAACGCTCCCTTCATTATTGCATTAGCGGACACATAAATTGTCAATTTATTTAATTAAATTAAATGCTGTGAAATTATAAGATGGTTCGATTGCTAACATCTCTCAAATCTTGGTCCACTTGCACGTTGCCATCAGGCAATAAGAACTTGCCTTTGGTCATTTCGGACTCTATGTAACATGTAACAAGGTGTGGCTATTGTGATGCCTATCTGAGCCCCAGTCTCCATCCTCAGTGTCTGGTAAAAGCTTACCAAAGCTGTTTTGCTTCCACTGTAAACGGCAATTCTGGGAGTTGGCAATCAAGCTTCAGCAGAAGATATTACCATGATTTTGCCTTTGTAATTCCTAAGATGTTCCAAAGCTATGGTTGTATAAACTGACCCCAAAAGTTTGTTTCCTCCTCATGCAACAACAACATCCAGATCATTAATTGCATTATTAATGCAGTATCAGAATTATAAGGAGTAAGAATGAATAAATGATTTCTAAATTATAGTTAAAGTAGCATGAGGGGTCTAAAAATAGTGATATCAGTAGCCTCTTCGAGCAAGGTGGCAGAAGCAATTCCAGCATTATTTACCAGATGATCCATTGTATCACATTATTTTGAAAGCGGAGATTAATAAGTGGTTCTTAGTGCAACAGAAGACAATTTAAAGTTAAAGACAATGTAGGAATATTGAAAACTAACGAATTACATCATCTGAAATGTCCAAGAGTGTGATCAACAAGACGTTTACGGTCTTCAACACTGGAAACATGTGCAGCTATTAGAATAGCATCGGGAGGTCCATATGCACATGCTCTGTCGGAAACTTCCCAGAGTGAGTTTTTTCTTGGCCCACAGAGTGCTAGGCGAGTACCTCTCCTGCCATACTCGTAAGCCAGTTGCTGCAATTTGATTGCCCAATTAAGGAACGTCAACGATGGTCATAAATTTAAATAGGACTACTGATTAAAAAAAGGCATGTACTGTTACCTCACCGATGCCGTAGGAGAGTGGAAGAATTTGAAAGTCCAGTAAGTAGGCAAGAATAGGCAGAAGGAGAAGAAGGTGAATGGAGGACCTAATAGGTTCAACAACTTATGGATTAAATCCATGATGACTTTTAAATTGATCAGAGAGAGTGGAAGAAGAAAAGGAATAGTGCAAGAATGTTGGGTTTAAATTTTTAATTTACAGGTCAGCCATATGGCAAGGAAAGGAAGAATTAAAAAATATGAAATGAGAAGTTGGTGGCCCTATTGCATAGCAGTTATCAATTATGGGACTGGGAAAAATGTCCTGTCAGAATGCCTAGTAGAAGGTTTTTTGACGTATTCATACACAAGTTGGAGAAAAATGGTACAAAACTTAGTCCATTTCTTGGAGCTCCTAACAATTCTTTGTCCAAGATATTATCACTAAACTAAAAAGGAATTTGTGCTGTATGGACTCAAATGCAAATCTGTAGAGTCATAAAAATAAAAAATTGATTTTATAATAAATAACATTTAATAAAGAAAAAATAAGCCGGCTTTGAGCTGCTTATAATTTAAAATAAAAGGAAGCAGGTTGTGGGATTCAAAGAAGCCTTAAAAGGATCTATCGTATTCTTCGCAGATAAGCACATGTAGGCTTTTTAATTACAAGTAGGAAATAGTTTTCTTATTAATGAAGTACTTTTGGATGAGCAACTTGCATGGCTGCAAATGTAACATACTAACATCTATATTGAACTATAATCCTTTTCTGCAATCCAAACTAATTTCGTTAAAATAGAACATGTAATTTTATTGGGATCTTCACTTTGTACTCAAGTCATCTGACATTAAGCATCGGACGAAGCACTCCCAGCTAGTTACTGATTTTTATGCTCTTCCTCATTGCATTATGAAAAGCTCTTGTATCATTTACAACCTTGTAGAAGGCTAACTTCGAGCCTCTTCTGCTCGTTGAATCTTGCTATGAAATCATCAACCTTTTTGTTCAATTCATTAGAATCAGGATGCAAACCCAGTTCATCATCATCATCATCATCTTCTTCTTCATCACCAAATCTTTCGCCCTCAAAGCCCTCTGTGTGTTCCTTTGTCCTTTCTACATTCTCAAAAACATGTTTCTTCAATTGAACTTTTCCCTTCTTGTGAACCTCAGGAGTTGGATTCTGTGACATATTTGACTGCTCTCAATATACTCATCATAGTAAACTTGAGTAGTTGAAGGGGGATTTGGAGAAGAAACGATCCTGGAGTCTATTACAAGAACAACAATGATGAAGTTGCCTATGATGAACAATAACTATGAACTGAACAAACATTTTAATATAACTTGGAATGCGAACGAAGAAAAAAAATCACAGCAAGGAAGAAATGTGGGGCAAGCAAAGAGTGGCGCAACAGAAAAGAATGCAAATTAAAGCAGTCAAGAAGTAAAAGCATATTCATGGCTTGAATCTTCTTGATTTGGCTAGCATCCATTGAGATTAAGTTACTTTGAAAAGAGGGTCTGAAGGCTTTAGAGAAGAAAATAAGGGGAGTATTTTCCCTGGCTGAACATACTGCTCTAGAAACACAATTATATAGATCGGTGGAAGGTGGCTGATTGGCCATATTGATCACATGCGACTTTACCATTTTTTTGTAGGGAATTAATAATTTCTCAAAAGCCATGGGACATGGTGGCGTGGCCTGCCGTTTATCGGCCTTTTTGTTTTCAGATAAAAATATTTACATTGGTAGTGCTTATCATGTCATCTATAAATATTACTATTCAAATGCTATAAATTAATATGTTGCTCCATTTTGTCTAATAATTAATTATGAATTAACTTAATTTTCTCTCCCATTATAATTAATAATAAATAATTATTAATTTATTATTTATATTTAATTAATTAATGAAAAAAATAGAGTTACTTATTATTAATTAGTAGCATTTAAATGATAATGTTTAAAAATAATATAATAAACAATGCCTACATAAGTATTTATCTCATTTTCATTTTAATTACCTAAAAGGCTTGAGAAAGAAAAATTTTTATGCACCTTATTATAATATGTTTCTTCATTCTATTCTACTCTATTCGAAATAAAAAGAAGTTAAGGTGTATCATTTATAATTTTTAATATCTTGAAAATTGAAAAAATATTTTTTAATACACGCAGATATCATAAGATTCTTCCCCCCCCCCCCAAAGTTTTACTTTAAACCTAACTACTGAATTCATAGAACTATAATCCTCTTACATTTACATCAAATTAAATTGGAACCCTGAACATTCAGCCATCATTATTGCTGCTTAGCATCCACTTCTTTTTTGTAATTAAAAAATTAATCTACTTTTCAATCGATCACTTCTTGTAACATCCACTTTTGTGTGGATTTAAATATTGCATTTCATTTTTTTCCAAAAAAAAAAATGATTTGGGGGAGATCATGTCGTATTTATCACCTTTAATTAATTAATGTTGGCTAAATATATTCCTTATGAATACTTGAAAAGCAGGAGCAACTTTAGAGTCATTTCTTACACAACTAATGAAACAAAACATTGACAATTGCTTATCTGAATGTGATTTCACAATAATGTGAAATTGGGGACCAAAAAAATATTATCCTTATGATTAGAAGGCTATCGAAATGAAAATAGAATCTCGTTTTGATCGCAGCTGCTCCTCCTCTTCTACTATTTTTTTTTTTGGTAATTATCGTCTCACTGGAAGAGAAACGAGAGTAGGGTAGATGTCTGTTGGCCAAAGGAGTTCTTAGATGATGGATCACCTTTTTTCCTTTTTGAAAACTTCGGCCAGAAGCCTCAGCAGAGCAGATTGGGGAGTGAAGAATTGGGTAACGAGGCAATTTCAGAGAAGAAACATGCCAATGTATTTTGCATCTTATGTTTCCTTTTCCCCGCTTTTTTTTTTTGGGGGGGGGGGGGGGGGTGTGGCGGCTGCGAATTTTGCATCTTATGTAAGTTTAGCTATTTTATGCATCATGGAAGACTTAAGCAGCACTATATATACTTACACTTAATCTATCTTAGAATATATAATAATTCACAGAATGAATGTTACATTTGTTTAGTGTTGAATTTATTTAATTCTTAAGTTTGTATTTTTTATCACTAGCATTTTTATCTTTATTTCAATTTTAATTATTTTCTAATTTTATATCTTTTAAATTAAAAATTAAAATTAAAATTTTTCTAAGACTAAAAAATTTATAAAAACTCAAAAAATTATTTCATAAATTGTAATAAAATAGCAAATTCATATTTAATGTAAAAAAATATCTAAATAAATTAAGTATCAAAGTTAAAATTGACAGTATTACTATCATAAAAATTAGCTGATAATTATACTATTATATTTAAAAGTATGATGACAAAAAATATTATTTTTATATTTCTTTGCAAAGTATAAATCTTTTACATATTTTATATTCTTTTCGTATATTGATTACATAAAAAATTAAATATTTTATTTATTCTTTATTAAAAATTTATTTAATGCCACATAAGCAACTATTATTTCTTTAGTAAATAGTGTATAAATTCATATTAACCATCCATCTCTCTCTCTCTCTCTCTTTTAAATCTAATGGTTATTATATTGCCACTAAATTAAAGTATCCTTACCTAAACTTTTAGTTTGGTCATAGTAAAATTATCCTTCATTTTATCAATAATTGTTATGCAAAAAAATTAACTTATTTTTTAATATTATTAAGATAATTATTATTTTATTATTAATATTATTAAAAATTATTTTTATTTATAATTTCATTTATTATTTTTATTTTATTAATATTATTAATTATTTGATTGTTAACTATTTTATTATCTTTATTATTATAGTTATTATTTTCTTATTAATATAATTATTCTTATTCTTATTATTTTTATTATTTATTAATTTTTTATTGTCATTATTATTTATCATGATTCTCCTTTAATTCTATAAATACTTCTAATAATAATAATAATCATCTTCATTATCATCATCATGATAGATGATAAATCCAAAACTTAAAATCAGAATTTAGATTTTCTGAAGAATCATCATTATTCGTTTGAGATAGTCCCATTGAAGTAAAATGGAAAAAAGAAATGAAAAATTTCTGAATCAAACATACATAAAGAAATAGAAATCCTCAAATTCCTTTTTCTTTTTTAATTATCTAATTACGTTGAACCAATTTGTCAGATTCCAGAAGTGCGCGTTGAAGTTAATATTCAAATAAGCGTGCATGGAAGGAAGTTTTGGCTTTGCTGGCATCTTACATTGTAAAATGACATTCTTGGAGTGGGGATATATGCTGCCGTTGAAGAAACCACGACAATCTTTCTCTTGCTTTTTCTCAAATGTGGAACTGCAAAGTGCGTAGGGTAAACCGAACCCCAGAAATTTATGTTCTTCAAAGCCAACTTAGAAAGTACATGTTATTGTTAGTTTAACTTCAAAGTAGGCCAGACTAATTTTATGAACAATGATGTTGCAACTTGTACAATTATGGTGAACAGGAAAAGCTAATCTTAATAATGTTGAGTCTTGGGTGAAAAGAAAATACAGAGTGATGAAAAATGCAGCAGAAAATACCATGATTGGTGCCAAATCAGATAAGTTGTGGGATGACTCCTGGAACAATTTAATTTGAACAACGCCGGCATTGTTGACCAAATGATCCACTGCTTCATAGATAGAATAGTTATATAGACATGAGTATTTTATATGGAATTTCATGAACCCCAATCATTAGAAGATGGAATTTCTGCAACACACAACTTATATTGGTCAAAATGCCTGATGGCCTCATCGAGGAAACATTCACAGTCTTCAATTTTAGAAACACTAGCGCATGGCATCGGGTGAGCCCACGCTTCGGGCTTTATCCACCACAGCACGAAGACGATGCTCTCTTCTGGCTACTAGCACTAATCGAGCTCCTCTTCTTGCATACTCGTAAGCCAATTCCTTCACGATTTCAAAACGGAAATTAAGCCAACACAGATCTTTAATTGAACCGAAACAATCCAAAAAATGGCAAATTCGTGCGATGATATGAATGAGAAAGACAGACCTCTCCAATTCCGGAGGAAGCTCCAGTGATGAGCACCACTTTGCCGGCAACGTTTTCAGGCCATTTGGATTTTATAAATAGACATAGCAATTGGACAACCTAGTACAGAGGCACAAGGAAGAGCAACGCAATGAACGCCGAAGGAATCGCTATAATATTGAGTAAAAAGTGAATCAAATCCATCTGATGCCACAGGAAATGTTTAGGAATTACGCAGCTTAGTGTGGGACTATTTCAGATGCAGTTGTAAATAAGAGAACACCTTCAGCAGCATTAGGGGGCCGTTCTTCGCCGGCTTTTTCAAAGAATTATTCAGCATGTTGCATTTACTTATTTATTTATGAGGCTCATCCTCATCTGTGAGTAATATGAAATTCGCCGTGATTGTGTCACCTAAATGCATTCAATCACCTTCAATGAGAAAAATGAAAATATATATCTCACTCAAAACAAATTAAATTATCTTTAACCACCAGGTCCAAAAATCATTTACCTCACTTAAACACATTAAATAACCCATTATTTCCTGCAGAACAAAGGAAAAGAAGTTCACACAGACGTTCTTTTTGTACCCAACCTGTATTAAAAAGCACTCAAGTTACGTAGACCATTGAAAGAGGCATAGTTAGAGCAAGGGGCATATCATCCACATCTGGATGAAAAGGGAGAAGTAGATCACTTGCATCACAAGGTTCATATTCTATCATATGAAAGAATCTCAGTTCCAGCAATAGCCAATGTTTTAGCTGGAATGATCCTGTTCACCCATACATCCTAGCAATAAAATTGTAAAAACAGTTTTCCCATCAATTTGATAGAATAAATTGCATAATTTCATTAATCGAATCACCTCTGCAAGCGCAACAAAAACTTTCCTAGGCCGCCACAAATCAAGTCATTCTTAAAATTATGGAAAAGCTTATTATCGATGAAATGATAATTCTATCATTTATAGAATAATTTTTTTAATTTCTATTCTTCATTTTTTTATATATTTTAATATTATCTTTTATTAATAAATAATAAAATAACATTAATTTTAAATATTTTTGTATCCAAATGTTTTGATAATTATATTTTTAATAATAAAATTTAAAAATGAATATTTTTGCATTTTTATAAAAAAAATTAATATAAAATTTGATAAATAAATTTTTTGTACTTTTATTATAGAAAATTTCTTATTAATTATAATCTTGATAATTAAATTTAAAATGGAGTAATTCTTTTTATTATTGAGTATATTATATATTTTTATTATTTATTCTACCAAACATAATTATCAAATAAAATATTAATTCTATTTTTAATCATAATAAATATAGTTATGAGATGTTCATTTTATTTCATTCTATCCTTTTTAAACACAAATATAATTATGAAATATTATTATGGAATACTATTTCATTATATTAAATGCCATAATATTAGTCGATGTAATTGTGATGAGTAGCAAAATAAAATTGCTAAAAATTTAGTTATTAATTATATATATATTTTCTTAAGTTCAACTTCAGTAAAATTTTTAAAATAATATTAAATATTACTAAACATTGACATACGGAGGAACATATAATAAATTTTGTAAGAAATATTTAAAACATGCCTCAAGTCATGTTTGTCAAGTTTGATCGTCGGTCGCTAATTCTTGACATTCTTTTAGTAATCGCTAATTCTCAGGTTCAAACAATCTTGTCGCAACTTTCTTGCATTTCACTTATTTTGGTTTTAGTGCCTGAGAGAGTATCTTCTAACCTAATAAATCTAACAGAACCTTAAGTGACGAGACCTTCGCAGGCTTATGCCGATAAGAGAACCTTTCATTAGCCCACACTATGATGGGTTAATTCAATCAACATAACTGAAAAAGGTTACATTTTTCATGCTAATGATGACATTAATAATCTTATAATTCTTAGTTTCTTACTACATAAATATGTAACTCATGTATTAATCTAATGTATTAATATCTCATAATTCATGTTAACAATTTATAATTGTAAATCACATTAAGAGTCTCTAAGTGTCACATAACCTATAATTAATATTTTTAAGAGGATAATTACACTTTATAGATTCACTTATTTTCACTTAATTTACTTGTATTTCAAGTGTTACAATTTATTTACCTATACTTTTTAATATTAATACTTTATTATTTTATATTGTCATTCATTCATATATTATCACATCATTAAAAAATTATTAAATTTTTTTCACTATTGGTTAAAATTCATGGTTAGCATTGATTATTTTAATGAAGTATCATTATTTCATTTATTAATAAAATAAAATATTTTATATTGACAATTAATCAAATTTAAACTCTTATTTTATTTGTTATTAAAACAAATATTAACTCTTAAATTAATATTGGGTACCATTGTAGGACTAAGTAAAATTAAAGATGACAATTTGATCTATACTCAATGGGTACCTTTAATATTTTCTTACTTGGGTATGGAAATGAAGTTTTGAAAATAAATATAAGTATGAATAAAAATTTTTTTGTATAGATTTTATTGGATGTGGATATAGGGATTATACTATCCAATCCTCTTGATACCCATATTATATATAAATTTTTCTAAGGATTTTAAGTAACTACTATTTTTTAAAAAATAATAAGATATAGATAAATATGATAAATATAATAAGATAGAAATAAATTATAATTAGATAAATAATATAAAAATAATTTAATATTTTAATTTTTTATTAAAGAATTATAATAAGATATAGATATATATATGCATTATGTAAATAAAATGAAAAAATGAAGACGATTATGAGGATTTGAATATTTAACAAGTACAAGGATAAGTTAGAATTTTGGAAGAATAGAATATTTTGGAATGGATACGAATATAAGGATCTTAATCCCTTACTTATATCCTTTCCACTGTCATTATTAATTAAGATAAATCATTTGGAAGAAAATAATTTGAATTGAAATTAAACATTTTTTTGAGCTCTTCATATTTTCTCCATAGATCTCAATCTTTTTTAGTAATTGCAACTACAATTACTACATTAAACATTGATTAGTGTAAATTTTATGAAAATGTAAAGGCCACATTTATTTAAATGGTATGGTTAGATGCAATAACTATGGGTGTAATTATTGAAGATGATTCATACACTCTTTCCTTATTAGTTCATTTAAAATTTAAATTATATTGATTATAAGGTGCAAATTATAGTGCACCATTAAAAAAGTGATGCACCATGTGATTAAGGGTTAAGATTTGTTAGGCTGATAAAGATAGGAAAAGGTAACTTAAAACATAATAATTATAAAATCCTAATAAATTCTGTAATTTATAAAAATGCAATTAGGCCTTATTAACTCAACTGTGTAGCCCATGTAAAGAATTAAGGCTTAGAAACTAAGAAGCAGAAAACATGGTTGTGCAGTTATGCTTGAGAGGCTTATTGGTGAAATCGATAAGGTAGCTCTATGGCAAGAAAAGTGTATGGACACCATAGATTTTAGTGGGAAGACATCAAAAGTTTGCATCACAAGAATTGTTGCAGGACGGAAGGTAAGTAATAATTGTTTAAATCTACTATATCTTAATGTTGAAATAAGGAACTCCATTCTATAATATAGTAGAGATTGAAGTTGTGGCAAATGAAGTGTAAACATTGATTGTATAATTTATCTATTCAGTTATTGACATTAACAATAGATAACATAAAAGTTATTAGTAACTTGCAATTGATGGTTGGATCTTTAAAGAAGAAGTCATCTACTAGTAGTCTATCCTTTAAGTTCAATAACTAAAAGGCAAAGACGATGCTCATTGCATAGTTATAGAGGTTAATTTGTCAAAACTAATATTATGTTAACATAGCACGTGTGAAGTTATTTGATGTGAAACCAAATAGGTTAGAAATGTCATCAAGTTGATAGCATGACAAGATGACATACAAGGTGGGTTACAGAGCTACAATGGGTAACATAGGTTTGGTAGAAGTTTCACTTATCTATTCGAGAATTATGTCTTTTCTTTAATTTGAGAGTTAAAATATGATCACATGAGGAAGAAGCTTGATACCTATTTTCTTGGTTAAGTTTCTTCAACTTTCTGTTCATAATAGTCTTAGGTTTATGTCATTTATTAGCTAAAAAGTTTTTACAAAGTGATAGGGTATTAATGCACTTTCAATGAACATCTTGGAGGTGGTTAACTATAATTGATTCAAATTGACAATTTTATAATTCAATATAAATTGTGAGATGCTATGCTATAATTGGTCTTGCTTGGTGAAATAACCTACATGGTATGCATTCATATAGTTATTTTGAGGTAGTGACGTCTCTATCAGGCTTTTCACTTAGTTAGGATTCTATAATGAGTGATAGTGTTGAAGCTAGAATATGGCTTCATCTTCTTAGGGATATTTGGTTGAATTATAGATTCTAGGTTTTGATACTCTTGATTCATGTACTTTTTATTTTCAGTCTAGGTAAGTAGGTTAGTCATTGGGCAATGGCAAACATATATGACCTTTGAAGTGAATCATTCCTATAATATAAGTTTTTTCAATGGACTCTTTACAGTCAACTATTCCATGAACTCCTATGTAATTTTATGATTCTTAGGGTTGGGGGAAGTGAAATGGAACATTTCAATGGTTTTATTGCTTTCTCACACTTTTTTGTTTTGGAGGGAAAAGTGAGGCATTTTGTTACTTGTTAACAATGGCATATAACTTTGTGTTATTGATGCAAATGTGTGTTCAATTGTTTATAGTAATTAGTGGCTCCATTGCATTCCAAATTTTTTATAATGCATAGTATTTACTGCTAATTGATAATGAAGAATATGGTTTTTGAAATGAAATATGACTGGAGTGAGCTATGAATGTGGAACTATTGCACATTAGTCTCTACCCTTAATTCAAGGATAGAAAGATATATATGTAGAAATAGTAGTAATCCCTTATAGAGTAGGAAATCCATGTTTATGAGGAAATAATCAATACTATCTCCGACCTTCTGAAGTACGTAGTCATCCAATATTGTTTTAGCAAGTACGATTATTTAATTTAGCACTTCCGTACTAGCTTTACATTGATTTTATATGAAATGCTTACTACTTTTTGATAAACTATTGGCTTGCTTTGGACTTACAATTATAACATTTTCATATCAACTTCGGTTGGGCATGCGGTTATTTAGTATTTTCTTAAAAATTGACATTACACTTCATTTTATACTTTGCCTAAGTTTACTTTGAGGTCTGAGGTTGTACCTATAAATTTCACATTTTCACTTGAGAAATATGATTGAGTGTCAAGCCCCACTAAGGATAATATCAAATAAGCAATTATACTTTCCCATTTTGTACGAGTTTCTTCTAGCATTACCTTTTATACAATAATTATCTTTAACATGAGTGGTGTTTGTTACATTCACTAATGCAACTAAGCAATCTCTTTTTAATGTTTAACGTAGGATGAATTTTGTTAAAATTGTTAATTAGTTAGATGAAAGAGAAATTTCTTGCAAGAAGTTCAATTCTAACAAATAAAAGGTTCATAAAGACTGAACTAATTCTACACACCTAGGGAGCCAAGAGAATTTCCAAACCTAGACAATGCATTCATTATTGTATTTTTTTTCTTATTATGTCCATGCTATTGGGAGGTCAATAATTTTTTCTTAGATTGTGACTTGCTATGTGAAAGCTTACTCAATAATGTTGTTGATCTTTTAAAATTGATGATTATAGAAGATATAAGTTTTTATTGCAAATATTTCACTATTTCAAGTCAACAACAAACAAGTCACTACATATAATGTTCCTCCTATTGCTTGGTGGATTAGGAATAATAATGAAACCCTTTTGTTCCCTCGCTATGTGTTAAGAAGAGAGATAGATAAACTATGCTTGTATGTATAGCATTTTCCAAGTGCCTTGTTATGTTTAATCGTCGTATCATTTGCATTCTCTACATTTCTGCCTCTTAATTATGCACTTTTGGCTATTTAAGTAATTAGAATATGAAGTTGTGGTTTCACTTTAGCCAAGTATTTCATGGTTCAATGTTGAGCTACTTTTTTGGTAGCTTATACTATAATCTAAAGTGTTAATATTTTAAGGATAAAATGCTAATGTTTCTCCTCTACATCCTAAGAAAATAGTCAAATTCTCATAATTTCCATTGATTATTTCAATAGTATTTGCTTGTTGATGGAACAAATTTTTACATGAAAATAGTTGAGTTCTTGTTGTTCAGACAATACGATGAAAAATATATACTATTTTTAAGGTTTTAATTATTGGTATAATTCTCATTCTTGATATTACTACATTCTAATATATAGTATTATCTTTTCTATTAATTAATTTTTATTTCTATATGTTTTTATGAAGGTTGAAAATTGGGGTTTGACACTAGCAAAAAGGATAATACAACTATTTTTTTCTAACATCCCTGATGGTTTTTCATATGTTACTACTAAAAGCATGGGTTTGCTTCTGGTCTATATGATAATTGAGATTCAATTTCAAAATCTTCTATTGCTTCAATTCCCATTTTGTTGAAGTTGTCATTTCCCTACTATACATACTCTTTTTATGATACATTATACCTTATATAGTAGCAAAATTATCATCATTGGTATTTAATCTTACAATTTGTTTTCCCGTAATGTCAAGACTTTAGTGCTTATAATGCAAACCACTGTAGTATATGAAGAGCATTCTTTACAACTATTTAGGTTGAACTCCAATAGTTATACTCCATACCACAATTTCTTCTATTATATTTCATAAGCAACATAAATCTATAATAGCATGAAACCAATAAGTGTAAGTGCTTAACTAGCTTTTAGTCCTACATATGTAATAGATTCTTAGCCTAGCATTTACATTGAAGAGGATAATTTAATGTTTAAATGTTGAGCCATTAGGCTTTTAACTCCTAGTATTATCAGTATGTTGGGGGATCAAAGTATTATATCATGATTAATAACTATTTCCTAGCATTATTGTAGAACTATAGATTTCCCTCACTTTGTTCTAGCTAGTATTGCATTTCCTAAGAAAAGTCATGGTATAGTAATTGTACTCCTAATTTTTGTTATTATGTTCACAAACTTAAATTTTAGCTTGAGTCTTTGCCTTTTTAGTTCATATTGGCAATTGCATGTTGACTGATTGTATTGAGTTTATTATCACTAGCCTGGTAATAAACCAAGTGAGCAACATCATGACATGGTTATAGAAATATGATTCATTTGATCTTGAGTTAGTATTCATGGTGAGGACTTTGCTAATATTGAGGATGATGGTTTTCATGATGTAGCTAGTTTAGATAATAGCAACACTTTTTGTTCTTCTAATTTTTCATATGGCTAAACATGGGTGGATTACTTATTATCTTCTTCTACTAGTTTTGTTTCTTAAATTATGCTAAAAAAAGTACATTTTGAATTTTGTTAGTTTGTATGTAGTGCATAATTGGCATGTCCTTAGCAGGATACTTTTATTTGCATGATTTGAAAATAGAGCTTTAGAATTAGTATATTTTAAGAAAATTAATCAAAACATTGGCGGTCAAAACCCTATTAAATGAAAAGTAAAAATTTATAATAGCTACAACTTTTATTTAGTTAAAAGTAATAAAATTTATCATTTGTTGGTAACTACTCCAATCCTACTAAAGTAAATGTTAAATTTTTTTTATAATCAATTAATGATAATTATAACTAAAGTCCACAGTATACTTCATAAAGAGATTATGGTCATTGTCACATTTTTCCTATAAATAGTGTAAAGCTACCATTGAATCCTTATCAATTATCTTCAAAAGGCAATCCTTAGTCATTTGATTATACATGTCCTTAGAGAATTTAGCCTTGATTAATCAACAATGAAGCCATATATTGCAAATATAAAAAAACCATGCTACCTAATTGTGCCTTACTAGACTTTGTTGACACCTGATGACATCTATGGAATGGGATGTGTTTAGGTCCAAGCAATTCATAGTTATGGTCATCTTCGAAGAAATATACATACTATCTACCTGTATTAGTTTTCAATTTCACTTTCATTCCTACTTTGCATTCAAATCTTGTTAAAAGCTTATGCTCTCTTTGTTTATTTAGTTTATCTATATGCTTCAGATCCCTACATCTTTCTACAAGTTCGATGTATGGTTAGTTCACTGTGCTTATTCCTAATGAGGGCATCTAATTGTATCTCAAGGCCATGAACATATGCATAAGGCCTATAAAATTGCTTTGCCTCCAAAAAAGAAGAAAAATCTGTGTATAGCACATTATTAGCTGTCATCTTCCACAATTTAGTTGAATCCATTATTACTGGGTTAAACTCAAGTGATTCCTACACTTGACTAGTGCTACTATCATTTAGCTTTATAAAAGATGAATTTATCTTAGAATTAGCCATTTTTGGGCTATTGACTAACATGAATGATGATAGCTAGGTTCATATCCATAGTGTTACACAAAATTTCACTATATATTAATAATGTGTCACAAGTCTAGTGTAGTAAACTTCACATATAGATACGTCATGCATAGCAAGTTAAGTTACCTTTTTAGCCATGTGCAAATTGGTAGTCTAGAGATTCAGAGACATTCTTAAAAGGTAGTCTAAAGATTGGGGAGCAACTTTGACCCATTGATATAAGTTTCAGTATAATATGCAAATAAAAATACTATATGTTGTAAAACCAGTATAGGCATAAGTGTTAATTAAAGAAACTCAATAGCACAAGTTTAGTGTAATATATGGATTAATAGGTAGATTTTCATAACTAACTCAAACAAATGAAACATTGACTGGTAATACACTAAGGATTTGACTGTCAATGCCATCATCTTGTCTATTATTCAAAATTCGATTAGAAACAAGTTATGAGTAGTTATATTGTTTGCAATGTGGTTTCTATCTTCAATAGATTACTAATAAAATCTGCTTACCTTGTCCATAATACATGTCAAACTACACAAGTAAATGCTTATACTTAATAAGTCTAGACATTGATACCTTTCCAATTATAGTAAGGTCTAATATTACTCGCACTTAGTTTACAAATAGTAAACAATTAAAATTTTCTTAACGAATAATGTACATGTCTTTTAAATACTTCTATTTGCCATTGTAACTATGAAATAATGATCTTTCAATTCCTAAAAAATAAAGACATGTAAATTCTTAATTATTTTATTTTACTTTTCTAGAAAATAGAGTTATATACATATATTACCTCAAGTTTTAATGCCAGCCACTGCAATATCCTTATACGTATATATATACATCATAAAATAACATATATGCATATATAAATGAGAAATAAAGTTATACATATTATATGAATTTTCATATAACTATATATATTATTTTATCTTAATAATAAGCTAAATGAGATCGCAAGGTTTTGGAATTAATGTCGAATTAGGCTACACACAACATAAACCTCACAATAGTTTACAAGTCAATATAAGGAATTCTTGCAAAATAATATTTATTGAACTAAGCCACAAAAGCCTAAACCTTGATTAAGTTAGAAACAATAAGCCCAAGAGCCAATAGTAAAATGGAAAAAGCTCTATAAATTTTCCTTTACTTCAATTAATTATCAAATCTCTTCTAATGGGATAATTTTAGGAAACAAATCACAAAATTTATATCTTGAAAATTATATTATGCAATATAGAATACTACAGAAGAAAACTACTTTTAAACTTCCGCAAGAATTAGAATGAATATATTACCTTGTGTCTAGTTAATTTATACGCCTACCAACATAATAAGCTCCTTGATCTTGGTTCCAATCTCTTGCAAATAAGTTATGCAAGGCTTTTAAAAACACACAAGAAAAAAATATAGAGATGAAACTTTTATCTTCAAAACTAATTAGAGGAAATTACTTAATAAGGCATAACATTATTTTTCTTAAAACATTTCAATGTCTAAAGCAAAGACTATGATAGCAAAGGAATAAAAACCTTAAACTATCATATATTCTTGGAAGAGTCTTATCCATCCTCCTTAATAATTCTTTCTACATGCAAAAAACTAAATGAGTGAATGAAATCCCATTATTGGATTTACTTAAATATTGATATTACTTCTAAACAAAGTACAAAGGTAGTTGCTTTGTTTCTCTCCACACTTTATCCTTATTCCTTCCACCCTCACTTTATAGTATCTCTAGAGTATGTTGTTTATATGATGTTCTATTATGTCTAATTTTTAGATGTCGTGCTTAATAAATTAACAACCAATAACCTGTTAAACACCATTATCTATTTCATCTATTAAGCTTATGACTTTAGGTTAATTCTTTGAGAAGGGACATTTTAAATAGTGGGCTTTCAGTTTAATAAATTATTTAGGCACTAGCAAGTATAAAGACTAAGCTTTAGGGCACATTTGGTTTGCGGGTTCTTTCATCCTCGAGAATATGAACATTCCAAGAAATGTGCATTCTCAGGAATGAAGTATTCCCATGTTTGGTTAAACATAGATATTCCAAGGAATATCTTATTTGACTCCTAAATAGGTTATTTTCCCATGTTGGTTCATATTATACGTTCTTGGACTTTTTTTTATAAGTTTACTACAATGCTCATAATCTAAAATGACATAATAGAAGTGTGTCCCGGGAAGATGAAAAGGACAAAAATAGTAACAGTTGATTTGCCTTCCCGCCTAGAGCACTCAACCGTCAAATCACTTGAAAATCGAACGAGAATACCTCAGAACTATCGGAAGAGGTGGATTCATTTGACATCGTTTACTCAGAAAATAACATTTCTGACCTTCGACAATTCTCAACTAGTTGCAAGCAGTCACTTTCCTAACTCGACACATAAAAATGGGTCACCATACGGTAAATGTTGCTGTATCTTATACATTCTTTTTCGTATATGTTGTAGGGGATTATCTTGACGAGAAATGTTACTGCATCTGCGTGTTTGTGTGTATGTGTGTGTATATTATATAATATCCACGTTTGAACGAAACCCTAGGAAGTTAGAAGATGTTGAAACTGATATGTTGACGTTACTGTCACTAATCACATAGTAATCGCTTATGATTATATATATACATATATATATATATATCGTAAATAAGATTGTGGTTTGTGTGTCCATGTATACCATATATATATGTATGTGTGTGTGTGTGTGTGTAGTATATATGTTAGAATAACGCGTTCTTCGATGTTTTTGTTTCCTATACAAGATAGTAACACTTTCTTTTATAAATTTCATCATTGATCAAACTGCATTTTGCCCATTTTAACCGTGTTCCTCATTGGTTGTTGCTATTTTGGATCAAATAGAAACATTCCATATACAATGTATATATATGTAGAAATGAAAAGAGTAACGCATTTTTCGATGTTACTATTTCCTATGAAAGATATTAACATATTCTTTTGTGAATTTCCTCGTTGATCAAATTGCATTTTGTCTATTTACTATTTTGTTCTTAGCACAATAGGTCTTCATCCTCGATTATGATGTTACTGTTTCCTCTGCAAACAGTCACACCCTCAACATGATGCAAGTTTCATTGTGAAAAAAGTAACATTTTATCTGTTTATATTGTCTTTTTGTAGTGTTACTATTTCAGATCAAATAAATACATGTCCTTACACAAGAAAATAACATGATACTATTTATTCTCAAAATAGTAATATGCTAATTTTTAACTATTTTGATGTTAATCTTGCTTGATTTGTAAACTTATCCTCAAATTTATCGATTTTGTTCTTAATCACCCTTGACTTGTAAACTTATTCGAACAGAAGGATAGCAAAACACCTAAGCAATCTAAGGAAATTAAAGAAAGAAGTACACGATATGAGTAATACAGGTCCAATCTATTAGCGTGCATAAGGCAGATTGAAGAACTTAATCTAAACAGCATCCACAAGAGTGTGCTGGAGCAAAACGCTTTTTGGCTGCTTATCGAAGCCATTATCATAAGCAAGCTTGATCGCAGTATGTACCGAAAAAGCGATCAAGAAATAAAAGCAGTCATTGCCACCTTCTCGTCAAAACACAAAAAATTCCTAATTGGTGGCGAACGTCTAAGCATCACCCCTACCTCAATGAAGCTCATATTTGGAATAAGGGATAGAGAACGCCCCATCGACACAACACTTAGGAAGAGGTCACAATCTGATCTTGATACCAAGTGATTCCGTGGCCAAGGACGCCTAATAAAATCAATAATATTTAATGCACTCCAAAAGGTGGTGGGGGGAACATCAGAAATTGATGTTAAGGATGTCTCACGCCTAGTAACCTTGATGTTGCCGGTGACCCTGTTTGTACCAAACAGGGCTTAGACGCTGGCCTCGTCTTACCTGAAATATGTAAAGGACCTAGATGACATAGGACAATATTATTGGTTTAGACATGTACATGAGCAACTGATGAACTTAATCACAAGGGACAACCTACCAAATGTCACCGGCTGTGTCATGCTATTATCAGTAAGTAACAATTGTTAAACTTGTTACACTTCATGTCATTTCTTTTAACATGATTGAGAGTTTTTGCCATATTTCTTGCATGTTTCTGGCAGTGTCGATTGATGTTATTGTTTTCACTCCAAATAGTAACATGTAACCCTTTAGTGTGTAAACAGTAATTCTACGTCTTAATGGTAGTTAGGTTGTTAGTGTGACTTCGTCTATACAGTTGTTTTGAGTCTATAGTTTGTGTTACTGTCTGGATGCAAAATAGCAATGTGATATTGTTTTGTTCTCAAACAGTAACATGTTATTATTTTCATATTTTTCGGGTGAACGACTATTGATTAGTCATGTTACTTTGAGATTTTGTGTATTATTATTGCCTAGACACCAACATAAAATAATTACTATTTATTGTGTAGATAGTAATATCCTAACTTTAAGAACATCTCTAGATGCAACTTTAATTGAAGATTTGATAAAACAATATGTATGATATATTATCGATAATACTGGTTGTGTGAGATAACAAATGTGCTTTATGGGCATCAAAATCAGAAGGTACCAAGATGCCTGAAGTGGGACCTAAAGCACCTCACACGCCAATTGAAGGAAATAATGGTCAGCCACCTTTAGGTAACGTTTGGAAATGTCATTTCCTTTATCTATTTTACAATCATGCCATTACTCAATCCTTTACCTCATGTTACTGTTTCTCATTAAAATAAAAACACGTAAAGAATTGCATTCAACCAACCACTCTTGTGTTTCAGGTGATCAATAGAAAACTCCAGCCAGTAATCGAGGAATAAAATATCATTTACAACGTGACAACCTCAGACCTTCAACTTGTTGAATACAATAATCAAGCAAAAACACAAATCATACCCTCCCACTCTGATGAATCCGAAATGGAGGATGATACACAAATAAACCAATACCTAATTTAATCAAGAAAAATAATACTGGATCAGTTTGCAGATATTGCACTGAGTCATAAACAACATCAAGCATAAGATACAAATGAGGTACAACAGCTGAGGGATCAGTTACTCAGCGTAAATTCTATAATAACTGAGTTAACCGATGAATTGAGGTTTCTCACAAAGAAACTCCAGATGGTAGAACAACAACTGAAACAAAGGAAGGAAACAATCACAGACCTAACTCAAGAGAACACATAGCTCCAAACGCAACTAAAACAAAGGAATGAAATAATCACAGAGCTAACACAGGAGAACACACAGCTCCAATCGCAATTATACAGCATAAAAAAGCACACAGAAAATCTTTAGATAATCAAGGAGACATTAGAGACTGCAAATGCCAGTCTTGATGACCAAAATAAACAGCTGAATGCACGGGTCATTAAAATGACAAAAACCATCATGGCTGAATTAAAAAAGATTGAGCATGTTGAAGGAAATAAGATTAGAAAACAAAGAAAATCAAAATGTGAGATGGATTACACATCCTCTAGCCAATGTGATAGGCCCACTAAACAATGATAAATACAATAAAAAATAACTCCTACTGAGGAGGAGACTGGAAATGACAAGGAGGATAATGTGATTTTATTGGAGGATGATTCAACACCAGAAATTGCCAAAAAGAAACAGACCAAAAAGATATCCAAAACTACAGGATGGCCGACTGGAAAGTACATCCCCAAAGATGTTATGTACAACATAGTGAAAATAGAAGAAGCAGGAGAAGTAATGTAAGTCATGTCCAGTATTTTTGTTTGGTTTTACACTTTCCAGTTGAAGAAAAATATTTTTGATGTTACTGTATCTTGTTCAAAATAGTAACACCTTCTTCTGTTCGAGTTTCATTGTTAATGACACTACAGTTTGTTTATTTATTGTGTTCTTTGGTTGATGTAACTATTTCACACTAAACAGATACATGAAAACTACATGTTACTATTTTGATGAAAATAGTAACATGTTGATATTTAATGATTTCGTGGACAATAACATTACTAAATCCTTTATTTAACTATACTATTATTTGCAGGTTTATTATCTGGTCGTCTCCTCAGCAGGACATGCTCATAATAATGGATGAGTTGTTGTAGGTGCTTGCAGAACAGTCAATAACAAATAATGTACGTATGCATCTCTTAAACTTACATAAATTGTGTTTTCTCTAGTTTCTTTTAGTGGTATTACTATTTCAAGACATAACAGTAACATGACAGAATTGATCACTTGTAGGCTCATATGAGATGATGTTATTGTTCATTGATGAAACAGTAACATGCCATGCAAAAAGTAATTATCCAACAATCTCCATTTCTTCGATTTCAGATCATAGACAACCATGCGATCATTTACAGCATGAGCAGGACATCCAGGAAAAATAATATATTTGTATTTGACAGTTTGTGTTAGGTAAGGTGTTGAATACATTCCATAAATATGATATAGAGATAATAATTTGATACTGAAGTAGTGTTCATGCTGTGTTGACAGTTTTACGTGGTTAGCCCTCACAAAATGTACAAGGATATAAGGGTTTACAAATTCGATTAAAGGGTAGGGGAAGCAATGAATGCAGATATTGTTCTATTCCCAATAAACTCAACAGGCATGAATGATTGCAACAACCTTAATCACTTTACACTTTTCGTGCTGGATAATACTAAGTGCAAGTGGACTCACTACAACTCAATGAGGTCGAGAAAAGTGGGGCTTGTTGATCCATACTTTCGCGATGCCTAAACAGTGGTGAGTGTTACTTGCACTATGATCAAACACTACCCATTGCTTAATCAAACACGTTATTTTCTTGTTAATAATGCTTGATTAAATTACAAGTACTAACCATTGCTTAACCTTGTTTGATCTTCTTATCTATATCATTTGTTCTGAATATGGTATCTATCTTAAAACATGAAAATTGACACACCAGACCAATAATAGGCACAGACACTTGTTGTGTGTTGTTACTCTATTATTGATATGTTGTTAATGCTTAATGTTGTTGTTTCATGTGATAACAGTAACATGTTGCTGTTTTAAGGTTTTATTGTTAATGCTCTTGTGTGTTGTCTATTTTTTATGTTAACAACCGATGATTATATTTTTTCACCACAAGAAGAAACATGTTACTATTTTTGGATCAAATGAGTAACAAGATTTTTTTAATCGATTCCCTCCTTAACCATGCTTGATTTTGTCAATTTATTTCCAACAGAAGACTACTATGAGCAAAAGAAAAATGAAATCCTTTGCAGAAATAAGAAGGGTATGAGAGTAGATCAAGCAACTGCAGAGCCACCTTTTGATATCATATCATATGAAAAGTCGCCCCAACAGGAATTTGGATTGTGAGTAACAACTTCTTTAGTGGTTCATAAGATTTAATAGTTATAGGTTCCAAACTAACTCATTTGCCTCTAATTACAATTTCAAGCAAGACTGCAAAATTTTTATCTGCAAACAAATAGAAGATATATACAATAACAAAGAATTTGAAGAAGAATTGCCAGTGAAATTCGTTAGGAAATACAGGGCAAAATTAGTGATAAATTTCCTTAAGGATTTCAAACTTTCCAGCTCAACGTGATTATTAAATTTATACGTGCATGTATATAACATTTACAATGTAGTTACAATTCAATTGTATGTAATGTTCAATTACATGTAACATATTACATTCAATTGTATATAACATTCAATTTTATGTAATATTCAATCATAATTTTTAATAAAAAACAATCTCTAAAGTCACAATAATTTAAAATATAACTTTTCTTTTTTAAACAAGGAAAAATTATCTTTTATTAAATTACTTATATTTATCATAGAATATATTAATTATTGTTTCATTAAAGGTTCTTTCATGAAAACATCAAATACTAAATCTGTTGAACTAAACTTATCTAAATGGTTTTTAGATGGCCACATTTCACACTTGTAAATAATTATAAGTGTAAAAAACACATCATTGAGATATGAAAAAGAATGTAGTGACTGAGGAGGAGGAAGTGATTGACTGAATGGAAATGATGGCCTATTCATTTGAGTTGGATCTTTACTACATTCTATTGTAATTTGGTTCATTCACATCTATATTTTTATAATAATTGTGCACATAACTTAGTTTAAATTATATCATTCATATAATTGAGAAATGAAAACTAAACTTAGAAATAAACATAGAAAAAAATATTAATATACTTTACCACTAATTAATTGTTCTTAACTTTGGTTGCTCCTTTCTTCACTCAAATTGTGCAAGATTTATGTACGTATGGTAGACTTCATTCTAATTTCTTATTGATGTTCTCTCACACCTAACATAATGTTACAATTGTTTGTTGCAACGTTAGTGTTGATGTTACTGTTTTGACCAAAATAGTAACATTGAAGGACCTGGCAAAATCTTGAGTTTTCATCCAATCAAGCACACATTCAACGCGATAGCAACTAAGGATCGCTTATTGCAACCACCTAGATTGATGTTACTATTTTGAACCAAGACAGTAACATGCATGGAAATGGTACATTCCTGCATGTTACAATTTTGACTAAAACAGTAACATACAAGGACCTGACGTATTCTTACATGTTTTCATCCAGGCAAGCACACCTCCAACGCGAAACAAACTAGAAATCGCTTGTTGCAACCACCTAGATTGATGTTGCTGTTTTGAACCAAGACAGTAACATGCAGGGAAATGGCGCATTCTTGCATGTTACTATTTTGACCAAAATAGTAACATGCAAGGACTTGACGTATTCTTGAGTTTTCATCCAAGCAGGCACACATACAACGTGAAACAAACCAGAAATCGCTTGTTGCAACCACCTAGATTGATGTTACTGTTTTGAACCAAAACAGTAACATGCAGGGAAATGGCGCATTCCTGCATGTTACTGTTTTGACCAAAACAGTAACATGCAAGGACTTGACGTATTCTTGAGTTTTCATCCAGGCAGGAACACATCCAATGCAAAACAAACTAGAAATTGCTTGTTGCAACCACCTAGATTGATGTTACTATTTTGAACCAAGACAATAACATGCAGGGAAATGGCGCATTCTTACATGTTGCTGTTTTGACCAAAACAGTAAAATGATAACATGTAAGGACCTAATGTATTCTTGAGTTTTTATCTAAGTAGGCACACGTCCAAACATTAAATTAACTAATAATACACACGGACATTGAGAAAGTGTAAGTATACCTAAGTATGATAGATGTAATCATTATAGAAAGTGGGAAATCATATTATCACAAAAGCATTTATCTCAAATTGGATATCATAAATTCAGCCAAAATATATATGATGGTCCAAAATAGGTGATAACTGCTACATTAATGTCTTCTGATGTAACATCATTGCAGATTTTTCAACAGATGCTTAACATATTCCTTCCTCCAATCGATGGGCAAAGTGAAGAAAAGATCAATTCGATGTTGTTCTTTAGTTATAATCTCACTAGCCATCATCCTTTGCATATTTGTAAGTCCATTAACTTGTTTCAGTTCATCAATCACCCTCATCCTTCGTTCAGCTCCTTCTTTTTCATGCTTGAAATACGATGCAAGTTCCATCACAATATTCTTGGTAGCCTCATAAATACTTCCCAACTGAGCTATGATACTGGTCATTTAATTAATAGCATCATTAGAGTTTCTAGCTCTTTTCTTTGATTTATTCACACTTCTTTGTCCACTGGATGAATCTTGAGTATTTGGGAATGTTGGAGTTGGAGGTTGGGATCCATAAACACTTTCCTAGAACTCATGAAAATCCTCAAGTTGCATGTTAGATTGGCCCTTTTACTGTCTATCTACATTTTGTTGTATTTCTTGTTCCATTGCTTGCATTGTATCATAAGGATATTCAGTATCTTCACCATTCGCTCTATCTTTACCATATACTTATTGTAATTCATTGAAAAAATAGGAAAGACTTGTTAAATAATCCAGCAGTATTAGTATGAGATTGCCACGCAACATGAAATGTAAAGCAAAAATTAATAAATAAACACTGTTTGAAGCTAAATATTGTTAAAAAATAATAGGATATATTTACCTTTACCCACTTATTAAAGATCTCTTTCTCAACCACAATCTTCTTTTCCTGGTCATCCCGTCCAAATCCACTTGCCCTTGGACCTAACATTTTTGCAATGGCTCCATATTATTTTTTCAAAAGCTTGACTCTTAATTCAATGTGTGGGGAAGCTCTTAGATTACACCCTGACATTTTCTCCTCAAGCATTCTCTCTAATTCTTTTAAATATCCAGATTTGAATTACCCACAACCTTCAGCTTTCCAATGCCTTCGAGTTGAAAGTTCCACCAAGGCCTTCACTAGCTTAGAATCTTCATTATATGTCCATTGGTGTTTGTAGCCTTTTAATTTTGATTGGGTACTTTCACCCATCTCCATTAGTGAGCTAAGTCATATACAATGCAAAGTAATATAGCCCAAAAAATTATACATTTGAAAAAAATATAGCCAAGTTTCCCATATACAAATAAATTGTATTAGAATGTTCAAATTGAACTATAAAACCAATGAAGTCAATTACATAATAGCTCATGCAATTTAAACCATATAAAAACTTAGAAGACAGCAAATATAAAAGTTTCCTAAATACGACTTCCTCTCCAAGTGTTCCATATTTTCTTTACAAGATTGTCTTTCCATGTAATTCACTTCTCACTTGACTCCACATGTGTAATTAAATCATGTGTACAATCATTATTCTCCTCATTGAATTTCAAGGTTACCTCTAAGGGATCCACAGTTATCATTTTTCTGATATGATTATGCAATAGGCAATATGCAGATATAATTCTACCTTAGGTCTTTACCAAATAAAATGACTTATTTCTTAGGATTACCTAACGCCCTTTTAATAATCCAAAAGCCCTTTTTATAACATTCCTAGTGGATGAATGCTTCATATTAAAAAATTCTTAGGATGTGGTTAGTTGTGCTCCATCTCTCCATTCGCTTAAATGATACCTTTGCCCTCTATAAGGTATAAGGAATCCAATACTATTCATATATCCAACATCACATAAGTAATAATAGCTTATGATCAATTATATAACTTAGCAAAGGTATAAAATGAAATATTGTAAAATCTCAACAATTGATTTCTTGGCATTGAGTACTTTGTGAAATTTTTAGACTATTAGGATGAGTAATTGCATCCCTTAAGACTCTAGAATCAATTGTTGAACCCTCCCATCCAACCAAGACATAAATAAATTACAAGTTTTGTGAGCATACTCCGAGCACATTAATAGTTACCTCACCCTTTCTGTTTTGAAATCTAGACTTATTAACCTCTGGAACATTCACCTTGATGTGAGTTCCATCTAATGCTCCTAAACAATTCTACAGATTGAAACAATTAAAACCCATTTCATTCTTAAAATGTAGATACCATTTTATAACTAATTTTTGTAAATTTAAAAATACCTTAAACTATTTTCATTTAGAATCACTAGAATTTCTAGGGACCGGTTCAGGTTGTTTGATTAATTTTTTGTAGCACCTTAGCACAACAATCAATATATTGTTAAATTTCCTGCTAATAGTCTCTTCGAATCTTATAAATTATTTTTTTATAACTCTACTCTTAACATCATGAGCTAAGATGTGCAAAAAAATTACCACCATTTCCTCAACACCCATATTCCTTGTAGGCTTTAGCCTACCAACCACCCTTAGTATATCACACAATTTGTGGAAAGAAAACCTATCCATTCTAACATTTTCAATAAATGCTAAGTCATTTATAAAGACTATCCTATCAAAGTTTACATTTTGGATTAACATCCTATTATGGTAGTCAAATCTTATTCTTTTCTTTTTCTTCAACTCCTTCAATAAAATAGTAGAAATCACCATGATCAAAATTAAAGTAAAATCATTCAAAAGCTCTAATAATATAATCAATATAATAATGATTCTCTTCTTCCTTGCTTGAATTGAGGGATCCATTCTGCAACAATAACACACACAGCATAATATAGGATGTATAAAGCAAAATAATAGTTAACTAATATAATTTAAATTTATAAAATAAAAATAAGTGATCCAAATGAGATAAAAATCTAAAATATAGAAATAAAGAGGTAAAATAATGTTCAAAATATTGATAATTTGCGGTCAGTATTTTCGAGTTATAGGAAACCCAATATTGTTATATGGAAAACCTGGGCAACAGGGAAAACTGTTGGTTAGTTATTTTGGGTTAAGAATAATTTCGTATATGCAATTCACGTGTGTACCAAAGCAACATGAACCGTTGTATGTTATTGTGCTATTTTTGTTACTGGGTTTCGTGAACCTTGTGTCATATATGTATAAATATTCATTGTTATTTGTTCTAGACAGAAATATATTGCAAGATTTAGAGACCTACCTCAAACGTAACAGAAGCAGAAGTGAAAGCCAAGAGAATGATCGAGATAGGAAAAGCAGTGAGCACAGTAAATCCTAACTAGGATGGTTATTTTTTGAGTCAAAGAAGGGTATATTTATCCTGAAATTTTAATATTGATATTCCCATAGGATGGGAATCTTAGATTCCAAACCCTTATGGAAATATTTTGGGGAAAAAATATTCCCGGTAATGATACATTCCCAGACATATTTTTTAAACTTTTGAACTAAACACAAGAATTTAATATCCCTGTAAAATATTCTCAGGCAAGTCAATGACATGCCGTGAACCAAACGTACCCTTAAAGTCTTTTAGTTTAATGGAGTATTGGGCGACATCCTTGAATAATTTTGAATCTATCTTGCAATAACATTATGTTATTACATTTATCAGGATAATGTGTTAGAGAGGCTTACAATTTTACCTAAACCAAGGCAAGAAATAGATTTCAATATTTATCCCTTCAAACATTAATGAACAAATAATTTCAATAGCTTATTGACTTAGGGATGTATTTGCATAATAATTTGCTTCACCGATCTATAACTCGCCATTTACTTAAATGGAACTTTAACCATAAGAACCAATAATCATGGCATGTGTATTTTCAATTTATATGTAATTTGCTAACTAACTAGTATAAAATACTAAATTTCACTCCCTAACTTATCAATCTAATGCTATATGTAAGCAAGCACATGGGGTGCGAATTCATTACTTTCCCATATTTCTTATTCATAAAAGCACCATAAGTTAGGTGAAGGCAGGAGATCCACTACCACTTAACCTCAAATACTAAGTCTAAAGGCATGATAGCACGTTAAACCAATACATCCATCTACATCTTCAGGATCCTGGTGTAGATTTAGTATCACTTACATACTATGGCAATTTTTAACTAGCATACTTGGCCCCTTCCTTTTCATTAATTGCTTAGATATGGACTAAATTTCTTATGAACCCATGCTAGTCTTCTCATGTGAATATGTATTTCCCCAACCAATTAACTAAACTTCTAAATCTTAAGTGAAAAAATTCATTAATCATTTATATTTGCTTATTTTTTATGCAAATGCCATTTTTGGAATGAAAGCTTTCCTAGATGAATACATGTTAACTTAAGGAATGTAATTTGTCCATGAACCACACATCTTGTTTTATTCAATTGTGCACCAGAGCCTAAACTGTACTCTAAACAAATACATATTATCTACATTACCAAATGTCAATAAAATTTTTTTAGCTCAGATACATCATTAGCATTCACTCTTTGATATTATCTTTATTTACGTTCTTTAACTAACCTTTATGCCCCTTGTACTCATCCTAAATCTTTGCATTGTATTCCATTGCTCATCAATTTTTTCCATCAAACTTTCATGTACCATCTCTCTCACCCTAATGTCTACTACAACTCCATAACCTTTTCTGCCTTAAATTTAATGATGCCAGTGATTTAGTTTCTAAAGCTCTTCTATGATGAATTTCTTAATCTAATCATCAAGTTTTAATTTAGATACATTTTACCTTTTATTAGTTAGCATTTTTCTTGGCTTAGCTCATATGTACACACACAATCATAGTTGATGAAATAATATAAAGAATGGTGGAATTTATCCTTACTTGTGTGCAAGATCAACAATTGTCACTGGCACAAATCCCCACTAATCATTGTCCCTAATTGCAATTCTTTGCTTCCACTGTACGTGACCAATGTTTGTGCCTTTTATAGCTACTACTACTATCTTTTGCCTTTTGTAAGGTATTTACTTTGCTAGATTTCAATCTTATAGTACATAATGGGTTGCGACATAAATGCAAAGGAGGTCTAATCCATAAATTATAGCTCCCTGACTTTCATATAATTATGACTACTTCAGGTGCAAGAATACAATTAATTAATCTTGTCCAAGTCAATGCCATTTGCCTTTTCTTGTTCACCACGTAATGGCATCGTGGCCATTGATTGCATGGTGCACCGATGCACCACTTTTTTAGTGGTATACCATAGTCTATCCCTAACTATAATTTATAAAATAAATTTTATTTTAAATTAGTTCTTAACTAAAATTTATAAAAAATAGACATATATAATAGAATTAATTATTATGTCCAATTTCTTTAATTATTTAATAATGTATCAAAATCTCGAATTAATTTACTAGCCTATAATTTATGTTATCAATGTGGAATTGTTGAATCAATCACAAGATACTGTAGATATTTCACCTATTAAGCTTGTTAATCAATTATTGTGAATATTTTACCAATTAATTTTATTAGTTGATTATTAAGATCAATTTGTTGTATCAGATACAGGATGCCAACAACTAAGGCAAATTCTAATCATAATTATTTGTATAATATAATCTAGGGCATACCATCAATTATGTTTATTAATTAATTTTAATTATTAAGATGAATTTATGTAATTATGCGTCAAATACATAATGCCAATAACTAGTAGTATACAAATCTTAATTATTTGATCAATATAATAAGAGAAATATTTCATTTATTTATAATTGATATTTGAAGGATGAAAAATGTTAAAGACTTTTTTAAAATTAGCTTATTACCTTTTTTACACACACAACTGACACACACACACACATATATATATATATATATATATAAGAGAAATTATTGCACATGTGAATATTTCCCAGTAAAGTTTCAAACAAAAAATTAAGGGAGAAGAGTTTTTTACACCATCAATTAGGTAAAAGTATGTGAAAATATATTTTAATAGTATAGGAAGTAAATCACACATAAAAAAAAATATTTAAAAGGATTTTGTGTAATTTATTCAAATATTATGAACATTTTCCTTCGCGAAACCCAGATTTGCATAAAAGGCACGATAACACTTAATTTGTTAGATTAATTACAGGATATTTTCGTTATCAATTCCTAGTTTTTAAAATAATCACAGGATATTGTAAAGCTTTATTATGTAAATAAAAATAAAAATAAACATAGCAGAATTAAGTACCTAAATTAATTCAGCAGCTCATAATTTTCGTTATCAATGTTGTATTATTAAATCAAGCACAGAATATTATGAATATTTCGCTAATTAAACCTTTTAATTAATTACTGTAAATATTTAATCAATTAATTCTTTATTTGGCCGGAGTGAATTAGAATTTTTAAGAAGGCAATGACACCTTCATGTTCATTTAAGTCAAATCCTTGATTTGACGAGCTCTTTCTTTTATGGAAGCATTGGAGTTTTCGGAATTATATCCTGGAACAGATTTGTTTGTGTAAAAGCAAAATTCTATGCTCCTATAAGCCCTGTGTCGAACAGACTCGATGCATGCGCAAGAAGTAATAAATACAGGACATGTATTGTCCCCGTTTTCTTCAATCAATTCCTTCTGAATTTTAAAAAGATAAAAAAATATATAATTTTTTATATTAAAATTCAATACTTTTTTTTTAAATTCACAATTTTAAATAAAAAAATTCCATATTCATCTCTTTTCAAAATTTATAACATATATTTTTTACGAATAGGTGAGTATCCAAATTCTTAAAAACCTGTTAAGCAAGTGTATACACACTAAACAGCTTTTCAGCTTTTCAGAATTAAAACAGTAATTACCCAGAAACCTTACCATGGTAACTTTGCATCACAAAATACAGACAGCAAATCTAATTCACTTTAGTAGCATAACAAGGTGTTCTTGTGGCAATACATGGAGCGTAGGCGAGTAAGGAGGGGGAAAAAAGACAAAAACGAAAAAAAGAAAGAAACAATTGTTTGTTTTGATATTGGGTTAGGTTGATGTTTAGCCGGTTTACTTTGCAGCAAAAGCTGGTCCCTTGACGCATCGATGGTACAAGAGCGACTCGAGTAAAGCAGGGCAAAACCACTTGAGCCAAGCCCCAGCTCTGTACCACGATGGCTCCGTCAAGTACAAGTCTCCTCGGCACGTGCTTTCCATAATAGCCTTTACGCACCGTTCTGTGGATTCAATTGGTATAATCCTCGCTTGTAAGGCCTATCAAAAGCCGAAACTTGATCATTTAGTTCATTGGAAATGGAAGCTCCCATTCATCGCTAAATTGAAGCTTACAAGCACAAAAGTAAATGAGTAAAGGGTTTGGTTCCTAGATATGCTTCCAAAATTCCCTTTTAAAGAAATTGCAACTTATACCAGATTTTATATAAGATCTAAAAAACAATTTTCTATAATAAATACTGAAAAAATTTAACTCTATTGATTAGACTTGTAATAATAAATTTTAATTTTCTGAAATATAAAACAAATTCACACTGAATTCAATCTTGGGGGTTCCTTTCTTTTAACATTTATTGCTACAGCCTAGATAAGAATTAGTTTTACAATAAAAATAGTATGACAATACATCGTATGTGAAAAAAAATTACACAAGTACATTCTCATATCATAAAACTCTAAGATAAAATTATAACTTAATATTTAGATATATTTCTTGTATTAACTTATTGAAAAAAATAAATTTTGATCCAATAAGTTACTTGAATTTTTAATTTATAAGTTACTATCTCCTCTAATTTTTTTTAAATCTATCTTTATTATTTTTATGAATTTATAAATGATACCTTTTATAACATTTAAATATTTTTTTCATAAAATATAGTCAACTTAATTTTAGTATAATTATATCCTTATTTTAAATTATAAATATATAAAAATACGTATATTAATAAATAAATAATATTATAAAATATAAATAATTATAATTTTCTTATAAATAATAATAAAATAAAAATTATATAAGTAAATAAATATTTAAGTCTATAAAATATAATTAATTAAATATTAAATATAATATTTTTATTTTAAACTTTTAAATTACATTAATATAATTTAGTCTTTAGATAAATATAAATTATTTTAATTAATTATTTTTATTAATATATCTCTTTATGTCATTTTATAATTTTAACTAATTTAACAATTAATTTTATAAAATATTTATTAAATAATCAGTTAACTTATCATTTATTAACTAACTTATCAATTATCAACGTAATTATTTTTTATTGGTTTTGACCCCATTTCCACTTTATAAATAAGAATGATATTTATTAAAAATAAAATTTTAAAATAATTTTTGAAAAAAAATTAAGTGTTATTATTAAATATAAAATAAATAAATTTATAAAATTTAATTTAATAAATATAAAATATTTAAAAATTCAGTTTCGAATGTAATTGTCCGTACACAGTATTTTCCTCTTTTTGAAATAGGGGCTCTATTCTACCATTTCAAGTGAAGGCTTACCTCGAATACAAGCAGGTCTTCTGTCATTTCCGAACTGATCACCCCTGGCGTCACTATGGTTATCCCAATATCTGGACCAAACTCTGCCCTCAGTGTCTCAAAGAAGCTTATTGTTGCTGCTTTGCTAGCCTGAAACACAAAGGCAGTTTTAGTTACCCATAAAACAGAAAAAATTTGTGATTGTCAAATGAGTTTACATGGATGTTTGGCACTGCATGCCTCTTACATTGTAGAATGACATTGTCGGGGTGGGAAAATATGCTGCAGTTGAAGAAATCACAACGATCTTTCCCTTGCTTTTTCTCAAATGCGGAACCGCAAAATGTGTAGAGTAAACCGAACCCCAGAAATTTATGTCCTTCAAAGCCAATGTTGATAAAAAGTTGCTGTTAGTATCAACTTCAAAGTAGGTTAGACTAAATTTTATTTAAACTGTGTGTGTCATTGAAAAGAGACTCCTGAAAAATAATAGCTTAAGTGGCACTGATCTTAAGGAATAGGGTTGAATATTAAAAACTAAACTCTTTATTTGCCACAGAATTCATTTCATTTCACTTTTAAATATATTCTTTTTTTTGGAATAAATTATATGAAATATAATTTTATTTCATTTTAAAATAATTTTTTTAAAAATTTTAATTAAAATAAATGAAATTCATTTTAAATATTTATGTCTACAATATTATCCTTAATTTAATAAAGCAATGAACTCTTTTTTTACTAGGAAATAAAAAAAGAAGAGTAAAAATAATTAATAATTTGAAAAATTAATGATAAAATTATTCAGTTAAAATATCACATTTCAAATGAAATGAAATTCCAAAAAATTCTAACTAATTTAATGAGATTTCAAAATAGCAATTATATAAATAAATTAAAATTTAATAAAATTTAAATCAAAACATAATGATTTGATAGAATTCATGAGAATGAAATGAATTCTTGTGTTTAATTGTGCCAAACATGAGATAAATTATGTTGGGGGCGAAGGGATCCAAAACGCAGAAGAAAATACCATGATTGGTGCCAAATCAGACAAGTTGCGGGATAACTCTTGGAACAATTTAAACTGAACAATGCCGGCATTGTTGACCAGATGATCCACTGCTCCGGAAGAAGAATAAACAAAGAATATTTTATAAGGAATATGATAGAAAATAGAAATGCAACAATACTTACATTGGCCAAAATGGCTGACAGCCTCCTCCACGAAACGTTCACAGTCTTCAATCTTGGAAACATCGGCGCATATAGAAATGGCATCGGGCGAGCCCAGGCTTCGGGCTTTATCCGCCACACCACGAAGACGATGCTCTCTTCTGGCTACCAGCGCTAGACGAGCTCCTCTTCTTGCGTACTCGTAAGCCAGTTCCTGCACGAGTACGCATACGCAAGCACAAAGCTCTTTAATCGAATCGAACCAACACAAATAGGAAATTCGTGCGATGAATTGAATGAGAATGATGTGAATGACAAAGACAGACCTCACCGATTCCGGAGGAAGCCCCAGTGATGAGCACCACTTTGCCGGCGACGTTTTCAGGTTTTTTGGATCTTCTGAATAGACATAGCAACTCCGCAAAGTAGTAAGGAGGCACAAGGAAGAGCAACGCAGTGAAGACGGAAGGAATCACTACTATATTCAGCAAATTGTGAATCCAATCCATCTGATGTTGCAGATCCTCCAAAAACTGCAATTCTAGAGTGGCTAGCGGATACGTCGAACCTATGAATTATATACTATCTCGGGAGCGGACTAGGTACAAGGTAGACGGCAGTTGAGTGGCTCGATTAAGCGGGGAATTTATTGGCAATACGTGGGCCGTCGACCTCAAGTCAAAACTTCCTTTGGGCTTTGGCGTATTGGCGGGGGAGCAGACTTTTCTTAGCTCACATGATCCAGCCCAAGCGGTCATGTCTTCTTTTCTTTAATCTTTAACGTGTGACGTGTGATATGCAACGCTCCATAGACTGAGGGAAAAAATGAAATCTATCGCTATTAGGTAGAAGGAATATTGATACTGTAGGACTGTCCATCGGTCGGTAATCTCCGATTTTAAGATATATTGCCAACTGATCAATTGTCAACATTCAAAAATTTTTTGCACCCGTTCTTAGTTGGCATAACTTTTATAATCAGTATAAACTGAATAATTAAGTTTTATAAAAAATTGGGTGAGTTAAATCGGTTTACTCTTATCTAACTTTCAGATAGGAAACCATTATATGATGTCATGATGCAGTAACGCAATCACTCCTGGACACCAGTTCAGTGGCTTCTCTGTTTTCCACTGGGCACACTACCATCGGCTTAGGTTTTCTTTTGGTCCTACATATACTACCTGTCTCATTTCTTCCATGTGTTCCGAACAATGTTCACTATCCTACTACGCCATAAATTGTCCTTCTTTCAACTTTTCAACCAGTCCATCTCAACCTTCATGTCGTTCTTTTGGCTAGAATTCTCGTAATCGTTTCAAATGGTGGTGATTCTCTTCACCAGTCTGGTTTATTCGGTACTTTTCGAATACAGATTTTGGACCGCCGTCAAGCTCCGAAGTCCCTGCTTCCTCTTTGTGCTTAATTGCCAAATTGTGCTAGTAGGTTGTAATATTGTCTGTCATGTTAGCATATTTTTGCTGCACTTCTTCAGAGGTGGCTGTAACGGAATTGGTGCTTGGATTTTCAATTCAGTACTCAATGCTGCGATCTTATTACTGTTTCTGAACTTTTATCGTAGAATGCATATGGAGAATAGGAGAAATCGTAGGGCGCTGGTGGAGGGAGACTGATGAATGGATGATTGAGAGATGGGAATGGGTTGGTGAGGGATGGCCTGTGTCACGGGCCGGCGGCTCTCCAGCCGAAACCGTGCGGCGCATGCTTGCCACTCTTGGCCAACATGCCAGCCTTCCAACATTAAACCCTCGTTTGATACGCTTGAGTAAAGATAACGGAACATATCCGCACGCCAATATCATATGTTACCGAAGTGCCTGCACATACCGGACCGCAGGATCCTTCCACACAGGAAGCCTCCATGCACTACGGACCGTAAGGGACAAATGAATAGGGAAGAGGAACACTTCCGTTCGCTTGGTTTATGCCTCATTCCATAACTTTGAGTGTGCAGGGGGATGGCCACAAGCCAACACACTCCACAAGCCAATACACTTAGTCCCTAACTCAGTGTCCCGGCGCCCCGCAGGCCCGTAGAGCACTCCACCCCCTTAAAGAGCATTTTGAACAAAAGCCCTCCCATGGGAAGATGACATACTTTTTCCGAATTGTCATATGCCCTTTTCGCAATGCTCTGGGTGTCCGTTCGTCATGAAAACTAGCCGACACTGAAGATAAAAATGCGAAGATTCCAAATATGGTCTCGTTGAACCTCGCCGGATTCACGAACCTTTCGAAATGACTAAAATACCCCCAAACTTGGGAAAATCGGTAAAAATCGTACGCAATCCGAATTGATCTCAAATTTCAGCCACAGGACCCTCATAACATGTTAGGATTTTTTCACCAAGTCTCATCTTAATCCAAGCATGTTTACCTAGTCGAACTGTCACAACTATCAGCTTGTGACATTCTCCCCCACTTCAAATGTCAATGCCCTCATTGACGCCTCAATCTAACACGGCTCCAGGTCTTCAGCCTACTCCGCTGAGTTACTCCCTCGACCAGTCTCAAAGCCTATCTCTTTAAGCGCTATGAAATGTTTCCTCCCATCTCGGAAGTTGGGCTGTCTATTACCTCTTATAACATAAGTACTTAGTAAAATGCATCCTCCGCAAAGTCACTCGAAGGGCTACCTCTGTAGTCACCTTACAAGTGTCCCTGACACTCTCTCTAGTGCCGCTATCCCACATAGCTCTACCGAACTCGTTACCTCTATAACTTGTTCAACGGGTAGTTGCCTCTACAACTGGCGCTCACTGCCTCCGCAGATTGCACAATACGCCATCTCCGCGGCTTAAATGTGTGCCAACTCTATGGCTTATGACAAATGCTAGTGCTTTGAATCACCTACTTATAGGTATCTTGCACTAAGTGTCCCATACACCCGCACAAGAGACAAGACTTACGCTGGATCGATGCAAAGAGAGCGAACCTCGCTCCCTAGCCGCTCGTTTGCATTTCGGTCGATTCATTACACTAGGCAATGCCAATTGCACACCCGATCGGATCCTCTGATCCTCTCTGGATCAATGCCCTCTAGCATATCACCGGCCATCACAGCCTACTCTCGGAGTTTGATGTCCACTAGCATTTCGGTCCTCATGACCACTCCTTGGCGTGCGTCCTCTGACGACTTTGTTGAGCGCATCCTCTGATGGCTCCCCCACTTTAACTCATAGAAGGGGGTTGAGCATATAGCACCATCCACTCTAGCTCGCACAGCATTGATTCCTCTGAATCTTTGCCAAGCCCTCCAGCTAAAATGCTTCACTGAGCACTCGGATGATCCCTCCGGACCTCCTTGACATGATTTTGGACCACTCCCTCTGGAACGATCCGCTCATACCCTCTGGCACGACCGATGGCTTCACCCTCTGGTTCCACCAATCTCTCAGGTAGTCAAGCCCTCTGGCAAGACCAAGGCTTCTCTCGTCGGATTAGTCGTCAATTCCTTCGTCCCACTGGACGGTGGTTTGCATCCCTCGATGCCACTACTATGAATGAGCGCATAACCAATGTCCCGCGCACAACCGACAAGCAAAATAGCCCACTTGGCACAAATGCTTGGGTCCTTCGTACAAGTCCTCGATCAGCAATATGTACCATTCTCAGGCCCACTGGCTTCTCGGGACGATCCAATCTCTTGCACCATCTGGTCAAGTCTTTGGCAACGACACCACCAAGTTTGAGAGAATGATAGCTTCACACATACCGTATATTGAGGGACAAGCCGCATCTAAACCAATTGTGCCTACTCGATCTTGGCCCTCTGGCACAAACCGAGCTCTGATATCAAATGTCACGGGCCGGCGGCTCTCCAGCCGAAATCGTGCGGCGCATGCTTACCACTCTTGGCCAACATGCCAGCCTTCCAACATTAAACTCTCGTTTGGCACGTTTGGGTAAAGATAACCGAACATGTCTGCACGCCAATATCGTATGTCGCCAAAGCGCCTGCACATACCGGACCGCAGGATCCTTCCATACAGGAAGCCTCCATGCACTACGAACCGTAAGGGACAAATGAATAGGGAGAAGGACACTCCGTTCGCTTGGTTTATGCCTCATTCCATAGCTTTGAGTGTGCAGGGGAATGGCCACAAGCCAACACACTCCGTCCCTAGCTCAGTGTCCCAGCGTCCCGCAGGCCCGTAAAGCACTCCACCCCCTTAAAGAGCATTTTGAACAAAAGCCCTCCCATGGGAAGATGACATACTTTTTTTGAATTGTCATATGCCCTTTTCGCAATGCTCCGGGTGTCCGTTCGTCACGAAAACCAACCGACACAAAGATAAAAATGCGAGGATTCTAAATATGGTCTCGTTGAACCCCGTCAGATTCACAAATCTTTCGAAATGATTAAAATACTCCCAAACTTGGGAAAATCGATAAAAATTGTATGCAAGCCGGATTAATCTCAAATTTCAGCCACAGGACCCTCATAATATGTTGGATTTTTCTACCAAGTCTCGTATTAATCCAAGTATGTTTGCCTATCAAAATGTCACAACTACCAGCTTGTGACACTTGCCAAGTCTGTAAGAATGGGTGACAGGGATGCTCTGGCCTCCCAGTCTATAGACAGCGAGAGTGGGTGAGGACCGAAGAGAGGAATGTTGTCTCTAGAATCTTTTAATATGTCTATCAAAGTCTAAGATTTTTTTCCCTCTGTTGCCATGCGATGGCGTCGTTTAAAGGCAGGGTAGCTCTGCTTTCCTTTGTTGAGTCAGTCGAATACGGATTCTATCGGATTCTAAAACACGCATTCGAGTAATCCATTAAGAATCGATTTATTTGAGGAATTTTTCCATTTCAAATCAACAAAAATCTTGCAACCGGTCCAAATCACCCATTTCACTATCAGATCAGTTGAAGAAAATTTGGACAGGCCTAATTGATAGAAAGAAAAAGAAATGAATAGAAAATTTTAGAAATTAGTTAGGAAAGAAGAATAAAAAATTAGTTTTTTAAATAAAAAATAATAATAGTCATACATATATATTTTTTCAATTTCACACATTTTCCTTCTAAATTAAACAAGAAGAAAAAACTTATAAATTCTAAAACTTGTAGTCCTCCTGGTTTCTTTCTATTTTATTCAACTAAGACAGTGGTTTTAATGCCACCAACTCTTTTCCTATTTTTTTATGAAAAAAATGTATCACCCACTCATTTTTTTTAATAATAACTTATTCAAATAAGAATAAATTCTTAATAAAATATTGAGGTGATACAACACCACTTTATCCAAATTCTGATATTACTGTAAGGAATGTTTGCTTCATGAATTCCTTTTCACATTTTTTACAAATATCATTTGTTTAATTCAATTTTTAAAAAATACTTTTAAGATTATGAATATTCTTAACATATTTTTAATTTAATATTCTTTTCAAATATTTCTGTAGAAGGAGGTAAATACCATACTTTCTCATAATATAAGAATATTTTAATAATAAAATAGACTATTTTATCTATATTTTTAAGATCTCAATATTATTAACAATTCATTTCATCATCACTTATTATCAATGATTGCTAGTGTCGCACATAACCGATACTATTACTAGTTATTATCTATTGTTAGTGATTGAAATTATCACTACTTATTGTTGATGGCCTTCATCAACAACTACCCCATACATTTTTATAATATAGAAATATTTTAATAATGAAATAAATTATTTTATTTATTCTTTTATTAAGATCTTAATATTATTAACAATTTATTTCACTATCACTTATCGTTGGTAATTATCATTATCACATATTATTGATAACCATAATTAGTCATCATCTACTACTAGTGACCAAAGTTGCTACCACCCATTATTGATGACTTTCATCAGTAATCACACACTACCGAAAATCACTATTAGTAACTACCTTCTATTGTTGATTACTTAATTTTTGATAAAAATATTTTAAGTTATCTAATAATATTTTTCAAATTATATAATTAATTAAAATATAATATTATAACATTCCTAAAAAAATTTTTAAATAAAATAATATCACACTCTCAAAAATTAAATTTTCAAAAATTACATTTTTATAAATATTAAAGTTTTAAAAAATATATGATTCTGCAAACCAAATGTTACATAAGTAGGAATTATGTATTGGTGTTGGATTTATGATTAGCCTACTTTGTCCAAAAATGGATTTTACAAATCTCTTATATACCCATTAGATTGAACATTATAAATTTATTTTACCATTTTGTATTGATTAAGGTTCCTTAATTTATATTCTAAACTTAATTTTGAATCTCATTTTTAGTAAATTTTTTTTTATGGATATATAGGATTTCTTATATAATTAACTATAGAATGAAACAACCATGGAAACTATCTATAGAATGGCTAATGCTTCATAAAAAAGGCGGAATTCACTAGGAAAAATAATTGCTTGGACAAAAGTTAGGAAGTTTACAAAGGCAAACTGATGTAGATAAAATTTAGGATAAACGGCATTGAAAAACGTTGATTGGACTTTGTTTTGCTCTCTCATATCAACCTTGACTCTATCGATGGAGTTCTTGGCTTCATCATGTAAGTTAATCTCAATAACCAATCAATAAACTTAAGCTACATTAATTCCCACATAAACATCATCTTATACCATGATGACATTGTCAAGCACCTATCTGGCTTAGAAGCCAATAGAAAAGAGAAGAATTCTCATAGAAAGGAAAACTATATTGATTTTTAAATCTTCAATGATCCAAAGTACAGTAGGAAAAAGTTATTTATAGTAAACCTTTAAAGGCATTTTGTCTTAATTTTTTTAGAAACATCTTCCTATATAGGGTTCCTCGGTAATCTTTGAATTTCTCCATGACTACATGCAAAGTATGGCTTTTACAAATCCAAGACATATCTAGAAAACTCTAAAAATACCTCCTTGTTATCTAAACTTAGTTTTGAAGTCATTGTATTTAGCTTGGCTTTGTATTATTCTCCCCGAGTTAGACAGGACTCGCCGTTGAATCTAGTTATCTTCTCCATAAAATGGTGAGATATTAACAATTAAAAGTGGCAAAAACACCATAGGATTCTAGCAACTCCATCTTGTAAGAAATGTTGTTAATTTTCTATACAACTCAAAATGGCCCATCTACTTTTGGAGATAGCTTAGTATTTGATTAATTTGGAAACCTCTCTTTCCACAAGTATATCATATCAAATCTCCTTCCTTGAAAGTGTTCCATCATTAATGTTTATCTCGTTGAGTTTTATATATTAAATTCTATTTTTGAATTCTTATATAACTTACTAATGAAGTTTCTTAATTTCCTTTCTTCTTTCTTTTATATCTACACTATACTGTTGGCTAGTAGTAAAGAGTGCTAAGTTAAGTAGTCGAAGCGGATGAGTGATATATACTACCTCAAATGGGCACTGTCCAATTACTTAATTGGTGAAGTTATTAAAAGCAAACTCAATCTGTGCAAGGATAAGGTCCCATTATTTTATATTCTTCCCAACAAAGTTGTAGAGTAAATTACCAAGAAGTCTATTGATTACTTCTATTTGTCAATTTGTCTAGGGATGACTAGCACTATTAAATTGGAGCTTAGTACCCATTTTCTTCCATAGGGTTCTCCAGAAATAACTTAGAAACTTGACATCTTAGTTTGAAGTGATAGTTTTTGGAATGCCATGGAGTCGAATAATCTCTTTGAAGTATAAGTCTGCAACTTAGACGACATCATTCGCTCTTTCATATGGAATAAAATGTGTTATTTTTTAAAATCTATCTATGGCTACCATTATAGAATCCTTCTATCTCTAAGTGCAAGATAGATTGAGGATAAAATCCATAATAATATTTTCCCATGGTGCTTTTGGAACTAGTAAAGAAATGTATAATCTTGTATTCTGACTTTTAGTTTTTTGCTAAGTGATAAATCTTGCATCTTTTAAGGTGTCTGTTGATGTCTGTCTCAAGTTTTAGTCAGTAGAAATTTTCTTTAACCAAAGTTACAATTTTATCTTATCCAAAGTTTTCAACTAATCCTCCATCATGGATTTCCTAGATAATTACTTTTTATAGTGAACAATAGAGAGTGCATAATGTATTACATTTGAACAAAAATCTTTTACATCTATAAGTATTACTAGTAGGGTTGTGTTTTAATAGAACTTTAAACCTTACTAAAATCTAGGTCATCTTGGTTCTGTTCTTTAATAGCCTCAAATCTAATAACCTTTACTTAGAGAATAGTAAGCAAGAAGTGTTGTCAACTTAAGGTATCTATTACAATGTTTTAGTTTCCAGCCTTATGCTTGAGTAAGAATGGATAAGGTTGCAGGAATTCGCTCCAAGAGGCATGTTAAAATTAATCTTCTATTGAGAATTCAAATATTTAAAAGCTTCATAATTTGAGTAAAGAATAAGCCCTCTGTGTAGCAAATGATGACTTGAATATTGTAGAGTATGAATAATATCATAGAATTCCTTATCATAAGTGAAATATTTGAGTTTGTTATTGTTAAGTTTTTTTATTGAAAAAGGCTATTAGATGTCCTTCTTAGCTTAGAATGGTGCCAATTCTAATGTTAAAAGTATCATAACTAATTTCGAACACTTGATCAAAATTTACAAGGGATAATACAGAGCTTTAGTCAAATATTTCTTTAGTTCATTAAAACTTCTTTGGGCTTATTCTATCCATTAAAATTTATCTCTCTTGAAGCAATCTATGAGTAAGGTAGCAATAGTGTTAAACTTTCTAATAAATCTTCTATAAAAGGAGACGAGTTCATGAAAATTCCTCACATTATGGACAGACTTAAGAGTTGGCTAATTATTGAAAGCTTCTATTTTGCTTAGCTCTACTTAGATGCCTTTAGTAATGATAATATACTAAATAAAGATAACTTTATTTGTTGCAAATGAACACTTTTTTATGTTAACATATAATTTTTTCTCCCTAAGGATCTCAAGCATTTGTCGAATACAATTTAAACGTTCTTCTTTGCTTTTATTGTATATCAGAATATTGTCAAAGTATACAACTGTAAATTTTCCAAAAAAAGGTTAAAGTACTTGATTCATTAAGTGCATAAATATGTTAGGAGTATTGGATAATCCAAAGGGCATTATAGTCCATTTATAGAGGTTATCTTTGGTCTTAAATGCAATTTTTCATTTATCTCTTGGCTGTATTCTAATCTAATGATATATGTTGCAATATCTATTTTAGAAAAAATGATTACACTGTATAGCTAGTCAAGCATGTCATTAAGTTTTGATATCAAGGAATTGATACTTAATGGTGATCTTATTCATAGAGTGCAAGCACGACACAGAGATTAGCACTTTCTTGAATCAATCTTTTCTTTAGCAGCTTCTCGACCTATTGTTAGATCTTAACATACTCTTGTGGACTCATCTTAACATACTATTATTAGGAATGATAGTTCCAAGGATGAAGTCAATGGCATGCTGGATGTCTCGCATTGGTGGTAACCAGGAGGAATTTCTTCTAATATAACATTTGGTAATTTAACGAGTAGCTATTTGATTTCTAGTGGAAGTATGGTTCCATTATTTTGTTCAAGTAATAGTATGAGGTACATAGTAGTTTTACCTTAAACTATGCTTCAAATAATAAGGATACCAACTGATTTGGCTTCGCTTTTGGTTTGGTTAAATTTTTCAAGTGGCAACAGAGTTAACTTGATATTCACTCCATCCTTTATGAAAGAATTAAATGTTAGCATAACTATTGTATATAGCACGATAGTCATATTGTCAAGGCCTTCCTAGGAGGAAGTGACAAGTTTCTATTAGAATGATATTACACAATACCTCATCTTGGTACTTCTTACCGATTGAAAAAGGTGATAAGATAACATTTTATCACTTTTATCTTATTATCTTTGTTAAGTCATTGTAACTTGTAAAGATAAGGATAATTCTGAGTGGGTAGCTTAAGTTTTTCCACCATATATCTTGACACAACATTATCATAATTTTCATTATCTATAATGGCATCACAGATTTTACCTTGAGCAGTGTAGCGAGTATGTAAAATATTATATCTTAGCCAAGTTCCTCCTTTACTACTATTGTATGCAGGCTTAGTCTAACTACTAGTGATTCTCTATGATCAGTAGTGATGAGTTTTTTATCAAGTATTGGTGATTTGTTGGACTTTTTTTTATTTTGCTTAAACTCTTATTCTTCTAACACTTCTTGAATTTCTCCTTCAATGATAGTGATAATTTTAGTGATTTAGAAAATCAAATACTATAGTGACTAAATCTTTGGGATTTATAGCATTTAGATGGTCTGAATCGAGTGGGTGGTTTAAGGTTAGCTTCTTTGGTGGGTTTAGGTGGGTTCTTATTTGAGGTATTAAGTTGTAAGGTTTGAGTTTTGCAAGTATTAGTAGGGTTTTTGGAAGAGGAAGGTTAGAATATGGGCTTTTTGGAAAGTTATTTCGCAATCCAAATGGCAAGTCAAATGATATCATATAAGGTCCAATATTAGCTAATTAGGCAATTTCAAATTTCAACATTCTAAGATAGTGAGCTATAGTCTATTCTTCCTTTTCTTAAATATCACATTTTATTCAGTGGATTTTTAAATTCCCTAGTATGTTTTTCCACGAATAGGGATTTTTGGCAAAGATTTTATAATTGGATAAAGTTATCTTAATAGTAATGATCAAGTACGAACTAACATGTAAGCTCCCATCACATCTTTTCACATGTCTTGATCTTACTTCACCCTTCATGTTCATATTTCTTCTTTAAGTTTTCCTACCAGATTAAGGCATGTTTTTTTAACTTGACAGCAACTACATTCACCTTCTACTCATCTAGGTATATCTTTAAACTAAAATATTCTTTTAACTATTTCAAGTCAATCTACAAATTTGTTTAATTGGAGCCTTCCTTTGAATTCCAGAATATCTACTTTAATGTCATTACCTCACGTTAGGTTACCTTTGAGGGTGGTGGGTACTTGCTGAAAAGTAGTTACTACTGTTATAATCATATTTTAGATTCCTTCTTTGATTTAGTAAGGTATGTTATGCATTAATAATCTCTTATAGTTGTTGAATCTATTGTTGTAACTTTTCCATTTCGATCTCATGGAAATTTCTCTCATTTTATCTTTTAGGTGGCATTTTTGTTAATTTTTGGTTTATTTTGGATTGAATTAAGATTTTGAAAGGTTTTAAGAAATTTTTTAATTATTAAAAAAATTCTGGGGTTAAAATTAAATTTTATAAAAAGTATGGGTTATTTTGGTAAATTTTAGAAAGTTTAGGGTTTATTAGGAATTTTAGAAAAATTTTAGCATCAAAGTTTAATTTGATAAAGGGTATGGGTTGTTTTTGGTAAATTTTCAAAAATTTTGCTGATTGAAAAGGTAACGTGTTAACACTAGACAAGTTGTCAAAAGGTGGATAGATTGACATGGTGCTAATTGGGCAATTGACACCAATAAGGATGACTGGGCAAGCTAACATGGTGAAAGTTAACACATGGTGAGTGGATGATGTGGTAATGATTAGGCAAGAGTTGCTAATATGGCATTGATGTGTGTCATCTTCAACCTCTGAAAGGTGCATGCAGCATGTGTGCAAAATGGTAGGTATGTGGGTTTCTAGCGATAACGTGTGAAAGCTCTAGTCATTATGAAACTTGTTATTCCAATGTTTTGGACCACTTCAAATACTTTTGTGGTGTTGTTTTGTTGAAAAATTGGCTAGAAATAGGGGGTTTCGACACTAGCAAGTTGATGAACTTGTAAACTTATAAAACTAGAGAGACTTCAGACCATTTCTAACTTAAACATTTGTAGAGGAAGTTGGGAAAATCAATTTTGACATCAAAATGGCTAAGAAGCCAAATGGAAAAGAGAAGAACTCTCTTAGAAAGGAAAATTGTATTGATTTTCAAATCTTTAGTGATTCAAAGTATAATTGGAATGAGGTATTTATAGCAAACCTCTAAGGGCATTTTGTTCTAATTTTTCTAGAAATATCTTCCCATATAGAGTTCTTAGGTAATCTTTGAATTTCTCTATGACTTAGAAGTCAAATGGAAAATGAGAAGAATTCTTTTAGAAAGGAAAATTATATTAATTATCAAATCTTCAGTGATCCAAAAGTATAGCAAGAAGGAGGTATTTATAGCAGACCTCAAATGGCATTTTGTCCTAATTTTTTCTAGAAATATCTTCCCATGTAATTCCTAGGCAATCTTTCAACTTCTCCATGACTAGGTGCAAAATATGGCTTTTACAATTTGAAGATATATCTAGAAAGTCCTTAAAATATCTCCTTGGTATGAAGTTGATTTTGGGTTCATTGTATTTGACTTGGCTTTAATACTACTATCTCCCCTCAACGCTCCTTTCACTATTGCATTAGTGTACACACTTGCTCTCCCAACTAGTATGATGCTCATTGAAACCTAAATAATCATTCACATTAATTGTCAATTTATTTATTTAGATTAAATGCTGTGAAATTGTAAAATGGTTTAGTTGCTTACATCTCTTAAATCTTAGTCCATATGCACCTTACCATCAGGTAATAAGAACTTGCCTTTGGTCGTTTCAGACTCTATATAACCAGGTGTGCCTATTGTGATGCCTATCTGAGCCCCAATCTCCACCTTTTAGTGTCTCATAAAAGCTTACCAGGGCTATTTTGCTTCCACTGTAAACCGCAGTTCTAGGAGTTGGTAACCAAGCTTTAGCAAAAGGTATTACTACTATGATTTTGCCTTTGCTATTCCTCGGATGTTCCAAACCAAACCTGGTTGTATACACTGACCCCCTGAAGTTTGTTTCCTACTCATGCAAGAACAACATCTAGATCATTAATTGCATTAATGCTGTACTAGAATTAGAAAGAGTAAGAATGAATAAATGATTTCTAAATTATAGTTAAAGTACCATGAGGGGTCTAAAAATAGTGATATCAGTGGCCTCTTCGAGTAGGGTGATGACAAAAACGAATCTTGAATTGGATTTTAAACAACAAACATAGAATAGATGGAGGATGATGCCACATTCACAAGATTGATAAGCCAAAGGAACGATTGCCACAAAAGTCTTGACCTCTTGATAAGATCAAAGATAATCGACTCACTCAAGAATCAAAGGGTCACACAAGTGTGTTGAATCTTAAATTGCATTCAAAATTGAATAAAAATTTATTTACAAGAGTTTATATATGTCCAGCTCTCATAAGCCATCATGTGCAAGCTCTAATGGGCTTCTTATACTAATAAGTCCAATTCTAATTAAACTAAATAAAATAATAAGTTTTCATGCCAAAATAAATTAAAAAATAAGCCTCAACCCACATGATTCATTTATTATAAAAATACTAAATTAATTAAATATTAATGGATTCCATTGGAGCCCATATCTTTTAAATATATGCAATTGATCATCATGGACTTTTTAAACTCCAAATTGGACCTACTTTCAAATAGGATAGCAACCATCTTCTCTAAATTTCCCTTTATCCTCTTTGCATTTGCCCTTATTATTAGTCCTCGAAGTGTTTTCAACACCTTCAGGTCTTTGTCCTCAATGGGTCTTTTTCGATTCTCATCACAAGGTGGTAGAAGCAATTCCAGCATTATTTACCAATGATCCACTGCATCACATTATGTTGAAAGCTGAGATTAATTAGTGGGTAGGAATATTGAAAACTAACGAATTACATCTTCCCAAATGTCCAAAACGTTTATAGTATTCAACGCTGGAAACATCTGCAACTATTACAATAGCATCGGGAGATCCATACGCACGTGCTCTGTCGGAAACTTCCCGGAGTGAGTTCTGTCTGCGCCCACAGAGTGCCAGGCGAGCATCTCTCCTGCCATACTTGTAAATCAGTTGCTACTATTTGATTACCCAATTAAGTAACGTCAACGACGGTCATAAATTTAAACAGGACAACTGATTAGGAAATGCATTTACTGTTACCTCACCGATGCCGGAGGAGAGTGGAAGAATTTGGAAGTCCAGTAAGGAGGCAAGAATAGGTAGGGGGACAAGACGGTGAATAGAGGAACTAATATCCATGATGACTTTTAAATTGATCAGAGAGAGGGGAAGACGAAAAGGAATAGTAGAAGAATGTTGGGTTTAAATTTTTAATTTACAGGTCGGCCATGTGGCAAGGAAAGGAAGAATTTAAAAATATGAAATGAGAAGGTGGTGGCACTATTGCATAGCAATTATCAATTATGGGACAGTGAATAATGTCCTGTGAGAATGCCTAGTAGATGGTTTTTGGACGCATTCATACTCAAGTTGGAGAAAAATAGTACAAAACTTAGTCCACTTCTTGAAGCTCCAGATAATTCTTTGTACAAGATATTATCCCTAAACTGAAAAAGAATTTGTGTTGTACGGACTCAAATACGAATTTGCAGCGTCATAAAAATTAAAGTTTGATTTTATAATAAATAACGATTAATAAAGAAAAAATAAGCCAGCTATGGGCGGCTTATAATTTAAAATAAAAGGAAGCAGGTTCTGGGATTCAGAGAAGCCTCAAAAGGATCTGTCGTATTCTTTGTAGATAAGCACGTGTGGGCTTTTTAATCACAAGTGGGAAGCAGTTTTCTTGTCAATGAAGTACTTTGGGATGAGTAACTTGCATGGCTGCAAGTGTAACATACTAACATCTATATTGAACTATAATCCCTTTCTGCAATCCAAAGTAAAATTCGTTAGAACAGAACAAGTAATTTTTTTGGGATCTTCATTTTGTGCTCAAGTCATCTGACATTAAGCATCGGATGAAGCTCTCCCAGCTTGTAACTGATTGTTATGCTCTTTCTCACTGCATAATGAAAAGCTCTTGTATCATTTACAACCTTGTAGAAGACTAAGTTCGAGCCTCTTCTGCTTGTTGAATCTTGCTATGAAATCATCAGCCCTTCTCTTCAATTCATCAGAATCAGGATGCAAACTCAGTTCATCATCTTCTTCTTCTTCATCACCAAATCTTTCGCCTTCAAAACCCTCTGTATGTTCCTTTGTCCTTTCCACATTCTCAAAAATATGTTTCTTCAATTGAACTTTTCCCTCCTTGCGAACCTCAGGAATTGGATTCTGTGACCTTTGACTGCTCTTAAAATACTCATCATAGTAAACTTGAGTGGTTGAAGGGGGATTTGAAGAAAAGATCCTGGAGTCTATTACAAGAACAACAATGATGAAGTTGCCTATGATGAACAATAACTTTAAGCTAAACAACACTTTAATATAACTTGGAATGCGAACGAAGAAAAAAAAATCGCAGCAAGGAAGAAATGTAGGGCAAGCAAAGGGTGGCGCAACAGAAGAGAATGCATGTTAAAGCAGTCAAGAAATAAAAGTACGAAGTATCCAGCAACTGGCGCCTCTTGTATCTGTTCATGGCTTGAATCTTCTTGATCTGGCTAGCATCCATTGAGATTAAGTTAGCCTGAAAAGAGGGTCTTCAGGCTTTAGAAAAGAAAATATGAGGACTATTTTCCCTGACCGAACATACTGCTCTAGAGACACTATTATATAGATCGGTGGAAGGTGGTTGATTGGCCATATTGATCACATGCAACTTTACCATTGTTTTGTAGGGAATTAATAACTTCTCAAAAGACGTGGGACGTGGTGGTGTGGCCTGCCGTTTATTGGTTTTTTCATTTTCGGATAGAAAAATTCACAGTGGTACTGCCTATCTCATCATTTATAAATATTATTATTATTATTCAATAATATGTTGCTCCATTTTATCCGATAATTAATTAAGAATTAATTTGATTTTCTCTCCCATTATAATTAATAATAAATAATTATTAATTTATTATTTATATTTAATTAATTAATAAACAAAATAAAGTCACATATATATGATTAATTAACCACATTTGAATGATAATGTTTAAGAATGACGTAATAGATATTCATTTCAATTACCTAAATAATTAAGGAGCTTGAGAAAGAGAAATTTTCATGCACTTTGTTATAATATGCCTCTTCATTCCATTCTATTTGAGATGGAAAGAAGTCAAGGTGTATCATTTATAATTTTTATTACCTTGGAAATTGAAAAAGATATTTTTTATTACATGCAAATATCGCAAGATTTTTTTTTTTCATTTTTACTTTAAGCTTAGCTACTGAATTCATAGAAATATAATCCTCTTACATTTACATCAAATTAAATTCGAACCCTGAACATTAATCCATCATCTATTGCTACTTAGAATCCACTTCTTTTTTTAATTCGAAAATCGATCTACTTTTCAATTGATCACTTCTTGTAACATCCACTTTTGTGTGGATTTAAATATTGTATTTCATTTTTTTTCCATAAAAAAAATGATTTGGGGGAGATCATGTTGCATTTTATCACCTTCAATAAATTAATGTTGGATAAATATATTCCTTGTGAATACTTGAAAAGAAGGAGCAACTTTAGAGTCATTGCTTACACAGCTAATGAAACAAAACACTGACAATTGCTTATCTGAATGTGATTCCACAATAATGTGAAATTGGGGGCCAAAAAATATTACCTTATGATTTACAATGGATCTAGTACTCGTAGAAGGCCATCAAAATAAAAATAGAATCTCATTTTGATCGCAGTTGCATCTCCTATTCTTCTAGGTAACGAGGCAATTTCAGAGAAGAAACATGCCAATGTATTTTGCATCTTACGTTTCTTTTTTACCTTTTTTTAGGGGGTGGGGAGGGTGGCTGCGAATTTTGCATCTCTTGTTAATAACAACCAAGTTTGATCCAAATTTTTATCGTTTGCGATTATTGATTAATACTCTACTGTAGGTTATCTTATTAGACTTTTTGACTTTTAGAGAGAGACTGACGCAGAGAGAGAGAGAGAGAGAGAGAGAGAGCTAGTTACTATAGGCTTGGAAAACATGGAAGCAACGATTATTAATCTACAAACTGTGAGATTATGATTGAAAGTTTTTATATATATTATCCTATAAATTTAATTTATAATAGATATCTTTGTTCATGATTTTTTTTTCATAACTACAGAGTTTTTTAATCTTAATCTTTTAGTATGTTTTATTGTATTGTTCTATATTTTCTGTTGCCTAATTCGGTAATTCCAGTTCGTGAAGAAATTTTTTTAAATAATTAACATTAGAGTGTGATTTAGCCTCGTGTCAAAGTAGTAATTTGTGATACTCATAATTTGATTTGATGTTGCACAAAAATCAAGGATGATAGTTTGAAAGTAATTGGTTCAATTCCAAAGAGTTTTATAAGGATGAAAGAATGGTGACGCAATGAAAAATTGAAGATATATAATTTCAATATGAACTAGAGTGAGGGTTACGATTGATTATGGAAGATAATTTATACAAATGCAAGGAAAGCATAAGAGCACCAATATGCGTTGGAAGACCTATATGAGGATTGGAAGAGGCCTACGAGGGTAACTGACCCAAATGCTAGGAAGGCATGAAAGTACCCATATGCCTGGAGATGAAGATCGGAAGAGACCCGGTGATAAACAGTACTTACAACAATGAGTGGAATCTAAGATTGGGTCCCTGGGTGTTTGCAATATTTAATATTCTTGATAGAGATACCTGTGGATGAGAAAATTGTATATAAACTCTAAATAATCTTGCAACAATAAAATTACTTGATTGGAAAAAAAAAAGGTTTTATTTTATTTTTTTAAATGCTATGATTGTGGACTTCATATTTCACGTCCCATTCGAAGATTTAGAAAAATAATAAAATTAGTGTTAAAGGGAGAGTCGCACAATTTAACCCAAATTCAAATACAGTTAGTATTAATATTCTACTATTATTAGTTACCATCCTATCCAAATTAGGGTTTTTCATTAAAATATGATTCCGAGCGCTTTCCTCGTTCTATTAATTTCATAGCATACGCAGAAGAGAATAAGTGGAAACTATGATGTTACTTTCAGTGTTTATTTCTTGGCTGAATTTTTTGCCAATTGATAATTATGGCCAGCCAACAGAGAGTGATGGCTCAGTATCAACTCCTCTTTCCCTGCCTTTTGACGTTGATAAGAGGAAACCAGTCCGGCTGAGCTAAATGAAGACTTTCCTTTCACGTCAAGCAAAACAATCCATTCTATTTCAAAATGCTATTCATATGCGGAAAAAAAGTCACCAGTCTGTCAACGTGTGAAAAGAATTTGGTTACTTAAAATTTTAGCAGACTCACCATTGATTGTGAATTGCTAAATGAGTAGTTCGAAACTCAACTCATGAGCTACAGTGCTACATATATTTGCATATTGCTTTATAAAAAAATAAAAAAAAGGGGAAATAAAACATTACATTATGTAACATGTATAAAACCAACCAAAGTTCAAGTAAAAGGAGAACGTGTGATCTGGGCCATCTGGCCATAAGCCTTCAGCAGGATCTAGAGCATCCCTGAGCACTTCTTCCTTTGTGGAGGTCCTTCACACTTCAATACGCCTCATGAACATGATCCCCCTGTCCCCCATACCCCATGCTCTTGTTTAATTTCACTCATGTACATAATTATATATCCAATATCAAAGAAGAAGGTTCACAATTACGAGAGGATTAATTAATTTCTTGAAACATATACAGATATCAACTCACTTTCTTGGGCGTGACGAAGTTCACGAACTTCTTCTTGGACTTGGCGCTGCCGTTGGGAGAGGAGGACTTGTGGTAGTGCTCCCTCGCCGTCACGTATGTCTTGATGTGTTCTCTTACAAATCTTTCATACAAGAAAGCCGCCCCTTTGAACTGTGGCAGCACCAGCCATGCCACAAGCACCAGCTTCACCGTGTACCATATTGGTATCCTGCATCCATCCACCTTCCCAAGTTAATTAGTCCAGTTAATAATATCTGTATTTGGTTCGCAAATATATAACTGACCACTCAAGAATGGGTTGCAAAAGCATCTCGGCGAGTGTCAGGAACGAGTATATGATCCAATAAGCAAGCCACTGCTCGTCATCCAACTTAGATGGACTCTCTATTGCTACTACCGATGCATATCTACACAAACACCCATAAACATTTGATTTCATTATTGAAGAATCCGAGCAAACTCTCTATATATATATATATTTATAAATAGTCGATACTTACAAAGGATACAATAACATCAAAACTGGCCTGCACACAAACAATTATTGAAAGAAAATATTGGTAAATGTGTTGCAGACGAGGAGAAATCGGGTAAAAAAAAATAAGAAACACAGAGAAGATGAAAAGCGTCGCTATATTGTATACCCAGCAAGGGAATGAAGCTGGGTGATCAAGATCCACAACTTATTGCTGTCCCCCATTGTTGCCTGTATGACAGATATTCTCCCACTAAGAAGAAAATGAGAAAGGGAAATGGCCACAAAACCCAGAAAAGCCGGATGGAGAGTAAGGTGCGGAGTTGGCAGAGTGAGGACACAGAAGGCTTTCGGACTCGAGAAGCAAAGGAAGCTGATTGATAACGGGCAGCTGCTGACTTATATTACGCCAGGCGGAGAGGGCAAGACCGGGCCACGTGGCTCCAAGGAGCAAGTATCGGGTTCTGCCTTAAACGTGTCACATTCATCTTAGGCACCGTCCGGATCACTGATCATGTCATCGAGTATAAATAATGTTGCCAATTCATTAATTAATTTCCATTTTGATCCTTGGTTCCCTTTGTTCCTTGCCTCAGGTCCAAGCCACGTGTACACGTTTCTCGAAGTCAGCAGATCCGAGGCAAGTGTTGGCAAGTGGACTCTTCTCAATCATCGGATTCATCCTTTGATTTTGCGCCACACAAAAAGGACATGATTGAAGATACCAAATTAATGACCAAAAACAAAAAAGCTACCAAATTGTGGATAGACCATATCTCTTCTTTCGGCTAACCTCCTTGGGGCCCACCTAACCGCCCAAAAGTTTAAGTTTCTCAATTTTGGGTCAAAATCAATATAGAAAACCAGCCATGACTTGTCATTCAGAGCGTAGGCCCACAAATGATCTCAACACATAGAACTACTCCACCTTGGCCCAACTTTTAGGGGAGAAATTAAAGAAGAAAGAAACGAAGAAGGCAAAAAAAAAAGCGGAGAGAATTTTTTTTTTTTTTTGTGTTTGATTGGAGAGAGAAAGAAAGAGAAAGAAAATAAAAGAGAAAATTTTTCATTATTTAGATAAAAAGAAAATTAGAAAGAAAGAAAATTGAATAAAGTGAAATAACTATATAATATGTTGAAATATTTACACTATTAATTCATTAAATAATTTATTTTATTATTAAAATTATTATATATAATTAATTACTAATTGTTTTTAAATTTAAAAATAAATATCACTAAAAAATAATAATTATTTATTTACATTAGAATATGTAATCATATTTATTATGAGATTTACCAAATAATTAAATAAACACTGAATCAGAATTCTTATATCACTCCTATATTATTAAACTTGTTCCATACATCTGCAGCACTATAATGTGAATGTCTACTTCGAGATTTTTCAATTATGCTAAAACAATTAATTCCATTATATCAAGAGTATTATTATCTAAAAGAATTTTAATTATAAATAAAAATTAATAATTAGTTTTAAATTTAAAATAATAAAATAAATTTATAAAATTTAATTTAATAAATATAAAAATTTAAAATTAAAACATCTTTTTGCTTAATAATATTGTCCTAATCTAATATAGTCACTTTTTGTATGATATCGTCTTATATCAAATACTATTAACAATTATTAATTCATAAAAAGTAAAAGGTTAGACATAAAATATAGAGTAAGTCTAATTTTTTTTCCCTCTCTCCTTTCTTATAAAGTTGTGAATAACATAACTTGAAATGGAGAAATATAGACTAATAAATGCTTGAAAATATCCAAACATTTATACAAGATCCTTAAACTAATGCAATTTGCAATGACCAAACTTGTCCACTGATTTACAAATCTACCTACTAGAATTATGTTATGAAATCTACTTCATTCCTATCTTTAATTCCTTTCAACAAGGAATGAAAAAAATTCCCACATACAGGATTTGGAAGGTAACCATTTTGATGACTATAATGGTTAAATGGCAAGCTTTCAATCTACTTTGTCTTAGATTGTAACTTTCCTTAGCAACTAGTCATCCTTCAAAATATAAAATAAAGAAATATATAAAATAAAAATTAAAATCTATAGAAATTTCTTCAAACAAATCATGATCAAATTCTCCAATCCTTTCAATTATACAATAAGAAGATCTTAACTATAATTATTCCAAAGTAACTAAGTTGTTGAAAATAAATGTTCAAATCTATCCAAAAATTAATAGGTTTCTACCATTAAATGAACTTTCTTCTTAAAAGGTGACATGCATCCGAATGAAACAAAATTTCGATTTATCCATTTTTTTCATCAATAGTTAATGTAGCAAGTATGACACATTAGTTATGTTACATATGCAAACTATCAACTACTATAATAATGCAAAATCCACATAAATGAGTGACATACGTGCTCAGAGAATCTTATAACACTTTTGAATGATTATCAAAAGATCTTCGGATCCTTCATGAAGTGATACAAGATATTCTAGTGCATCTCTTGTAGCACAACAAAAAATTATTACTTGGTATTCTCATTTTCACATAAAAAATGATAGCATTGAAATCTGAGTTCTTGCATTACTCTTATATTGTTTAGCTTATTCCACACATTTATAAGACTATAATGTTTAAGTTTATTTCTTTCAAGAATTGCAAGGCCTCTCTCAACTATTTCAACCTATTTGTTAGCTAATACAATTCCTTCTTGCATTACTCAGTTAAGTTATTAATTCCCAAGTGCATTTTTTCAAATCTATTTTTAACTAAATCAATTATTACTATTTTTCGTTTAGTGTCTTTTGAAGAAGATGTCCCCTAGAATTAATTTCCTTATGATTGATTGGAATTGCCAAATACAAGACTATAAGCATTCATGTTGCTTGTAGAATTAGTTCCTTCATTTCCTCAATGAAAATCAAAATTAGACATACCATCAAAGCAATCATTCAAGTCAAAGTTTTTCCTTTCCCACCGCTACACTTTGTATCATGCACTTACTATACAGGCACTAATTGTTTTATCCTTACCAAACAGATCCAACAGTTTATTATAATTATATATTGGGGTTTTCCTCCATTTTTATACTTCAAGCTTCTCCTGTATTTCATAAACTTTGTTAGTCATGTCTATATACTAGAAAAAAATATCAAAGTAAAAAAATTCATTATTATTTTCCTAATATGTTTATATAGACAATTACCTTTAAGATCTCCTCCCAAACTTCGGGTTTTGCCTTAAACATCTGTGTTATAGAATTTCATCCAATTCTACTTCACATATGAAATAAATTATAACATTCATGAAAGAGTGTCTTTAGAGTTTTCATTTTGTTCTTGATATGTTACTTTTAGGAAAAAAAAATCGATCATTGGTCTCAGTGTTTTCACCATAATAACGTAGGCTAATGAAGTAAAAGTACCATTTAGTCTATTCCCCTTATGAACTTCTTCCAATAAAGCATCTAACAACATGGTATTCATCTTCGAAATCTAATACAGTGTATCCTTACAAGAAGTTTATCCCTTGTTTTCTACTTTCTTGTTCTTAGACATGATTCAATCTACAAAGTGTCATATAAACAATACGATTACATAAGTAAGAAATAGAGAGTTAATAATTAAGTTCTATGACATTATGATAATATATTTAGTTTTTAAAAAAGCATTTTACTCAAAGGTAACAACTAACATACTTTTTGGCATAAGCAACATATCTGATATCTTATATAATATAAACATAAGATTGTTAGAATTTCACATGTTACACATTACTTAAAAGAAGACACATGATTGTCCACAATTTGATGTACAACATCAAGTTCGTTAGATAAATAATAAATTACATTTTACCACATAGTACATAAAAGAAATTTATGCTACACTCTCTTGATAATCATCCTATATATGAGCTGTTATAGTTTCTTTTAACATAAATCCTTGTCTATAGTCCTTTTCTATGTTTCATGTATCATGATCTCCAAGATCATCCATGGCATTATGCAGTAGCTTACTTTTTACTTCCTTAATCAAACGCTTATCAGGATTAACATCCATAAGAAAGTTATGCAATATATAATAAGTAATGATAATGTTTATCATGGTTTTATAGGAAAAATTATGGTTTTTTACCATTAGCTATGATTGAAACTTTTTTTTAGTGCTCCAAAGCCTCTTTCAATAATAGTTGTCAATGAAGCATGTTGATGATTAAAAATTTCTTTTGTATTTTGTAAACCATGCAGTGAGTACTCCTTTAAATAATAATGTACACCTCTATATGGTGTAAGTAGTCCACCTTTTAGTGGATATCCTACATCTCCTAAGTAATATTTACCTAGTAAATATAATAAGTATGTGAATATATGTTATACATCATAAATACTATGAAACAACCTAACTATAATGTTCTCTTTCTTCTTCTATTAAGGACTAATTTAATGTGTTTACCTATCTTTAAGAATCTTAAGTTTATCTCCCCTATTAATTAAGGCATGCTTCAAAATTCTATAATCGAATGTAGTTCCTTCTCAACTGATTAGTACATAAGTGAATTTCATATCAAAAGTGCAAGCAACTAACTCTTTAGAAATGTTCAATTTTAGATACTATAATATTATTTAACTTGTTAAGCCTATTTTAGAAAAGATTAGAAAAATGATCCTATTTAATTTCTTCCACCAAGTCTAACTTTAGTGTATCAATTGAAAATTTCGTTAATGTAATTGTATGTGTATAAAGATAAACATAGTTTCATTAATTTCTCCTTGCCAATTTCGTTCTGTAACATGGAGCCAAAAATTAAAAAATATATATATTTTTATAGTTAGGAAAATTTGTAAACTATTTCAAAAAAAATTGCAAAGAACCAAGTTGGTGTCAATCCAACTCAGGTCACAAGTAGAGTTTAATTCAAATTTACGCAAGCCAGGTGGAGGATACCCAAATCTATCGCCTACAATAAATGGTGGATGCTCATCAGATTGCTCCTGTCATCTATCCTCTAACGCTTGACCAATGCCTTGGCTACTAAGTAGCAAATTTGCTCAGTCATCATCTTTTGTTTGCAAACTTCGGCATACTTTAGTAAATCTTGCCCATCAAGCAACATGGTTGTTCAAATGGCCTTTCTCTAATGGTTAAAGACACTAATAGCACTATAGTACAACACAATAATGTCAACTTTCAAGTAAATAGAGAGAAGGAAAACTACCTTATACCTATGTGGTGTTAAAGAAGGCAACAACAATTGACAATACGTCTAACTGAAGGAGATTTTGGTAGGCAGGAAGAAATTCAGTTGAATGAGCTCTTTGTTTATAGTAATGGACAGATACAAAAGGCAAAAAAATTAGTCCTTTTCTCCTCTAATTTGTTCTTATTTGAGGGGGAAAAGAATTTTTGTAGGCCTCACCATTTTATTCCACTACAATTTATTTCCCCTCTAATTCCTCTCAGCATCCAAAGAGAGGTAATCTAGAATGTTCACTCCAATTTCTCCTCCCTATTTTCTTTCTCTCCTGATTTCTTTACATCCAAACAACCCATTAGTTTTCTCCTATTTATTGGTTAATATATTTTTGTTGTTCTCAGTGCAATCAAAAGTTTTTGCAAAATTTAGTTCGAAAAAGGGTAAAAATAAGTTAAACTGCTTATTAGTAACTTATGATTTAATTTATTTTTAATTTATTTTTAATTTAATTTAAGGCTAATAAATAAGTTTATTTGGATAAATAAATTAGACCTAATTTTTATAGGCTTAGTTCATAAGTTTATCAGACTAACCTATTTAATAACTAATATTTTTATATATAACATAATATAATATTATAATATATATATATATATATATATATATATATATATACATAATATTAATATAATTTTACTACATACAAATAGAGGTGTAAAATAGGCCTAAAGCTTGTGGACATAGAGTAGTCCAAACTTTCTTTTTTAAGCTTATATTCATTGCAAGCAAGCCTATGAGCCTTTAAGGATTTAATATTTTTTTTATTTTTTTAGTAGTCCTTAAGAAAATTAGGGATTTTTTTTAATCTAATCCAAATTTCAATACAATATGCAATGATCTAATATAATTTTTTAGACTTATTTGAACAATCCATTTTACAAAATAAAAAAATTACTTTGTTAATTAAAATTTATGAAAAAATGAATATCTTTTTTAATCTCATTGAATCTAGTATTCTCTTGAAGGTATCTTCTTTTACACCTAAAATTTGATTTTTTTATCTTTACATAATGTCTTTTTAATGATTTAATCATTTTTAATAATAAAAAAATGCAAGCTATTCATGAGTCTTGCAGTTTGAATCAATTTTGCTAATTTAAAACATGAGTTTAGGCAAACAAACTTAGGTTTGGGCCATTTGGCCCACTATTCCTATTTTACATATTTATATACAATTATAAATATAGATTTGATTTTATTATTAATTTAATTTTTGAACTTGAATATCTATGTCTATTAATTTATTTTATAAATAAATTAATAGGTTAGGTAACGTTGAATCAAACTCAAATTTTGGTTTTATATAAATTAATAGATCAAATTCAGATCAACAATTTATAAAACATACTTAATCTATTAATATAAAATCTAATTCAACTTAACTTATTTTCGATCCTCAGAAAAATGGTGATTTCAGCGTAAAGTAATAGTAGTGATCAAGGTTTGGAAACAGATGACCTACACAAAATTCTATTTCACCAAGTGCTGTAATTATTTCTTGGACTTGCGAACTACCGCGATTCAGAAAATAGAGGCAGCCCCATTTTGTAGCCTTGCGTATTAATCCCACAATTGTACATTATTCTTGTTGCTATCTAAATTAGAATCTACCATCCGAATTTGCGTATTTTTTGCGTGCAAGCTAACGATGGAGCTCTCTCCTTGTTTCCCCCACAAGATTGAAGTGGTTGGGCTACGAATCCGAAATACTCTTCTCAAGTTACCAATTCATGTATTATTTACTCTTCTCTGGTATTCCTGGTTGTTTAATTAGTTGCACCTACAAATCATTTATCTTTGAAAAACCATATGCCCCTTTCACAATAAACATCAACTAGATTTATATCCACATCACTTTCACTTTCCAACTTTGAATTCATCTCCTGATATTTTTAATTTTCCGGCGACTGGGTTCCTAATAACTTCGCAATGACATCAATGGTGGCAGCAGGTAGCATGAGGTTATGCTTCCAGGGAAACCTTGGTAAAAGAGCAAAGAACGGTACCGCAGACTTTGCAGCAGAGGTTTCCAACGTGGGTTTTCATTCTTCAAGCAACCCAAAAACATGGAATAATAAAAAGAAATTCTCATTGGTGACTGCAAATGCTGGAAGCATTCTTGGGAAAGTGGAAACGACAAATGGAGCAAAGATAAATGGAATTGACACAGCGGACAGGACTCTGACTGCAGGGAATTTAGCGAAGGAAAGCGCAGCAGATGCAGCTCTCGTAACTAGTTTGCATGGGAGGTTTGTAGAGGACAGGCTTGTATATAGACAGATTTTTGTAATCAGATCTTATGAAATTGGACCCGATAAAACTTGTACCATGGAGACCCTCATGAATTTTCTTCAGGTTAGCTCAACAGTTCATATTTATATTTATAGATGAATAGTGTTTATTCTCAAGAGATATAATTTTTTTTTTTTAAGATTCCTATTAGAATTGTCATCGATGACTTTCGTAATTATTTGAAAGGCATTTCAAAATTGTTGCAGGAGACTGCTCTAAATCATGTCACAAGCTCTGGGTTGGCCGGAGATGGATTTGGTGCCACCCGGGAGATGAGCCTCCGCAAACTCATTTGGGTTGTTACTCGCATCCAGGTTCAAGTGCAGAGATATAGCTGCTGGTGAATACTATGCTATAGTCATATAACTCGATTCGATTCAGCTCCTACATTATAGCCTTCTGATAAAAATATGCATATAATGTTTTAAAAATATCTATTAATCACACTCAGTGGTTGTATGCACAGGGGAGATGAAATAGAAATAGATACATGGGTTGATGCGGCTGGAAAGAATGGAATGCGAAGGGATTGGATAATTAGAGATCACCATACCAAAGAGATCATAACAAGAGCCACAAGGTGCAATAGTTTTAAGATTTTAAGTCAGATGAATCCCTGTGTCCAAGATATTTTGTGACTCTAAGGTTGTTTGATGGCTGTGCAGCACATGGGTGATAATGAACAGAGAAACAAGAAAACTATCGAAGATACCAGAGGAAGTGAAACATGAGGTAGAGCCATTCTATCTCCAACGGACTGCCATAGCCAGTGAAGAAACTGACTATGAGAAGATCGACAAGCTCAATGATGACACTGCCGAGAGAATTCGATCTGGATTAGCCGTAAGTCAAAACTTTGTTCACCAACTTCTACTCTACTCTAGCTGCCTGCCTACTGATGATTGCTTCATTTGCAGCCAAGGTGGAACGACATGGATGCAAACCAGCACGTGAACAATGTCAAATACATTGGCTGGATTTTAGAGGTACGTGTAATTAATCATTGGAACAGTATATTGTGCATATAGGGTTCGATCTGAGTGGATGTAATTAATGTTAAAATGGAATGTGGCAGAGCGTGCCGATGAAAGTTTTGGAAGATTATAATCTCACGAGCATGACATTGGAGTATAGGCGTGAATGCAGACAAATGAATCTGCTGGAGTCGTTGACGAGTCCGACAGCAAGACTGGTGGTTGGGTCAAATATTAATTCGGAGAATAGAAAGCCGGAGCTGGAATACACACACCTGCTTCGACTGCAAAGTGGCAAAGCGGAGGTAGTCAGAGCCAGAACTGAATGGCATTTCAAGTCACCACCACAAACCTAACTACTCACCCATCTTTATGTGCTTCTCCTACTTATTTTACATTGTATTATGATTTTCTGGAGTAGAGCTTTGTATATGTTGCCGGCCGGTGACCGTGATCAGGGAGTGGTGTTTTTTCCATGTATGACAAATTAAGCTATTGGTTCTGTGTGACAAACATGTTTGCAACAACCAGTTGAAATATATAGTGATTATGTTGAGTATCTCAGACCAGTTGCGCAATGAAAAATTCCTTTTCCATACGAATTTACTGCCTTTTAACAAGAAGAAAAAGCCTTATCTTGTGTTTGGATAAAGCAAGCAAAAGAAATTGAAACGTAAGAAATTGAAATGGTTTTGTTTGTAGTCATAAATTTGCCATGGAACCTAACAGTTTGTTTTTGGTCGAAACATCTCATGAGAGATGGTGGCAATCTGACTTGTTTCGTAAGGTTGCGGATTCTGTTCAGCTGGCAAAGTTCCGAACGACATTGATGAAGAGAAGCATGCAGTCAATAACTGATCAAAATAAATGATAATAAAGTAAAATAAACAGATGTACATGGAAGTAAAAATAAGGTAATTTCACTATAATTCATTAAAAGATATCCCCCTTAAATTTTTTTTAGGATGCGTACATCAAATCAAATACAATTGTGATTTACAAGAAATTGAGGCAAATGGATTTGGAAACAGTATCATGATTCGTTCACGTTCAAAGATTTGAGGAAGGAAAATTATATGAATGATAATGAAAAATATATTAAAAAATGGAAAAAAGGGCAATGGAACACCATAGTAGCATGGTGCTATGGCCTTTATGCGTCCTTCTACTCCTTATTTATACCTTTTATAAAAAGAGCAATTATTAATCTAAATGATAGTTATTGATTTTTTCAAATGTATTATAGGCTTCCATATCACGTGCCATGTTCCCATTTTTAGTTAACTACTATAATACGACTCACCAAATAACCCTATTAAAGCTCACTTCAGCTTGTAAGTTGTTCATCCTGTGAAGGTCTTGATCGATGGAAATTACCTTTCAGCCTTAAACTTGGTTTTGCCATTTTAGAATTTTCAGCCTATTGGTATCTCTAGCCAAAAATTATTATCATCCCTTTTCACCTAATTTGGCCATTTCAAGATTCGGCCATTTTAGAAGTCAAAATTCTCAAAATATATAGGTGTAAACAGGTTTCATTTCAATTTCTTTGATTTGGAGGATAATTTGATTGGATTATGACAAAAAAAATTTAGATCCTTTATATTTTACAAATTTTTGAAAAGAAGGGAAATCCATTATTATTATTAATTGCAGATTTAATTTTCATAAAATAAATTGTTGATAAACATTTTTTATAATATTAATATTATTTTATCATGAAATAAGAGAAATATTTTAACTACTTTTTACATTAATTTATTTAAGTTTACATTTTTATATTTTGATGACAAAAATGCTACCAAATTATCAAATAAATCGATACTTACAAATAATTACTAGCACAATTGTAGTAAAAATTTGAGTTTAATATTGTTATTAAATTAGATCTTGACAGTAGGCTTTCAAACTTCAACCAACTATGCGCGCGGCCACCAACATTGGAATTTCAAATTCCACCTATACTGGTGGAGTTTGAAATTTCTTGTTCTATGACATTGAATTACAAGGTCAAAATATTTGATATTTTTAAAATTCAAAATTAGATTATTCAAATAAGAGATTTTATATTTTAGTAATTTAAATCCCTTGTATAATTGCATTCCTTTCTTAAATTGTCACGTCCAAACACAAAGTGCGAGTTTGGAGTGACATAGAAGAAAGAAGTGGATGTAGCCTTTAACAATAATACTAGTTGCATCTGAAACAGGTTTAGAATTCTAGATGTGACGGAATTGTATATATAATGTATATATTATCCTTTATATGGATGAGGGTAAAATAAAAGTAAAAATTTTTAAATTTAAATTGGGAAAAATTTTAAATTTTGAATTAATTATAAAATTTTAATCACATATTTTAAAATATTATGTATAATTATATTTTTCATTTAAAATATATTTATTAAATTTTAAATTTTATTTTATTAAAATATTAAAATATTTTCATTGATCCTCAAATTCTGCCGTTAAAAAAAAAAAAAAAAAAGACTCAACCCACGATAAATGGGTCTTGGGTTATGTACATGTATGGTAGATATGGGGGGCGCTGGGAATCTAAAGTTAATTAATCTGCATTCAGAATTTTGGGTGTCTAATTTTGTGTGGATTCTCTTCCAACCAACCATAATTTGATAATGAATAATTGCATCCCCATGGATGGTCGGATCTGGAATCTAATTGTGATCACCATAGCAATGATTGTTTAGACAAGAAATATTGTTTTCTCTACTAAACAAGGTTTCTTATGTGATCCCAAGTGCAGGAAAATATTAGTCAATAACTTCAATATGGTCATGATATCAGAGGATAATTAACTTCTTCTTTTTTAATAATAAGAAATGGTAAACCATTAAATACACATAAAGAGAGATTGTGTTATGAAATATGAACTATTATATATTAGCCACCAATTTCTTTAATATTGTTGTTTGTATGGAGCCGTCAGCCAGTGGCTAAGAAATTGCTGATTCAGTGACTTCATGGTATTGTTCTTGGTTACGTGACATCTCCTTTAGACATACAAACGCGTTCTCACTCAAAATTACTCTAAATATGATGTTCCATAAAAATCTCAATGTACTTACTAGACTGGGACATTTGGATCAAATTTGGGGAAGGAAAGTTTTTCATCACATAATTAAAATAGAATTGGATTACAAAGAAATGCTTTGCATCAACTATATACTTGGAACCAAACTAACAATAGATAGCTCCAATAGTTGCATTAAAGGAAAATATATTTGTGATGAACTAAAATTAAAAATAGTAATCAAATCAATAAATTAATAACACATTTGTCAGTAAAAATGGTGAATTGATGTAAGAAATGATTCCTCTAAAGCTACGAACTTTGTGGTCCCAAGCCAAATTTATTGAGATGACAAATGACTACAGAGGAATCAAGCAGCAACTCGATTCCATTATTTGTTATCTTTTAAAATCCTTTGGACGCAGTAGCGCTAATAACCTCAGCAGTCGGAGGATGAAGTAATATTTCTTTACTAATTCTTGGCATACATTGGCATTCATAGACTCCGTATGCAATATATAGATTATATAGATTATAGAATGAAGTGGTCATTTCAACTTGATCATATACTAATCACACATTTTTAGATATATGCACTCTCGATATCCAAAATACATATTCTCCTATATAATGAACTTAATTAATAAAAACTTAACACATATGAATTTAGATATTTGAATATTATAAAATTATTATTTCTAATAACCGCTCGCAGTGTTGTTAGTGTAAAATAATTAACGTCATTATTACCTCTTATTCCATTTCAAACTCCACCTCCTTGTGAGTCTAATCCAATCCAGCACAATCCACTATTCTTGCATCAACAACAAATAATCACTGACTTGAAACACTATATGTTCATATGAAGTATGAGAATCGATAAACCTCATTAGCTAATTTTAGTCCTGCGCAGCAGTAATCTTGTTGATGGCAATTTGCACTGAATATTGTCATGCGCAGGACAAATTCTTATATACACATTATGCAAGATAATGTGTGTTAAAAAATTTGGAACGAACTCTTCGACTCAGCTGGGTCTCCACTTCCAACATCAATAATGGGTTGCCGCCACATCGCCTCATGCATGCATGTGCAGGGCACCAATGTATGCTACATTTTCGTGAAAGGGAATCAAATACGTTGTCGGTGTTCTTGACTAAGCTAAACTAGTATATTGTAATGTTCTAGGTTAGACAGGGAAAAAGTGAGTTAAAATGTTATCATGCTCAAAAGTGATAAAAGGGCGTGTAGGGTGGGGTCACATGAAGTCGGGAAGTTCTTGCAGACTCCAACTGGTAAAAAAAGCAAGGCTATCTATCAGCATCAAACATTTCAAAAATGGGAATGGATTATTCCTCCGTCATCACCCATGATGACAACATTGTGCAGAAAATTTTTTTATGTGTTTCAATTATGCCATATATCTTTGATTATAATTAATAATTGAAGGAGAATTCTTAATTTTTATCGCATTCTCTTGAAAGTTAAAAAAAATAATTTTTTTTAAATTAATAATTATTCTTTATTTATGATTATGATTAAGTATGTATTTTATTGTAGTATACAAAAATTTTTTTCATTGCCTAATAAACCTAGAAAAAAGTTTGGGGAATAGGAAAGGAAATTGATATATGTATAGGCCGACCAAAAAGAACGGTCATGGATATTAATTTGCATGAAGAAATACAAGACTAGTGTGATAGCAACATTCATTATTAGTATAACTAACTTCTGGTTTTATTTAATAATTAGTTAATGGGTATGGGTTTTTCTAATATATGCATCTGGTGCATAGGATAAGAATTAATTAATACTTATATCAATTAAGTTTTTTTTCCATAAAATGATAATAATTAATAAAATAATTCATCTTTTTCTTGTAAAAATAAATTATAATTAATTATTTCAATAATTAGTGTCACCTTTATGAGAAAAGCTCTTATTCCAATAAGCATTAATTAGCATTTATCCTATGCACTAGATGCATAGATTAAAAAAATTCTTAGTTAATTACATTAATTAATTAAATTATCTATTAATTAATAATTAATTATATTAATTAGTTTAATTAATTGATACTATTAATTATTTATATAAAAATATTTGATAAAATTATTTTTTAAGAAAAGTTATATCATTATAATTTAATATACTTAGTTAATTTTTCAAAAAAATGAACAGTTACAATTTCCTAATTAAGAAATACTTGTGTTACTTTGATAGATACAATACCTATGAAAGTTTATTTTGTAACTAGTTTTAATATTAAATTTAAAATTCATATGTTTATCATTAAAAATATTGATGAATTATACATTTTAAATATAAAAATGTATCTTTCAAAAATAATATCATCCTATTATTTATTTTTTCCTTTAATATGTATTATTTTTTTATTCAAAAATATTATTTGATAAAAATAATAATTTTTTCAATATATCTTTATTATTTATTATAAAATAAAACACATATTATCTTCTTTTTTATACAATTTGATAGAAAGGATATAATTATATTCATATAATTTTTATTATTATATAAATATTTTAATATAATTTACTATAATTATTTATTTTTTATTTAAAATAAATAATAATTTATTATATATATTAAATTTGAAAAAAATTAATATTTTCTTATTCATCAAAAATTGAAATATAAAAAAATTATTATTATGAATAAAAATATATTTTTATATATTAATATAAATTAATTATTTAAAAATATGTTATTTTTATTTTTTTTGAAATAATTATTTGGGAGTTAATAAATTAATTTTAAAAAAAGGAGGATAGCTAGATTTATGAAAATAAGTGGTCTGCTCTCTACGAGTGCGCGCAGTACGAAAAGCTCAAAAGCCTCAAATCTATTGTTGTCAGTTACTTGCTGAAACCCCCCCGCCCCAAAAAGTACATTCATTGAAAAGGGTAAAATACCCTAACATGCGGAGGAGAAGACAAACTGCTTGTGATGAGCGGAACTTCACCAACGTTATTTAAATAAAACAATGCAAATTAAGAAGTTATTATATATAATAATATATTGATATATTATTAAATTTATTTCCTTAAAAATTAAATTTTATATGTTTAATTAATAATCAGATCCCATAATGTACTAGTACTTTTCCTACAAATTAAAATCTTAATTTCTTCGCACTAAAGATATTTAAATCACAGATCTATCCATTTTAACAGTAGGAAAAAAATAATATCAACAAACAATTTTAAGATACCATCATCAGAAAGTAAAAACCAAATCCAGATCCACTCAAAACATTAGTGATATCTAAGTCAATACACTCAAAATTTGAACAATATCCAAGTCACCTGCCGAGTGCTATGCATTTATTTGTCCACTCTGTATAAAAGCGACTTTTGCTGGCCCAAACTCAGCCACTGGACCAAATAACCTATACTGTACTCCTAATTTATGTGTCCACGTCTCTCTTCCAACTACTATCTGAAACAGAGAGCCCTGAAAAGGTGTTGGTTAATCTGTTTTTTATTTTTATTTTTTTCATCTTTAAAAAATACTTTTATTTTAAAATTTTAATAAAATATTAAATATTTTTTAATTTTATTTTTAATAATAAGTACATCATTATTCTATATTAAAAATTATTTATATTTATTTTATTATATTTTTATTTTTAATTATTTTAAATTTTAAACATAAAAAATAATCTTAAATAATTTATAAAAAATAAATAAATAAAATTATTTTTTTATATTTATAAAATCAATTAACTATGATAAATATGCTTTCCTTTTCTTATTATTGATCGTAATTAATTAATTTTATAAATATTAAATAAATAATTTAATTTATTTATTTTAATAAATTTTTAAAATTATCATTTAGTCTTTTATTATATGTACATTCCAAAAAATATAATAAAATATTTATTATTAAAATAGAAGGACAAAATTGAAAAAGTGAAAAGTAAAATTCAAAAAGTATATTTATTACTTTATTAAAATTTTAAAATAATAAATAATTTTTTTTTTAAAATATAACATAAAAAATGAAGTAGGTAATAAAAAAGGAAGGGAGTAATTGTGCAGCTAAATACCACATTTAATTGCGAAGATGAAGACAATCAGTATATAATTAAATAGAGAAGAAACAATACATAGGGTTTACCTAAAAAAAAATGCACAGAGAGGCTAACCAGTTTGCTTATTTTGTTGCTAGGAGTGCTGTAAATATTAGCAATATATTAAGGGGTCATTTGGTTCGCAATAACAATATAGGAAATTGGACTTCTCAGGATGTAAACTACCATAGAGTTATTTGGTTGCGCAAATGGGAGGAAATGGATCTTTCTGGAAACTTGTATTTTCCACAAAACACAGGAAATCACTTACCCACTCTCTTCTGGGTAAGTTTTATTGCCTGCATTTTCAATTAATTCATAGACAAAAATGACCTTGTTAAAATTAGTTAATACTAATTTTGCCTTTTTAATTGAATATCAAGTTTCACTTCTTCGTGTATGTCATTGTTTCTCGAGTATCTCTCATCTCCCCTTAATCCTAGCAGCAGTTTTTGGTAACAGTACTAACAATTTCTAGTAAGCCTTGATGACTTTGCTCATTATATTTCTTCTTTTTCTATTATATAAGCTACAACATTCATAATTGAAAATTTTTATCCTACCTAACTTTCCGTCAAAGAAAAGGAGTTGCAGTGTCGAAATACAAACAGTAATAAAATAATGGTAGAATTTGATAAAAAAGAGTGTATGCTCATGGTTTAGCAAATTAGGATGTTTAATCCACCCCATACGGTAGAGCTTCTAAGAGGTTTTGGATATGATATCGTTGTTGTTTGCCTGTTAACTACCTTGAAAAAGATGAATGGTGTTTGTTGAATTCAAATTTCTAAAAGTGACTGACCATATTTTCATTACTCTTCTAATTTATAACATTCTTGCATGTAATTTACAGTTATGGCTCGCTTACCATTGAGTTAAAAAAAGAAGATTGCTACTACATGTATTGTGTTATACACACAGATGATGTCATGATTTTAGAGGCTATTGTTGAATTTATGTATCTTCTATCATTTTTGGACATTAGATTGCCCAAGCCTATATCCTATATATTTAACAGTTGTGCTGAAAAAAGATATTATGCAAGGCTTTTAAATCTTAGGCCAATGATTCAAGAAAGTGACTTAGCATGCTTGGACAACCTTAGGATGAATAGAGTCTGTTTTTCTAAGTTATGTGATATGCTTAGAGATGTTGGTAAGTTACAAGGAAATAGGAATACTAGTTTAGAGGAGATGGTTGCTTTATTTCTATTCACACTTTCTCATGACACAAAAAATTGAAGAACTCAATTATATTTTAGGAGAAGTGGTGAGATAATATCTGGGCACTTCAATTCAGTTATGCACACTGTCCTTAGATGCCATGATATTCTACTAAAGAAACCTGAGCCAGTGATAGAGAATTGCCAAGATGAGAGGTGGAAATGGTTTAAGGTAAGTTAAAATTTTTAAGAAGATTAGATGAATGTGTAAATATTTATAAATATATACAATATCTATTAACAAGTTATATATATACACACTGCAGAATTGCTTAGGTGCTTTGGATGGAAGTCATATTAAGGTTCGTGTTGGGGATAAAGATAAAGTTAGGTTCAGGAATAGAAAAGGAGAACTCACTACTAATGTGTTAACTGCGTGCACGCGGGATTTACAATTTATTTATATATTGCCTGGTTGAGAGGGGTCCGCATATGACAATAAAGTGCTTCGAGATGTACTTTCTAGAAAAAATGCTTTGATAGTTCCACAAGGTAACAACATAGGTATCTTGACATTGCTCAATTCGAACTAAGGAGATTATTTAAGATGAAACTACTTAATACTTATCTTGGTTAATTATAGGTAACTACTATTTGTGTGATGTCGAATACATGAATTGTAAGGGATTTCTAACACCATTTAGAGGCCAGAGATATCATCTAAGTGTGCGGAAGAGTGGTGCTTAACCAGTATCTGCTGAGAAATATTTTAATATGAAGCATTCTTAAGCAAGAAATGTTATTGAGAGGTGTTTTGCATTGTTAAAAATGAAATGGGGTATTTTAAGATGTACAACTTGGTACCCTAGGAGAACTGTGGGTAGAATTATCTTGACTTGCGCATTAATGCATAATTTCATTCGAACATACATGAGTGTGGATCCCATAAAGCCTTTGCTTGTGGATGGTAAGGAAGAAGAAAATGGTGAACTTAATATTGGGATTATGAAATCTAGTGCTGTATGGAGTACATTCATACATGATCTTGCCAATGAGAAGTACAATGTATGGTTGCATAACACCACATCATTGAACAAGGTTTAGGAAAAACTATGTAGCGTGTTTCACTTGTATTGCATTTATGGATTAATAGATAATATACACTTTATTCTTATATTATTTTTATCTGAATTTGTAATAAGATCTGATTAATGACTTTGCATTTTATTGAACTAGTAGTATGATCATCCTAAATTGCTAAATAGTGAGCAGAATGCTGCTCTTCCGAATTCCTATGTTTCCTCTTTTTCTATCTTTCCTTCTTTACAGATGAGTCAACCAAAAGTTTAAAGAAACGCCAACCAAGGTGGTAACGGTGCGAACCCATCTAGAGGATGCATAAGATGGGAAAGTGTTGAGGATCGTGCACTAATTAGTGCAATGATGGATCTTGTGGAGCTGGTTGGTTGGAAAATAAATAATGGCCAATTTAAGAATGGTGCTTACAACAGGTTGGAATAACTTATAGATCAAAAGCTTCCTGAGTGTGGTATGAAGGCTAAACCATACATCGAATCCCGTATCAAGTATTTAAGGAATCAATATAATGCTATTGCGAATATGCTTAGTCCAGCTGCCAGCAAATTTGGATGGAATGATAAAGAGAAGTTTATAACATGCTCAAAACCAGTCTAGGATGAATGGGTGAAGATAATATTTTATATTATGCTTTTTCTTCTATGCATATATGTGTGTGTGTCTGTGTATATTTCTATTTATTGGTGACAGCTTTTAAAGTTTTACCTATTTCTCTCATTATGTTTTCCTTTCTTTTATGCTAGAGCCACAAAAATGTCGTGGGGTTAAGAAACAAGTCATTTCCATTTTTTGATGATTTAGCCAAAATATTTAAGAAAGATAGAACCATTGAAGACGAGACTGTAAATCCACAAGATGCATTAGAGGGGATGGAAGACGAAGTAAGGGATAGAGAAGAAGAAGAACAAGAACATGTTCCTGCCTTTCCGTGAAGGACACTTACCTAATCCCTCCATGTGCCCCGATGGAAGCTTCTTCCTTAACCACCCCATCAAACCGTAGGTCAAAGAAGACAAAGACAGAAAATTTGAAAGTTTTGAGAGAATTTTCTTCTAAATTTGCACGAATGGGTGATGTGATGGAGGATGCAAGTAAACACATAGGCCATTTGGCTTCTTGTTTCCAACATGAATCTGATTCTATAGGGAGAAAGATGCAAGTGAGTAGTGAGATTATGAAAATTGATGGGTTGACTCCTACCCAAGTTATGAATATGGCAAGAAAAATTGTTCTCAACCCCCTAGAAGTTGATTTCTTTTTTAGCCTTCCAGAAGATTTCATAGCTGCTTATGTACAAGGTTTGTTACTTCCATATCAGTGAAGTTCTATTAAAACTAATAATCATTAAGAGCCAACACACTCACTGAACTCATGTTATGTTGTTGAACTCTTATATGTGCACCTATTTTTTGGACACTTATCTGACATCAGAGCCCATAATGTATTAGTTGATGTGGCTTCTGGTTAATGTATATAAGCTACTGAACTGGAATTCCTTAAACTTTTGGTGGAATATAACAATACATTTTCATTTTTTCTCATGGCAATTCTATTAAGACTCCTGTAATACAGTTCAGTTCATTTCGTGCATCATCTCCAAATGTGATTACACATTATCTTGGATGTTACTGTTTTGGACGAAAATCGTAACACCCAAGAATGCAACCCATTGTAATGTGAGAGAAGCATGTCTATTATTAGGGGTTTAAGCATTGTTAAGTGGTCACTTCGCCTGGGAAAGCAAGCCAACCAGCTGCATGTTATTGTTTTGGGCAGTAACAATAACATCTTTGAGGTTGATGGAGAATTGAAACCGTTGATAGGTTACAAGTGGCTAGAATCTAGGTCTTGTTAGTTAATTATGTAACTTGACGCGTTCCTCTCTGGATAAGATCTAACAACTGCCTCTTTGTGGGATGTTACTATTTTGGACAAAAATAGTAACACTCACGAATATGGCTCATGAACGTCAGTCGGATACATTTCCACTTCCGAGATAGAGTCTGCTGTGCATTGGCTACATTGCCTGAGAAAGTAGGCCAACAAGCTGCATGTTACTGTATTGGTCTAAAACAATAACATCATCGAGGTTATTGGAGTTTTGAGCCTAAGGGGTTTCAGGTAACTGGAAGTTAGGTCTGCGTGGTTATTTATGTCACTTGACAAGTTCCTCTCTGGATAAGATCAAAGAACTGCCTATTTGGGGGATGTTACTGTTTTAGACCAAAACAACAACATCATTAAGGTTGTTGGAGTTTTGATCCCGGGGGGTTTCAAGTAGCTGGAAGTTGGATCTAGGTGGTTATTTATGTCACTTGACAAGTTCCTCTTAGGATAAGATCATAGAACTAACTATTTGGGGGATGTTACTGTTTTGGACTAAAACAGTAACATCCCATATGTTGTTGGAGTTTTGAGCCCGGGGGGTTTCAAGTGGCTAGAAGTTAGGTCTGGGTGGTTATTTATGTCACTTGACAAGTTCCTCTCCGGATAAGATCAAAGAACTGCCTATTTAGGGGATGTTACTGTTTTGGACCAAAACAGCAACATCATCGAGGTTGTTGGAGTTTTGAACCCGGGGGGTTTCAGGTGGTTGGAAGTTGAGTTTTTGTGGTTATTTATGTCACTTGACAAGTTCTTCTTCGGATAAGATCAAAGAACTGCCTATTTGGGGGATGTTACTGTTTTAGACCAAAACAATAACATCATCAAGGTTGTTGGAGTTTTGAGCCTAGGGGGTTTCAGGTGGCTGAAAGTTGAGTCTGGGTGGTTAGTTACGTCACTTGATAAGTTCCTCTCCGGATAAGATTCAAGAACTACCTATTTGGGGGATGTTATTGTTTTGGACCAAAACAGTAACATCATCGAGGTTATTGGAGTTTTAAGCCCGGAGGATTTCAGGTGGCTGGAAGTTGGGTCTGAGTGGTTAGTTATATCACTTGACAAGTTCCTCTCCGGATAAGATTCAAAAACTGCCTATTTGGGGGATGTTACTGTTTTAGACCAAAACAGTAACATCCCATATGGTGGTTGGCAATTATGTTTAGGTGGTTAATTACGTCACTTGGCAAGTTTCTAGCTGGATAAGATCCAAGAAATGATTTTTCATGGGATGTTACTGTTTTGGACCAAAACAATAACACCCAAAAAAATGGCCCGTGTACATGTGAGAGATGCATGTCTATTGCTGGGGGACTTTTTCAAAGAATGTACTTTGTTCATACTAATCTTGGTTATAGATCTTACGAATAGTACCACACAACTGGATGTTGTTGCATCCGTTAAAAAATAGTAATATCAACACAAGTGTTCATAATTCATATGGTAACGTATTGTCTGAGTGCTAACATAAACTAGATATAAGATTAAACTGTACAAAAGATTAACATTTATAATTGAGTTATACATACAATTGAATTTTAAATATATCTAAGATCATGGTTTTACATGAATTTAGTGTTACATATGTGCATAATAATCAACTTCAGCTGGGAAGACTAAAATTCTCGAGGAATTTAGTAACTAATTTTGCTCTGTATTGTCTCACTTTACCTGAAAAACTATAATATGAGTTAGTTTGATACCTACTAGACATGTTACCCTTATATAAGAAAAGAACTTACTACTTACAACATTTTCTTCTATTGAGGTGCCCGTTCGTATGATATTATCTCAAAAGGTGGACCTGCGGTGGCTGGCTCTACCCTCGTATCCATTCCACTCTGTGCAAGGACTTCATTCATCTTTTTCTTGTAATAGTTTTTCTGTTGTTAGCAAACCAAAAAAAATGAAAAATAAAAACTCCATATAACTATCTACACTGCTGGCTGTAACATCTAGGCATTGTTATTAGTTATTATTTTTTGTTATGGTAACAATAACATTAGCAAAAAACACATTCAGCATACAAATAACCCAATGAAGTTTAATTAAAAAATGAAACTCCGTGAAAATAAAGTATTACTGTTTTGACAAGAAATAGAAACATCAACGAATAACAGCTTATCATCTAATAGTATCACACTTGACATGTTTTCTCCAATGGAAAACCATGTTATGAGCTACATACGAAAGATACGATGTTGTCTTGTTGTGAGTATGATATATTACTATCTCTGATGGAAAGAGTAACGTCAATAAGATGACAAGATAGAGGTTTCTAGAATGTGGCTAGCAATGCAACTTCAATCAAACTAAAAGTAACATCATTTGCTATTCTATTATAGTATTTAATATCATTCACCACTATCGTGGCATCACGAAAATATGTATCTGGTGCCCTCTCTTTTCTCGACCGCAGCGAGTTGTAGTATTTAATATCATTCACCACTATCGTGGCATCACGAAAATATGTATCTGGTGCCCTCTCTTTTCTCGGCCGCAGCGAGTTGTAGTATGTCCATTTGCACTCTTTATTATCTAGGACGAGAAGTGTGAAGTGGTTAGGATTTCTGAAGTCATTCACGCCCGTGGAGTTTACTAGGAATATAACAACATCTACAACAATTGCCTCTTCCATATGTGCATCGAATTTGAACTACCTGACTTCCTGGAGTAACTTGACATCGCTCATAATGTAAGACTGTTGATATAGTTTGAGCCCAAGTCAGTATCAATATTGTCTTCTGTAATTCATATTTAGGAAATGGATTCAGGATCTTATCCAACAGCAGCTATCGAATGCAAATATCTTTCTTTTACTGTTCGTGGAAGCCAAGCTCAAAGTGTAGACATGGCCATCTATGATCTGCATTGATTGATTAGTTCTTGTTAGATGATTGATTAGGGTGGCAAATTCTAAACAGTAACACAAGAATTCAACAATTGTAACAGAAAGAATAATTATATGTAACTGTTTGCACTCCATACAGTAGCACCATGCTTTCTGAGCCTGAATAGACTCAGTAAGTTCCTGTTACTATACTATTTTGGAAAGAAATAGTAACATAACTACAGGGAGGAACAGGACAAAATAATAATGCATTTAAATGATCAGAGGATACATACATTGTTCGTGATTGACTCCTCCTTGATTACTCCCACCAGCTCCTGAAAGGTTATAAACAAATCCTGCTGAGGGATTGACCAGACAAAAATACTGCATATGGTGATTTGGAATGGGAATGAGACGAGGCGATAGGCAATACTTTCTAATAAATACAAAGAATTAAGAAGAAAATAGGACATGACTTACTGTAGGTCTCCTACCATTTTTATTTGCACTATCTTATTCCTAACATCTTGCGTTAGGCATTTTACAGCTAGCATCTTTGTAGTTTTTGTTACCTTATGAGTTTACTTTTTTTTATTTTATCTGCTGGTGTATCATCTTCAATTATAACAGCGGCCTCTTTGCTCTGCCCAGAGACCTCCTCAGCAGTTGTTATTTGTTGTCGTGCAGCTGTTTGTCTTCTACATTTTTTCAGTGGCCCTGAGTACATGAACTCTTTGTCCCGTTTTATTTTTCTTATTTTTACTTTAACTTTCGCTATCATCGAACACTGTTCTTTCTCGTCTTCATTTTCTTCATCGAATCCGGTGGTTTCTACCTCATCTTGTTCAACCACTTGCACAATTTTTTCTAATAATTATGCATTGAGTTGTTTATTCTGATTTTCCAAACTAACGTTGACCGCCCTCAGGTTTTTTACCTCACTTGTTACAGTGGACAGTTGCTCCTATAGTTGTGCATTATCGTGTTTGAGTTTTAATATTATTTTTACATTTTGTTGTCTCTGTTGTTCTGACATCTGAAGTTTCTCAGTGAGGGACGTCAATTCATCCTTCAGATTGAGTATTTCTGTATTTGCACTGAAGAGTTGATCCCTAAGCCGAAGGATTTCATCGTTGTGTTGTTAATGTTGCTCTTTGTGGGAAAATGCAATACCTGCAAACTAATCTAGCTTTGTTGATCGTGGTTAGATCACGTACTAGGCCGATGCTGTCTCAATATCGCCTTCCAAATCCTCCGGTTAGAAGGATGTATTCTGTGATTTTATTTTGTCAATAAATTCAATTAATTGTATATTTGTTTCAATTGTATAGAGGAAATTATATTCTTGTACTGTTGGCTCAATTTCTCTGTTTACGACCTGAAACATAAGAATGTTTCTACTATTAGTGTGGTAAGTCGGCACGTTTCTGTTTATGTGAGAAATAAAAACATGAAAATAAAGGACAAAGTTACAGCATAACAATAATCTTAGGTAAATTATTAACTATGAAACATATTAAATGCACAAAATAACTGTTAAAATTGATAAAGGGCACATGTTACTGTTTTTCAAAAAATACAGTAACATGTTGCATTGTAACTGTGGCATGCTTATGTTTGTTATGAAACAGCAACACCATTCGTAAAATAAAGTAAATTGCTGAAATGAGGATCAAATTAATAATAGAAATCTGGAGAGAAGGACTTATTACTGTTTCACGTAGAAACAGTAACATCTTGTTCGATGTTACTATTTTTCATAGAAATAGACAGTAACATATTTTCTTGTATTGACATGTATAGGGCTTCATAATAAATTGATATTTTCATACAGTTACTTGAAACTAACTGATAAGTTGATCCCTTAGTTAGCGTGTGAGGAGCTTCAAGTCTCATTTGAGGCATCTTGGAACTCTTTCGATGTAATGCCTACTCGGTACGCTTGTAATCTCACACAGCCAATATTGTCGACAATAAATCGTTCATTTTGTCATGTTAATTTCCTTTGGAGGCTGCATTCAAGGACAGAGTAATAAAAGGCGTAAAAAACTAGATGTAAACAAGTTATTCTTGTACGCAGTCATCAATACAAAAGAAAAACTCAAAATAACTATTAAGTGAAATTACATTAACAATCAAAATGCCATAAAACTTTAGGTTACCATTCACAGACAAAGCAGGTACATGTTACTATTTTTGGTCGAAAATAGTAACATGAGCCAAGAGTGCCGACAAACATACAAAAAGGAGGCAGGAACATTCACCTAAATGAATGGAAATGAATGAAGACAATATAAAAGATAGTGACATGAAGTAAAAAGGAGTTTTAACATCTTTAACTTATTGGCAATAGCATGACACAACCGGTTATATTGGGGGTGTTGTCCTTTTTAAGAGAATTCATTACTTGATTGTGAATGTATTGTGACCACCCATATTGTGCTATTACATCTACTTCATCTACGTATTTGATATATGACCAACCTAATGTGTGGGCTTTGTTTGGTACGAAGAAGGTCACTAGAAGCATCAATGTCATAAGACGAGAGACATCCTACACATCAGTCTCTAATGTTCCTCGCACTACTCTTTTGAGTGCGTTACATATTATTAGTTTACTAATCCGTGCTTTGCCATAGAAACACCTTATGTCAAAGTCTGACCGTGGCCTTTTGCCAAATGTTATCTGGATGGGGTGGTCTTCATCCCTTATTCCAAATATTAGCTTCACTGATATTAGTGTTATTCTAATATGTTTGCCCCCGATATTGAAATGATTATTCTTGTCTGAGAAAGTAGTAATTATGGACTGAATTTCAACATTGCTTTTCCGACATATGCTGCGATTCAGTTCCTTTGTTATTATTGCATTTATTAAGACTCAAAATGGGTTTTGTCTCAACATCATCGTGTGTCTATCATCGAATTGAAGTTGATCAACCTATCTTATGCACGCCAACAGATTGGACCTGTATTGCTGAAATTTTTTGGTTTCTTCTTCAGAATCTTCTGCTTGTGTGAGTGATTTAATGCCTTTCTATTCAAGTAACTGTCAAATCAATCATTAAATCATATATAAATAGATAAAATGATGTATTATTAATAATGTAACTTTTAATTCTTTCTAGTGTGTTACTGTTTCATCAAGAAACAGTAACACACTAGAAAAAATGAGATATACATGTTTAACAAAATTCTACTGAACAAACAACGTTCAAAAACATGAACAACGAGCAAAAACATGCATAAATGCTACTATGTGAGGTATAAATAACAATGCAACCTCGTGGTAATGGTATATTTCTATTTCACCGAGAAACAATAACATTAACCAAGAGCGGATATATAACTGTCTTACGGATCTCTACTCCATTGATAACGACCAATAGGAATAGAAGTTGAGAATATGAGATATGATTAACAGTGGAACTTCCAAGAAACTATGTGTTACTGTTTCATCAAAAAAATAGTAACATGAACCAGAAAAATGAGATATGCATGTTAAACAACACTCTACTATATTACCAAAGAATAAAAACATGAACAAGTAGACAATATGAAGTATGACTAACAATGCAACCTCATGGTAGAGGTATGTTATTATTTTACCAAGAAACAGTAACATGAATCAAGATTTGAGATATAATTGTCTTACGGATCTCTACTGCATTGATAACGAGTATAAGGAACATAAGTTGACAAGATAGGGCATGATTAATAGTGGAACTTCCAAGAAACTATGTGTTACTGTTTCATTAAAAAAATAGTAACATAAATCAGAAAAATGAGATATGCATATTTAACAACACTCTATTATGTTGCTAAAGAACAAAAACATGCACAAGTAGATAATATGAGGTATGACTAATAATGCAACCTCGTGGTAGAGGTGTGTTATTGTTTCACCAAGAAAATAGTAACATGAACCAAAATTTGAGATATAACTGTCTTACAGATCTCTACTGTGTTGATAACGAGCACAAGGAACATAAGTTGATAAAATGAGGTATGATTAACAGTTAAACTTACGAGAAATAATGTGTTACTGTTCCATCAAGAAACCGTAACATGAACCAAAAAATAAGATATGCATGTTTAACAAAGCTCTACTGTGTTGACAACGAGCAAAAACATGTATGAGCAAACAAAATGCGATATAATTAACAATGCAACCTCATGGTAGTAGTGTGTTTCTGTTTCACCGAGAAACAATAACATAAGCCAAGAACCAAGATATAACTCTTTTACGAAACTCTATCATGGTGACATGGTTGTGTTTGGTCCGCAAACAGAGACGCCAACCTAAAAAACACAAGACATAGACAAGATGATACGTGACTAAATAGAAAACCTTGACAAAATCAAGGTGTTTACCCTATCAAAGACTAATGAAACGAGATGTTACTATTTCATTAAGAATAGTAACACCTACCAAATTGTGGTAATAAACTTACAAATCAAACGTGTTTAAAGGCAATGCCGATGGAAAAAGTACGTTACTTTTGGGCATCAGATGACTCCCTAATGTCTGTTAGTTTTCATGTGAATAGAATGCCAAAAAGACAATGAAATATGCACGGTGCCATTTTTCTATTTTTCATACAAACAGATATTATGTGGAGTAACAATAACATGCAATAAAATATTTGGTATACTGTGATCGTACTAACTTCTAAAGTTTCCCTTGAACTTACATAGGAATACAAATCCAAGGAAACTGTAACATTTTCCTTCAAGTTAATTGAAGTATAATGCTTGTACCAGAATCAATATTAAAGAGGAGGTGGGTTTACCTGTGGACAACCCATTTGTGTGGAGTTATTGTTTGAACTTGTTTTAAGCTTCCGATGTCGAGAAATGAAATTCTCCGATTGTTCAAGATCATTAGAGTTTTTTCTTGTTATATTTGCTGACGATTTGTACAGTATCTTCCTGCATCTTAAGTTCACCGGTACTGCGCTTTGAGATGGAATGTGAAGTATTGTTACTATTTCGGCATTTTGGTGCCCCCCGAAATAGTAATCGTGTGCGTCGTTTCGTCTTCAGGCCATTGCGTTTTGTCCTTTCGATGTCGTGTCCTTTTATTTTTCCACCTCGGAGAACAGTAACAACACTTGAACTCTCATTTTTCACATTAAAATAAAATAAAATCAAATAATATTTGTTAATATATTATTTTGAAGGTTATTGTAGTCATTTCATTGTTATTTCTTAAGAAATATAAAGTTGAACCAAACAAAATATAAGAAATGAATTTACTGGGGAGTGTGATTTATTTTATGTCAACCAAATATAAATTTGAGATTTTTCAAGAAGTTCATATGAGAAATTAACTTCCTGTGAAATTTCATGTTCCATTGGAACTTAATTCCAGTATGAACCAAACGATCTCTAAGTATTTTGATTTCTCCACCAATAAAAGTATCTATACTCCTAGACTTTGATAGACGGAACATTTCTGTTCCTAAGCTTTTGTAATTCTGTTGCTTTTATATATTTCCTTACTTTACCTAAAAAAAACAGTACATTAATATCCAATAATAAAATGGCATACTCGTGTACTTATTGACTAAAGATTTCCGGAAGAGTAAAACACATACTCTTCGAGTAAATCTATAATTTCATTTCTCAGATTTTTTTTTTTGGCTGTATATTTAATCCTTCAAATATTAAATTTTTAATTATTAATCCTTCAATATACATCCATCCAAAACTTTTCATTCGTGTATCTCTAAACAGTGGGTCCTACGTGACACTATCTTTACTAAGTTACCGTTAAATTTTATAAACATTTTCTTCGTACTAATTTTTAAATATTATACATCTAATTAAACATATATCAATTAAAATTTTGTCGAGGCTTTATACTTAATGTACTATTTCCCACACTTTTTATTTTTACTTTTTCTTATATTATTTAAAGCTCAAACACTATTAAGAATATAAATTTAATACAATATGATTTTCTATGATAAAATATTTAAATAATTTAACATTATTATTTAATTTAATTAATTTATTTGTGTATATATTTTATTTTTAACTATTATTATTATATAAATCTAGCATTGATTTTCTTTTCTCTATCTATTTCATTTCATATTTTTCTATTTTTCATGACTTTTTTATTATTTATAACTCATATGTTAATATTTTGAAATAATATAGATATAATATAATATAATTTATTTTTAAATTTTTATTAGTACTTTAAATAAATTGAAATTTAAGTGTAAAAATTATTGGTTCAATTAATTAATTAAATATTTTATTTTTAAATATAAATATTAAAATAAAATTTATTTATTTATTGAAATTTTATAAATATTTCCTCCAAATCAATTTTTAAATACTATATGTCGAATTAAATACATATCAATTGAAATATTTCAAAGTTTTATATTTCATGTATTATTTCACAAGCTTTTTTATTATTTTTTCTCACTTATATTATTTACAATTAAAATATTGTTTAGTAATATAAATTTAATACAATAAGATTTTTATAATAAAAATATTTAAATAAGTTTAAATTTTTATTTGAATAAATTTGTTTACCTTTTCATATATTTTATTTTATTTTTAATTCTAATTATTTTTTAGCTCAAGTATGATTTCTCTTCTGTTCATTGCTCATTTCATTTTTTTTATTTTTTATGTCCATTTATGTTACTTATAATTCAATCATCAATATTATTGAGTAGTATAAATATAATATTATATATTTTATATTTAAAATTTTAATAATATTTTAAATAAATTAAAATTTTAGTATAAAAATTATTAATTTAATCAATTGATTGCATATTTTATTTTCTAATAACAATACTAGAGTACTGAAATTAAATTTATTTATTTAAATTTTATCAACATTATTTTAATCTTAATTTTGAAGTATTATATGTCAAAATAAATATATATCAATTGAGAGGATTTTGTTAAGACATTATATATATTATTTTTCTTTATTTTATCTACTTTATTATATTTTTTTCATTATTTTTTGTTCACTAATGATATTTAAGGCTCCAAAACTATTGTTTCTAGGCAATATATATATATATCACATTATTTTTTAAAATATATTTTAAATAAGTAAGAGATTTAATTTAATTAATAAATTTATTACATATTTTATTTTTTAATTATTTTACACCTCACATATTATTTTTTTCCTTTATTTCATTATTTTCTCTTTTTTATGTATACTCTTATAAATATTGATATCTGAATAATATAAATATAATACATTACATTTTATTTTTAGCTTATTTACATATTTTAAATAAATTAAATTTTCAATATAGAAATTATTAATAAAAATAATTAATTTAATATTTTGCTTTTAAAAATAATGTTTAATTATTAAATTAAATTTTACTTGTTTATTTTTTAATGATAATTAATTTTGTTTATTTAGATCTTATCAACATTTTATTGATATGCAATTTCAATTACTATATTTTAAATTAAATTCACATCAATAAAATTTTATTTATGCCTATCATTTCTATTTCTTTTATTTATTATATTAAAATTATATATTTAATTTAAAGTGAATTGTATAGAATTTTTTAATGATAAAACAATATTTGACAGTTTTTGATTTGAGGTGAAGGTTATTTGTTAAAATATACAATATAAAAATTAATAAGTATAATAAAAAATATGAACTATTTATTAAGATCATAGTTTATAGTTATTCTGCTAGATGTGTACTCCATTTTCCACTGTCATTGAATAAATGATTTACATTTATTAGAAAAAATATTTTTAAATTAAATTCATCTTTAAATATGATTTATAGATTGATATAAAATATATAAATTTAATAAGTTAATTAGATTTTCTAGTTATAATAAAAATATTTAAAAATAAAATAAAATTCTTATTTAAATATGATTTGTAAATATTTTTTATAAAAATATCTTAAATAAGTTAAAAATATTTTATTATTTTATTTTTATCAAGAAGATATGTAAATTCATCAATATATGTATTTAGAAAGAAATTATAAAATAAAATATATGGCTTTTATTTATTAAAACATTTTATATAATTTTTTACTTTTGAATTTAAATTTTTTATTTGGATGCAAAATTTTAGAAAACTCATTCAAATACATTGGTATAAAAATACTTTAAAAGGTAATATTTTTTACTAATCAAATGATATTGTATATATCTAAATTAATTTAATTTATTATAAAATAAAAATTATTTGTATTATTAATGAGTATAAAGATGTTATATTATTAAAAAATAAATGTAACTAAAAATTTTGAAAAAAATTAAAAAAATTTAAAAATAATTCTTATAACATAATAATATATGAGAAATGGTAATATAAAATCTATTTACATATTAGATATTAAAATTATATTTTTAAATTAAAGTTGTATTTTTCATTAAGAATATCATTTTTATTAAAAACTCATTGTCTATTTCATTCATATATTATTTTCATATATCAAACATAATTATGGAATTATTTTTTATTTTATTCTCATTTCATTATATCAAATATGATATAAATATTTATTATTATTTTTTATTATTATATAATTAGATAAGTTAGATTCAATGAAATTTAAAATATTAAAAAATATACATAATTTATATTTCTTAAATTCTTTCATATAAATTAAATAATACATTTTAATATATAAATAAATTATTATACATTTTAAAAAATTATTATAATTTTTTTACTTAATATAAGCCCATGCAGCATGGAGTCCCCAACAATAAATCAAAGAATATTAATTTTTTAAGAACAAGATTTACACAATTATATTTTATTTTATAGAATGAAAAAAGAAAATTCATCACCAAAATTTCTTAGTTGTCCATTGAATCAGTCACTATGCATACCTATAATAATACAATGATTTGGAACTCAATTACAACTCAAGCAACAGATCTATGAAGTCTTAATTTGGTTTATAAAAAACACAGATTGGCTCACAAATTTTATTATTTTTTAATTTAAAATATTTTAAATTTTTATATAATAAAAATTTTAAAATCATTTCAAAGCATTATATATCCATTTATAAATAAGTTATAATAAATTTAAAATTAATATATAATTTAAAAAAATACTATACATACACATATAAATCACAAAATACTCATAAAATTAAAAATATATTATTTATAAATAATTTATAATATAACTTTACATAATCAAAAGTGGGATAAATGTGATTTTATATGTAATCAAAATTTGGGCCTATATAAAAATATAAAAAAATTAGCCAATATATTAATGGTGCAGTGGTATCCAATTTTATTTTAAGAATTTTATTCTCCATTATATATGATGTTCAAACCTGAAACTATGCATGTGTGTTAAATGGGTTACTAATCTTATAATTATTAAAAAAATAGAATAAAAATTATATGAGGTAGGTTAGCTATAAGTTGTAGGCCATATAAACTAAGCTGGAAATAATCAACACTTAAATAGATTTCTAAGTTAAAAACTCATATTGGCAAAAGTTTGTAAATTTTTCCACGAACTAATAGCCCTGAAATAACTTGCACTTATTAAATATTCACTACTTTGTTCATTTTTTAAAGAACCTATCACACTTTTTACCATTTCAAACTTACTTGCACTCCTTTTCGATGACAATCTCACATATGTTATTTTGTTAAAATTATCAATTCCAAGTTGTTGACCAATATGTAATTTCAATCATCGACAATTCTAAACATACTTTTGTGAGAGGCAAGCTTCTTATGAATCAAAAGATAATCCTAAATTTGTAAGAGGCTAATTATAAACATTGTGGAGAGGTCAAGATTCCATACTCATATACTAATGATTATGTAGAAATGGATGGTTAAAAGCCACCATAGAAGCTATTATATGTGCTTTCAATCCTTGTCTTTTTTAATCATTATTTGTCTTCAAAGTTCCTTGGTAAATATGAAGTTTGAATTCTAATTCTAATTTAAGTAATTTATTTTCACCAATTGGAAATTTTTGGTACACTTTTAACACCTCTATTTCACACTAGTGGTATACATCAATCTATTCAATGAAAATTTTAATAAAATTGATGGCAAAATTATATAAATAAAAAATCCATAACGATGCATACATGATTTGCACAAATAAAAATTAGAGATTCTAAATTACCTAACCGTCCTAGTACTTTCATCTGATTAAGTTTGAATTTTGTTGATGAGGTAGAGAGAGAGAGAGATGGGATAGGCTTACTAACCATTTTTTCTCTTTAGTAAGTCTCTTAGAGAAGGAATTCTAGTGTGTCATTTTACAGTTAAATGGGAAATTATAGCTCACCTTATAAGAAGATGGCTAGGGACCTAATCCTAATTATAACCCAATTAGGTAACTAACCTATCACAATTAACCCAAGTTCAGGGTACATAAACACTACATTATATTATATAATATGATCTAGGTATTATTATATTAATGATATTATTATTAATTTATCCAACCATATCAAAATGTGTATGTCCACAAAAAATACTTACAATCTCTCGCTTGGATAGCATATTTTAATATGTAACATCTTGGATTACAATATGTAGCTATATTCAAACAACATCATTAATATAATTCATACCATTACAATCAAGGATCAAATATAAGTTTTTCAACAAATGTATACTTAATCATCTTATAAGGTTGTAAAAGACATACATTTACAAAACACTCATTCCAAAATAACAAAATAAAAGAAGTGTCTGTATAATCAAAATATATATAATGGTTTGTACATTCACCTAAGATACCTGACGAAATTTGAGACAAGGTCTAAACATTTCTTTATACTACTATAATACAATATGTGCACCTTTTATAATATAAGAGAATGGTAATATTATATTATTATAAAATCTCAAGATTAACATATTTTGAGTTTCATAAATACTCCTACTAACCTAAAATTAAGGGTACTAAATTGGCCAACAGCCTTTAAGCTTGGTGGAATGGTTCGTAGGCTTCTTGCAAATTGGACTTGCCAAAAATAGCCACATAAAAATGTAGGCCTAAACAAGCTTAACCCGTGCAAATCAAATCCACGCAAGCTACAGGTTAACTTGTGGGTCAATCCCATTTATAAGTTAAAGCCTACGTGCCTTGCAAGGCTTTTTGCGCATCGAATCAACTTCTTATAAGTCGACTTAAATGTGGGTCTTAGTATACCAAGCCTAAATAGGCTTGGTCCGTATGGACCTTGTCCTGCTTCACCAGACCAAAATCATTAAGCATCCTTACCTAAAATATTAAAAGATTCAACAAGGCTCATTCCAAATACATGTCTTTTAAAACATTCCTATAGTTAAGCCCTTGGTTAGAAGGTCCACAAGCATATAATCTGAGAAAACATGCTCAACTTTAGTAAGATGCTTATGTGTCTTCTCTCTTACAAACTAATACATCACATTAAAGTGCTTTGCATGACTAGAACTTTTGTTATTTTAAAAGAAGCTAACAACAACAACATTATTTCAATAAATGGTTAAAGGCCTTGTAAGGCTTTCAACTAAGTAAAACTTAGAAATAAAATTCCTTAACCATATAACCTCTCGAGTAGCTTTATAGCAAGTGATATACTCTACTTACATAGTAGAGATTGTTGTTAATGTCTAACACTTTTCCATAACATAATTCCTTATGCAAGTATAAAGATATATCTAAATGTTGATTTCTTATCATTTAAATAACCTGCAAAGTCAAAGTTTGAATAGCCTATACAAATTAAATCATTGGACCTTTTATATATCAACATGTAATTCTTTGTACCCTTAAAATACCTCATGACTTTCTTAGCTACGATCCAATATTTCTTACTAGGATTACTTAGGTACCTTCCGACTACACTAACTACAAATGCAATATTTAGATGTGTATACACCTAAGTATACATCAAACTATTGACTACTAAAGTATATAGGATGAAACTCATTCTAGATTTTTCATTTTCATTTTAAGGACAATAGGTTTTAGAAAACACCTTACCCTTTTGAATGGGATGTAAAATTATGTAAGCACAAAGTCATGTTAAATCTCTCAAGCACTTTATCAATATATGATTTTTTTAGACAAGCCAAGCAAACCCTAAAATCTATCACGATGGATTTCTATGTCAAACATAAAAGATGCATTTTCAAGATCCTCCATATCAAAATTCTATGACAATGCCTTTTTTGTCTCATTTAACAGGCTTACATCGTTGTTAGCAAGGAGAATGTTATCAACACATATTCATTATATAATAGATGCATTTATCCACAACATTCTCCTTAAAATCAAGAGAAGATATGATCTTATTAAACTTAAAATACCATTACCTGGACGCTTGCTTCAGGTCATACCTGGACTTATTTAACTTGTACACTAACTGTGCTTTACCCTTTCCTTAGAAATCATCTAGTTGCTTCATATAAACTATTCTAATAGGTTACTATTAAAGAAGGCAATCTTGACAATCATTTGGTGTAGCTCCAAATCAAAATGAGCCACCAAAGCTAATACCATTTGAAAAAAATCTTTAGTTATTAAAGAAAACGTCTTTTTATAATCCACTTCTTCCTTTTAAGTGTAGCTTTTAGCTACCAATTTGACTTTATATCTTTCAATTTCACCTTAGGCTATATATTTAGTCTTAAAAATTCATTTACACCCAATTGGTTGATATCTAGCAGGTAATTTCACCAAATCCCATGTATTATTCTTATACATTGAAATTATTTCATCTTCCATAGTATATCTCCATTTTGAAGAATTAACACTTGCAATAGCCTTTGAAAGATTGATAAAATCTAAATAATCATTTGTATTAAACTTATGTTCTTGTAAATAAATCACATAATCATCTAAAATTGCCTAATAGTAAGTTCTTTATGATCTTTTCAAGGGAACTTCCTCGACCTCATCATTTGGCTCTCTCAATTCAATTATCAATTAAACTAGAGCAACTTATGTATCTATATAAAATGGTCCTACTAAAAAAGTTATAGGAGGAATAATTTTCTATTTTTCACTTATTTGAAAGACACTACTCTGCTCATCTCTAAAAATAATCATCTAGGATAATTGTTCCCACCTTTCAACTCATCCTCAAAATAAATGGCACGATTTGACTCAACAATTCTTATAGAATGAGTTAGATAATAAAACTTACTACCTTTTGAACCAATGCAATAGCCAATAAAATGCCCATAAATTAATTTTTACTCAAGTTTCTTAGTATATAGATTATAAGGCTTGATCTCTGCTCTACAGCCTTAAGAAGTTTTAGCATAAATTTGCTTGGAGCTTGATTCAACACATATGTAACTATTCTTAAAGCATCACCCCATAAAAATTTTGACAAAGTGGAATGATAATCATACATCACACTACCTTCATAAGTGTTTTATTCCTTCATCCTACAATCCCATTCTGCTCTGATATACCAGGCATAATGTAACTAACATTTTTTTCACACTCCTATAAGTATCTTGTGAAAAGACCAAGATTCCTACATGTTTCATCATATCTACCATAAAATTCACCACATTTATCTGAATGTACACATTTGATTAGTTTCCCAGTTTTAATTTAATAATAGCTTTAAGTATCTTAAATGTCTCTAATGCTTCACACTTTTCAAGAAAAAGCTCCACTCATCCAAATCTTGAATGGTTATCAATAAAAGTAATAAAGCACTTGAAACCTTCCATTGTAGTAGGTGAGATAAGTCTACACATATCAGTATGAATCAATTCTAGAATACTTTCTTTTCTAATCCTCTTCCCTTTTCTAGTTTTAACAATTAGCTTTCCTCTAATAAGAAGATATGGCTCAATCTTTTTTTTAATAAGAAGTTAAGATCAGGTAAAATTCTTTTTTTTTAATAATCTTTCCATTCTTTCTCTGAAGATATGGCTCAATCTTCTATGTCAAAGCATTGAAGATGTTTCATCAAATCTTATTTCTAACAATTGTATTAATAAATTTATGAAATTTTCATAATTATATTATAAATCAATTTTATACAAACCATCACTCAAAGTACCAGTTCTAATAGCAAATGAATCATAATATAACTTAAAATTATTATTTCTAAATAAACATGAATATCCATCTTAGTCCAAACAAACCATGGAAATTAAATTCCTTTTCATGAAAGGTACAAAAATAACATTTTTTAGTTCTAAAACATGACCAATAAATAAAAATAAAGAAATGACTCCTTTGTGTGCAACTCATACTTTATCTCCATTTCCTATCTTCAAAGTCATTTCACCCTTACCTGACTTCCTTAAATTTCTTAGTGCTTGCAAACAATTTATGACATGAACAATTGCACTAATATCCAACCATCGTATGTTAAATGGAACATTAATATTATTGGACTTAAGACATACTAAAGCTAGAGGGTTATCTTTCTTTTTTTTTTCAAGCTATTTTTTGAACTCAAAGTAGTCAGCCTTTTATGCCCATGCTTTTTGCAAAATTTACATTTTGCTTTGAACAAAACTTTCTTAAGCCTATACTACTATTCTTTCACATCATTTTTCTTCTTTCATGGCTAGATTTACCCGTATTATCCTTCTGCATAGGTTTATTTACTTGTTCAAAACTTGAACAATAAGAGATAAAATTTATAGCTTGTATTTTGGCTTTCTTTATATCCTCTTCTACTTGACTCACGATGGAAATCATTTTATTGATCATCCATCCTCCTTTTTGAGTATTATAAGATATTTTTAACATATCAAATTGAAGGGAAAGCAACTTTAAAGCTCGCCAAATTAGGAAACTATCTTCTAAGTTGTCATTAATACTTTTCAATTGATTGTGATAATGCACCAATTTCATTATATACTTTCAAATGCCACTCACCTATCATAAACTATTTTCTCTAACAAAGATAAATAATGCCCTTTTTCAACTTCATCAAATTTAATGTATTTTTCAACAATCAAGTCCATAAATGCTTTAACATTCTGAGTATCAACAACACTTTGCCTTATGGTTTTCTCCATGATGTATTTCATCACTATGAGATAGATTTTATTAGAATGAGTCTATTTTTCATGTTTTGCTCTTTGAGCAGGAGTTGGGAATTTATTAATTATCAGCTCCTCTTTATGTAAAGCCAAATCAAGATTTGTGACTATAAGATATAGTTTTAAAGATTTCACCTAATCTTTATAATTAGTCCCATTCAATGTTTCACAAAAATCACTTGCATAGGAATCGAAATTGAGAAAAATCAATAAAGAATTTATGAAATTAATTATAAATCTCCAATATTACATGTCAAACTTTAATCATGCTAAAATTTTTCCTATAATTATACAACCTTTTTACAGTACTAAGTTATTACATCTAATACCGATAGGGTACTAAGCATCACAACATAATACAAGAATTACACACTAAATTCTTAAAATCTAACACTAATAAGGTGTTAATAATTTTAGAAAAAAATTTAACATACAATTCTTATACTCTTGTTATCACTTATAAACTATATTAGTAGCACTACATCGATAAGGTATATCTACTACTAATATAGTACTTTCTTATATACTAATATTTACATGATTAATATAATCGATTAATCAATATATCATCTATTTAAATATAACTTTACAAAATTTCATGTAATTAACCCCATGATAAGTGAGTATCAATTACATAAAATTTAGAAGCGTGACCTGATTTATAATAGTCCTTGCAAAAAATTGAATAATTATATGTTATTAATCAAAATTAAGGAAATATATAAACAGCAACAAAATGATTTGGAAAATTTTCATACAATAGTAAATTATGCAAAGATTATACAAGAAAAAAAATTTATGTCAAAGTATTATTAAGTTAATATCTAAAAATAAGATAATTTTTTTACTTGAAACAATATCATCATTCAAGTTTGTGGTTGATCACCACGTTTTCAAATCCTTAACGTATTACTTTTATTTTAAAGGTATAAATTTTTTAATTTATAATGTTACCTTTCAATTAATTTTCAAAATCATCTACAAAATTAAATGAATTTAACTTTTCATTTTTGGTTTTGTCCTAAACTAAAATTGAATTTTTTTTGCATAAAAAATAAACACTAATTATTTGATGGTTTCAACAATTGAATGAAAGGTCTTACATTTGGAATTTATTCTTAATTATCATTTATCCAATTCTCTAGAATTATTCCTAAAAAAGATTAAATTTACAGAAATTCATACTGCACCTAAGAATGACTAAAACTACACCAAACTTTTGTAACTAAGATTGATCTTCTTTATCAAGTTCTTTGCTTAATTTGATTGATGGGATTTCACAAAAATACTTAATTTACTCCTTATAATAATAAATTGATAAAAATAAAAGTAAAATCACCATAATTTTATTTATTTTATGATGTAATTATGGTTATATATATATATATATATATATATATATATATATATGAAGATTCAAGCTAAATAGAAAATTATACAATATCAAATTCATATAATTTATGCAATCTAACTCATCTACATGGATTTTAGGCTCTAATATCATTTGTTGAATGAAAATTTTAACAAAATTAATGGTAAAATTATATAAACTAGAAATCTATAATAATGCATACATGATTTGCACAAATAAAATTAAAGATTTGGAATTACCTAACCCTTTTAGTGCACTTATCTGATTAGATCTGAATTCTATTGATGGGGTAAAGAGAAAGAGAGAGCATAGGTTCATTAATCACTTTTCTTCTTGGGTAAGCTTCTTAAAGAAGAAATTTCAATATGTCGTTTTACAACTAAATGGGAAACTATAACTCATCTTATAAGGAAGCAGTTAAGGACCTAACCCCAATTATAACCTAACTAGATAACTAATCCATCACAGTTAATATAGGGTTAGGGCATATGCACATTACCTTATATTATACAATATGGTCTTGGTATTATTATATTAGGGACATTATTATTAATTTATCCAACTATATTAAAATATATATGTCCATAAAAAATGCTTACATAACTAACAGAAATAAAAGGATGAAAAATTATAGCAAAATCAATTGTGAAGAACTCATAATGAGAGAATCAAAATGTGAATGACAAAATAGACAATGAACAAATTTTGAGGGATAAAATTCTAAGGTAACTCCATATTCTTTGCATCATTAACAACAAATGCATATCATTTCCCCAAAGATATGAAAGGTATGATAAAGACCTTATTTCTTTTGTTAAAAGATATCTTTTTATCTAAGATTGAAAATAGGGAGAAAATATGGAAATAAGATAAATAAATAAAAAGTAAAAATAAAAATATATGAGAAGATATCTTTTTTTACTTGTTATTTAAATGTATAGAAAAGTAATGAAAAAATTGATTAAAATATTGATATTTTATTTAATTTGTTCAAAAATAAAAAAATTAATTTGTTAAATATTGCAAAATTATTGTCATTGCAAGTCAACAAAGTTCCAATTTCACAAAAGGACAATTTTGAAATTACAAGGTTATTTACTCATTTTTTGTACTAATTTGTGAGAAAACGTTTTGTTGATTTTTTTAAGGTAGCTTTCTAAACTTTTTTTTTCTTTTTACATCAAATTTTTATAACATCGAAATACTAAGAAATTTATTTTTAACTTTTTTTTTATTTCCATGCATTTTTTTTCACAAATCCAAATAAAAGGTTATTAAAAACATCCTGTTAACTTATAATTATAATTGCAATAATTTATACAAAGGAAAATATTCTATTAAGTAAAATATAAGAACATACCTTTAAATTTAATTGAAGTTACATGGATCTCTTATTTATTTTTAAAAATATATACAAATATTTCCTTTATTATATATATAAACTTATTATGAAAATTATCGTTAGATCATAGTCAATGATAAAATATTTAATTTGTAACCAAACTACTTTTTCACTATTTAAAATGGGTTAATTTGCTATTTCTAAGATCATTTTATGTGCAACCTTTTATTTTTAAGGTTCCTTGTGTCTCTCTATGGAATCACTATAATTCTTGATGTCTATAGGTTATGGTATGTTTGAATAGAAGATCAATGTATGTAAAGATAAGGTTTACTTGAGTAATAATAAATACTAGTCCACTTATTGGTTGGACTTATTACTACAACTTTATTCGTAGTGCTTTAGGCCTTGAAGCTTGAACTAAACAATCAAGCTGAGAAGAAAAAGGGAAGTTCATGCATAATAATAACATTTGTTTGGATAAATAAGTGTAGAATCTTGAAAATAATGATACTTAAATCTAAAGACTAACCAATCAAATGGAACAATGGTACTAAATCATTATTTTATTTTAGAATTTATGAATTTGATTTGTGATGAAATGGAAGGTAAATAAAAGAATGAAAAGCCATTAAGATTGTTAGAGTTTGGTCAAGTTATTGTAGTGTATCTAAAGAAAAATGTCATTTATTGGCTTGATTCTTTATCCAAAAAGTTACAATTAGGTTTGAAGAAGGTATTAGAGTTTGGTAAGGTTACTATGGTGTACCTAAAGATGTATGGCTTGATACTAGAGGGGAAAAGCAACATGATAAATTAGGAGGGAGTGAAGGTAGGTTTTATGAATATATAACATTGTAAGCATTTTTATAATTTCTTGTACATCACTTTGTATGAACTAACTTGTTATTCCATTTGATAAAAATACTATATACAAATAAAAAATGTGAAATGTGATGATAATATCATGTGATTTATGGTTGAAATGCTAACCAAGATGAAAAAGAATTGATAAAACCCACATCAAGTAATCAATTTTATTTATTTTACAACTCTTGGCTTAATTCATGGTTGGATGAAGGTAAATGAAGGGATAAAGAACCTTTAAGGTTATTAAAACTTTGGTAGGGTTGTAGTGACAAATTTATCATTAAACAAATAGCAAGAAAGCACTCCTATTATAATGAACTAATATTCTTGTAGAATAATGTTTCAAATTTCATAAGCTAAAAAAAAAAAGAGAATTCAAATAATGTTTTAGAGTATATAAATTATTTGATATTTGATTGGTCAAACATAAATCAAAATGCTCTATTTGCATCATTTAAAAGGATTTTTTGTAGAAAAGTATCATTTTTGTATACATACATACATACATACATACATACATACATATAAAAGTGATATATTACTTATATTTGTGATAAAAAATGGTATTTAGAGTTATAATAGTGAAAAAAGATTCCTGTTTAAAATAGAAAAATTTAGATTTCCTTTGATATATCATATAATATAGTATAATAACTATTGAATAGTTTAGTATAGTATTATATAAGATAGGATTAGATAATATATTATATTACATTTGATTTTTTACTATATAAAGTGAATGTTTATATAAAATTATTATATGTTTTTGTTTGTTATCATGTTATAGAAAAATTGAAGGGGTTAAAAAATAATTAATTGAACCAAAATATTGAAAACATACAAAACAAATAAAATTGTTTTAAATGAATTTGGAGTATATAATTAGGTCAAAATGCCCTATAAGAATAATATATGTAAAAAATATGGTAATATATAAATTAAAATTTTATACTATAGGAATAAAATAATATTACATGTTTCACTACTATACATACAAAAACATACATATACATGTGTCATATGTTTACATATTAATATGTATCCTTGGATGTTTGTATAACAAATTAGTAAAATAATAATAATAAATCAATTTAAGAATATAAAATTCAATAAGCACCTTGTATAAAATTTTGAAAAATATTTAAAAATAATATACACTATCCACATATCATAACATAGTTTAATATTATAAAAAAATTAAAAATATTAAACTAAAATATTGGTGTCGATATAAAAGAATTTTTTAATTTTATAATAAAAATATATGAGAAATGTAAGTAAGAAAAATAAAAAATAATTTTTAATTTTATAATTTATAATTAATCTTTATATTATTCTATCTACACTTATCCTTTCTTCTATGGAATGGATAGCATTAAATAAAATTAGTTGTGCACCTTTTAGAAATTAAAATTTATTTTATTTATTTATTAATATATACATAAATTTTTATATATGTATTAAAATGATTATTTGTTATGGATAAATTTAAGATGGGAATTAATTTAAAAAAATAAAATTTTATGACAAAAATGAAAAAAATTAAATTGAAGGTAGTATAAAATTAGATAGAGGAGATTTAGAAACAATTATTTCATTTTTACCCCCTTAATCATTAAAAAATTATCAAAATACACCTAAAAATATCACACCATCTTTTATCTCTTTAAAGACATTCGAAATCCATTTTCCTTGCTTCCCCAATCACTGAATCCTCCTCCTTCAAACCCTTATTTCAATTGCATGAACCCAAAGCTTGATTTAGCCAAGCAAATTGAAAGAAACCTTACATATTCTTTGCCAAATAAGGTAATATCTTTTTAACTTATGGTTTTTTATTAAAGTTATTTTAAATTTGGGTTAAGAGAAGGAATTTAGGACTTCAAGCTGGGTTCTCTCTAAATTTATGTTGTTTAAGGCAACCAACTTTCATTCCACCTTTCTTCCAATTTCATCCATATATCGTAAGTAGATAATTTACTTATATTTTGATGTTTTACAATATTTCATGTTAGTATAGTTGAAATGTTAGAAAAAATTGGTGAATTAATTGGGTAAAGTGTGTTTCTAGTGGATGATTATGATGTTTTATGACTTAAATATGAGTTTGGTTAAAGGTATTACAATAAAAATTAATTATGTTGTTACGTATAAGTTTATATTGGAGAAAGTTGACCATTGAAATAGTATTTTCATAAAATTTCTACAAACCTACAACTAATACTTGAGTATCCCATGAAAAGGGCCTTTTGGATGGCCATAAACAAGTATACACTTGCGTATGACATCTAAAGTTGCCTTTGAATGCCTATAAGTGAGTACATACTCGATTATAAAGGCTAAGATTTGCTTCTGGACCTATGCTCAAGTATATAAACCAGTGTTTCCCTTAATTTGTCTAGTCTTCTTTATTTTATGATATTATAGAGTATTGTATTCTTGTATAGTTCCAATATTCACATATTGTACGTGTGACTATTGTTGTTTGTGATTTTAATGATGAAACTTTTAAGGGAAATGTGTTTTTGATTGGAAATGTGAAAGGAATGGCTGATATAGAAGAGAATTGATATTCTTTCTTCACCCCATTCTATTTAGTTCATAGTATTTTATAGCATTGTGCACATGTATGACTATAATACTCATATAATAAATATATTGATATGTTTATATGCTTCTAATGATGGAATCTCTAATTGGTATGTGATATGTTATAAAATGAAATTTTAACTTGATTGTGAAAAAGGAGGTGATGAAATGATGTGAAATATAAATAGTATTAAGATGAGGGAATTATTTGTCAATGGATAAAGGTAACCTCAAAAAAATAAAATTATATTTGTGAAGAGATAAGATTGACTAAAAAGCATAAAGATATTTAGATGTTTTCCTTTGTGCTTGTTAATTGTTATTATTTATCAATTATTGCATTTAATACTTTCAAGATGATGAAAGTTTAAAGAGTGGAAGTAGTGTGAATTAAAAAAAGTGTTATGACATATATTCTAGTAGGATGGTATGAAATTTTGTATTAAGTAAATTATTTATTTACTAAGTCAAAGACTCATTGTTTTAAATGTTTACTTTTTCAAATATGCCTGTGAAAGCTCTTCCTCCTACACCAACTACTTAGGAGTGAAAATCTCCTTGCTTTTCTTGTATAGGCCAATCATAGTTATTTGATAACTTAAAAATATGAACTCTTTTAAGCTTTGTATGATACTACCATTAAGAAATAATATAAATATTTGAATATAGCTATTATGTTTATCTTTATAATTTTTGTTTGTTTGTTAGATTCTACGTGATGGTAAAAGATTTAGAGTTGGATTAGGTTGATAAATTTTGAAAATAGATTTTATGCTAGTCATGGCCTAAATAGGTCATGATACAAGAGAAAATTATGGAATAAACTATACAATCTATTTAAAATCTCCAAACATAGCATGAGTCCAACTATATAGCTTATTTTATACTATCAAACTTTATATTGTTTAATATTTTATAATTATATTTTATGAAAAATATTTTTCATTGTAACAAATATACTCTTAATGTTTGTTATGTTGAAATTATACCAAATCACCTCAGAAAATAAAACCCAAGCTACAATATCAATCCTAATAAAAACTAAAATTGCAATGTTATGAAAAATCTCATTAATAACTTAAATAAAAAATTGAAACAAATAAATTAAAATCTCTAAAATTCAAGGGGCAATCAATGTATTTTACTTTATTGAAAAATAATATCCACTTTTTTATAATAAATTTTTTTCTCATTATTTTGGCACTTATATATTATTTTATTAATTACAGCATAAAGGATATAAATAATATAAAAATTTCTTACTTTCATAGAAGTAAGTGCAATTTTCTTTCAAAAAAAAAAAAAAATAACTGGACAAATGAAACGGAAAAGTAAATCTACCACCTATTCTACTTGGAAAGATCTTCATTATTTAGTTTATTAAGTGAATTTTTTTTGTTGATTTTTGCAGCAGCTTCCACTTCCTCCAATAAATTAGCACGTTATCAGAAGATGAATGTGTAAAAGGAGTGCTAAAACCTCTTATACTCTCCCCTTTCTAAAATTTAATAATTAGCAAGATATATGGCAGGCACATAAGCCAAAAGAGAGAAAGGGTATGGTACAAAGGCTATTTAAAAATGACAAAAAGCAGTTGCATCCGCACTAAAATTGAAATGGGGTGCAAGAGTTTGATCAAATTGTTATTATTAAAGCCAGCAAAGAACAATAAATGTAAGATATTTATCTTTTCACTACTTTTCTTCCCTTAGAAAAGCATGCACTTAGAATTTTCAAAATAAAGCAACACAAAAGTTGATCTATCGTTAGGAATCTTTTTATATCTCTTGATTCTTACGTTATGGTCGGAGAGAAACGCAGCCAAATTAAACATAAAACTGGATCGCAAAGCTTCAATATTGCCAGCAATTAACAAAAGAGAACAAAAATCTGGGACACTAAGCTGGAATGATGAAACGGCATGTGAGAAAGAATCTCTGGGCACAAAGAGTCTGGAACTTTGAAGCGACCTATTTTCAGTCACAGAGCCTCAGAGACAATTCCACATACATAAAATAAATAATGTATGTTGCCATGATTAACTTGTGTGTTAACACTGTTGTTGGCGCAACTCTCGACAACCCAACGTCGAAAAAGGCATTCCCATGTGCTAATATCCCACCATTATGTTTGCTCCTCCATCTATTATTTGGTCTACTTACTATTAAATCAACCCACCCCTGACCTGCATCCACTTTCACTGCCTGCAACTTCGACTTTATGTACGTTCTCTTTGTGAAACTAAAATTTATATATTACAAGTTGAATTAAATTTTCTTCATTTAATCCTAATAAACAAGATTAACCTGATTCAGATTGTATTATCAAGTATTATATTTCTTTTTATTTTGAATATTTTATTTGTGGTAAAGCCAGCAAAATATGTGAATTTCAGCTCGACATTTTGTGAAGTGATAGAAGGTTATTGCCCAGCTGAACATAACTTGAACTTTTGGATCGCTATAGAAAAGGTCCCATTTGAGCGCACAAAGTACAGCGTCCATTATAGACAAGTATGATAGCGTGATAACAGAAGCAGGGCCCGGAAATATGCCTTTGGAAATGAAATGGCTGCAGGGTATGGGACCAAGTGGTGGGTGGTCCTGTTTGCACTAAATTTTTTTTAAGATGACTTTTTCTGTATATCAAATCTATTTATGTATTAAATATTTAATTATTTATGTTAAATTTTATATTTTTAAAAATAAAAATATTTAATATAGTGAATCATAATTTATAAATAAAATTAATTTATTTATTTATTGAATAATATTTAATGCATGATAGAATTCTGAAGTTTTCCCAAAATTTTAATCAGCTTCCGATTCAGAAGATTTTTCTCTAGCTGCTCATTGCTTTGTGATTTTATATCTGGAAAAATGAAAAAAAAAAAATTTCCGGTTCTTTTTGGACCATGGGTCAGAGAGGTGCGCTCTTTTGAAAAAATGGCAGGTTTCAAGAATTTTAGATGAAAATTTTGTTGTTTGGATGGGAGAGAAAAAAGAGGAGAAAGAAAATAAAGAGGAAAAAAAAGAGAGAAAGGAAAGAAAGGAGAATGTAAATTTTTTTTTTATTGTATTTGGTTTAAGAGAAAATAGAGAAGAAAGAAATTAAGAAAGAAATCATTTTCTTTTTTGTTTGATTGAATAGAAAATGAGAAAGAAAAGTTAATAGGATAAAATGATAATAACACTCTTAATTTATTTTTAAATTATAATAATGTGAAAAAATTTTCCCAAAATATTTTTAATAATATTTCTATATAAATTATATAATAGTAATTTTAAAATAGAAATTTAGTAATAAAATTGTATTTCATATTTCAAAAAAATGTAACAACATTTTGCATTGAAAAAAGTTATAGATATTTCACCACAATAATTTAGTGATATATATTATTAAAAATAATTATTATTTATCATTAAAATAAGTTACACAAAATTAATATAATTATAAGTTATTGTTATTATTAGGTTTGTGATTTTAATCTATCTAATTTAGAATACTCTATTTTAATTTTTAAATATCTAATTCATATAATTTTAATCTTCTTATTTAATTTTCACCAACTTTCATCAATTTCTATTGAATTTTTTTCAATCTTGAAATACTTACCGTATTATTTTTCAAATAAAGATAATGAATAGTTAAAATTCCAACATTCATGTTTACTCCATTGATTTTGTTTATAATTTTAAATTTATTAATAAAATTTTTCTTTTATATTTATATAAAATTTATTTTAGATTAATATAAAAAAATTGGGTGATAATAATTTTGTGAGTTTAAGAAGCTGATGAAAATTAAACAAAAAAATAAATTTGCACTAATTAAATATTTTGGGATTAAAATATATTATTTAAAATCATGAAACTAAAATCACATAATTTATAATATAGTAAAATTTAGATTACTTTTAAACCTTATTATTAACAATCTCTTTTATAAGATATTTCCAATAACATTTTATTTATCAAAACTCCAGATTCTATTTTCTTCATAGAATTTATTATTATTACATTTTAAATAAAAAATATTTTGTGTAGTCATTAACAACGGGTTTAAAATTGTGAGATTGGATGCAAAAACTCCTTCAAGCAAATACATGGATAATATTGTAAAATAAATTCATCAATTCTTCTCTCCCCTATCTTCTCCCTATTTGAGGAGAGAGTAAAATATTTGTATGGCCCACAAAAATCTTCTCCATTTTTTATCTGCTCTCATTTCATCTTATATCCAATCGATGAAATTCCATTTTCTTCTCATATTTCCTCTCATAGATTTCGCTTCCTCTTAATTTTTATGCATTTTGGCAAATACAAAGAAAAAAAATTGGATCATGGCACATAAAATAGAATAATTATCCCACTCCCTAATATCCTCTCTTGTAACTAAATAACTTTTCATGAATGGGTGAAGCTTTGAAATTTGAGCTCTACCAATTTATAAGAGATCGTTAGTATGGAGAAATTTTAATTTAGTGGTAGGCTTTGTTTGTTTCTCGAAAAATATTTAAAAAAATTATCTTTATATATAAATAAAAATATTATAAATTTATATATATTATAATTAAAAAAGTAACATTTAAAATTATAATTGTAAAAAAAATAATTTTTTATTTTAAAAAATTATAATGCATATAATTTATTAATGATAAATATAATCTAGTAATTATAAAATATAAATATACTTATTAAAAATATAATTATTTAATTAATCATATAACAAATAGAACAAATAATATATAAAATTATATAAATAAATATTTAATATTATATAATAAATATTAAAATATAATTATATTATATTTTTCTGCACTGAAATTATATTTTATTTTAATATATAACATATTAATTTTTTATAAATGTATTTTTATTTTACATTTTTATATTATATTAAAAATAAAAAATTACTAAATTAAAAAATATGATGAAAATAAAAATTAATAATATTTTTTTAAAAATATAATTATCAATAATTAAAATCTATCAATTTTTTTATATTTAAAAGATATATTAATTATTTTAATAATATTTCTTAAAAAATTTGAAATTGAATTGAATAAAATGTAAAAAAATTAATTCCTATGAAATTATTGTTTTTTAATTTTAATTAAATAATTTTAAGTATTTTTAAAAAATTTATATAAATATTTATTGTCAACATAATTTAATTTTTCACGAAAACTTATTTTTTGTGAAAACTAAATGCTCAGAAATACAATATCGTGCGAAAGTGAGAGTGAATATGAGTGTAACATTGTTGCGTGAATTAACATGCAGTACAAGAACCGAAGCAAATGCGAGTCGGGTTAACCGGTAGAGGAAATTCAATCAATATCTTATCATTTTTTGTGATTATTTCTCTGAATTACCTCATTATTGGTGCTTCACATAGGCCTTGTTTGGAAAACAACTGATAGCTGGAGCTGTTAGCTGGTTTGATTAGCTGTTAGCTTATAACTGATTGTATTAGCTGATTTGACTAACTGATTATATTAGCTGTTTGAATAAGAATGTTTGGTAAAATTAACTGTTTATATTAGCTGTTTGTATGTAAAATGACATATATGAATTATTTGAGTATTTTTTATTTTAATATTTTTAAATTTTATATATTAGTCAATATATTTATTATATATTTATTCTATTAAATAATTTTCAAAATTATTATAATTCATTATTAAATTATTGGATATTTTAAAAATTAAATAATTTTTATAAGTAATATTATATATTTATTCTATTAAATAAATTTTAAAATTATTATAATTTATTATTAATTTATTAGATATATTATAAATAATATATTATTATATATTAAATATTTTTTAAAATTAAATTAATCTACTTTTTATAATTATTAAAATTTTTAAGAATTTTTAGAAAGGATAAAATGAAAATTATGAAAATTTATTTAGGATAATTTGATCATTTTTCAGATAAGCTAATTGAAAAAGTTCCTTTTCTTAGCTTTTTCGTTTTTAGCTTTTTGGGACCAATAAGCTGATTCAATAAGCTGATTATCAAACACCAAAATCAGCTTATTGACAAGTTAACCAGCTGATTTTGGTCAAACCAGCTAAAAACTAATGAAAAAACTGTTTGCCAAACACCCCATAGTAATCATCCCTTGTTAATCTAATTTTCAGATGTTCAACAATAGATAAGTCTTCCTTTATTTCTGTGCTGATCCATCATCCCTCGTCTTTTATAGACTTGTACGGGTAAATTATAAATAAATTCTAAACATGCCCATGACATATTTTCTTTGAAGAAAATACAACGATAAGATGCTGCACTTTATAATCCAGTGATATCCTATATCATCTCCCAGAATTTATTCCTTTTTTATCCTAAGTTTCAATTTAAAATGTAAATGTATGTTAAATGATTCATCATTTATGTTATTAAAAAAGAATATTGCTAGTTGTAACCTAAAGGATTATGCTTAAAAATGAGTAAATATTTCTTATTTATTATTATTTTTAATTTTTAAGAGAATTTTAAAAGTGGTATTAATTAAAATTTTGACTTTTAAATACATTATAAATATATTATAATTATTCGTAATCATTAGTATTATTTCCTAAAATTTTATCTGCCCTCATTTCATCCAACATCCAATCAATGAAATTCCATGTTCTTCTCATATTTCCTCTCATAAATTTCTCTTTTTACCAAATACAAAGGAAAAAAAATGGATCATGGCACATAAAATAGAACAATTATCCCACTCCCTTGTATCCTCTCTTGTAACTAATATCTTTTCATGAATGGTTGAAACTTTGAAATTTGAGCTCTACCAATTTATAAGAGATCGTTAGTGTGGTGTGAAGAAATTTTAATTTAGTGGTAGGCTTTGTTTGTTTCTCGAAAAATGTTTTAAAAAAATTATTTTTATTTATAAATAAAAGTTATTATGAATTTATATATAATATAATTAAAAAATAACATTTAAAATTATAATTTTGAAAAAAAATTCTTTAAAAAAATTATAATGCATATAATTTATTAATGATAAATATAATCTATTAATTATAAAATATAATTATAATTATTTAAAATATAATTATTTAATTAATGATATAACAAAAAGAATAAATAATATATAAAATTACATAAATAAATATTAAATATTATATCGTAAATATTAAAACATAATCATATTATATTTTTCTTGATTGAAATTATATTTTATTTTAATCATATTAAAATAATTTAAGATATATATAATATTAATTTTTATAAATATATTTTTATTTTAAAATTTTATATTATATTAAAAATAAAAAATTACTAACTTAAAAAATTATGATGAAAAAAATTAATAATATAGTTTTAAAAAATATAATTATAAATAATTAGAATCTATTAATTTTTTATATTTAAAATATATATTAATTATTTTAATAATATTTATTAAAAAATAAAATAAAATTGAATAAAATGCAAAAAAATATTTCCTATGAAGTTATTATTTTTCAATGCCAATTAAATAATTTTAAGTATTTTCTAAAAAAATCATAAAAATATTTATTTTCAACATTATTTAATTTTTCAAGAAAATTTATTTTTTTGTGAAAACTAAATGCTCAAAGATAGAATATACTGCGAATGTGAAAGTGAATATGAGTGCAACGTTGTTGCGTGAGTCGGGTTAACCGGTACAGGGAATTCAATCAATATCTTATCATTTTTTTGTGATTATTTCTCTGAATTACCTCATTATTAGTGCCTCACATAGTAATCATCCCTTGTTAATCTAATTTTCAGGTGTTTAACAATAGATAAGTCTTCCTTTGTTTCTGTGCTGATCCCTCATCCCTCGCCTTTTATAGATTTGTAAGGGCAAATTAGAAAATAAATTCTAAACATGCCCATGACATATTTTCTTTGAAGAAAATACAAGGATAAGATGATACACTTAATAATCCAGTGACATCCTGTATCATCTCCCAGAATTTATTCCTTTCTTATCCTAAGTTTCAATTTAAAATGTATATGTATGTTAAATGATTCATCATTTATGTTATTAAATTGAATTTTGCTAATTGTAACCTAAAGGATTATGCTTAAAAATGAGTAAATATTTCTTATTTATTACTATTTTTAATTTTTAAGATAATTTTAAAAGTGGTATTATTTAAAATTTTGAATTTTTAAATACATTATAAATATATTATAATTTTTCTTAATCGTTAGTATTATTTGATAAAATTTTCTTGCAAATCGGAAATAAAAATAACACTTTACTTGATCAAGTGGAAAATGAGAAAAAAGGAAAGAAATTTTTTAATTTTAAAATTTTCACTTATTTAAAAGAAAAAAAGAGGACAAAAAAAACAATGATATAATTTATAGTTATATTATTGCTATATATTAATAATTTAAAGTTTTTTTCTCTTCATTTTCTTTCCTAACTAAATTTTAATTTTTTTTGCTTTTCCTTCCATTTTTTTTCTCCATCACCAAACGTGGGATAAATAACAGCATTTGCAGATTTTTAACCATAGCTAGCTCTTAAGAGCAATATTAGCAAAAACCCATTTAAAAAAAAAAAAAAAAAGTGAGATCAGAAGAGATGGTACGCGAGGAAATCCAAATAGTTGCCCGAGAAATGATGACTTGGCTCACCGCGTCACATACGGCACTTGCCACTTCCAACACGTATTTGTTTTGGAATTTGTATTATTCCATTTCCGATAAAAAAGAGCTCTCTAATCTCTAAGTTGTCCCCATCCCTCCACCAATTAAAACTCTTGGGTTAGGCACTAATTATCGCGTTTTAGATGATGCAATAATCATGTTTAAATTTTGATCCTTCAAACGGACGAATCTTCTCCAATCATATGGATTCCCTTCCTAATCTTATCTTTCGGACTCATACCAAACTATGAGCATTTGCAGGGCTTTAAACTGCTCTCTGTTCTCACGTCGTTATCATAGTACTACCCTTCATTCCAACGCAAAAAAGAATAGAAAAATCATATGCTGCACAATATATAACAATTCAGCGATACACCATTAAATTGAAAATTAATATACTAAGTGCTACGATATTTGACTAAGTTGAATTCAAATTATATTTCATTATTAATATTTGTCTATGATGGTAATATAATATATTTTCTCAAAAGTACAGCTCTAGTAAAGCCGAGTCATTCCCAAGTCAGCTGAAAGCCCCCGCTTCACTTTTTTCGTGATCTAGTTACTTCTGGTACGATATGGTATAGACGAAGTTTGGGCAGTGAAATTTCCTTCTGCTGAACCAATGTAAATATCAGTTTAGGCATTGAAATTTCTGGTACAGCCTTCTTTTGCATTTCATGGAAACACTTGCAGTCCTGAGGGCATTAAACTTGGCCCACTTGCTAAAACGTTGTCAGTGCAGATCTCCTACCAACAAAGTTAATAATATAATAAAAGAACAAATTCATCTGAAGTTTTTGTTTTAATAAAAAAAGATCCGATCCGATTTTTGTTTAAATAAAGTGAAAAGTACCATCGAAATTCAAAATATACGGGTGTCAATAAATAGAATACTCTGTAATTTTTAGCTTTATACATATAACAGTTAAACATGAAAGTACAAGCCTTACAAAACTCCACAGCTTATGTGTAGATTAAAACTTGCTATATAGCCAAAAGAAGTACAGAGGGCACATGTAACGCAGGTAAGGCCAATCACCCCTCATAAATTTCACAATTTCCCTTTAATCCCCAAGTCACCCCTGAGATTCGTCAAATTTTACATGACCGAACAGGCATTTGGATTCTCATCGCTGAACATCTGGGGCGCAGGGGGATAAGGGTCAGCATACATTTCCATAAACCTAGGTGGAGGGTAATGTTGGAATTCACTCATCTTCATCTCCACAATCTTGTTCTCTTCCTTCGCTGCTTCTGCCTCTGGTTTTGCTTCGCCTTCTTCCTTCTTCTCCTTGTTCTCTTCTCCTTGACCATCGCTTTTCTTCTCCTTGTCACTTTCTTCAGCTTTCTTCTCGTCTTTGGCTTCCTCTGCTTTCTCTTTCTTCTCTGGTTCTTGCTTCACAATGACCGCGTGCTTCCCAGTGCGTTTGTGCACGAACTCCACCAACTTGGCAGGTTCAAAAACGCCCTTCACGCTCACCTGTGAGTTCTTCAGATCGGGTTCCGCAGATTCAACTCCTGCAGACAATTTATTTTTGCATTTAATTTTGATATTAGTGTTGCTGACACCACATGAATGCAATTAAAAGCAGAGAATGATGAGATTAGGCATTCAGTGCAATATTTTATGAGGTTAAGGTTACAAAATTTGACATGAACTGGACCACCACAACTGGGATCCGATGACTTTAATTATTTTATTTATTGGGTTTGAAGAATTGGAATAAGAATCACAGAATAATCTCTCTTTAACAAGAAATAGAACCCGTAAAAGCAGATTTATTATCTCAGGAAGTAAAACGAACGCATTCCAGGCGAGTGAAGATCGGATTGCATGAACCACCTAACTAGCAGAGAACAGAAAAGAAAACTTTATCACACATACCCTTCATTTTCAGAATGCGTCTCTTAATTTCCTGTGCGCAAGCGTCGCAATGCATGTGGACTTTCAGAATCACTGTGATAACCTCGGGCTGCAGGATTAAAAAGTGAACAAAATTAAATACCCAGAAATAAATCACAATCGATAAAAGTAAGCAGGGAAGAGTTGGATTTAAAAAAATAAAAACCTCTGGTGTTTTCTCCTCGGGCTTGGGCTTCTCTTCCTCTTTGGGTTTTTCCTCTTCCACCGGCGCCGGCGGTTTTGGGATCGGAGAAATAAGCTGAACCTGTCTATGGGTCTTCCTCTGAACTCTGTCCAAAACCTTCAGCGGATCCGCTTTTTCTCCCTTTACAACCACTTTTGAAGTTTTGCAATCCGTTGTAACATCTTCAACCCCTGAACTCAAAAATCCAACACATGCACATTGAAATACATCCTTATATCAATGCAACAAGACAAAACCAAGTTTCAGAATATCTGGGCAATCAAACAAGTCACTGCAGCTCACCTTCGAATCCTTTAAGAGAGCGACGAACTTTTCGGGCACATCCTTCGCAATGCATGAACACTTTAAGAACAATTTCCGGTGGAGGCGGCGGGGATTCCTCTTTGGATTCCTCCGGTTTTTTCTCGTCCTTTTTATCCGCAGCAGGCTTTTCCGTTCCTTCTTTCTTCTCTGGCTCTTCCTTCTTCTTCTCCTCCTCCGATTTCTTTTGTTCCTGAAAAAATCACAAGCAAAATAGTCAGAAACCAGGAGAATGACAAACAATGGAAGACAACGAATTGAAATGGATAAATATTGAATGGTTATCTAGACCTCCCCCATGAGTTTACTCTTTGGATTTCTGCGAATTACAGAGACTCTAGCTGCTTCGCAGAGGTGCTGCCGCCGCGACTCCGGCTATAATTTTGCGCCTTATGTTTTTTTGAGCTCCCTCGCACTTTGTAGTTTGTATAATACTAGTTATATCAGCTTAAAGCTCTAAGAACCATCAGATCTGAAGCCACAGCGAGTCTATCATAATCGTCATCATAATATGACGTGGCATCTGATGAGAGGCAGGTGCAACGGACGAGGTGTAGGTTACAGACAGAAGGTACTTCGACGTTACTTGCCGTTTCTCTACTTCAATGTCGTTTTTGGGCATTTTCGGAAATCACTAGAATCTGTTCTTCTGTGGCCCTTCCCACCTCTACTCTCCTAAGTCCCTACCCCTTCCATTATCAGCCGCCATTCGTTCGTCACGCTGCCGAATTCAACAAGATCCGTGAAAGTATAAAAAAATCTAAATCAAAATTCAGATTCATCCTCCTGCCTACGGTCCCGAACATGGCAATCTTTTGTTTTTACTGATTCTCAATTAATTCAACCGTCAAGTGTCAGCCTAAAATCTTTATCTTTTTTTCCCATACTTTTCCATAAAGATCTCTTAATAAATTAAAAAACACAAACGACGGCTGTTTAACAGTTTGATGAGTGTGAGCAAACTTCTTTCTTTTAGCAAAGTGAAGAAAAAGAAGATAAAATAAATAAAAAAAGAGAAAGAAATTGGCAACAGCAGAGGATTATCCGTCTAAAAGCGTTATGATTTTTTGCCATTGGTTATCTCTAGTTAAACAAATTTAATAAAGAAATATTGGCTTGAACGGCAACAAAAACACATGAAAATGGCATGGACTTTCGTCCAAGCAAAGTGATTTTCAGCAAAGTTAGCAAGCAGGCAAGTTACGTTGGAGAGCCAGCCCGAGTCTTAAATTTCATGTTTATTGCTCATCCGTAACATACCGAGTTAGGCAGAGTTTAAATGTCTGAGAATTATTTATTTGATAGTTGAAAGCTGAAAACTGCAACATTTGGTACATCTTAGCCACATGTATTAGGGCCGTTTGATTGTGAGGATCATATCATAATTTCGAGGGCCCACAAGGCCTGCCAAAGCTTTGCAACATGCATATACTCATTGGGGGCAGGCATAGCAAGTTGCAGGCTTACCATGTGCTTCCCTACTCCCCATCTCTAATTCCAATCAAAACTTGGGATTCTTCATACTTCAATCACATGCCTTTTCATTCTCATTGTCTTAAGTTGGCAAGTTATAAGAAAAAAATTTTCGGATCTTAGTATCCATAATTTTTATTAAAATTCACCCTTCCAATAATATATATATATTTGAAATTTACTCGCCCAATTTTTTAAGAAATAAAAGGAATCATTATTAATCACATGATGGCTAATTTAACAAATCAATCAATACCATTAATAATTTGTTTGCAGTTTGTACACAGTTCAGAATATTTTAATAAAATATAATTAAAAATTTTAAATTGAATTCACTGTAAATTAATTTTATATTATTATTTATTCATGTATTATCATATTAATAAAAATTATTAAATTTTTTTGTTATAATTAAATTTTTTTAATTATTAATATTTTTAATGATATATTTTTATGCATTAATAATATAAAATATTTTATACTAAAAATAGATTAGATTTAAACTCTTAAGGAAAAAAATTATACAAAATTAAAAAAATCTCTTCTGAGATGTACCATTTAAAAAAACTCAGATATTAGTCAATATATAGTAAGAAGCCATAGCCATACTAAAATTATTTCCAAAGGATATTTATCATTTTATGTAATATAGTATAATATTATATCTCGTCAGGCATTCATAAGAAACTCTAGCGTATGATTAAATTTTTTAATTAAAATTTTTATTGCTTGACCAAACTCGATAAATTATAATTAATAATTTATCCTCGTTTTAGCGCATAGCACTTACTCCGAGGATTGGTGGGTGAATGTCTTAAATTTTCATGAGGCTAATGATAGGAGGAGAGTTAATTACAATGAAGGCAAAGAATCTTGTTTTAGATGATCTATACCTAACATGAATTGAGGCCTTCAGCAGCAGCATCATGATGTTAGGATTTTGTCATGGACCCATCATATAATAAATAGAAATAGTAACATCCATCGGCCATCGGTGACAATTAAAATAAAAGAATTATAAAATATTTAGGTTGAGGCAAATTTTATTATTAGGTATAGATATTATGATAAATAAAATTCATAATTCAATTTCTTTTATAAATGCGTGCCTATCTTACTAAAGCCTATATTCAATTTCAATCTCATCAAAAAAATTGATTTATGCTCTCTCTCTCTCTCAAAGATATTGAAAAGAGTAGTTTTAATCGAAGGAGGATAACTTTTTAATCTTTGATTTTATTTCAAGTAATTGAAAAGAGATAAATCATACAATTGATGATCTGAAGACACAAAAGTTTAGTACAATTATAAATATCAATGATTCAGATATTTATTATAATAATTCCTAGTGAAGCTTATGTTGTATTCATGAATTTCACTTTGATTTCATGCCATAATTCAAAGTTATGATATGGATTTTATTCTAAAATTAAATTAAATTCTCGCATATGATTGTCATGCATAATAGTTTAAATTATTGTTTTGAAATTTGAATCGGCTCAATCAGTTCAACTATTTGAATCAATATTTAGGTAAAAAAATGCACTGGTTAAAAACTTGGATTGACCCAATCCAATTCAAAAAAACATAGGTTAAACCAATGGCCAAATTAACTTATTCACTTGGTTTGGATTTTTTTTTTAAATAAAATGATAGAGTCTAACTCTAATCCAACTTGAAAGCCCAATGTAAAAATGGGGAAAAATTAAGGAAGTCCTAAATAAGAAAATATAATGTAAAAATTAATTTATCCTATATGTGTAGTAGGATAAATAATATACATGCTTTAAGATATTGGATTTAAAAAATTAGTAATTATAGTTTTCCTTTTTGAAAAATTTGAAATTTTTTTAATTGTTCCAAAATAGAAAATTGTTAAAATTTTCTCATAAAAATGGATTAACAAAGTTTTAAAATTTTTGAATTTTCTTATAAAATACAACCAATTCGACCACCCAATGTAACTAGTTTAATCTTGACTCGCTCATCTTGCCGAATCAATTGTCAAATTGGGTTTTAAAACACTAGTTTTAACCTCCATTCATTTTGATAAAAATATATTTTATAATAATATAGTTATAATTATTAAAATAATTAAAAAAATACTTTATATATCCCATGCTAAATATAGAGAGTTTAGCAAAAAAATAACTTCCTCAAATTCTTTTTTTTGAAGAAAAAGTTATTTTTCTTTATTATTATAACTCTAAGTATCATATTTTTTAGTAATGAAATATGAAGATAATATATTACCCATTCATCTATATAAAATATATAAAATTTTTCTACAAGAAATATTTTAGAGATACAAAAACATCCTCAGTTTTTGCCCACCAAACTCTTTTATTGCATTAAATGCCCAATTCTATGGCTTGTAGATTTTGTGGAGAGACATAAGTGAAAGGCACAATTCTTGAAGCTTCTTTGGGGCCTTATAATTTTTCAAATAATTTTGCCTTTTTCCCCAGCAACTGATTTGAGACCGCATGAATATCTGATTTTAATATGATCATGTTTAGAATTACTTTATGAAGCAATAATTTTGGGGTTTGATTTTTGAAATTCAGATAGCTAATTTTTTTTATCTTGTTCCCATTTTGTGATATTTCAAATCGTAAGGAAATATGTGTAAAATTATGCAAAAAAATAGAGCCTGATTAAACTATGCAAATCATTATAAAATCTTGAACGTCTATTTAAATTTTTTCATAGTTTTTATATAGAGCTTGATTAAACCATGCAGCCCTGAAACATATGGAACTTTGGAGTGTAGTTTGAATAATGCAACTTTTTTTTTTTTGGTGTTATGATTGAAATGCAGCTTAAATGGTTAGCATATGATGATTAGTAAAAATGTCAAATTTTGATATAAGATTAAGGATTTTTTAGTTATTTGAATTTAATCAAAGCATATTTTTGATAAAAATAATTATATTATTTTATATTATTTAATTTAAATCTATAATCATCCTCCCTAATTATTTTATTGAAAATTTTAAGTTTGAATTTAAATGTAATTTTTTTATAGTTTTTAAAATATGTTTAATTTTTTGAAATTGAAGATGAGAATTATATAATTTTATTAAAATTCAGTGTATTTTTCAGAAAGAAAAATTGGGCGTTCTTTTATTTCATTCATTTGACTATTTTCTCGCATGCCAAACAAACATAAGACCTAATTCGGACGTACGGGTGACCTGACGCTTCTGCCGATTAAAACTCATGAATCTTCACTTATATGACGAAAAAGTCGTACGTAATTTCAAAGGGTCTACCGATAAAGTGGTCCCTCGAGGACACATGTGGTAATTAAGGGATGTGATAAAGGGTATTATATTATATGGATAAAGGATGAAACAAAGTTGGTTCCGCACCGTAAAAAAGGCAAGCCCGAGAATATACATTAGTGCGATTTGACTATTGATTTGAGCTATAATTTTCCAAGCGCTGGCATTTCGGACATGATCCAAGTGTGAATAAAAGTTTGGTACGTTAATCAAGTTGTACGGTTGGCGCAAAGTGATCTTAAATTCTTGTTCTAGACTTCTAATCAAATGCTTTATGGAATGTTATGATAATTAATCCACGTGACTCCAAATATTACTGTTGATGTTTAACGAGACAGTTTGTCGAGGACAAGATTTCCCTCGGATATGTGCCTACTTTTGCAAGTCATGAAGCTTACGTTATATTTATCTTTTATCAGACAGCGACGAGCCAATGCCGATGAATTGCATTGCCCTTTTTTTGTCAATCAAGTTACTAAATTATTTGCAAGTTAAAAACATTAACCGAATGTTGGTAATACGCGCGGTCTTGTTACTATCCATAAATTCACACGCGTATTCACAAGCTTGTGTATTAGCAGCAAAATTTTGGTTCTTCAAAGCAGTACAATTTTCAATATATTAGGTTGGCAAATATTAGCTTATAACATAACTAAAATATAAATAGTAGACGTATCTAACCTAAGATAAAATCCAAACATGAACACCGATTTAATCTGGTTTGCCTTGTTAGGCATGGATTTTAAGTGAAATAGAAGCCGTCGGCTAAAGCGGTGGTTTAAGAAGCTTAGCATAATATAATTAGAGGGAGCTAGCTAGCTAGCTAGCAAAACCTTTAAGCTCTTTCGATAGCCCTCGACAGATAGTCAAATGGCTAAATTGTGTAGCGACCATTCTAGGCAGTGGTTTTTAATTACTCCAAAAGCATGGTTTAGCACTACAATCCAATTATTCCCCACATTGGATACATAGGGTTAATGATCTTAATCTGTTGGAATTGCTCACCATCTCTCGGTGTGTGACAAGATCCATCTAACGCGATATTATTAGCTGCATGTTGGCTCCGGCTTGAGCCATAAACTTTGCCTCCAATATCTATAATGCTTCCGGTAATTATCGCCAAAAAAAGGACGTGGTTCTTTATTTCAGTACTTTCCTGAACTGACAGAAGCAGGTATTGGAGCCTTCCTCAAAAACGCACATTAGAGGCCCTATTATTACAAAAACGCAAAAATAAATAAATAAAATAAAGTAAGCTTCCCTCTGTTATAAGATTTCCCCAGTCATTGCCCTGTATGGTAATGGCACTGAAAAATTCTTGAATTGCTTCGACAACACATTTTGGACACTACTGTTACAGTATTAGTATCACCAGGTTGTCAACAGACAGTATAGAAATGATATGATGATGGCCAATTTCTCCACTGAGACCAGCTTTTTTCAATACATGCATATTCTCACACTCATCGAACTGTCTTTGCCCCGTTAGAGCTGAATTTCCTTCTTCATGTGGGTTTGTCTGATGTCATCATCAACATCACTTACTCTTACAAAAATCTTATCAAATAATTGACTATACCTTCCTTCTATTCCTTCCAAATCAAGTGCTTTAGGAAAAAGTTGTTTGTAAATTATGGTATGCAAAATTCTAAGCTTCAAGTTCGACTCTCATTTCTTAACAACTTTTAATGCATCAAAATCATCTTTGTTGTTTCTAAAATAAATGGAATCAGTTTTACTCAAATTGTATCAAGTGCTCAGTCATGAAATTTGTTGTGTGTGAATGGTAATTGTGAAAGTAACATCGCACTTAGTATGGTGCCAGCTGCAGGGAAGTTGACATGTCTTGTTAGCCATCTAATACAGCGACAGATGGCAAAAACAACCACTAACAAGTAGATGTGGAACAATTCTATTTACACGACATCCAGCTTTCTGGTCTGCAACTTGTGACCTGAGATGTAAAATAACATGTTTCACCAGCCCGAAAATCTCTATCAATGTTGCTCTCAAATTCAAGAGCATTTCATATGAACTGTCTGAACAAATAGTGCATTGAAACAGACTACAATTATAGAAAATTGGGCCTCGGTTGGGGCTAGAGGCCAGAATACTTGATATTGTAATCAGATGTGATCGTTAAAAACAGCTTCGAGGTCTATTTCACTAAGAATCGACAATAATAATGTAAGATTTGTTAACTCTTTTAAGCTGGGCCATCAAATCAATCTTCTTGACCGTTAGAATGGCTTCACGTCTTCATTGAAATTGTCTTGGTCTTACGTACAGAGAGATGCTGTGCCTGTGCGTATTTTATGCAAACGATATACACGCTGCCTGCATGAATTAGATATCTCATTCTCATACAAACAGGCATTATGGCAAACCTACATACCAGCGCACAAGTGTCGAGAAGGCCCATGCTTGTACAATACTACTGCTTTTTGATCGACTGTGTTTGTTGACGGCAAGACTCTTATCAGTAGTGAAAATGATACCAATATATCCATATATCACGTCTTCTATTTGTTTTTTTAATAAGGTGGTTTTGGAGAAAATGATGGCACATTTTGTACGGGTTTAAATTGAGTTACCATTGTCTGGGGCCTATTGCGTGTCTTTTTCTGACTTTTTCCCGTGTTCTTCTTGGCATGTTTGCATGATACTCGAAAATTCTTTGACTCTCCTTTAAAGCTAATTTTGGATGGGAATCACTTGAATGATGCCATGTGGGGGAGAGATTTTCTAGTTCATTGAATCATCTGTGGTCTGAATAGGGGTAAAAATAATACGGCTGGCGAAATTGAGGAGATGAAGTATTGCTTTACTAAAATCTGGTAGGTAGGAGGGGAAAGGAAAGGAAGATAAAAAGAGAAGATGGAAAGAAATAGAATAGAGGACACGAATGGTCAAGTTATGATTTTCTACATATCATTTGAATATATAGAAAACCTTTCAAAAACTCTAAATTAGAGGACTATAAAAATATTAAAACTAGAGAATATTGAAAGATTAATCATTGGTCAGGTTCCCTTTTTCTTCTCTAGTAATAATATGTTTGTGAGTTAAAAGAAGAAGGAAAGACTAGACAATAAGAGAATGAAAGAAGAGGATGGGATGATTAATAGTATACTTGGATGATGGAGTACAAAAGGGAAGGAATATGAAGGGAATATTATGTCGTAGTTTTTCCATTGTTTAGGAGTTTTTATTGATTATGGAAGAGTAGGTAAACCAGTGAGGTAAGATAAAAGCAAATTAGCCATCTCTTATCTTATGTTTTATTATCAGAAATAAAATAATGACTTACTCCATGATCGGAAACAAAATTCATAAAACATCTCACTGGGGCACAACAAAGCTTTGCAAGGCATAAAAAAATAAAAAAATTAAAAAATATATAAATATTAGAATTAAGAATTACGAATTTATATGTAATTAAATAATCTCAAATATTAGTAAATAAAAAAGAAAAGAAAAAATAGATTTAAATATTATAAATTATACATAATTAATAAAATATTATAATATAAGTCTAAAGTCATATATAATTAACTTAAATAATTTGAAACTTAAAAAAATAAGTTTATATATAGTTAACAAAATATTATTACTTTTTACTTTCTTTATCATAAGTAAAATCTTAATGTATTTTCAACATTTTAAATAACTAAATTATTAAAATGGCTAAAAAATTATGCATATATGTGCATGTATGTGTATATATGTATACTAATGTATAAGATAAAAATATAATAATTTTGTAATAACAGGACTTCATAGGAAAAGGCAAGGTATTGGTGTCTCATCTTTACCATTTTGTTTAAAGTGAAAACTTGCCCCATGCCTTAGTTTTGTAAAGCAAAAAATTATACCATCCTTAAATTCTATCAAGGTAATTCTTGTGGGTATTTTGCTATCCCTAAGGAAGAGATTGAAAATTTATGACTAATTCTCCAAAACCTTTTACTTGTTACTATTTTGTGTTTTCCTAACTTTGAAGATTTTGGAGTGTTTTTGCTAAGGCGAGGGAAAGCCATGATATACTTAATATCCATTCCCTTTCTTTCTTCCCTTGTCATTTTTTTCCATTGTCTTCCCTTTTCTTCTTCATCAACTCCCAAATATACCATAAAACTTCATATAAGGAAAAAGTCATACAATTTTCTTAAGAATTATACTTTTTCTTTTCACCTTATGCTCTTCAATTCAAATATAATAATTGGTACCTTCCAAGAATTAATGAAATTAATAAGATAGAGAATTAGATTTATATTTTTATTAGTGATTTCTTTGAATTGAGGAGAGTTTTGTTTAGAATTTCAGGTTATATTTAAATAAAAGAGAATGAAGGAGAGAGAGGGAATGTGATGTGAATTCCAAAAATGAAGAAGCACTTCTAACTTATTAGAGGATCCAATGGCAAGAGCTAAAGTTAAGAAGATTAAGGAAGGATTCCAAGAACTTATGAAAAGAGTTTGGTTGCTTAAAGAAACTAGATTAAAAGAGTACAATAGAATTATAAAGTGCATTTCAGCTAATCAACCCTAAATGATATGAATTCCAAGGAATGGTCTATCACAATGGAGTGAGCTTGGAGAAGATTGTTCAAGAACATTTAAGTTGTGCTGCATCATCACTAATTCGACACCATATCACCATCATATGATTAAAGAAGTGGAGCCACATCAGTGCCACATCAACCATAATCTATGTCACTACCACATCATCAAGAAGATAGTGCCACGTTAGCTATAATCCTAATTGGTGTTTTAGATTTTAATATAGCATTTGGACCTTTAATTTGTTTTTATTTTGGGCTGAACCATTTTAAAGCATTTTAGGCCTATTTGGTATTATTTAAGCCCATTTTTCAATTAAAGTTTTAGAAAGTTATATAAAAAGCTTATTCCTTGCACTAAATCAAATTTGGACTTTTAAGAATATAGCAATCTAATTGCTTATGAGAGTTTCCTTTCTAAATTCTTGTAAGAACTTGAAAACTTATTAAAAGAGATCTATCCTTTATGGCGTCAAGTTTATCTTTTATTGCTTCCATTTTTTTTTAAGCATAGCAAGAACATCCTTCCTTTTTCTTTAATTGTATTTAAATTTGAATATATCTAACATAATTTCACATAAAAATGGGAGATTATGTTAACCTTGTTCTTTTTTAAGAGTTTTGATTAATGAATGAGAAAGATTATCTTCCAAAATTTTAATTCCAACATCATTTACTATTCTCTATTTTGTATTCCTCTAATTTATGGGGAATTTAGAAAAAAAAATTAATATTCAAATAAGAAAAATGAAAGTCACTTTTTATGCCAAGTCTAGATGAGGGAGAATAAAGGAGAAGGAAATAGAAACAAATTATATGTTCATGACTAATTTTCCAATATCCTCTATAGTTCTTCATTATTAATTATTTTATCTTTCTTTAATTTGAAAGATTTTAAAATATATCTTAAACATCTAAATAAAGAGATGGAAAGTTATAATTTAACCATCTATTCTCTCCCTTCCATTTTTTTATTCTCTTTCATTATTTTTCATTTCCTTCCTAACCTTTAAATGTATCATTGAACTCTACTAACAAAAAACATTACTTTCTTTGTATAATTTATATTATTTCTCATATTTTTTAAATAGTAATTATAGTTTTGGTTTTTTTTATACAATGTTAAAATAAGGCTATATGGATATTATCTTATGCAATTTTTTGACAATTTAAACTTTATTCATGATGATTTTATGATAAACTTACATGTGATTATGAGCCATATTATACTTTATGAGAATTATAGTATGATTTATACAATAATTGTCTAGAATACTATCATATTTACAAGTGGTTATATAAATTTTACACTTGCATGAAATATGGAAAGTATTATATTAAAGTATAACTTTGTTATGTAAGACTTGCTTAAGGTTACTATCATACATATGCCTTAAAAAAATTATGATATTACTGTCATTATTTTCATAAAAGGTGACATAAATTTTGCAATTGAATAAAATATGAGAAGTATTACAAAAGAGTATGACTTTGTTGTATGATATTAGGATACTCTTTTAGGTCATATGTAGAACTTACGAAGTTTAAATATGATTTGCTTGATAGTTATCTAAAATGTCATTATGTACATAAATAGTGACATATTGTATGAAGTATGAGAAATATTGTATTATAGTATAACTTTAATGCATAAGTTTATATTAACATTTAACTAAATGCAACATTAATAATGAAAAATATGCATAACAACTACAATGAATGTCATTATGCTCGCACATAGTGACATAAATTCTATGATTGATAAAGTATGAGAAGTATTACTTAATAGTATTACTTTTTTTTCATGATTTTTGTAAGCCGTAATATAAGTTTATAATTGTAATAAGTACAAGAAGTATTGCATAAAAATATGATTTTATTGTATGTTTATACAATTAATTTTTTTTAAAAAGCATAATTTTATATAATTAATTATCATATTAATTGTCAAATAGAAAAAATAAAGAGAAAGAGAAAGGCTAGTTAAATTACAATTTAAATATATATCTTCTTATATCTTTTATGTTAGAACTTATAATATTTCATGTTAAAATAATATACGTATTACCTTTTTCTTCTAGGGAAAAAGATCATTATAAATTATCTTAGATATGAAATAAGGTGTTTGTTGAAATATTTATCATTTATTTGATCGCTTATAAGCTTCACATTGTTGCATCACAAAGATCAATTACATTCACACTTTTTCATTTGAAAATATATATTTATTTTTATTTTTAAAGCTAAATATATATGAAAAAATGTTAGTCTATATTTCTAAAATAAAGGGAAATGAGTGTATATTAAAAATTCAATATATATTTTTAAAATTAAAAGAAATTTAAATATAATTAAGTTAAATTCTTTTAAAATTTTATAGAAAATGAGTGTAATCTCTTTGAAAAATAATAAATTAGAATGGAATACTAGAAAAGATTGAAATAACACTCACCGTCAAAGGAAAGTATAACATATCACAATAAAATTATTTGATAGATTATGGATGTGAAAAATGCCTCATGGACCCCAAGAATACAAAGACCTATAAACTATTTATGACCAATACATAGGTTAACTTACCATCTCCCATACATTAATATCCATTCGTGTAAATTTTTTTACCTTTCTTATAAGATGTGATCTAACTCTATTTAATAAATATAGGAATATATTATTAATATAATGGTATATTGATATATCAGTAAATTTGATTGTATATTAGATTTATTTTTTCTAAAATTAAATGTAGCATGCTATATAATAGCATATTAATGATTAAATCTAGTAATAAACTGATGCATCACTATGTCAATAGTGTATTATAATTTTTTCCTTAAATCCACTTAATCAATAAAGGCTAAATATCAATTTTTATATTTTTAATATCTTAAAATTAAAAATCAAATTTTTAATTACATAAAATGTAAAAAACTAGTAGTCAAACATTAAAATCAAACAATTGAACTTATTTTATTTTATCTATAATTATATATAAGAGTAAATAAGTTTATAAAGAAATAAATTATTATTCTAGGATAACTATGGAAAGACTAATTTAAAACAAATAACTTTTGCAAAATTCATAGAGTACTGGGCCATTATGGAATTAAGTAAGGTACCTTTTCCACAACTAGTTAAGGAAATTAAGTAAAAACCTCTTCCCATAGGATGATATAAACTTAATTGAATAAGGCAGCTTTAAGGATTATGAGGTGCTATAAAAGACTTTGAATATATTCCAATTATATAACAGAATTATGTAAGTTAAGATATGGTTTATGGATGGCTTATAATAAGGGCTTACTCCTAATTATAGTTGAGCTTGATTCATTATCTATTGTTAATGCTAAGTGAAAATCTCTTTTACCTTCTATTCATAACTTATTGAAAATTACAAGGCTTTGTTGAATGTTTTCAAAAGATCTATTATCAATAATGGTTTTAGAGAAGCTAATTATATGGTTAATTATGTTGCCAAAACTTTTGTAAATATGTCTAATAACCTTTGTATTTTGGAATCTCCACTTGTTAGAGCTCATTTATATATATATTTGGAAATGTTATAGGCGTTTTTAAGCCTAAACTTCATTTCTATTTAGTCGTATTATATAATTCCTTGTTGGAACAAAATAAATAAATAAGTTGTCATGATTCACCTGACTATGATAAATATGGAATTCATTTTTCAATTTCCACAAGCTTATCTAATTCTACTTTAATTTCACTATATAGATACAATAAAATAAACTATTTTTTATAATTATTATTAAAATATTTATATTAGTATTTACATTTTATATCTAAATATTCACATTACAATTAAATATGGTGTTAAAGAGAATTCTACTCTCAAATTACTAATAATGGCTAGGGAATTGTAACATATAAATCTATAAAATATTTTTAAATAAAATTAGTAAGTTACAAATTCAATAAGAAGATAACCTACTTAATAAAATATAATCAACCATACACAATTATTTTATATTATTTATGTATACAAATATTTCAAGTTTCAGTCATATCTATGTTTCTATCTTATGTCATATATCACCTTTGTTCATAATGATAGCATACAATAGTCAATAAGAAAATACAAGGTATTACCCATTTAACTCGCATTCACATATTAACACAATCATTCTATAATCTTAAAGTAACAAATGACACATAATTATGAAAATTATAGATAGTATCAATAGAATCTAGTGTTAGTAGATTACTCTTATCTAATCTACTAGATCAGCTTATCTATTATTTTCTTCGCCTACTCCCCATGAATACTTGGGTAAGATATGACATAAGACGTGACATGAGTGCTTAGCATGAGATATGAGGTGACAATTTCTGACATCTATTAGAATCACTCCACTTTTTATAAGAAAGAGACCTTAGGCAAAAAGTCATACATTGTTATTATTCACAAGCAAAAGTTTTCAAGGCTTAACTTTTGATGCGTATACAAAAAAAAACCTAAGTTATAGTACAAGTACAAATAAATAAAAGAACATACATCACTTTACGCATGCCTTTATGCTTATCTATTCACAAATATTTTTAATTCAATATTATTTCACAATATTTCATTAACATGCCCTCCATATCTCTATACTAGTCCTTCCAATTCATCTTTTCAATCAACAATTCATCCCCATTGGAATTCATCATAATATCAATTACATTCACAATCAATAAATATTTATTTATAGTTATAAAATGATTCACATACAATTACATATCCTTAATAAAGTTTACTATAATAATTTATTATATAAATATTTACTAAACATTTCTAAAACATATCTATATACATAAAATTTTATATTACATCATACATTATCATATTCTTTTATCATCAAGTATGCAAACATACATTCATAGTTATCCCAATTCAATACTTTGTTCTTATCTATACTATATAACACATTAATAATTCGATTCCACTATTATGCATATCATTTAATAAGATAAAATCTTCATAGTTTACTTATACATACAACTTAAATACCTTAAATAAATTTAATTTCTTATCATACATAATTATTCTTGGTAATAAAGTGGTACTTAAATACCCTCTTTAAATATGAGACTTTAGAATTAAAGTATGAAACTTGTACTCAAATGGCATATAGGAATATAACCATTCAAAGGTTACTGGATTAAGCATACTTACGTATGACTTTAATAGTACTAGTCCTGTGATCATACACTATTGCAATCCAAAGAAAAGGCCTCTTATAAGTATTTGAATATTCGAAATGGGTTCCAAGCTAGTATTCAAATACTTTCTAGAATTTTCAAATTTTTTTAATAAGGTCTCCATGTAAATTTGCAAAACTTAACTCAAAAATACTTATGCCTCATTTTAAACTTAAAGAATTTAGTTTATTAGCAACTTCAAAACACTTTCAAACTTAAGATATCAAACAAATAATTTTATCAATACATTCATACAATCAAACACCAATATATTATAGGAATGAACACTTATACTAAATATGTTAACAATTTACAATTTCACTCATCACTATACGTTATGGTCAATTATACATGTATATATTTCGATTTAATTATTTCAATATGTATGCCATACAATCTTATAATGTTATATAGTTATACAATTCATAAAAATTGGAAGTAATCTACTACTTAAGTATATTACATGGGTCTACAAAATGAAAGTAATCTACTACCATAATCTATTACTTAGTTTACAAAGTAAGGATAATTTACTACCATAATCTATTACTTAGTTCATAAATAGGAGATATTTTACTGCTGTATTCTATTATCTAATTTACAAATAATAAGTATTCTACTACTATATTATATTACCTAGTTCATAAATAAGAAGTATTCTACTATTGTAATTTATTACCAGCTCTTTAAAATGACGTAATTAACTACTATAGTAGACTATTTGCATTCAGAAGCAACCATTTAAGTGATATTCAACTATGATAATCGAATATAAACCTAAGAGATACATTCTTCAAGTTGTATTCAGCTATTATATAAGTTAGGTTTCACTAAATTTCACCGAATAAAACACCTACTTTATCCATACGTTATTAGCTACAATAAAACTAAATAAAAATTTTACAATCAAACCATATTCATTAGCACCAACTCACAAACATAAAAATTTTAACCATTAATAAATAAATATAACACATCATTAAAATCCCTAGTTTCTTCTATTTATTAATCAAAAATTATATTTATACAATTAATAAATATTTAAATAGATTATTTACTTGATGATAGAGGATATAAGGAGAAATAGATGAATTGGTTGGTTTGGTCCTATCAATAGCCAAACAACAAAAATAAATTGAATCCCTAATTATTCATCTTTTAAAATCAAAACTCCCTTAAAAATATAGTTTTAAGAAGAAATTACTATTTAAAAATGAATGGATAAGAATTCCTTAAAGTTACCAAGCTTAATCTTATAATAAAAATGATGAATTTAAGTTAAGAAATAATCTATGAATATGTTAAAAGAATGGGAAGTTTGTCAAAAATTATAAAGGAAAAAATGAAGAAAATCATAGGAGAAAAAGGGTTTTAAAGGTTCTAAAGACAATTTAATAATTTTTAGTGAATCTCTAGAGTAAAATAAGAAAATAGTATCCTAAATCTCCTCTATATATCCTGTCATCAAAACTAATTATAGCCTATCTTTTATTTAACTTTATTCTTCATGCATATAATATAATATTTTATTTTCTTTAATTAATCTCTTACCCTAAACTAATTCACATTGATTTATTAGCATTACATATATAAATTGTTGATGAGATAAATGGATAAATTAAAATTTAATTTTATGTAATCCTATAACCAATTTAATTCTTCTTATTTTTGCCATAAAATTTCATTTTTTATGCAAAATCTCACCCTAATTATATCTATAAGAAATTATTAATTACCATATTTAGGAAATAATTATAAAATAATCTTAATTTCCTAAGAATGTTGCATAAGTGTAATTATATGTATAGTAATTATAGAATATTTCAAGATTTTACAATTTTCTTATCCACCAATGCCTTTGAATTCAATCAAAACAATATCATATTAATCATTGCATTTGTTACCCTTATTTTATAAAGATTAAACTCTTTGAAAATGTAAAATGCATTCTAGAGGATAATATACAATACCACAATTCTTGATAAGTAAATCAAGAAAGTGAGTAGGAAGTAATACCATACTAGTTGATTTACATCCTCCTTACTAAGTATAAGCAAGTTGAGGATATATTGCCATTTTATTTTATCGTAAATTGATCTATCATGGTTTTTATTCTAAGATATAGTTCGATGCTATTTAAAATCTTTAATAGAAAGAATATTTATAGGTAACTATTCAACAAGTAGCCATCAAAACATGCTTTTAAGGGAAATATTTTTAGTTGAAATAGTAAATATCAATAACTTGGAGGGAAAAAATAAAATAAAGGAGTAAAAGGGTTAAAATATTATTATTGGTATTAATTTTTATTCTTTTTCATGGTTAGATAAAGATTCATTCTTTTTTTTTGTTATAATTTTTTTTTCATAATAATAGAAATGATATTGATTCTTAAGGTAGAAAAATTAAGATATGATCTTAGAAATATAAGAAGTGATGGTAACAATATAGCAAATGTTTTAACTTTATTATTACTCATACCAAAATTGGGCTTATGGAAATGGTTTAGCATAAAATTATAAGGTCTATTTAAAGATATTTTTATTTTTATATTTTTAAAAATTATTCTTAAAAATATTTTTTTAAATTGATGGAAAATAAAGAATAAAAGGTGATCGGTATTACAAATAAAAAAATTATTTAATTATATAATTGACATTAAGAATAAAAAAATAAGTTAAGAAAATAGTTAAAAGTTATTTCTATTTTTAAGTTACACATTTGAAATTATAGTTTTTAAAAATAGACTTTAAAGTTTTATATAGATTCTTCTATTTTTAAAAATAAAAAATTATTTTTTAAAAATAGTAAACAAATAGATCCATATTTTTTTCCTTTTTTACTTTTAATATAAAAAGAAAAAAAAGGCAAAATAAGGATATTTTCTGTTAACAAGGCAAAATTCTATAAAATAGCTATAACCTTCATTTTCATGGCTTCAACTCTGGTAGCTCTTATTGCTAAATAGGGTTATTGTTTTCTTATGGATAATTTGTGCAAATGTCTTTCCTTAGAAAGACCTCCTACATAGAAGGCATGTGGTAAATGATGCAAATTTTCTTATATGTTATGATATTGAAACCAAATAGCATTTATTCCTTAGTTGCATCTTTGCTCAAGCTTTGTGTTTTGGATTTGATCTATCTATAAGAACCATAAACCTGAACATTGAGGATATTAGGAATTGGACAGGGGCATACCTCTAAGCTTTCTTGAAATAACCTAGTCTTATAATGGATCTTATATGCTTAACAAATATAATCCTTTATATGATTTGGTATATTTGCAATCATGTTCTCTTTAGATAAGTTGAAGTGGATATGTTACAAGCTTTATATTTAGTTCAAAGATGGACTAAAGAATACATCCCTCCAACAAATTTAGGGTGAAACAATTCCATATGAAATTCCTAGAGCTTATATGGTCTAAAGATGAAAAGTTATTTTGCCTAAGTCAAACATTTAGAGTAAGTTAAAAGCTGTTTTTATGCTTGTAAATGCAAGCTTTGTAACAAGCGAATGTTAAAATGTAGATGCTTGATTTTTAAAAGGCATAAGTTAGAGTTCACTAATGTTTGTCTTCTTAACCACTAGACATAAACACATAAGGAATTTCTGGTTAATTGGTATGAATTGGTCTTGAAGCTCCAAAAAATGTCAAATGAAAGACTCCTAGTGCAGAGTAGTTTGAAAGGGATTAAGCAACTATTAAAAAGGCTTAGATTTTCACTAACAAAAAAGCTTAGAAATATAGCTCACAAGGCTAGCTTTTTTATTGGTGTAAAGTGGAATCCTAAGGTGAAATATGCTAGAAACTTTAGTTTAAGGCTAACTAACATATTTAGTAGTTGTCACATTTTAAATGCTAAGCTTCTATGAAATAGGTGGCATCTCTTTCCTTATTAAGCATTTATCTACTCTTTTTGTGGAAAAAAATTTACTATAATTTTCATATATTTTTTTATATGCAACCCAAACAAAATATGGTATTCACACTGTCATAATCTTAAAAGAGAGAATATGCTTTGGCATTTGAGTTAGCCTTTTGGTAGTAATAAAAATTTAGGATTATTTAAATTTTATTTTTAAAAATATTTTAGAGTTTTTAAAAATAAAAAGTACTAAAAAAATTTTTGGTAACATGTTCCTAGATTCTTTTAAAAAAAATTGTTCCTAGATTTCTTCTTTTGAAAAAAAATTATCCTTTACCATATTTTTCATATACATTTTTTTTATTTTTTATATGTAATCCAGACAAAATATGACATTTACATTACCACACTCTTAAAAGACAAAATATATTTTGCCATTTGAGTTAACTTTCTAGTGGTAATAAAAATTTGTCCCTATATTTTAAAAATAATTTAAAGTTTTTTAAAAAAAAAGCACCAAAAAAATTTTTTGGCAACATGTTTCTATATTTTATTTTTAAAAACTATTCCTAAATTTCTTGTTTTAAAAATAAATAAAAAAGAATAAATTTTAAATATTTTCTTAATTTATTTTTTTGTTCTTTATGGCAATTTTGTAATTAAATAAAATTTTTATTTATTTACTTCATCAAACATCCTCTGTTTATATTTTTCTCAAATTCAAAAATAATTTTTTTAAAAAAATAATTTTTAAGAATAATTTTAAGAAAATAAAAATATATTCAAACCATTTATTTATCGTATCATATGCAAAATATTGGGCCTCGGGCCCAAGGAAGGTCCAATTTTTTGAACCATTATTGCTCATTTGTTTGTTAGTCCAAGCAGATTTCGTCAACCATAGTCCTTGTGCTGACTGATCTAATGAGTGTTGGACTGGGTCTTTTGGTATAACTTTCAAATTCCCATTAAAGCCATCCTTTCCGGGCAGTTATCCATTTGATGTTGCTTCTTCCAGCATCCAATGAAAGGAAACTGGGTTTTTGCCATTTGCAGAGATGGCTATATTCTTTAAAAATATATAATAATTATACATGAATTAAACATTATTAAACATAGCTGAATGGCAAAGAATTTCAGCTTCACGAATATCACAATAATAATTACAAAAAGAGAAAATTATAAAAATAATAAATGACAGAATAGCACTACAATAACGATCAATATAATCATTTATTTATGACCCACTTTGCAATTTGCTATTGGCCATAAGCCTCGGTCCCAAAAAATGACACAAGCAAAAATGAAATAGAAAAATTATAGAAATAATTATTTTTTCAAAATGTAGCCTTGTAACTATTTTTCCTGTAGCCAAAATAAAAAGGTGTACTCTTTTTTTGGGGCACAATAATTAAGTAGTAGGTTCGGAGAAAATAAAGTGTGTGGTATTACTCATTCCAATAAATCATTTCTTTTTACCGTTTGAAAAATAGATAATTGTCAATTTTATGTTTGTTCTCTTTTCCGGGGAAAAAAAAAGAAAAGTAAATCCGTTTCTTCAGATTTCTCCCACTGTAGACGTCTGTCGGAAGATTACCACCGATTTTGATTGCGTATCTGACACCCGAAGTTGTAGCTTCAGTTGAAGCGGTTTGCTCGATCCTCAAATCCATCAAAGGTATCTTAGAATCCAACTTTCCTGAGTTATTTTTCACCTAATGGTGTTTTTTTCTACCAATTTTCCTGTACCTACAAACCCTACTATTTTGTTAGTTTCTGTCAATGTATATTACCTGCAACGAACCCAATCCTTCTATGTTTATTTGTAAGTCTTCAATCGTCACAGGTTGTTTGTTTCCCGAGGTTTATTGACTTTCTTTCCCTAAGTAGAAACAAAAACTGGTACAACTATATATGGATACTTCAATTACCGTCAGTGATCGTTCAGTAAAACTGATCAAATTTTATTGGATATCATTGAATCTCTTTACATGCAGTTGCTTGAAATTTTTATGGATTTAAAATTAAGAATGATGAAATATTATAAATTGAACTAGTTTTGAATCTTGATGGAATTCAATCACGTGAATGTAATATTTACCTTGGCACGTAATGCTCTTAGCTGCTTGGAACTCTACTGGTCATGGTCAAGTTTGCTGTATATGTAAGCGCTGGTTTTTACTGTATTCAATGATGATGATCTCCTTCCCATGCATGAGAATTGGTGGTGATTCATAATCTTCATTCCCGAGCGTTGGCATTTTGACTATTTGATTTAACTTTCTCTGCTATCCCTTGCAGCTGAATCTGGAATTAGATTTGCTAAGGATTGGCTGGTGCATTGCCTATGAATATGAACACTGTGAGCTTGTAATGCTTTTGCATTATTAAAACATGGACGCTGTGATGCCAGTCTGCCCTGATTCTAATACTCATCTTCAACCGGAGACTTTAATCCAAAATGGAGATGCCAGCGTATCCTCATCCACCACGAATGTCCTGATGTCTCAGCAACCAGGTCAATTTCTGCTCCTCAATTTTATTTTGGTTCTCTTAATCATGCCAGCTTTGATCCATGAATTAATGAGAAGTAAAATGTTTTTTCTTACTTGTGAATTGCCAATACCATGTACAGCACCTAAAAAGCCAACAAGGCAATGGGCTGCTTGGACTCGTCAAGAAGAGGAAAGCTTCTTCACTGCATTGCGACAAGTTGGCAAGGTATATATTTATCTCAATTTATAATAAACTCATGCTTGCTTTTTAGTTATTATAACATTTTCTAATTACGTTATATTGAATGCAGAATTTTGAGAAAATCACTTGCCGTGTCCAAAGTAAAAACAAGGATCAGGTATCTATTACCAGACCTATTGTTCACATTTCCCCTGGGTGTTTACTAAGCAGATGTTTGTGATTTGTTACCAGTAATACTGCATATCACTTGTTTATTTTCCTTTTGTCACTGCCATTCTTCTGTGGCTGACTGACTGTTTATCTACTTGCAGGTTAGGCATTATTATTATCGGCTTGTGAGACGGATGAACAAGCTTCTTGGTCCAGGGTTATGTTTGGATGCTAAAAACTCTAAAGATACTAATGCTGCAATGCTTCGCTGGTAATATTAATTAGAGTCTGATTGGTATTTGCTATATGGTTCCATGATGAAGGATTTTATGGTTTGAAATTCATTGTGTGAAGCACATGCTTTTTGATGGGAATCTGCTAAATAGCATATGGCATAGGGGGACTATTTGGGTTTCTAGTACAATTAGTTTGTAGTAATTCTCCAAGTTAGAACTGTAGCAAAGTTGTACAAAATTTTTGCATTGAAAGTTTCTCAGAGTGACAGTGATTCTCACTTCTCAAGATTTCTGACCTTTTCCATAGGTGGTCCTTATTAGAAAAGTATAGCTGCCAAGCCTCAAAGCTTCACCTGAAGCCCCGAAGATTTAAAATATTTGTAGAAGCCTTGGTTAGTCAATATCTATTTCCATCCAGAAAAATTTTATATTATACAAAGTCAATATCCTAGGTATATGCTGGGGCTGACCTATATTTGTTGCAATGAAGGAGCACCAACTTTTGAAAGACCGGAAGAAGAATGTTAGGAAGCGACCTCTGCAGGGGGAAAATTGTCCTCCTCCTATTCCTAGCACTGGCACCAATCAATGTAGAGCATTAGGTAATGATGCTCGTGCTGTTAAATTAGTTCTTGTTGACAGTCAAAATATCCAAAAACTAGGACCCTCAAAAGCATCACCAAAGCGCCATGCTAACATGGGTGTAAACCGCAATAATGCTAAGGGAGATTCTACTACCATGAAACCTAGGCAACGAAGGAAATCAGGTGATTATCTTCTTTTTCTTCATGTTTGTTTTTATCAATTTTTGGCTACTAGTTTGCATTTTATGTTAATGTCTCCTGATGTGTAAATTAAATTTCCATAAGTACTGTTCTTATCTTAATTTTTTGTAGAAAGGAAACCTTAAATGAGTTTCATTGTCACTGATTGTCAGCAGGTATGTTCACAGCAGCTGCATATAAAAAGTGGGAGAAAGCTGCAATTGCTGGGGTATCTTTGGTTGCTGATGCTGCTGAGCATTTGGAACGAGCTGCCCATGTTAAAGAGGTTGAACATGACCAAGAAGTTCCAGGTAGTTTTACCTGCATTTTTGCTCTAATAAGGACACACATCTCTGAAATGTGTGAGTCTTTACCTTGACTATTTCACGTTCATTCCAGGGAAAAAGGGTTCTGATCCTGTTGTTAATGTTCCGTCTTCTTTGCCAACATTTCCACAAAATCACTTGGTGGACAGCAGTGTACAAAATACTGTAAAACTTAAGCTCCAGTTATTCCCAATTGATGATGATACTCGAAGAGCCTTGGAAATGGTGAGCATACATAAAAACTAAGTGTCTGACTGTTGCAATTCAAAAGTGCTTTGATTGCTACAAATATCTTGATTTCCCTTTTTATTTTTTATTTTTTAAGGATAAACATAATCCATATCTGGAGCTTACTCTTAGCACTCGGAAAAAAATATCATCAATTTTGGAGCATTTGAACCGTAAATGGGGTAAGTCAAGCATAGCAATTGGAGATTTGATGCTTTTCCCTTATGGTACTCAAAGGGAAAGCTTGAGTAGCGGTCAGAAGTGGACACAAGAATCTACTCTTAGTGCCGCAGATGTATATGCAATGATTGGAAGTCCTCCTGTATTCCGTTTAAGGTACAAATTTGCCTTGTTGTCCTCAACTTGACTTCCTTGTAATTAAATAGAATGACTACCCATAAGATCTGTATTGAATTGGTAGGAAAACTAAATGAAATAGTTCTTAATTAGTTCATTTTACTAGGTTGAAGAAAGTAACAGAATATTCACAGGTTCCAGATGCCCCTCTCTAGTCAACAATTGGCTCGATGAGGTGGCCTTTTGGGTCCTATCCTCATTTTCATTCTTGTCTTGCATTGATTTACCTTAAGTAAGAAAAATTAGTGATTAAAGTAGCTAGGAAGCTTGGATGCAACAAAAATATTTTTCTGAAGTGTAATATGCAAAGAATTTTATTGACCATGGACAAATTTGGCTCTGACTCTATTCGCATATCCATGTTAAGGTATGGTTGGTTCTCCCATACTGAACTTCAGTCGCTAAATGTGCAAGTGCCTGTAGCATCTGGCTGTATGAGTGGAGAGTCCAACATTGATATGGCTAGAGCTAAGAATCAAACTGTGGATTCAGCACCTCTCTGTGTACCATCAACTAAAAGTCATACTATGGATCTCTGTGAAGATCCAGAAACATCCATGAACAGAAATCCTTCTCTCTCCAGTACTCCAATAGACGTGCCTACTACAAGAAATGACAGTACTCACCTGAATCCAAATGTTGAGAAGTCTTCTGGTCATACATGGCATGAAAATGACACTGAAGATGGATCTACAGCCAGACAAATGGAAGACACGGTAACTGTCCTTTTGTCATCTTTGTTTTCAATTATCTGTCATTAGACTTATTACTATTGTCCGTATCTTCTAGTGCTTTTCTTTTGAGCTTTAACTGATTTTTATCTTTTCAGGAGGAGTTGAGATTAAGCAATGGCATGGGACTATCAGCTGGTGAGTGGGCTGACAGCCTTACCAATATTAGCGTTGGAGACCTACTTTCAGGGGTGTCCCAGGATCCGGAAGATAGTGGCATTGGCCAGCCTATTGAAGAGAATTTCCAAACTCTTCAGCAGATTCCTTTTAGCAGTGACTCGTTTGATGCTGCTATTGCTGCTCACATATCTAGACAACAAGACAAGATGGGACATCAACCAACTCTGGCAATGCATACATCATCCATCTGGGATGCTGAGGAAACATGTGATGCTTTCTTCTTCAAAAAGGATACCATTCCTCATGAAGGTGGTTCTTGTTTATCTCCCATTACCTCTGTAGAATCTTACAAGCAGTCTCCTGGAAGAAGTCCCAAGTGCTCTGTGGAAGAGGTTGAGGTGGCATTTCCCAGTTTTGGTTATTTACTGCAAATTGCCTGCAGAGTGAAGTGATATCTAATTTTTGTTATTTTGACTGCTGCAGCCACACGAAAAAGAGAGGCCTGTGGATGATATTGATCAGACAGACCATACGGATGTTTGTCAGACTGATGCAGATATTTGTGATCATTCAGCAAAGGATTTCAGTAGTATAGCAGATACATATTGGGTATGTTTTTAGCTCTTTTGACGGCATATCTATATAATATCCATAAAAATAATACTAAAAAGAAACATCTTATTCTTTTGTCAACAATTTCTGATCTCTAGTGGATCTCTCAATAGGATTCGACTAGATGTAGTTTTGACCATTTGTCAAAGAAAAAAATGAATGGATCTTTTAGAATTCCCAAGGAAGGGAACTGTCACCTTTGTTTTTAAAAGATATCATTGGTCCTATCTAATTTACACCTGTTCTGGTAGTTTTTTATGATTTCTAGCTGTAATATGACGCCACATCATCTTTCTTTTCAATCATGTTGCAGCCTGATTCATTGGGGCCCTTGGATTTGGATATACCATCCACCAAGTACCATAATGAAGATCTAATTTTAAGTGATAGTCTCAGTGGTTTGAGTCGCTTGATAGCCAGCAGCTTGGATGCATTCCAGAATTGCTCCTTTTTTGGGTTTGACAAGAAGGAAGCATCATCAACTGTGGAGCCTTGCGAAACTGCCTCCTTTTCAGATTTTTAAAATTAGAAGTGGCGTCTAAGTCCTCACCTGATACGATGATGCTAATGTTGTCCTTTCAAGGCATCAACTTTTGCGGTTAAAGTTTGTTGAAGATAACCATTTTTTTGACTGACTCCAGCAGTACGAAGTCTTTGAACCACAACTCTTTTCCTGTATATGGTTCTCTGATGTGGTTCTCTTGCCATCTGTAAAAAAAATGTTATGGGAGAATGTCGTAGCTTGAATCTTTAGCTCGGATCATCAGCTTGTGAAGAAACATTCCCTCTTGATTTTAATTCTTAGCTTCTGTACATTGTATCATGGCCGAGATTGGTTTGTTTCTTTTTACACTAATGAACAGTAACTTAATCATCCAAGCTGATCTTACTCATTCCTTTTCAGCTTTTGGTGAAATGAAAATTGCTATAGGACTCTCTCTGTAATTTTTTTTTCTTTCTGGTGAATGGCTATGCTTGCTGATTAATTACGATCTTTTTCAAATATTTTTAACGTGTACTCACCAGTTTAACTAACTGTGCTGGCCCAATAGAGTCATGTAACATACAATACGTTTTCAAGCTGCCAAGAATGTGAACTCGTGCCCTGATAGAGGAAAGTTAAAGAATCGAAATCAGGACAGGACTTGCCTCATCCATCTTTAAAGTGATGGATATGTTGTGTTTGTGTCTATTTCGTATGTTTTGTTTGGGTTGTTCGGTGGCTTAGTATCTCTTAGGGTGAGTTCTTCCATCCATAATCGGTATGGTTACAATTTGACTTCCATGAGAATATGACTCGTCTTTTAAGACAGAATCACGAATTCGACGAGTTACTTCTAATTCATTTGCAGCCTTAGGAGGTAAATGAGCCCTTTACGGAGGTTGCAATGTCAAGAAAATAATTACGCCTCGAAGAAGAACAGATTGTAACGACAACGTTTATTATACACCGACAACATTTGGAGGACCTCCGGCTATATGCCGTATCGGTGACTTTTCAAGTATAGTTTGCCTTCGATTGCTGTGAAAGTAAGACTTGTATTTTGTTTCTCTTCCTAGTTCTATCTTAAAACTGTCATTAGATCTTGCAGCAGTTGCATAACAAGAGAGTTCATCGTTATCATTTATCAAAGTACAATCACCAAAAGATGCATGAAAATCATTCACTTAAATATCAACATCAAAACACTTGCTAAGTTACTAGCCAAGAAAGACAATTCATGTCGGCACTAGAATTTCTCCATATCCACCAAAACTTCTCTCCGAGCTCATACTGATACATATCGCAAATATAAGCAGAACAACACCAAGTCCACCCAATAAAACTACGTGCCTTCCACCACTATCAACTCTCTTCCCTGCTACCGCCATAACCTCACCTCTGTCAACCTCATCATCTTTTTCCTCAAAATCACCGACAGCCAAACAAGGTGTTGAGGACCATGAAGACGAATATGACTCTGGCAAAAAATCAGGTAAGCCTTTCGTACCATCAGAGTCATCCTCAGAACCATAATAAGACACTGACCTCACTTCACTTTCTTGAACTATATCATTCAAGCCATTATATACTTCTTCCGCTTCATTCGGGGGTTCAAAAAGCCGCCGGCGGCCTTTCAACTTGCCGGTTTCAATGGCTGCCCTGCGCTCTAGGATTGTTTCATGCGCAGCCAAATCCCTAGTTCGCATATTCCATTCTTGTTCGAGAGGACATGAATGATCATGTTGTTGAAGCTTAGACATGAGGTCTCTCGGAGAGTTGTCAAGCAGTTGAGTAGCTTTGATTTTGATGGCTTTTGAATCTGTGAAACATCTGCGTGAAACTCTCGTGTTGGAATGCTTATAGGCGTCCCAGTCCTGTTGCAAATTCTTGTAAAGCTGTTGCAGTTTTCCTTCGCTTTCTTCTGCTTTTACTCGGTGGCTTTTCATGGTGGGGACCGGAGACGCTTCCTTTTCTAGGTGACTGTCGGCCTTTATTGCTTCTTTCTCGGCCATCCTCTCATTCCATCATAGCATGAAAATTTTCAAGCAATAGCATTTAACCTGATGGGTTCAATTTGTTTTGAAAGTGGTGAGATAGCAGCGGGATAAGAGAAAACTGCTCTTGTTTGGTTAATTTTTTTAAATTCAGATTTCAGAATAGTTTGTTGGGATCATGAAAAACTTTCGGATCTTTTTACATAAACATCATGCATTATGCGAAACTAATTGTAAATTAGGTTAAATTAAACATAATTGATTAATTAATATGCAATATTTTATATGATATATATTATGAAAAACTTTTGGGATCTTTTTACATAAACATCATGCATTATGCGAAACTAATTGTAAATTAGGTTAAATTAAACATAATTGATTAATTAATATGCAATATTTTATATGATATATATTTCACACCACCTTGAAGGGGCATGAATCATATATATTATCACATCATTAACATAGTTAGTTTGCCTTTTTTCATTTTTTAACATTATGAACCAAATCAATTACATTTTATTTGTAATAGAAATAGAGTAGAGTTTTAGGAGGAGGAAATTTCTTATGAAGAGTCTCTACAAACCAAACTTTACTCAAACACGATCCTCACAATAGCTTAATACCAGAAAGCCCACCTCTTATTTTCCTTTTTCCATCCAACGTGATTAAATAACTTTGCTTTTAACTTGTTTTGATCATTATTATGCTTCTCCTTCCCACACACTTATGATGGCGTATTTCTATCTCTCCTTTTAATCCTTTATTCCAATCACCTTCTAATAGACAATCAAACTGTCAGTTCCCCACCAAACATGTTTTCCACAAACAACCCGCCACATTGTTTAACGCTTTTGCTTAATTGGGTCACTACCATACTTTCAACCATGCAGAGGCCACAGTAAAAAAATTATAACACTCTAAAATGGATCCTATCTTTAAATCAAATAAACAGTGTCATTATCTCGTCATTGTAAGAAATTATCTTACTGTGGGCATCCATAGGGGAAAATATAAACAATAAGCCAAGTGAACTACAAAGAATGGGAATACATTGGTTGGACAAACTATTCCTTGATAATGGATGATAATCAGTTTTCACAGGAAATATACATTTCTTTTAGCTGTCCACATTGATGGGAAATTTTTTACCCTCAATAGATAGCCTAGGAAAGTACAGTACCTAAGAACAATAATTGGTACTAAGCACAAAAACGATAGACTAAGTCACTTTCTCTGACTATGCAATTGATTGTTCTCCTAAAGATCAAATTCAAATTTACTAGTGGATCAACTATCTCTTCACTTCTGGAAATTGAGCAGGTGGACCGTTGATTTTAATTCTTCAGATCAAATATTCTTCCTCGCTTGTCAATTCAGTTTCCCGCATTTGAGTCTGAAATGTCTTCTATAATGCCCTTCCCATCCAATGCGTCAAAAAAGAAGAAATTTTTAAGGGGATCTCCTTTCCCAGAGATTGCTTTAATTACCTCCTACAAGATCGATCAAAGAGTCAACCATAACTGAACAACTCATAACATGGTTGAAAGCTAAAACAAAATTGAAAGGATAGAATACCTGTCCAAGGATTCCCCCAATAATGGCACAAACTGGAGGAAACTCTGTTCTATTTGTTACCAATCTCTCTAGAAGGGCATCAGACACGTGAGTTTCATTGACAGACTGCCAAACACAAACCACAAAATAAGAAGGTGAACAAGTTACGCAAACCAAAAACGAAGAATTCCAGGTAGCATACTTGTGTAGCACAAAGCTCCTTTTTCAGCTTGAGAACACTAGGAAGATCTGCAATCGAAACATCCCCTGGACTACGTCCTTCAGACTCTTCAAACTTCTCTATCACTGAAGCAGATAGAACCTGTTGTTAGTGTCACAAAAGCTGGCCTCTTATCCCTATTATTGGTATTATTCCTAGTACGAAGATCCACTCGCTGTCCCATTTAAGCAGTTGTCTACACATTTAAGCCTATTTCTTAATAAATTCCAATCAGTTATTACTCACTTCACTAAGGTCTTGAAAAGTAAATACTAGAATTCAGTGCACCTCTCATAGCAAAGTACAGCTTTGAAACCTTTCGTGGAAGTGCCTTCCAAGGTACCGATACTGCTTCCTGCAACATAACAGTGACAAACACCAAGTTTAAAAATTGCATGGAAACATCTGAAACCAAGTAAGACATGAAGTCACACCTCAAAACTTGGATATTGTAACTGGCATTCAACAGTTTCATCCAATTTTTTCTGCAAAATAGAAATGCAGCATAACAATGAAATTATCGGCAGTACTCATCATGAAGAATTTGCAAGCACACAGGATATGTATTTCATGCACAGGATTTGACCCAAAAAGAGGGGGGGGGAAAACCAACAAAGCCAAGACTCAAGTACCACGGGAAATTAAAACCAAAAAGTAGTACCTTTGAATATTGATAGTCCTGCAGATCAACAAAAACTTCACCGCAAGAATCTCTGCAGTCAACAGCATAAAATGCTACACGCTTTGATAGCTTTCGGCATTTGTCATTAATCAGCTTCTGCAGAAAAAGAGAAGATACAATTATAAACAAATCATGTAACCAAAAGCCCTCGAGAAAGGGAAGTTGATGTCAAGGTATTAACAAGGTTATTATTTGATATCACAATAACATAATTCTCGGAGAAAGAGTTGGTATAGTACCTTAGAAGTATGTGAGGAACAGCTGACAACCACAACATCAAACCTGTTGAAGAACTCAACTTCAAAGCCTGACAAATCACCTGAAGCCCATACCACAAACTCAAGTATAAACAATGAAATGAAAATAGTGTTAAATATAAGCCCATAATGGGTAGAAGTCAAAACGAATACCCTTCTCCACTGAAACGCGGACCATAGGGTTGAAGTCTTTGAGTGAATCACAACAAAGCTCAGCAACAGTCTTTCCTCTATACATACTTTCATCAAGCGGAACGAGGAAGTTTGAAGAAAGTGCCTCCTCATTCGCTACCCGATCATCCACTAAGGTCAAACTACCTACTCCCGCCAGAACAATATTCTTGCAAAACTAGACACATGAAACCTTCTTAGACATGCTCACAAAAATAAGACAAAATATAATTAAAAAAATGCTAAATAGAAAAACTAAATAAATAAAACTAAGATGTACGAAATGTTATTTTCTGTATCCATCTGTGATACCAGACACGACACAAGTACCGGGTATACCTCAGCCACAGTTCCTTTAATTCCATAGACGAGAATGTGAGCTTTGCTTAGCCTACAAAAACAGAATCACAAACAAAAATTAAAATTGACACACTCACCGCTCAACATATACAGAATCATTAGATAAGAAAAAGCAGAATCAGATTAGTTTCGGACTCTGTGAAACACAAAAGAGGGCCAAAATAAGAAAATCAAGTTAAGAGGAACTATAGAAAAAGAAGAAAATAGGGGAGAAAAATACCTTCTTTGAGCGTCAGCACCCCAAACCCTAATCTGTCGGTCGTACAATGCGGTCTCCTGTTCAGTCAGCTCCTCGCCCTCCATTGCCAGGCACAACCTATTACACAATAACATCAACCACAACTAACTCAAACTAATTTCATCCGGAAAGTCTGAATAATCAAAGCAAGCATGAGCTTACGAGGTTGCCTCACTCGGAATTCTGAAACCAAACAGATGTTGTTCCGTTGCTCGGAAAATTAAAGACTACGGAATACTACTACTCTACTTGCGCATTTTAAAGGGCCTTCATTTTCCATTTTCAGCACAGCTAATCAGGGCAATAAAACATGGGCCACAGTGGGCCAACATTTCTAGGCCCGCATCCTCTATGAATTCACCTTACCTTCGGCATGAACTGGATCACAATTGGTTACGGTATCTTGGACCCGAAGGCCGCCAGTGACCACATAAAAAACCATCACTTCAATCCTTCTAAATTCTAGGCCTCTAGGGTATGGATATACACGTGCACATTGAAATTATTAAGGAGGTTTAAATTTCCTCAATTTTCTATTTTTATCCTTTTTTTATTTTTGGAAAAAAAGAAAAAATCCCCTATTTTGAGATTTGTAGATTTTTTACCTATCCTCCAATATTCACACTTCCCATTTTATAATAGTATATAGTTGGGAATTAAGATGGTAATGGAAGAAGGGATGAAAGATAAGAAAAATAAAAAAAAATAGAAAAACATATAACCAGGAAATAACTACACCTTCTAAATATTTAGAAAATTCTCAAAAAAAGTCTAAATTAGAGAGGAATACAAAAATATTAATATTGTAAAGTGTCTGAAACTTCCAACACAAGAAAAGGTTACTTAATGGCGTGTCTTTTTACTTTCATTTATTTTCATTCTCCACCATTCAAACATACCGTATAAATTGAGGGTTTCGGTTAATTAAGATTTATGAACAAACTACTTATATCGCACATGATACATGCATGCTACTTTAAATGCTTCCAGATTTTTAAAATATATTTTAAGAGCACATGCATATTAACCTGTATATCTTTAAGTATGTGAAAGTTTAATATAACGAAACGGATGGGACCATAAATTGACAAAAACATAGGCATTCAATATCTAATGTTCTCTTGCCAACAAAAAATAGATGAATCATTTCTTATTTTTGTAAGTTGAAAGTAAGGATAGCGCACACATATATGTAATGAAAATAAGTTAGCTTATATGAAGCTCATTTAAATAGCATGCATGCCCTCTACATTCTTTGCCATAACAGTAATATGGATGCAGTCTTTTTTTTTTTTTTGGGGGGGGTGAAAAGTAAATAATATGAATGCAGTTTTAGTGGCATGAAAGGTAATGGTTAATGCGGTACTTTCCATTAGGAATCAATGGAATTAATATGAACGTTGATTTTTTTTTTTTAATTTTAGGGTCCGTTTAGATGGGGGGAATAAATTTTTAAAATTCATTTTCTAACTTTCCGGTATTTAGACATTCAAAAAGTCTAGCTAATAGGAAAATAAATTCTGATCAATTAGAAATTTATATTATTTTTTTAGAAAGGAACTTCCCATTTTGAAAAATAAAATTCATTTTCCTTATTACTCAATACATCCATATCCAAGCTCAAGCCTTCATTTTCTATTTTCTCACTTTGTTATGCAATCGCGATCATGAGGAGAATTTATTTTTATTTATTAAATATTTTTATGATGAATGCTTTATTTCTATTTTTATAAAATCTATTTTATTTACTAAATTTTAAGTGCACATTTTTATGCAATATTTATTAAAATATTCTCTCTCTCCTCCTTGTGATGGATACTCTATTATATAATATTTTATAATAATTAATTAAATTAATTATGTAAATCTATATATAAAATTTTATAATGCCTTTAATATATATTTTATTATTGGATATCAATCATTATTAGACTATTGGGTACCAAAAATGATAAAAAATTTATTAAAAATTTTTTTAAGAAAAAGTATGTAAAATTATAATAATTTTAATTTATTTTAAATGAAATTAATTTTTCTTTGTGCATCAAATACCATAAAATATTTTTTTTTGTGTATCAAACAACAAAAAATTAATTCATTTTTTAAAAATATATTTTTTAAAAAAGTATTTTTTAAAAATTTCATTTTCTCTTGAATCAAACGGAATGTATAAAGTCGAGTGCGATTATCAAATAGTCTACTTACCCAAATTAATATAAGTTTGATTATTTCCCAAACATGAGCCATCTTCCCTTTGTCAACGAATGCCCCGTTGGTAATGACTTTCAATAAATTATTAATAATAAATTTGCCCACGTGGGCCGGTCAGCAATGGAGAGTTGCAAATATTGACACTCGTAAGAGTGTTGATGAGACTAGTTAAAACTCGCATGCCTTCACTCGTATCATCGACGGCAAGAGGTTCATTTTGTTTTTGAAAAAAAAAAAAAATCTTCAGTAAGAATATAATTATTATAATAATAATAAATAATTTATATGATTAATATCAAATGTAGATAATTTAATAGAAGATAATTTTTTTTATTTTTTATAATTTTAAGTATCTTTTTTTATTATCCAAAAATTTAACAGAGCCTAAGTACCCTATCCTTACTTGTCCAATCGCATCTTAATACTAACTGGATTCCTGGACGAGGGACATATTTTAATAAAACAAGTTTCACTAATAAAATGACGTGCATCAACTTGCCTAGAAAACATAGAAACCATGATTGTATTGTTCCTCGAAAGAACATGCTTCGACTTTGCTTCCTTGACACTGCAAATTATGGATTTGAGTCCTGCAAAGCTCATTAGATTATAATAACATTAAAAGTCAGTAAACCGTCTTGTAACAATATTTACATAGAAATGAATGAAGGCAAACAAATATAGATACAGCAGAAAGTAGCCAAAAAGGGGGACCCACTGCAAGCAATGAGGTGGGAAATTCAGAAACGAAGGTCATGTGATGTGGATGGGCCAACACACAAAGCTGCTGATACATAGTGATACAAAATTTCACTGAAAAGTGAAAACACAATGCTTGAACAAGTTGGTGAGGGACTAACCCATATCAGGGAGGAGATCTGGCTTCCAACTCCTCGCCATGGTCCACTGCACACCACAAATATCACTGTCACAATCACGATATATTATATATGCTGCTGACCCTTCATTTAAGTTTTCTGGTTACAAAACAACCTGTACTTGCTCAATAATATTTACTTTTGCTTTTCCTTTTATCGGATGCATGTGAGACACATTCCGCCATATTCGCTGCTTCTGTAGCTCTTCCAGTCAGCAGTATACGCGTTTCTTAAATTCGATCCCTGCTCTATTGAATGACTGTAACACAGAAAGCCCATCTTTCATTCACCTAACTATATTGTTTCTTTGGAGAGTTTTCATAATTTTAATTACCAACTTTGAAGGGTCAATGCATGTATATGATGATTAGTGTTTGACAATTAACGTGGTGGATTAGTAAAAGCCGCTTTTGGTGATTTATGTATTCCACTTTGAATTTATATATGCGGCAAATGGAAACGCCTTTGGAAGGAAAATTCATGCATGTTGAAGGACTCTAATTACATGCATGTTCCCCTGATAATTTAGGAGATAGTCATGATTAGGCTGTGTGGGAAGTGGAAACGGAACCCTATCCATTGATAGCTGCTAGCCTCCTACTCCTAGCTTTATAGTTGCACAACGATAATAGAAAATACCATTTTTTCCGGGGATTAATGGGCAGTGAGATTTTCCAAACTTTTAATAATTAGGAAAAATTTAAGGTATCTCAAGTTTCTAAATCTCGGGTGGTGTGGCAGAATCTCATCTATTGAATGAGATTATCAAAGACTTAGGTAATTTCACCCAATGGATGAGATTACCCCACACTATCCAGAGTTTAAAATTTCGGGGATACCATAATAATTAAACTCAAGCTTTTAACTTTTATATTTTACAAAGTAACATAAGGAAAGGAGGGTGATGAACAAAAGTCCCTCTTGAAGAGGGAATCACTTCTGAGAACTGAGTACAAAATGATTACTTTTTAAATTTTAGTAACTGATAATCAAAGCAAAAAATACTTAATTTACAATGTGAATTTTCTACATTCTTTAAGAAAATAGATGAGACTGAAAATAGAACTGATTTTTCTGCGAGAGTGTGAATATGAAAAGATAAAATGGATAAGTGGAAGTGACATTTATATCTTTAAAATAGGATAACAGGATTAGTTCAACGTATAGGGCAAGTTGGTTATTATATTTGTAAAATTCTCATAATAAAAAGAGACAAATTTACATTCTTTTAAATTCGATTCATGGTCTCAAGAATAAAACTATGACTTTCAACTATCAAATCAATTATTTTAGTATTTATTTTACTCTTTAACTTAATATAATTAACATGCTTCACTACCTGAATTGCAATTTTAAAACTTTCTACTACAATAAAAAATAATTAATTATAAATAAATTTAAGTAAATAATTATTTTCATATAGGAATATTATTAATTAATATTATAAATAATAATTTAAATTTTAGTCTTATTTGAATCAATAAAAAAAATTAATTCTGGATCTTATTTTAATGAATGAAAATAAAATTTACATATTTTTATCATAATTGATAATGCATAATGAAAAAGCAATGTAAATTATGATTTCATATTAACGGTATATCAAACTAATTATTCAATAACCTAGCATTCACAAAATAATTTTATAATAATTAATTATATAACATAAATTATAAATATTTTAAAAATATTTATTGACTCGTGTATTGCACGAGCTCTTGCTGGTTTAATCGGAAGAACATGAATAAGTTTGGGAAAAGAATTAATAAAATTATAAGTTATAAGTTATTTTATGAATTTTATCAGATTAAAATTTATTTTTTTTAAAATAAGATAGCATATCAAACATCTCTAAATATTAATTTATATCTTACTGATTAGTTTAATAAAGTATAATTTATCTTATTTGTTATATGAATCACACATAAGTTTTTTCTTTCCCTTTCCTTTATTTCCTTACATACATGAATCTTTTCTTTTTCCTTTATTTTTTTACATTACATGCATAAATTAGTTGGTTAAGCAAAAACGAAGATTTATTTTTGTAATGGCGAATATTAGAGTGCAATACATGCATACACGCGTACTTGTGATATTAAATGTATACTAAATAATTACTTCTATATTTTAGACAAAAATGTTTTGGCTAGCGAAAATTAAATTTTGAATCTTTTATATTTATTAAATTGAATTTTATAGATTTATTTCACCATCCTATATTTAATAAAAATCATTTATTTATATTTGAAATCTAAGTTTAGAACCCATTTTTTATATATATGACATTGTTGTATTTTATATTGATTTATTTGACTATAATTTGAAATTAAATTCTATTTATATTAACATACAAGTCGTCATCGTCCACCTTTAAAAATAATTCTATATTTATCATAGGAAATAAAAAATATATAAAAACATTTATAATCCATCAATTTAATTATTCAAATGTATTCCAAATTTTCAATCTACCAATAATATAATATTGATGAATTTATGTCTTATGAAATAATTACTTTATTCTCTATTAAATAATTTCAATACTTTCCATCTAAACATGAATACATAATTTTGGAAAGTATGATTAATTATGGTTATAAATAATCTATTAAACATGGTGTAACATTCAAATTCATTTGCATATCATTTAACAGAGAATCATTTGCTTAATTAAAAGAAAAAAAAATCACTTTCCGTTCTAATTTACTCAATTCCTTTTGCTACTGACTTCAAAATTATGGCTTTCTTTGTTTTTAATCATAATTTTTTTGCTCCGTAACATTTACTAGTAAAATTTGTCCTTTGATTCTAAGCACTTAATGCTAATAAAAAATTAACATCTTAATTAATCAAACCATTAAGAAACTCAATTGCTTTTATTTTTATTTTTCTCAATTAATTTACTTTACTTGATATTTAAATTACATTTCAAAATTTTGAGATACTATCTATACAGTTTAAGGTATTATTTTATACATGTCAAATGAAATTGGATCATTTCTACCTTAATTGGAGGAAAAATGTTTTGATTCAAATATTTCTACATCCTATCCAAATAAAATAGTACTTTGGTAGGAAAAATCACAAGGAGGGTGCTTATTATGATACTTAGAGTTTCAAAACACAAAGCAACATGGCCAATTCTGAAATTATTAGAATAAAATTATTTAATTATAATTATCTATTTTTAATGAATATGATTAAACAATTTGAATTTAATAATTTTTGTGATTATTATATCACCAGAAGTTTTTACACCCTTAAAACATTATAGAACTCACCCACAAGGTATTAAAATAAAAGAAATGCATCATAACCAACAATTGGTTAACTCGGTAGTAGTAAATTAAATTTCAAGATGTTTCTGACCCAAAGATCCTTAATTCAATCCTTAAAAATGCCATAAAAAAATTAATCTTATAACAAAATGTGTATCCCATGTGTAGGGATACTTGGGTGTGAATCCAAAAAATAATAATAAATGGAAATAAAAAAAAAATCATATGGATGCAAACCAAAAAATAAATAAATGGAAGGCAATTTAGGAATTTCCCATTCCTTCTTTCTTTTTCATTACATGGGTGAATTAGCCTGTAAGTGAAAAAGAAAAATTAGGATAAAAATTTTGTGTGGATTATGTGTTTTTGTGACATTATATATCTTATCAATATCAATATGCTTTTTCCCTTAAGTTATCAGTTGATTTTTTTTTCTTTTGGTATCTTATATCAAGGAGGGCAACCAAAACTTTTTCTATTCTTTTTCTCTTTTTTCATTAAATAGGTGAATTAGTCTGCAAGTGAAAAAGAAAGATTAGAATAAAAATTTTGTGTGGATTATATGTGTTTTTGTGACATTATATATCATGTCAATATCATTATATTTTTTCCCTTAAGTTATCAGTTGGATTTTTCTTTGGGCATCTTAAATTAAAATTTAATCATTGATTCTAAACATTTAAAGTTAACTATAAAAAGAAATAATGTTTCAAAAAAGCAAAATTAAAATTTTAAAAGAATTTTGACTATTATCTTATTTATTTGTTACTTTTGGGGTTAAAAGTAACATCTGATTCCAAGTGGATTTCAAACTAATTGCTTTTAATGGAATGTTCAACCATCATTTTTTTTCACTTTTTGTTAAAAAGTTGCCATTTTGCATACGTCATTATCTCTCATTGTATACATTCTTACTCAAAATTTTGCTTTATCCATCTAACAAATTTCTATCTTTTTTCTTGAGTTATAAATCACTACAGCAAAAAAGACTTTTAGCGGCGACATTTGTCATCGCTAAAAAGTTTTTGATCGTCGCAAAAGAAAAAGTCGTCGTTAAAAATGTCGTCGGCGTAGGTTCGTACCTGAAAAGGTCATTAGCGATGACAACTTGTCGTCGCTAAAAGGCAAACCTTTTGCGACGACTTTATCGTCGCAAAAAATAATTTCAAAATTCAAAAAAATTTGAAATTTGATTTTTAGCGGCAACAATTGTCGTCGCTATAGATAAGAAGTCGTCGCTGAAGGTTAGGCTTTCAGCGACAACAAAGTCGTCGCTGAAGGTTAGGCTTTCAGCGACAACAAAGTCGTCGCTGAAGATCCAGCTTTCAGCGACGACAATAGTCGTCGCTGAAGTTCTACCTTTCAGCGACGACAATAGTCGTCGCTGTAGATCTAATTTTCAGCGACGACAAATGTCGTCGCTGAAAGCCTAACCTTCAGCGACGACTTGTCGCCTATAGCGACGACAATTGTCGCCGCTAAAAGTTTTTTAATTTTTTTTTTAAATTTTAAAATCACAAGTAGGGCAGTGCACCAAGCCATTCTCATTGCAGGAGGTGCACCTCTCCTTGCTTTGAAGCAGCCTGCGACTGCCGCCACAGTCCAAACAGGGCACAAACCTGGCCCCACCACACCCTCCACACGCTTGTCTGCCAATCCCTCTCTCCACACGTGCGGCATTGAATATCCTGCCCAATCTACCGGATTCGTTGAGCTGCAGTAACTCATCCACTCCGCCCAGGTACTTTCCCTTCACAAACACTCTGGGCAGAGGCACTTGCACCTCCAACAAGTCCTTCAACTCCTTCAGGTACTCTCCATGCAAGGACACGTCTCTCTCGTCAAACACCACTCTGTGTCCCTCCAATATGTCTCTCACACGGTTGCAGTCCTCGAATGTCCGCCTCACCCCACCCAACGACGTCGTGTATATCACTACCCCCTCACCCCCTCCCGGAGGACACTTCTCTTCGTACTCGCTCAGTGGATCCCTCTTCACCCTTGCTATCCTATCATATTTCCCTTCCTTTCCTTCTTTCTCTCTCTCTCTAACCTGTCTTTCACTATGAATATGTTGTGCTTTATTGTTCCTCTCGTTACCAACGGCGCCTCAGCTTTCTTCAACTGATCAACACTTCCCATCGACTCGGTCTTTCCTAGCTCCTTAGGCTCTGAGGTTAACTTGGTGTCTAGCTCTTCAACCGTGTGAAATGACAAGCTCTTACTGTTGGGTGTTTGCCTCGCCGTCGTTTGCGGTGGCTGTGGGAGGGTGTCAAGAGTGGACTTGAGGTCCTAGAGTGCTTGGCTGACTTGGGCCCACGACTGAGGAGCTTCGACGGCTTCGACCATGTGGAGAATAGGAGCGGGCACAGGGGTGGGCTTGTAAAGCTTGTTGTCAGCAGGTGGAGTGCTTAACTTAAGCCATGGTTCTTCAACGGCGTTGATGTCAAAGACGGCGAAGCTGGCCGATGCTGGCTTGTTTGCATCGATCCGCTTAGAGGAATCGCACCCCATATTTTGCAATTATGTTGATGGTTAAGGAGAGATTGCTGCCTACCTCTGTTATAAATCTAACTTGGCAAAGGGGATTGGTTATCATTATCCATCCATCCATACATGTATGGTTTGCTGCAAATTTCAGGAATTATTGTAAGCCTCAGGATGATATCTGGCCTTTGTGTTATTTACGTGCAAATTTCAGGTTCAAAATTGGACACTTTCAGCGACGACAGTCGTCGCTGATGGGCCGCCCTTTAGCGACGATAATGTCGTCGCTGAAGGCCTTATATTTTCAGCGATGACAGTGTCGTCGCTGAAAGCCAATTTCTTCCCGCTGATAGCGAAACTTTGCCGCCGAAATTTTTTTAGGCTTTTAGCGACGACTTTTATCATCGCTAAAAGCCTAAATCTTCCCGCCCACATTTCGATTTTCCTCTAAAAAGTTTTGCCTTTTTTACCGATGACTTTGTCATCGAAAATACTTTTAGCGACGATCGAAATTTTATCACCGCTAACTGCGTCGTCGTTATTGCTGCCTTTTGTTGTAGTGAATTTGTATGCTATAAAAAGATATATCAATAAAAAATAAGTCACATGAAAGAGATTCCATCAAATAAATTTTAATAACGTTGCAAATGAGACAAACAATAGAAATATTTTTAAATATATATAAAAAAGTTAACATAATCATAATTATTAATTATTTAAAAAAGCAGAAAAAGATATATAGAACAAAGCTGTTACATTGGTGGCATATTGTCATAATTAAAGTTTTGTGTTACATTAGTTAAAAAATTATAAATAGAAAAAATAAGAGTTAATTAACATTTTTAAATAGGATAAGGCACAATTATTTCCTTTTTGAATAAAAAGATATAGGCTCCATTTCACATAACAAATAAATTAGTTTATAACTTATTGATTAAATCAATAAGTTATAAACTAGTATTTAAAGGTGTTTTGCATATCAATTTATTAAAAAAATAAGCTTTGGTTTAATAAAATGTATTAAGTAGCTTATAATTTATAAGCTACTAACTCTTTAATTTTTCTTTAAATTTTTTTCAAATTAATCCTTATTATTTTTATTAATTTACAACATATATATTTCATTAGTTTGAATTATTTTAATTTATATATTTATTTGTATTAATATATTTTTTTATATTATTTTACAATTTCAATTAGTTCAATAATTAATTTTATAATAGAATAGGAATGAGAAAAGAAAAGGAATGATCACGACATAATTATATTTGATACGATAAGAAATGGGATACTTATTCCATACCATTTTTATATTTAGTATAATAAAATTTTGATAGAATGAAATGAAAAAAGTATAGTTAAAGATAATAATATTTTTATTATAAAAATAATAAATATGTTGTTAAATAATTTAATATTATTAAAATATATGACATAATTAATAATAAAAATTATCACAATTTAAATTTTATCATCAAAGTTATAATTAACAAATTCTATAATAAAAGAATAAAATTTCTAATTTATTAAATTTTTATAATAAATAATTTTGTAAAGAATATAAAAATATTATATTTTAAATGTTATTATTAAAAATATAATTATTAAAATATTTCAATGGAGAAATATTTAAAAATTAATATTTTTACCATATATCAATAAAAGATCATGTATGTAAAAAGGAATGTGTGTAAAAAGTCCAATTTATGAACGGAAAAATGATTCATTCTATTACTTTTACTATGAAATGGATATTTCATTATTTGATGATCCTAATAGAATGAGTATTACCATTCCATATTACATGACAAATAAACTTTTTAATTATTCTCATTCTATTTCATCCAATTACAAGCACTCTTAATATTCTTAAGGATTCTTAAAATCTGAAAAGAAAAGTTGCTATGAACTAAAACAATCTAAGTAAATTTACAGATATGAGTGCTAATAAGAATATGGAACCTATGTTATTTAAAGAGAAACAAAATGTGATAGTCTTTTATGATTAAACAGATTGAAGATCTAAAGAAATAAGTAAAGGAGAAGTAAAAGTGGGATTGTAGTATGGTTGTAGAGGCAAAGGAAAAGGCTAACTAATAATATAATTGAATAAAAAATGTTAAGGATAGAAAGAGATGAAAAGCATAAGCTAATAATTGAAGGGAAATTGGTACTTAAAGACTTAACAATGAAGAAAATGATGCATGTATCGAATAATTTGAAAAACACTAGTGTTGAATTAGAATAAGCATGTAATTACCTATGAAAACTTAGACAAAGAATACTAAAATCAAACATGAGATAGTGACTTATAAGTTAAATACTTTAGAATTAGTCATAGCTAACTTGCAAATTGCAAAAAGAAAGAAGGTGTTAAAGAAGGTCTTAGCTTTGAATAAATAGTTGATTAAGCTGTAGTTTGAGGTTTTGAAAGAAAAAAAAGAAAACAACATTGTTAGAAGAATAGTTGCATAAAACTAAGCAATATCACTATTAGATCATGGATCTAGGTAGCCCAAATTAGGTCCATGACCTAACCCATGACCCAGTTCATAAAATACCTATAAATAGATAAAAGAAAGACAATTAAAAGGTTAGATAACAAAAAAAAAAAGATCATCAAAATCTATTCCAAATTCTTTCTCTCTCTTTACTCTAAACAAAAGAAAATTTAAGTTGTAAATAAATTGTCTTTTCATATAATTGCCAATATAAGTAGTAAAAATAGATATTATTTCCCAAATATTTTGCTTTAAACTTTTGATATTTTGGTATATATGAATCCAATTCATATCTAATGATATAACTGACATTGGTAGCAGAGCATAGTTATTTTTTTTTATCTCTTCCGAATCTATATATATATATATATTCAATATTTATTTACTACTTTGTAAATATAACAGTACAATCATTTTTGTTATTTTCAATGTCAATGCATATCCCTATTCTCTATTAATGTCTTGAACAACATCATATGCATTATATGTATTGAAATGCCTCCAATGTTTTTTATCTTATAGTCTAAAATTTATGTTTCTATACATGATGGCTTACATGGTTTCTAGTAATTTTATATTAATCAAAGAAGAAATAGAAATATAATGGTTGAATTTAAATCTACCAAAGAATGAAATCATGATATACTAGTGCCACAAAACATCACTATTAGCTTATGGGATAGGTCATGGTTAAATAATATTGATAACCATAATATGCTAGAATGCTATGAACACCTACTTAACATATAAAAAAACCATAAAAAAATGGTTAAAAGGCAAGCTTTTTTTGCCCTTTTATGGATTCAAACCCTTGTTCATAGAGGTATTTGTCTACACCTTAGCCACTCATCCATTCTCTCTAGAATGTTATAGCCCCTCCAATATTCTTTATGTACTATACTGACATAATAAATAAAAAATAGCAGAAATTTTTATCCTAATTTTTTTTCACACCTTGAACTATTTTTTATAATTTTTATGAGATTTTTTAACACACTATTTACATGATGTACAATTTTTTAGCAAAAGTTTTAATGGATAACTTTGAAACATAATTTTTTATGCAAATTATTATTTTGGAGATTTAATTGAGTTTCTTTTTCTATATATGTTATAAAAAATTAATAGTGAGACTCATATGTAGACTAAAAGTCATTCAAACTCTTGCATAATGACAAGAAGTCAATAAGTTAATTAACGAACTTAAAAATCTCCAAACTGACCTAGAAGTTTATAAAGAAAACTTTGTATATCTTGTAAATTATATATGAAGTTTCATGAAAAAGTTCAAAATTTGATATGGGCTAGTGTTTTAAAAATGAATTTAAATTAGAAAAAATTAAAAGCCTTTCGAAAAGCCTTACCTATTGATTGCCAAAAGTATATATTAAACTTTCTATTAGGAAGAAAAATGGGACACAAATAATATAATAATATTATTTATAGATTTGTATTAGACTATTTAAAAAGTCTAAATCACATATGTAACTTAATTATTTTCAAATGCAATCAACTAGATAGGAAATCTAGTACCAAAATCCAGTTTCCCCAAGAGCTATATAACATATTTGTTAGCTCTTTTCTATATAGAATCAAACATTTGAAAACATTATAATTATTGTAAATTTTATGTAAATGTTTGATATATAATATTTTATGTAATTTCTTGTTTTTCCATATTTGGGTATTATATTATTGAAATATGTTTCAATTTGTGTAATTTTTTAATTGAAATTGCATATCTATAAACTCTATTATTTAGTATACTTTGCTTAATTAATTATTTTAGTATTAACCTCATATTAGGAATTTAGATAATGATTGGAAATGTGGTGACTTTTTAACTTTAAATCCTATATGTGAACTAGTCCTAACATAATTAATTAAAGTCAAAGTAAACATATATGTATGACAAAAGTTAAAGTAAACATATATGTATAACAAGACCTTAATTATGTGCAAATTTTGTCTATATGTAAAACTTTATGTCTCTACATACACAATAGCTACTGCTTCCAAAAATATTGTCACCAAACTTAATAAGAGTGAGAAACTGAATGATAACAATTATAAAATTTAGAGCATAAAAATTCAATATGTGCTAGAAAAGTAAGAAGCTCTAAAAGTACTCAATATTGTCCTAGAAAATTCTGAGACAGGAAATGTGGCTCAACATAGGTGGGACCAAGACGTTTATGAAGCCTAGAAAAGGAAGAATTCTCCCATTTATATTACGTTGCTAATCAGTATGGAGAATGATATCATACAAAAATTCAAGAATTATAACTTGGTTAAGGACATGTAATCTATTCTAAAAAATAAGTTTGGTGAAATATTTTTTACCAATCTAAGATATCTCACAATCAAATTTGACACTTACAAAAAGAAATTTGAATATTTAATGAAAAAGCATTTGCTAGATATGTTAAATATGATTAATGAATTAAAAAATATTGGTCATGTGTTGACCAATAAGCAATAAGTTCAAGCTATAATTTTCTCCTTGCCTCATTCCTAGGAATATAAGATACATTTAACCTATAATGAAAATATCTTAATAATGGATGATGTTATGCATCACCTTGAGCTAAAAAAAGAAAGGCTTGAGTCTACTAGATCTAATACAAACGTGTATATAACTTCATCCAGTTCAAGAAAAATTTCTAGGTGAAAGTGCAAACATTAAGATAAGTCTTAGGATGAAAGAGAAAAGGTGACTCATTTCAGCAAGAAATCAATAAATAACTAACATTAGAAAGGAAAATATCCTTTCAAAAAGAAGAAATAGCTAAGGTCAAATGCTTTAATTGCAATAAAAAAGCATTTTACTTATGACTATCCTAAATCTAAAAAGGTATTAAACTATACTTAAGTTAGTGAACTTTGTGTAGCTAGTTCTATTTTTTTAGTAGATTCTCATCCTTTGTGAATTGTAGACTTAAGGGTAATGGATCGTGTAGTAAAGGATTGAGACACCTTTGTGGAATTTTGGCAAATACCATATGGAGTAAAATGGATTTATGTAGGAAATAATGCACAAATTACAGTTTAAGGAATAGGCACATGCAAGTTAATCTTGTAAGACGATAGAACTCTACTCTTGCATAATATTTTATATACACCTTAGATTTGCTGAAATTTAATCTCAATATTGGTTTTGTTAAAACTCAATTTTAATTTGTATCTTGTTAATAACAATATTGAATTATCCTTAGGAAAAACTCATTATGGATCTGGATACACAATAAATGGTTTTATTATCATGGATACTAATTATTATAAATGTAATTTTAGTTATTCCATGTTTACATCATCTCATAATTTTAAAATTGATGCAAATGTTTGGCATGCTCAACTTAGGCATATTAGTCAACATCGAATGGATAGGCTAGCAAAAGAAGGGTTATTGATTATTTATGACAAAATAAATCTATCTACTTATGAGCATTGCCTAATTGGTAAAAGTACCAAAAAATCATTTGAAAAAGGAACCAAAGCTAACTTCCCTTTGTAATTAGTCCGTTTTGACATATATGGTCTAATGAATGTGAGAGTCAGGCATGGAGCTTTCTATTTCATCATATTTATAAGTGACTTCACTCAATTTAGTATTATATATTTGATAACACATAAATCTAAAGCATTGAGTTACTTTTAAAGCTATATGAGCTTAATTGAAAATCAATTAGATAGAAAAATAAAAGCATTACAAATCAATTATGGTCATGAGTAATTGTTTGATCAGTTCAGACAATTATATGATGAAAAAAAGATTCAACATCAGTTGATGAATCCACGTATTCCTTAACAAAATAGTGTTATAGAGAGACAAAATCGAATACTCTTAGAAATGGTTAGGTCTATGATGGCACAAGCAAATTTGCCTATCACTTATTAGGATAATGCTCTCTTAACTACTATATTTATCCTTAATCATGTGCCTAGCAAATCAGTCCCCACTACACCACATGAGTTATGAAAGAAATGAAAAACCTGACTTGAGTAATCTATGACTTTAAGGATGTGTAGCCTATATTCTAGATACTTCGCACCCACATGGAAAATTAAGTGCTCAAGGAAAGAAATTTACCTTTATTAGATACTTAGAACATTTGAAAGGTTATGTATTCATTAGCGAACATGATAGTAGAAGTCTTACAAAATTTGAATCACAAAATGTCACATTCTTATAGAATAATTTTCCTAAATAGAGTGATATAAATAAGGATTTTTCCTTATACAAGACCATGGATACAAGCGTTCAAGACTCCCTTCCTTTGAGTGGGAGAATTTTAGGGAATATATTTCTAATTCTAAGTGCGAATGATAGTGATCTTGATCAGTATAGGAGTAATGCAAATGGAAATACTCAAATAATTAATGATCCTAGTTTGAGTGGGAACAATTTAAGGATCCTCGAGAAATATGTTTCTTTAAAGCCTTCATTGCAATGTAGTGGTAGAAAAAAGCATTTCTCATCGTTGTTTCAACATTAAAGGTGGTGAAATCTTTATAGTCATTACACAAGATGAAGTTAACCCAAGAAATATCATAGAGGCTTTCTTTAGCCCTAATAAGGAACTTGTTAATCTAATCATAGAGGAAAAAAATGGAGTCTATAAGATCAAATCAAGTTTAGGAACTCGTTAATCAACCAAACACATGTAAGGCCATTGAGAACAAATGAGTTCTTAAAATCAAGCATAAGGTTAATGACATTGTTGAAAGATATAAGGGTAGACTAGTAATAAAAGGCTACACATAAAGGAATATATTACGAGGAAGCCTTTTCACCTGTTATGATGTTCACTTTATTCCATTTGATACTGGCTATAATTGCTAGTATAGACCTTAAATTACATTAAATGGATGTAAAGAATATATTTCTCAATGAAGATTTGGAAGAGGAAACCTACATGCAATAACTTGTAGGTTTTATAAAAAAAAGCCAAGAAAATAAAGTTTGTGAACTTTCAAAGTCTATATATGGGTTGAAGTAATCTTCAAGACAATGGTATATTTACTTTCACAACATGATCATGTCAAACGATTTTATCATAATTAACGAAGATCATTGCATATATACAAAAAAATTCAAAGATAAATTTATAATTTTATTGTTATATGTTGAAGATATATTTATAATAAAAAATAGTAAGGAGTTATCATCCAATTTTGAAATAAAAGATATGGGCGAAGCTACATATGTTCTTAGAGTTAAGATTTTAAGAAATCATTCAAAGAAATTATTATCTCTATCACAAGAGCATTATATCAACAGATTTCTTAAACGATTCCAAATGCAATATTGTAAACCTATAGTCATTCCTATTACTAAAAGTGAAGGTCTAAGCTAAAGGGTATGTCTTAAGACTCCATAAGAAGAAACATATATAAGAAAAGTTCCTTTTACAGGTGCAGTTAAAAGTATGATGTATGCAATAATATGGATAAGATCAAATATATATTTTACTATTGGCATAGTAAGCTAATATCAGTCCAACCTAGGTCTAGCACATTGGAAAGCAGTTAAAAGGATATTGAAGTATGTAAAAGGTACTATTAACTATTCATTATGTTATGAAAAAAATGATCTGTAATTAAAATGCTACAATGATGCTAATTGGGGAGGAAACTTAAATGAAAGGAAATCTAGCTTGAGATACATCTTCTTACTAAATGATGGTGTCGTATCTTAGAGAAGTAAGAAGCAATCATGCATAGCCTTATCTACAATGGAAGCTAAATTTACAATATTTTCAATAACAGTACAAGAAACAGTGTGGCTTAAAAGGTTTTTAGATTATTCAAGTGTAAATGTTAACATTACTGATCTAGTTTTAGTAAACTATAATAACCAAGCAGTAATAGCATGCACAAAAAACCTTAAATATCATTGCAAAACTAAGAACATAGACACAAAAGATAACTTTGTGAGAGATATGGCTGTACATAAAGAAGTAAACATGAAATACATTTTACGTGCAAGATGGTAGTGGATCCCATGACTAAGCCTATTCCTCGGAATGTATTCATAAAATATATGAAATCCTAAGGAATGTATTCACAGAATATTGATGTCTAAATAATAAATGTGTTTATTATAAGCCTACAAATATAAATGTATGAATGTTTCTTGAAACATTCTTAAGTTATAGAAAAGTATATTGGACAAATAGAAGATTAGCCTTCTCACAAGAGTAATTGCCTCTTGTCATTTTTTATAATTGATAAGAGATAAGATAATTTTAAGCTTCTTATCTAAGTGATAATCGAAAGCCGATCTTAAAATATGAATATTACCCTATTAACAAGTAAGATAGGGTTATATGTAAGACCGTAAGTGAATTAACGAGGAATTCACTTGATAATATTTATATAAAAGTAATATTTAATTTTCACTATTAATGTAGTATTAAAAGTGCTCTCTTTCTTTTTAAAGTATTTCTAACATTTTTTTATAAGTAAACTAAACATATGTTAAATTTATGATTTTATAGTTTATGATATCTACAAACAAATAAGCATATTTCATTTGTTTTTATTTAATTATGTTCTAGATATAGGACATTTGTGTGGCATTCTGTGCTTTTTTTAAATAAAGTTATATCCTTGATGATTTAAAATTATTATTATTATTTAGGTGATTTGTAATTATAATTTTGGAAATTAAACTATTTGCTAAATCGTATCACAATTTTAATTTCTTTAATTATGTTACTCCTAATTTTTCTAGCTATTAGTTATAACCAAACATCTTTTATTACTATTTCTTGATCTCTAGATTTCTTTAACATTCAGATTGATATAACAACTTCTTACTAATTGTTCATTGTTACTTTTCCATATTATGTAAGTTATATGTTATGAAAATTAATTTTTTCATTAAACTTTTCTTAAAATATATGTATAATGGTACATATATCTTTTTTAATCTAATAATTAATGTTGTATAATATTTTATGACAAATTAGGTTGAAGAAAGAGTTGAAGACTAAGAATAGAGTTAAAGCTCTAATTGTTAAAAAACAAATCCTTGTGGAAGAAATTAAGGCTAAAATTAGTAAAACTACAAGATGAGTTATAAGTAAAAATCATCTTATTCAAGATTTTAGGAGAAGTTCTTACTAGAAATTAATGATCTCCAATTTGTTTCTTAACATTTGATTTAGAATTTATGTTATTTTTTAATTAAATTGTACGTTGTAAGTTAATATCAGTATATTTATAATTGTAGTGATGACTTAACTTTTTTGAATTTCTTAAAATCTTTATTGGTTTACCAGTTTATCATTTGTTTATAATAGAAAAAAGAATACTTTTTATATTATACATGAGCTTGCTACTTAGTTACAATTGCTTGAAATATAATCACAAATGGTCAACTCATGTTCACAAGGAGGATTCTTCTTCTTGTAATAACAAAAAAAACAATGTCTAGCTGCTTTTATTTTATTGTTACCAGTGTAGAAGTATATTCTTTTTTTAGCTAAATGAGTATTTATTGTAAGATAATTGACATACATATAATTAATAGTAAAAAAAGTTGATTGAGTTTGATTTTTTTCCTTTAACAATAATAGGTGAATAACAATACTTCATGATTAATATTACCTATTAACAATTTTGGTTGAGAGAACTCATTAGAAAAGTCACACCATAAATAAGATAAGGTATTATATAGTTTAGCTAGTCCTTAATTTTTTTTACTCAATAAGAAAATTTTATTCATTAATTATTATAATTTTTAATATTTTAAAATTAAAAAAATTAAAATTTTATTTATTGAAAAACATTAATTACGATAATAATAAAACTTGTTATCAAAACCTAAATCTTTCATATTTAATTATGAAGAAGAATATACTACTAGATTTGGAAACATACCTAAATCTATAGGAATTAACAGAATTATGGTTTTGAGATTCTTAATCTTCCAAATTAGTATGTATCAGTTTTTCAGGGAAAACTTCTCTTTATTTTCTAATAATAGGATATCGAAAAAAAATCTTATACATAACATAGGGAATATAATCTCTTATTTATTTTCTTTATTTTTCTTATTCCTAATTCGTACATCATGAATAAAAAATAAGACTTTTAGATTTCTACACATAAAAACCTACATTTAATGAGATGATATTTGATCACTTTAACTTAGACTAAATCTTATGATAATCAATAATATATAATTATTATTCTTATTTACACATACATATAATGTATATGTCCATTAAAAAATTTAATAATCTCTTACTTAAACTACATATATTAACATATACATAACACTTTATAATTGTATATTATAATATAAATTTATGAATTCAGAAATTGTTATCATTACTAAAGTCATTTCTAATCTATTTAGTCCATCAATCATATTAACATAAGATCAAAGTGACCTCGGTACAATTATTGTAACTAGATCCATCAATGATTACATATATCTATACAAATACAATTAATGATATAGATTAAGTATGGATATATAGCATGGAAATTTCATGTAATGTAATCTTAACATGTCTATTTCTAACTAGTCCACTTTATTCTTTAGAGAAATTAAACTAAATAAAATCAAAATGTAACTATACCAAATCTTTATACTATAGTAAATAACTATAAATTATCCATAATAACACATCTATAACTAAGAGCACCCATAAATACAAACTCTCATTAAATTAGCATATTATCAAGTGATACTTATTACACCTTTTTTATTTATTAGCAAACTTAACACTTTTTATGTAAGAAAGAATAGTTAAGGCAATTGGTAAATTTAATTAAGTTAAGAATTTTATATGTGAAACATAGAATAAAACAAAATTAGTTGCATTAAAAATATGAAAATATGAATTTGGTGAAATTTTGATGGTAAAAATTTATTAGAACTATAAAGTATGGAGTTTTGTATTGATATAAGTGAGTATGTGGGTATAAAAAAGGTTTAGGAATAATTTTTCAAAAAATTCCCCTAGGATCATATTTTTCTCATATCCACCCTAAACCCCTATCTTCCTCTCATTTCTCCCTATTTCTCCCACTCTCTTCACATAACCTTTCCATTACTTCATCAATCAAGCAGGGGAGATTTCAAATCTTCTTCAGTTTTTCGTTCAATTAAGTAAGAACATTACTTTCATAAAAATTTCCTCCTATTTCTTCTTGGTTAATGAAGAATTTGAGGTTTATTTGATTTTGTTAGGTATTCTAAGCCCGAACTCTAGAACTTATGAATTTTGATGTGATTAAAGTTGAAAGATCATCAATTTAGCATTCTAGCATCCTCTTCTATATAAGGTAAGTGAATAATCTAATTAAATCTATGAATTTTAAGGTTATATAATGATATTAATAAAATATAGGCTATGATATGATTTTGCTTGAATCTAGCTTGTTTTAATGTGATAGAAGTAATAAATGATAGAGAAAGGTGATATGCTATAATAAATCAGTGTATTAATAATTTATTGAGGTTTGGTGTGTAATATATGTGTTTAGGAGATATATAAAGGTAAATAAATAGTAAATTTTTCATAAAAAATTGAGATTTTCATGTATAAATTAATTAGTAAATCAATTCTAAGAGTCCAAAGGTGAAATTAAGCTTCAAAATCAAGTGACTAATCGATTATGAGGGTATAGAGGTAGACAAATTGATTGTGAATTGATTCTAGGGATTTAGAGGCAAAATTAAGCTTCAAAATCGAGTGACCAATTAACTCTGAGAGTTTAAAGGCAAAAACTAGGCTAGTGAATCGATTCATCAATTGTAAAATTTTATATTAACTTTGAAAGGATATAACTCCTTCATTTTATATCTGTTTTAAACAAACTACTAATGATTTTAAAGATAATTGAGTCTACTTTTAAATAAAATTAATTTCAAATTAAAATCTTATATATATTTTAAGATATTATTAAAAGAGTGGACATACATAAAAAACTTAGAATTTCAAAAAAAATAAACTTTTTACGTCTATTTTCAAAAAGGCCTAACTTTTTCAAAACTTAGCCAATTTGAACAAATGACGAGTCTATAAAAAGATAGTTGATTCTATTTTCATATGAAATGATATCTATAGATATTATTTTATAATTTTTAATTTATTCATAAAAGATCACCTAAAGATTATAGTTAAGGTGACTATATAATAACTCATATCCTATCTATTTTATCTTTTCATGATTTATTACATTATTCATGGAATGAGGTATATATATATTGAGAAATGCTTTATGAATTGTGTACTATAATATGTGTGAATACTTGTAGCTATACAAGAGAGCATAATGACATTGATAAGTATTGTGATGCATATTAAAATTGAATTATGATTATATTGGATAAAACTTAAGTTCTAGTGTTTAAATTGTATTTGTGAATCATGCCACGAATGACATTAAAGATGAGAAATGTAATAAGGGTGATATTGTGAATGTCCGATGGTAAATTTCTAATAATATGATTGTGAAGGGTATAAGGTAGATCTTTGAGAAACAAGAATAAAAAGTTTACGAAAAGTATAAGGTTGACTCGAGTGACAAAAAATGGATAATTGTATTTTTATTTATTGTATATTGTTTCTAATAAAATGCGACTTAATTATAGTTATCCTTAAGTATTCTCATATGAGGTATTGAGAATGAAATGATTATGTATTAACTTCATTGTTATTGGCTTTTAATTTCTAATATACTTAAATATGATGTAAATGATTAAAAGAGGATAGTCTAATAGGTAAGTTAATATAAAATATTATTATTTTTATAGATTATTCACTCATTGAACCCTAGACTCATTCCTTTGTGATTTATTTTACAAATTCCTAAGTTAAGCCTCCACCTTTACTTTCTTAAAATTAGATTTCATGGAGCTCATTGATAGTAGTTTGGTGGCCTAGATACTTGTATATAGAATGTTTTAAGCCTTATTTTGTCACAGATTAGGTAGAAGGGATGTATAAACTGACTTCTCATCTTTTGTAAAAATATTAATCAATGTTTTCTTTTTGAAATATTATTCTATTTTATGAATGCATCATCCTTGTTAAATCAAGATCAAGTTATTTAATCAGGAATAAATTGACAAAAACTGAAAAAGGGTTCCATGCCAGTCACGATTGAGTTAGGATTGTGACAATACCACACCTATACAAGCAGTATACTCATAAAAGATCTTAGGTGGTAAACCTTTAGTAAGTAAACCCACAATCATGGAGTTTGTCCCAATATACTTTATAAATATTTAACCATTCAAAACTTTTCTTTAACAACTAGGAATTTAATGTCTATGTGCTTTGACTTTGACAAAATTTTGTTATTATTGGAATATAGCACTATTGACTTATCATCATAAAATAACTTTAATGGTTTTTCTATAGCATTCATAATTTGCAACCCAATGACAAATTTTTGCAATCATATCCTAACATTGAATGCTTTATAACATATTATAAATTCAGTTGTCATGACAGAAGAAGCTATGAGTGTTTGGTTAGCACTCTTTCAAAAAATAGTTCATCAAACAAGTAAGTAGATACTACCTGAAGTGGATCTATAATTGTCTTAACATCTTATAAAATTGAAGTCAAAATACTAAATAATCTCTAACTAATTCAATCTCCTATAAGTGAGTATATAGCCTTTTATTCTCAAAAGATACCACATGGCTTTTTTAGTTGCTTTCCAATGATTCATTTCTGGATTGCTCAAGTATCTGCTTAGCATCCTAACAATAAATGTAATATCCAAATGTGCATAAATTTGAGCATACATTAAACTTCCACTGAACTTGTGGTATATACAATTATCAACCATATTTGTTTCAAAACTAAAAAAGATAACAACTTGATAAAATTTACGATACTATTAAAAGGAAGCTTGTTTAAGCCCATAAATGGATTTCTCCACTATTAAGAGTTAGAACTTTCAAAAGCTCAATGAAAGTTGATTAAGTCAGTTTTCATAATTCTAATGTCTATCTTATGATCTTAGAGAAAAGTGATATAATCATTTGAAATTGTATTTCTCCTCTTTTTAATGGATTTTTTTAATTACATTTATTCTTAAGGTTGTTAAGTTTATTCTTCAAAATAACCCGTTAACCTTAATTAGGGAGATTTTTAGCATTATCTTGTGCTTTTGGAGTTGCTTCTTAAACAATGTCAAGAATAAAAACTTAATCATGGTTAATGATAACCATAGGAAGAGAAATTAATTTCTCTTCAAAGATAAAGTTTTTAACCTTATCTCTCCTCTTAAACTTAATATCCTTAAAGAACTAGACATTTCCCATCTCAAAAAAGACCTAATTATGATATCATAAAACTTACTTCGCCAAGAATAATTAAAATACCCAACAAAATAGTTATTGACTATTTTTTAGTCCGATTTCTTTCCATTTGGCTTATAGGGCCTAACCTCAGCTGGATAACCTTAAACATGTAGATGTTTTATACTAGACTTTTTTGCCATTCTTAATTCATAAAAGGTTTCGGTTGTTGCCTAAGTTGTAGCCTTTAATGCTTTTCTTCAAAATGAATTCAATAAAGTAGTATAATTAATCATACTCTTCACCATATCCTTTAAAATTCTAGTTCGTTTCTCAGTAAGACCATTCATGTTAAGGCTATCTGACATGGTGTACTATAGGACAATATCATACTCTTCTAAGAATTTGGCAAATAATACTGTACGTTATTCACCTAATCTATTATATTTGTTGTAGTATTCATTAACACGATCAGACTTAATATTTTTAATTCTTTTGTTAAGTTGATTCTCAACTTCAAATTTGAAAACTTTAAACACATCTAATACTTGAGACTTCTCATGAATAAGACAAAGGTATCTATAATGTGAAAAATTGTCTATAAACCTAATAAAATATTATAAATTATTCCAAGAAGTTGTAAGAAAAGACCTATAAATGTCTACATATGCTAGTTCTAAGATATCTGAAGACCTTTCAGCACCTAATCTCTTTATATTTATCTACTTTCCCTTAATGCACTCAACACAGACTTCAAAGTCTAATAAATCAAAAGGATCAAGAATTTCATTTGATATAGATTCTTTATTTAAAGATGTGCCTTTAACGCCTATGTTAAAATGATGTAAAATTCTCATTGATTAATTTTCTTTTAGTGTCACATAAATTAACATATAAGGTTTCATTAAATGAGGTAATTATATTAAGTATATAAAGATTATCATATCTAAATAAAGAACAAGAATTAATAAGCTTTGAATAATAAAAAAATTAACTATTTCCAAAAAAGTAAGAATAACCAAATATATCTAATAGAGAAGTAGAAACCAAATTCTCTCTAAATGATGTTACAACAAAAATATGATTCAAATCTAAATAAAATTCAATTTTTAATAATAACATAAAAGTCTTAATTACCTTAACTTTGATTAACTTACCATTACTCATACAGATATATCTTCTACCATTATTTAGCCTTTGGCAACTCAAGCAACCCTAAATAAACATACTTATATGAGTAATACCACTAAAATCTATCCACCAAGTATATCCAAGCACTAAAGTCAAATTAACCTTAGAATAAGTCAAATTAAAAAGTGTACCTTTCTTTACACACCAATTAGGATATTTGGTACATCGTTTCTTCCTATATGAAGTATTTCTATAGAAGTAGTAACGTTTCTTCTCATAAGAAGTATTTTCATAGAAGTAATAAGCAAATTCTTTAGTTTACCTTTTTTATTCCTTATGTTGCTTCTTCTGTGATAGAGCAATAATAACTTCCTTATCTTTCTTTCTCTTATTGTCATTGTCTTTAGAAGTTGAAGCCAAATGAGCATTTTTAGTATTTTCTTTCTCCAACTCCTCTTTTTTTTATACATAATGTGAAATGAGCTTATTAAGAGCCTATATCTTCTTTTGGCAGTTATAATTGACCTTAAATTAACTTAATTGTGTAGGAAAAGAGATTAAAACTAAATGCACAAGCAAGTTTTTATATAGCTCTCACTTTAGTACTTTCAATTTTGATACAAAAGGAGATATTTTCAAAATGTACTCCATGCTGTTCTTTTTACCTTTATATGTTATGGAAACAAGACTGCCTAGAAGAGTTCTTGTCTCTGCCTTTTTATTTTTAGCAAAATGTTTCTCAAATTCTTTAAGCAAAAAATTAGCATTATTCTCCTTAAATATTATGCCCTTGATGGTTTCTAAAATTACACATTTCATAATCATAAGACTCACATGATTTGAGCATTCTCACTTCTTTAAATCCCTCTCATCTTTAAAAAAACTTACATCCATAAAAGTAAAAGGTTGCTTAACCTAAAGTGAAAGGTCTAGATCCATGCAACCAACAATAATTATGACATTTTCTTTTTAATCTTTAAAGTTTATGCTATTGAGCACAAGGATAGAGTTAATATTCGCAAGTACTAAAGTAATAGAAGTATTCATAGAATCCAAAACAAAATAAACAAAGCCACAACCTTAGAATTAAAATATGAATTCAACATGAATAAAAAATTCAAATAATGGTAATTCCTACCGTAAAATACCTAGCACAACATTGATATCTAGTTTTTGGATATAAAAATTAACTTATAAGTGATATTCTTAGTGTAGTAATCAAATATTTATAATAAATTCTTGTCAAATAATAAGCCTTTCTTTGGATTGACTTAATATTCATATAAAAATTTAATAATTATGATATACTTATCACTATAAGTGCGTTTGAATTTTAACCAACTAATAACCTTCTTTTAAGTTGATAATTATTTGTATGAAATTCAAACACATAATTATTTTAACATTTCAAATTAATCAATCTATACTAAAAAGGTTACTTTGGTAATATGTTACTTTAATCAATTAATTTAAAATATTAGATACCTAAAATTAAAGAATAAAATATACCAAAATTTGAATTTGAATCCATAAATGTATAAATATCAATTTAAACTCATAAAGCAATATGGTAAATAATATTATATGTATTTGTCATAACCTGAGCCCAATCATAATCGGTGTAAATCCCGTTATCCGATTTTCACCAACCTCATACTATTCATGTTAATTTTACCCAATAGAAATCTTTTCATTTTCATGGTAACTCAAAATCATACCATTTATTTTGCATACAACTCAACAACAACCTAAATATATATATATATATATATATATATATATATATATATATATATATATATATATATATATATATAGATAAATAATTTAACACATAATCAACCTTATCTTTATCTCTAATCCTTGAGTTTGATTCTAAAAGAATCCTAACTTAATCTCAATTGTCAAGTTCTTCTTGGATTGCCTTGGACTCCCATATGAGCTTCATAACTCAATATTATTCTCAAGTTATATCCTAAAAATGTTAAAGAATAAAATGAAATTTATAATATCTGTGAATGCATATCTATAAAAAGAAGCATCATCAATACATGATTATTCCTGTATCCACTCTAACAGTTATACTTCCATGCTTATGTTTATATCTACAATCATATGCGCATAAACAACAGAACCTAAAAGAGATTCTACACAATTTCATCATCATTCAATTTAATTTTAATATTAAAGAAAAGTTGATTTAATATTACAAGTGGAGTAGGACTCCTTTTCAATTGCATTATTTCACACACTTTATTTCCGCACTAATTAAATATTAAAAATTCAATCATAGCCAATCACATAATCACCATAACACTAGATGGAAATATTCAAGGATAAATATAATTCCAATTCATAGCACTATAAAAAACTATATATATAATAAATACATGCATTCACTTTTTAACTCTCAGGTTAACTTTATACCTTTCACAAACTATCCATCCTTATCCCTCCAAAGTTAGCCTTATACCCTTCATAAATTATTGCCGAAAATTTTCTATTTGACTCTCACATTATCACCCGCGTCACATATCTCAATTTCTAATGCCACTCATGGCATAATTCACAAGTAATAAATTCATTAGAGCTTAATTCTATATCTCATAAGATTCAATGCAATATTAACACATAATAACCATTCCATCATCATGAGGCAATACTAAAACATATGACAATATATATATACGTAACAACATCTCTATGCTCTCTTGCATGACCATAATAATCATTAACATTCTAATATAATCTACACTGCATTTTATAACATATTGATAATAATATGAACTCATTAACAACCTATCAATAGTTATTAATAGCACTACCTTGCTTTTTAGGCATGGTCAATTAACATCCATTTACCTGTTAATCGCTATCTTATCATAAATACTATTTCTATATTACTCATGTGTAATTACAAGGATGATTTAATAATATACTATGATTTGCAGTTATACTATTAAGGATTCATAGATAAGCAGGTATATGATTCATACTATTTACAGGAAGAATTATAAATTATTACATTTAAAATAGATTATTATTAAGATATTAATTTAGAGTGGGATATATATTCACGTAATGATATTTAACCACTTTTAGATGTTTAAGGACATCCATGATTATTTTTCACTCCCTTCCTTTTTCACCATTTATAATGAGAAATTATAAATGTAAAAGGATTACTTTTCTTATTTCTAAATATTCTAATTCAAAGTTCAAATCATAATAAAATAAATTATCCTAAATCATTGACTTATTATGTTTCTCCAATGTTAACTTTTAAAACTAAAATTTATTTTTATATAGTAATTTGTTCGGAATTGAGCTCATATGAATAAAATATTAAAATGCAAAACCCTTAATAAACCTCATTCATATAATTCTACCATTTTATAATATCACTCTCTTATGTTTTCAAAAATTATTGCAAAGAAATCAGGGATTTTCATAAATGAGGATGTTTTGAATCAAGTGTAAAATAATAAAAATATTAAAGCTTTATAATCTAAGAAGGCCCAAATCATTTTATATTATAAAACTAGGCACTTGGTTCTTAATAATTTCAACTCCATTTTAAAGCTTAAATCGAACTTTGAGCACTAAAAACATTAGACTTTTAAAATGTTGTTTTACTCTAAGGATACTAGTATATCATTTAAGAGCTTCCCATCCTTGTCTTATTAGTTCTATATTAAGTAAAAAAATATGATAATAAAATAGGATTATCTTCTTTTCTAAATCCAAACATAAAATAATTGAATTGTTAGAATTTTATGCTATAAAATTATTCTATTCATATCATTTTACAAAGTTATACATTTGATTTATAACATTTTAAATTTTACCTTAATAAAATCACTTGATCTTATTTCTTATATTTAGCTCCAAGCCATTTTTTATCATATTGGTACCATCTATATACTAGCAGCACGAATTGAATCACATTATCATATATATATATATATACACACACACACACACACACACACACACACACACACACACATTTTACATAAATTTCATATCTCATAATATCTCGATCTCAATTTAACCACAGTACGAGATAATCAATTTATCATCACAATCATCGTTATTCACAATACCGTAACTTTAAACACATTCATATTGGGATACAAGCACACCTAATTATCAAATGCTAGTTTCACACTTCTCACGTGTGGTCATAAATCAAGCATAATCACAATCACAATCACAATCTTAATTAAAGCATAAATGCATCATAATTAAGTAATAATCCATACGATGCTTTTATCATATCATTTACAAAAGGGCTATCAATAGTAATTAATAAGAAACAAATGGTGCTCTAGAATCACTATTACACATCACAATCTCTATCGTAATGGGAAATAACTAAAATCACAAGTTTTTCATACTCATTCATATTAAAGTATACATTTACACATATTTAGTCTCTTGATTTTACAACATATTATCCTTGTATATAGAATAAATAGAGTGTAAAGAAATTAAGTAAAAAAGTTCCTAAAATAGATATACACTTACTTAGGAATGTCCACTTGCTCCAAGGATCCCCAAGTATTCCACTTTCATTTCTTTTCTTTTCTTTTGCTTCACAATTCACTAAAATAATTTATAAATATTAATACTACTCATTTCATGATTGTTTCATTCTGTACTTATCATATAAATATAATAAACTACTTATTTTTTATATTTAGAGATTAAACACCCTATGTTAGATCTTTATAAATCACAAAAATACAAAATAGGTTGATTATAGGGTTACCATAATTATGACTTTTGAATGATGTCTTATGGATGATTCAAAAATCATGAATAAATTGTTTGTAAAACTTATTTTATGTAAAAGTAGATTCAATTAACTTTTCATAAACTATTCACTCACCTAAATCAATTAAGATTTGAAAGTATTATACTTTTTAGAAGATAGACATAAAAGGTTTATTTTTTGAAATCTTGAATTTTTTACCTCTGTCCATCATTTTGATGATATCTTAAAATATATACAAGATTTTTATTTGAAACTAATTTTATTTGAAAGTAGACTTAATTATCTTTAAAATGATGGGTAATTTGTTCAAAATGGACATATAAGATGAAAAAATTATGCCTCTTCAAAGTTGAAATAAAAATTTTAGATATGTAAATTGATTGACCAATCAATTCACCTACCCAATTTTGCCTCTTGATCATCAAAATAGATTGTTTACTCAATTCTAAAGTCCAATTTTGCCTTTGGACCCTCAAAATTGATTGACCACTCAATTTACATATGAAAATCTCAATTTTTTATGAAAATTTTATTGTTCACCCAATCCTAAATGCTCTTCAAACATATATTTACACTTTAAACCTTGATAAAATCATCAATACACCTATTTAATGTCTCATATCACCACACCTCATCATTTATTATTCTTAATATATCAAATCAAACATGATTCAAGCCAAATCACAAAAATAACCCATATTTCATCAATATTATCATATAGCCACAAAATCTATAAATTTAGCTAAATTATTTATTCATCTTATATGGAAGAAAATGCTAGATTATCTATAGTTCAAAGATCTTTAACCCTAATCATATAAAAAAATTCATAAATTTTAAAGTTAAGGTTTAAAATTCACATAAAACTAAATAAGCTCAAATCTCTTCATCAATCAAGAAGAAATAAGGATGATTCTTGATGAAAGCAATGTTTTTAACTTCATTGAATGAAGAAATAAAAAAGAATGGAAGTTCTCCTTACTTAATTGATAGAGTAAAGTAAAGATTGTGTAAAGTTGAGAGAAGTTGAGAAATGAGGAAATGAGAGAGGGATTAAGGCTTGGGGCTAGAGTATAGGTTGGAATTGTAATGGCATTTTTGGAAAAATGCTCCTAAACCTCTTTCATACTCACACACTTACTTATATTAATTTAAAACTTTATACTTCATAATTCTAATACATTTTCCTCATCAATTTTTCACCAAATTCATACTTATATAGTCTTAATTTTATCAACTTTATTTTATTTTATATTTCATATATAAAATTTTAAACTTCAACTAAATTTATCAATTACCTTAAATATTCTTTCTCACAAAATAATTTTTAATTTACTATAATTTAGGAAGGGTATAATAGTATTAATTATCACTAACATATATATATAAGCCTATAGCATGAGATCCTACACAAGACATTAATGAAAACATGCTATTTTATGGGGTTTAACGTCATATTACAATTAGTCCTACACAACATTAATGAGTTCATATGTTTATGCATGTATAAACTCTATCATCAAACTCTGTGACGTTAATAAATCTGAATCTCACCCAATTGAAAGAGGCTTTATATGTATATACGAAAACCATGACTTTAACATAGTTGAATGTCACACAATTGAAAGAGACTTTATATATAAAAATATATATATGTAAACGTCGACATACATGATGTTAAATTTCATGGGATGTTTTCTTAAAATCTAAATGATCATCAATTATGAAATCCATATATATAATAACTCTAACTTAATTTAGTGACAATCCATATAACTTAATTGAGAATTAATAGATAATGATTATATTCAATGTCATTATAAGATTATAACAAAGGTAGTGAATATATGAGGGGAGCTAAATCCATAAAGATGTCTTTATATATCAGAACTTTTAAAACATCACGTTAAATAGATTTGATGAAATCACAATTAACATGTATGGAACCCGATATCATTCAAATCGTAACAATCAAACAACTTTTACATATGATTTGACTTCATGTTAGACAATACGAATATATTCTGATTTCAATACATATATATTTCTTATATGAAACATTAAATTGCAACACTTTTGCATACATCATCAAACATAAGCCAAATTGATAAATATACTTCTTAATAATTCAATATGAAGGTTCTAATATTAATTGTTGGAAAACTTTAATTATAATAATGATAAAATTCATTATCAAAATTTAGATCTTTCATATTTAATTATCAAAAAATATATATTACTAAATGCGAGAGCATACCTTAATTCTTAAAAATTAATAGGATTGTGGTTTCATGTTTTTTAATTTTTTAAATTAGTGTATATCAATTTTTCAAAGAAAATCTCTTTCTATTTTATAATGATGAGATATTAAAAAATAAAATCCTTAAACATAATTTAGGAATAATAACCTTTTTTTATATTTTTTATTCCTAATTCGCCTATTATAAATAAGAAATAAAATTTTTAAACCTCTACACATAAAAGTTCATACTTAATGAGATGATTTAAACTTATTTAATCTTAAACTTTATTTGATTACTTTAATTTGGGTTAAACCTTATAATAATTGATAATATATAATATATATGCTATTAAAAATTCAATATTAATGCATTTGATTCAATGAGACTAACAAGTAGCCATGTTAAAAAAATTGATATTCTCGTTAACAAAAGAATGATAATTATTCTTCAATTATTGAATAAAACTAAAACTAATTGTATGTTTAAAGCATTTAAAATTTTCTTTTTTAATAACATGCGAAAGCAAAAACCCTCAAAGAATGGATGCAATCCCATTTTCAACATTTAGCAAAGGGGGAACATGTCATGCATAAAAGGGAAAAATGTTTATTGCTAAAGAGAAATGATAAACCGTAGCTTTTGCAAACCTTAATTTTGTGAAAATCTAAAATGACTTGAATTCAGATCTTTATATGCAACTCACATACTTTAATAATTACACGTGAGGAATATCGGAACAAGTATACAATATGATTAGATCTTAACATAAAATCAAATATTAATAAGTAAAATTTTAAATTATTATATGATATTAATATATAATTTAAAAAGTTTTGACCGCCTCCAAGCTCCGCCCTGCATGAGAGGGACATTTGCCCTTAAATTGTACTTTTCATGGGTGTTTTTGAGTTTGGGGAGGTAATTTTAACGGTGCCAAGATTTTTCTACCTAATGAATTTTATGCTAGTTGACTAATGATTAATCGGAAGGAGCCGACAAAATTTTGAAAATAAGTAGTTTCGGTGAGGAAGATTGATTGTAGCACAGCAAAGGGAGACGCGGTGCGTAGTGGATGGGTGATGCGACACGTGGCAAATAATGAACACGTAATTCGGAGAGAGGTCATTGCAACTTTCTGATGTAATAATATTAGCTTGGTCCTACTGACAATCGCAATTAGAGCCGTTACCACTTTTTTTTTTTTTTTTTGGCGGTGGTTGCAGGTTTAAAGCCTTTCTCTCTCTTTTCCTGCACGAAGACAACTTTACCCCTATCGGCTCCTTTCTCTCTCTTTTCCTGCACGAAGACAACTTTACCGCTATCAGCTCCTCCTTTTGACTAATTTATCCCTGCACTTAAATCACAGTAGTTACGGAGCCCATCCGCCCCAAACATAATTTGTGCATTCAGCTAGTTTACGACATTAAAGGGCTTGAACGAGGGTATCATCGTAGGGATGATTCTGCGAGTTACGGAGACGGCAAGAGATTTTTTTGTCCTTGAAATGGAAATGCAGTAAAAATTTACCTTTTTCAAAATTTTGGTACGGAAGAAAAATAATGAATGTATTTAGATATATTTTTATTTTTATATTTTTAAAAATTATTTTTTTATTCTCAAATATTTTTTTTGAGTTGAAAAAAATTAAGATTAAAAGATGATTAATATTAAAAATGAAGAAATATTTTATTTAATTACAAAATTAATATTCAAAATAAAAAATAAATTTAAAAAATGATTAAAAACTATTTTTATTTTCTTATTTTTAAATTATAAATTTAAAAAATAATTTTTAAAAATAGGTTCTAAAAATAAATTATCAAACAAATTCTTCTGTTTTTAAAAACAAGAAAATAGAAAATTGTTTTAAAAATAGAAAACAAACAGAGCCCATAATTCTTATCCTATTGCATTTTACCTTATTTTGAAATTTAATAATAGTTTATTTTATTTCTACTTTATAATATGCATTCTAAATAAAAATATTCATGTATTTTTAAATTATAAGATAATAAATTTATTATATTTTAAATGCATAAAATATCGTACATAATCACATGATAGAGCAGCATCTCAATTCGAGATAAAAGATAAAAAGTGATCGGTGGTTGCATGTAAATTTGAACCATACTGACTGGTGTTTAAAATTTCTTTGTAATTATTTGTAAATTTAAAACACATGTCTTTTGTTTAACTGTAATAAAAAAAAAGGAAAGAAAATAGGTAGAAAGAAAGAAGTGGAAACAATAAATGAAAAATTATTTTTCTATTATTGTTTGAATATATAGACAATAGATGAAAAGATATTATAAAAATATTAATTTTTATTTTATTTAATTAAAAATAAAAAAGAATAAAAATAATTTGCTAAAGACAAAATTCACAATTTTGATTGAATTATATAAAATTATAATTTTATCCTTAAATAATAATTTATGCATACATAACAATTTCATCTTAAATAATATAATTAAAAAAATTGTATGAATAAATTATTATTCAAGAATACAATTGTAACTTTATAAATTTAATAAGTATTTTGTTGGTGCTCTACAATCTTAAAAATGAAATTATTGATTTTATTTCTCATTAAATCACAAAATTGCATCTATCTTAAATTAATAAAATTGTCTAATAAATTTTATAAAATAATAATTTTGAAATTATAAATTTTTTTATTTTTTTGGCACCTATTTAGTAAAAAAAAATTTGCCGACTCCTAAAATACTTTTTTAACTTGTTTTTGTACTTTTAATTTTTTATAGCATTCAAATATTAAAAAAATTTATTATTAACCATATTTCTTTTAACATGTTTTTCCATTTTTTAATTATCAATTAATTATTTCGAAATTAACTTATTTTTATTATAATTTATTCCTAAAAAATATTTAAAATGGTTATTAAAGAGGAAAGAGAAAGTCCGTAGGATCCCCATATTGCAAGTTTTAAAATCCGAACTTTAACTTTCATCTAAGTAGTTCACAAATTTTGTAAATTTGTTCGATCCGATCCATTTATTATAACTCTGAATGGACGTGTTCATTCAATAATTCTAGAAAAAAATCAATTCATAATTGTCGAAGTAATTTGTTAAAAAAATAGATAAATTCATTCTATTTGATATCAAATTGATTCTAAATTTTATATATTGATATAAATTGAATCCTTTTACTTGTTTTCCGGCAGGTTTAGCAAAATAACACTCAATTGATGATGGCGTAGAATTTAAGACTAATTTAATAACATATATATTTATATTTATATTATATACTAATCATAATACTTTTTACTTTCTATTATAATAAATATTATTCTCGTAACTTGTCACATATTAATTTATCAGTTATTCTCGATAAATATTATACTATGATAAGCACACTCATGCAATCAACACAAAGAACTAAATATTTCATTTATATATAGTAATTTTTATTAAATTAAGAAAAAAATATTCATTTTTTTCATTTATTATATTTTCATGATCTTTCTAATTTATTTTCTTGATTTACAATATTTTTAAATTTTTATATATTTTTTCTCTTTGCAATAATGTCATTGATTTTTTTATTTATTGTATTTTCATAATATCTATAATCTCAATCATATTTGATTTGCATAAATAATTTTGATTAAATTCATAATTTCTACATTCTGTATAATTTTTATTCTAAAAAATAGTATGTCTTACTTCATTCATATTAATAATATTCATATTTATGATATTATTATTATCACCTTTTCACTATGCCAATGAATTTTAAGAACAACAAAGACAAACCTCTTTTCATAATTTTTTATTCAAATTGTGATTCAGGTGGTAGTTTTAGCATTAAATTTTTTCATCATTAATGATTGTTAATTTATTGACTATTGTGGAATATGAAAAATCTCCTACCATCAAGTATTTTCTTTTCCTATTGGTGCAAGTATCCATTTGTTCACCAATCTTTATCTCCTCCCATTTTCTCTTCACATTTCTAAGTTCCACTTTTCCTCATTCTTTTGATTTAAGATTCTCAATTTTATAATAACTTATTTTATAATTTATTTTATTTTTTTAAAGTATTACTTCTATATAAGATCATACTTTTCAATCCTTCATATTTTAAAATGTTAAACTAGTTTGTATTCTCCTTTTGTCTTAATTAAATTTTCAATCTCTTATTTTTTTTCTTTCTCTTGTCTCTCTTTCGCCATAGTTTTTTTCTTTTGAAGTTTTAAACAAATTATTGATGAGATAATTCTTCTTTTATTTGTATATATGGTACTCAAAATTTCTTCCTTATTATTTCACTCTTTCTAAATTAAATTTTTATCAATTTTTTTCATATATTTTATATTTTACTTTAATATTTTATAAGCTTTTTCATATGATTTTTCTCAACAAATTTTGTCAAAGTAAGGTCACAAGGAAAAGTTAGAGCTTTATTTTTATGTTTTTTCTTTTTTAGTGTAGTTTTGAAATTGATTTTTCACCTACCAAAACTTCATCAATTGTGACCAAAAAGAATGATTCTAGAAAAGGGAAGATTAAAAGGAAGAAGATAGGCTATATAGAAATATTTTAATTTCTACTCATTAATAATAATTTTTTCAAATAAATATTGTATTTTTATTGATATTCTTTGTGCTTTATCTCCATCTTATTGTATTATAATAATATTTGTGCCTTTTCCATAATTCTTGAATTTTATTTTTTTAAATCATTATATATTTATTGTAATTTTATGACTTATTTATAATTTATAATGGTAATTATTGTCCTTCTCTCTAGATATCTAACTTTTAAAACATTATATATTTATTAAATAAGTTCAAATATGATATTATTTGAATATCATTTCTCATTAATTATTTACATTTTATAATTTGTGATATGATTTTCAATTTTATTACAATCATTTTAGGTTGTTGTTTATTTCCTGTTTATTTCCTTTTGAATGAATTTAAGGTTTTAACTTTTCTTGCATTAACATATTATATAATTGAATTAAATTAAATTTGTGAAATTTTATAAAAATTATAACTATAAATTAACATATTAAATTAAATATTCTTCAATTTTTAATCTATATTTATTGCATATTTCTTGATTTTAATTATATTAATTAAATTAATATCATCTATTAGCTTTACAAATATTTATAATTTTGCACTAATACTTATCATTAATATTAATATAATTATTGCTAGTCATTAATTTGGTAATTATAACTATTATTACCTATTAATTTTTATGAATTTGTTACTTATTTAAATGTAGATTGAAAATTAATAGTTAGCATATTATAAGGAATTTTTTATTTTTAAATTTTATATTTTTTGTGCCTCATAAATTATATTTTTTTATTGAAATGTCATTTATTATACATTATACAATTAGAGAAAATAGATAATAATTACAAATCACAATAATATTTATCAATTTTTTTATCTATCTAAATATTGATTGGATTAATTAGCACGTGTAAGGATTTTCGTATTTTTAATTTTTAATTTTTTATATTTAATAATTTATATATTTTGTTTAAATATTATTTATTATAGATTTTATCATTGAAAAAGTGAAGAATAATTATTGATTTACTTAAGTTATTAATTTTTTTTACAAACGCACATAAATGTGATTAATATATAACATATCTACTTAAATTTAAATTCTCATCATCAATATGTTTCATTAATTTAAAAAAATGTGATCACTTTTTAAAAATTTATAATATAAGATACTTGGCTACTAAAATATTAAAATTTTTAAATATATTTATATATTAAATTTCAATTAAATTATTAAAATAGGATTAAAAATTGCAGTAATAAGATGAAATTAAACTTTTTACGATTATATGATCAAATTATAACAAAGAAAAGGTTACAACAATAATAAATATATATAGACACTCATAAATTTAATGATTATGTTATTATAAAATTTTATAGAACATTATTAACATAATATTATAATTAATATAACATGATTAAAAGATATAATTTATCCTCTTACTTTATTTTAATATAATTATTTAATTGATATATACATATGTGTATATATACGACAGCATATTTCATTTAAATATCTTATAATTTAAAATTTTAAATATATATTATCAATTATTATCGATTCAAATTAATTAAATATGTGCATCGCATGAGTTACAACCTAGTATATATATATATATATATATAGCTTGTCAACATACCTTGGTGATAAGTCAATATGATTATTGACTTGGAAATCCAGATATGTAACTTAGGATTTAAATTATGTGTATTTTAATAAATTATTATTATTATATTATTTATTAATATATTATCTCTTATTTATTTAATTTTGTATTCCAAAAAATTTTTTTTGCTATAATAAAAAAATTGTTCAAGAATAATTTATAGAAGGTTTAAATTTTTTATAAATTAAATATTTTCACTATTAGATTATCATTTTTAAATTATAAAAATAAATCAAAAATAAAATATATATCTTTTGATACAAAATAAATGTTCTAACGATAAAAGTACTCAATTTTAGAGGAGTTATTAACCTTGATTTTTAAAATTTCATTCTCATAATATTATATTTATATTTTTACTCTTTCAAAATTAATTGCAAATAATAATAACAATAATTAATATAAGAGAATGAGAATTATAAACAAATTTAATAAAATCTCATGGTATAATCAATTCAACGGTGTAAAATTTCTTTTCACCAATGATGGATAGAATTTATTTCCCTAAAAAATGTATTCATCATCATGAGAGATGAAAGGCAATTTTTGTGTGTTGATTTTCTAAGGTACCAAAAATAATATAATTTTTTTCTGCAATAATTTAGGACAAAATATATACAATCCCTTTAAACTTTATCTGACATATAATTCGCCTTCTATAAGTATTAAAACATTTATCACATACTTTTATTTAAAGGGTGCGGAGGTTAGTAATATTTATTTTTTAATTAGATAAAAATTATACAACTAAATCAATGAGAATAAATTTATAAAAAATATTTAGATAATTTTAATAAAAATATAAATTTAAAATATTTAAATCAAATTTACTCATTCTCTCTTACCTTCATCATAAGTGCACTCATTGATATAATTTAATATTCAATCATATTAGAAATATTATGAAATTCAAAGGGATTATGAAATTTCAATGCATCCTAACAATTCAAATCATAATTCATAGCAACCATATAAAAAGGAAAAAAGATACAAGATACATCCTTTAAGTTTAGGATAGTTAGCTTTTACTTTTTTTGTTTTGAAAATTTAGAAATGATCTCTTTAAACTTTATAAAATTTGAAATTAATACTCATTATCAATTCAATTAATTATTTTATCAAATTATATAATTTTTTTAAAATTTTTAAATAAAAATCATAGTATTTTTTTTCATATTTTCGTTTAAAATTTTGCAACTTATTTTTTATTATTTAATTAAAAATCTATATATTTTATTTAATTTTTATTAATTATATAACATAAAAATTATTTATAAAAAATAATATGATAAACTAACATATTAAAATATTATATTTTTGTTTACAAATATTATTAAGAAATTATATAATTAGATAAAATAAAAAATAAACTAATGTGGGGTGTTAATTTCAAATTTAATATAATTTAAAAGAATAATTTTTAAGTTTTCAAAATTAAAAGAAATAAAATTTAACCATCCACAACTCAAAAGATATTTTATATTTTTTTATAAAATAAGAATCGTCATCGTAACTTGAATTAGAAAAATGAGAATCACAATGATTGTGATCAAAGATAGATAGATAATTTTCAATAATTTAACTTTTAACATTGAACAACATGATTCTTATAGATTCATCAGTAAAATGAAATGCAAATTTTTTATATTGATACAACTAAGTGTAAAACATCTAAAGAACAGAAGAAGGAAAAGGAATTTTAAAGAAAAAATCTACATGTGAAAATTACATATGAAATATTCTGTTACGAAGAGTTAAAAAAAAGTTATTTGTATCATTAATTATATACTTCCTTTATTTTTCTAACTATCGTTTGAAGATAAGTATTTTTATTTTTTATCTATCACTTTAAAAATTAAATCAAGAATTAATTATTTGTTTTTAATTTTATCATTGAAATTAATGAAGGAGAAACACTAACAAATAATAAAGGAAAAAATATATCAACAGAGAGGAATAACGGATAATTTAGAAAGTAAAAATAATTTTTAATATAATTGAGTTTATTTAATATTTTTAAAATTTTTTTGCATTCATTTTAAATGGTTGACATTAAAAAATAAATATATATAATAAGCATATTTTAATAATTCAGGAATAAATTACATTTCAAAAAAAAATCAAGAGTGTTATGTATAATTTTGGCTAATGATTTAAAATTTCAGCAATACTATATATAAATAAAATTTGAAATTGAATTTCAAATAAAAATTAAAGTTTATCATTAAATATGAGTTGGTAGAGCAAATCTTTAAAATTTAATTTAATAAATATAAAAAAATTAAAATTTAGAATTTATTTTCGGCACTTATTCTACATTTTGATATAACAGAATGGAATAAAAAGAAGAGGAATAGAATAGAATGAAATAATCATTTTATAATTATATTTGATACAATAAATATTGTAAGAATGAAATAAAAACTGTATTAATTATAATAACATCCTTAAAAATTAAAAGAAAGTGTAAAATTGAAAAAATATTTATATAAAAGATAGTATCATTATTTTTTCATTTATGAATTTTTTTATAATTGAACATATTAATTAGTAAAATTGTAATATATGTTAAAAAAATACATGATATAATCCATAAAAATTACTATATTTTAAATTTAATTATTAAAATTATAATTAACAAAAAAATTAACTTATTTTTTATAATGAATACCAAAATATTCTATTTTAAATTTTATATTAAAAATATAATTGTGAAAATATTTGAATTTAAAATTATTAAAATTTGATATTATTTTATTATTTAATGTTTAAATATTTTAAAAAAGAGGAATAAGAATGCAAAAAAAAATTTAAAAATAATGAAATAATCATTTTATCACTTTTACTAAAAAATTAATATTTCATCATTTGATGAAATATACATTCTCATTCTATAATATCTCCTAAATAAATTTTTTCACTTTATTTTATTTCATTATACCAAATAGTAGCAGTGCTAGGATCCCAAAATAAATAAGCGAAATTGTATTTCAAAACAATGCCATTCATCGGATAAAAACAAGTGGAGATTATTTCAATTATCCAAAGACACACCTTGTTTTTCTCTATTTATTGGACATATATCATTTTCCTATCAAATACACTATTATAATATTTTCCTTAAAATTTTATGGGAAAATCAAACGAACAGATAAGATCAAATTTGGCGTGGATATACGCACTGTCAAGTTAGTTGTAATGATGAATAGCAAAGCAATGAGGAATCAGTGATAGATACTCTAGGGTGGGGCAGGGTGCTTAGAGAGGGAGTAAGAGAGTTAAAATGATCACATGATGGAGGTGTTATGGGCATGTATGGACGTCTAATTGTGTCTAACAGTTAATAGGCAAAGTATCCAAAACCTGGAGCCCTCAATTAATTTGTGGGCTTCCACTTTCAGGCCCACCACCAACAATCATCATCATTACAATTTAAGCTGATCTGGTGCCCAGAAAGTGGAAACTCCGCCGTAACCTAATAATGTCAAGTATTTGTTAGACAGTTAAATTTGCTTTTGGTTTGTGCTTTCAAAATTAGTCTTTCGTTTCCCACTCTGAAATATACATGTGAAATATTTATTAGATACAGTTTTTTATTTAATATATGGGTAATAAACAGGCGAATGAATATGCGAGACCAAACTAATGTTAGTAATGATATATAACTAGGTAAATTTAGATTAAAAAAAAAGGGTACTCAACATCATTTTTTATACGTAAAATGGGCTAAAAAATAAATAAATAGGAAAAAAAATAGAAAAGAAACCCATGGAAAGATATGCCATGAAATGTGAAACACAATGCCACATGGTTTGTCTTGAGCATCCATTCTTGTACTTCTTTTTCCTGACTTGTAAAAGTTGAAAGCAACAACCAGCCTGTCCCTATTATATCTTCCTCGACATACATACTGGGAGGGAAGGAAGAAGCCCTAAATTTGGAAAATTTTAAATTATTAAAATATCGAGTTGAACTTGCACCCCCCCTCCAAAAAAAAAAAAAAAAAGCTCGTCCAACCCTGTTTGCTCTTCTTCTGACTCTCTCTTTCTCTCTTTCTGTCCTTCTCCCCGAACTCTCAAATACATTATCCACACTCTCTGTGGGAACAAAACCCACAATTGGTTCTTGTTAAAAGGGCCAGAAGAACAAGGTATGGTTTTTAGGGGTTCCCTATTAACTTATCCAATCCCTTCTTCTTCTTTATATTATATTAATATTGAAGAAAAGAAAGAGAATTGGCTTCACTACCAACTTCATTGGTCACTAACGGAATCTATGGCAGGCGACCAGTAGCTGCTTAAGGGAACAAGAACAACCATCTTCTAGCTGTATTATTACTGTTTACTTGTCTGCAGAGTACTTTCTTCCCCCTTTTATTTTTTTTTAAATTTTATTATTCAGCTTTTAATTGCTTCTTTATATATACTATCTCGTGTTGTAACCTTCTCATTCTCCCTTCCGGTTTCCCCGGAATTCTGTTACATGGGCTGGTTTCTAAATTAGTAATTAATCAATGTATCTGACTTTGTGATGCAGGTTATTTTTTTAGTTTTTTTATTTCCTGGTCCATAAAAATTTCCAATGTCTTAGAATTTATAATTGCCTATTGTCACTGCATGGTTTTAAAATTTAGTAATTTACTATAAATTCATTGTTTATCACTTTCTACTCTTGTTAAATTGGATTTTGACAACTTACCTGTTCAGTTTGACTTGCTAATTTCAGTTTGGGCGATCTTGTGTATTTAAAGTGCTCATTTCGACAAACAGCTCTGAAGTATATATCATAGCTTGAGTAAAAAAAGAGTGAAAAGTGGGAATCTTTAATGGACTGGAATTTGAAAGCGGCTTCATGGGATTTGAGCGAATTAGATGAAGCAACCTTGTCAAACATAGAAACAGTTGATGGGTCAAGTAGATTCGGGGAAATTCACAGAACTACTAAAGGAGAGTTTTCTGTTGATTTGAAGTTGGGTCAGGTGGGCAATTCTGGCACTGCCGAACCAACAGTGCCCAAGTGGAAAGATGCTCCTGCTGGCGTCTCGAAAGCGACGCCGTCTCCTTCGGGGTCATCCAAGAGAGCACGAGCAGTTAACAATGGAAGCCAAAGAGTGTCATGCCTGGTGGATGGGTGCAATTCAGATCTTAGTAATTGTAGGGATTACCACAGGCGCCATAAGGTCTGCGAAATACACTCCAAGACTCCGCAGGTTACAATTGGCGGCCAGAAGCAGAGATTCTGCCAACAGTGCAGCAGGTGCTTAGTTTAATTGTATGATAATTAAGTGTTTATTTTTCTGATCTTAGATTGTTTGTTTGATTAAAATTTGTAATCTTCGTGCATATTCTCTTCCTTTATTGCGACCATATGCGTCCAAGCTATAAGCATTCATGTCCATTATTATTATTCATGGTAGCTTCAGGAGCACTCTCTGCCTTGAGAATAATTCTCAATCTCAAACCAAGCACGTTGGTTATTTGCTTTCTTTTGCTTTGTGCCGTCCATGGGCATCTTTGGTGTTTTCTTAGAAGAATTGTTGGCAAATGGCGACCGAAATTCCTAAGAATCCCAAAATTAAGACCGAATTTTCTGATTCGGGAATTAGTCGATCAGATTATATTCAGAGCAATCCGAGTTTTTATGCTTGATGTTTTGAGGTATTAATTAAGAAAGCATCACGTTTCATGTAATTCTTTTCCATGAATTAGGACCGGAATGCATGGAAAATCAATAATTAGATTCGATGGTTCGTCATGGAATTCCTACATTGACTTGCCTGTGTTGATTTGTGCTATTAATGTGAAAATCTCCTTTCGTTGTCCATAATAATCAATTCGTGCAAACGTCTTAATATCATGTGCGGCTGATGAATTTCATACTAACATTGGGACATGTTGTATGACGTAGGTTCCATTCTCTGGAGGAATTTGATGAAGGAAAAAGAAGCTGCAGAAAACGTTTGGATGGACACAACCGACGGAGGAGAAAGCCACAGCCAGAACCTATCACGACGAGATCCGGTACCTTTTTGTCCAATTACCAAGGTTAGCTTCCACGTTATCTTAGTGGACCCATATCTGATAGATTCCCAGATTTGCTGCAGCCATTTGATATAGAAAAGCTGAGGAGTGAGAATTTCCAATGCACTTGGCTTGCTTAGTGCGCTGATTTGGTCCATTCATGTCCTCCTTCATGACAATCCAGTGGCCACTACATAATACTTCCATGCATGTATTAATGAATACAGTTTTAAAATTTAATTTCTAAATTATAAAAACACAAAAAGAGGATTGTAATGATTTTGCTGTGATCATAGTTAATTCAATGCAGAAGATATATATATGTGTGTGTGTGTGTGAAAATTTCTACTACTACTTTCAGGTACACAATTGTTACCACAAGCATATCCCTCGACTGCCTTGATGAACCCAGGATGGAGCAATGGAGTCCAGCAAATGCATTTGATTGATAAACAAGACCTATTTCTAGGATCTTCCCCCTCTGCCACAAACTACAAAGTAGGAAATAAGCAACAACTAGCATTCTTACAAGTTGACACTAATCCCCCATTCATTAATCCTTCTGTCTCACACGCACTCCTCAGCAGCAGCCAAGGCGGGGGGATTCGAAGCAAAACGTTGTTTGGCGATAGCTTAGGTACAGGTAGCGACCCAGTGCACGACACTCATTGTGCTCTCTCTCTTCTGTCATCGCCACATGCGCACACATCTTCTGGCAATGGTTTGAACCAAATGGTGCAACAGCAGCAGCATTCGTCGATTTCATTTATGCAGCCATTAGGTTTGAACCTCCATGATCATCACAGCTTACGGTCAGTGGACTCAGTTTTGGTTCCAAATGGAAGTGAAAGTAACGTGCTCTGTCCAGCCATGTACAATATGGGCTCCGATGGATCCCAAGGGAATGAAGCCACTCCTCAACCATTTCCCTTTCATTGGGAATAGTGGTTTTTTATTTTGCTGCAAGGATTCGTGCTGAACTTTTTGGTTGTTCATAGATTTTGGATGGATTCTTTTCTATAAAATGTAATGCAATCACGTACTGTGTAATTCTGATCTTATCAGCTTTTTTTTTTTTTTTAAATGTTATCTTCATATCCCAAAATGTGAAAGGCATCTCAATAGTGGGCAGCCCAGCTTTCTTACTTTATGTCAGTGTTCCGTCTTCCTGTCCTCCATCATGATTGCATGTCTGGAATTATTCACGAATTCTTTGGATATGCATTCCCATTGTCCTTTTTCTAATCCTTTGTTTTTAGTTTATTTAGTTCCATACACGTTAATACCTTTATTTCTTTTTGGAAAATTCTAAGACGCATCAGATGCATCAAAATTATTAAATTTTATTTAGTCTGTACAGTATTGCATAATTTAAAAAATTTAGACCTTTAAAAGAGATCGGTGCACCATACAATTGGTGCACCGAAGTCTCTCCTTTTCTTTTTATTTATAGCTTACAATAATTATGATTAGAATAGAAGTTTTGAAATCTAAAATTTGAATCCATCATTTTTAAAAGGAAATAAGGGTGTAAATTTAAAAGAAAGGTAAATATGTATAGAAATTTTTTTATTAAAATAGTGAATGTGAATAGAAAATTGTATGTCGAATTGTATCCTTTTATCTTAATTTTTTTTAAATTAATAAATAAAAATTGAGAGTATCTAGATGTTGAAATGTACAAGCGATTGAAAAAGAAAGCAAATGATTTTGTTGTTCTTATAATTACTCTTTTTAATGAAAATTATCAGTTGGAAGATCTAACATATATTATACGTTTTTCCTCTTCTCTCAGGAATTCTTTGGAGAGACAGGATTAAATTTCTTTAACAGAATATGATAAAAAGGGGATCGTTCTCAAATCTTTATTTAAGAGGGCATCAGATTTCTTGCAACAAAATGAGCTCATAGTATTGATAACTAGAATTGATTTTTGCCCTACCTATTTATGACTTGTTGCCTTTCCTATGTGTGACCTGCTGTATTAATATGAAATGGTTACCAGAAAGGGGCGCTGCAATAATTAGGTTATTATATACTATACATTGGATCCTGGGTTGGTAAATATATTGAACAAAAACTATCCATGTGTCATTATAATCTTTCTTAGAAAATAGAAGCTATCCCTTTTCACATAGCTATCTTACAATTGTGCTCTTTCAAAAGCAGTTTTGAAATTATATGTAAAATATAGTATTTGACTTAGAATATATGGGAAGGGCATTCCAACATTCATTATATCCATGGATATAAATATTATAATTATCAAAAATAAAATTTAAATTTAATTTTTATATTTATTAAATTAAATTTTATTAAATTATTTATTATTTTATATTTATTAATAATTTTTAATTTATATTTAAAATTTAATTTCAAATCTCATTAAATATTACTGATATATGAAAAAGGCAATGTAATGTGTTGTGCCCCACTTTGTTCGAGAGTAACTGCCAACTGAGGTACTGCTTCTAGAGAGAAACTTCGGTGCACCAGTTGTATGGTGCACTAGTCTGTTTTGAAGGTCCAGATTTTTTAAATTGCGCAGTACTGCGTAGGCTGAATGAAATCTAACGATTTTCAGACACTGGTATATCATACACTGGGAAGGGCATTCCAACATTCATTATATCCATGGATATAAATATTATAATTATCAAAAATAAAATTTAAATTTAAATTTTATATTTATTAAATTAAATTTTATTAAATTATTTATTATTTTATATTTATTAATAATTTTAAATTTATATTTAAAATTTAATTTCAAATCTCATTAAATATTAGTGATATATGAAAAAGGCAATGTAATGTGTTGTGCCCCACTTTGTTTGAGAGTAACTGCCAACTGAGGTACTGCTTCTAAAGAGAAACTTCGGTGCACCAGTTGTATGATGCACCAGTCTGTTTTGAAGGTCTAGATTTTTTAGATTACGCAGCACTACACAGGCTGAATGAAATCTAACGATTTTCAGACACTGGTATATCATACACTGGTACGTCTTAGAATTTTCTCTGCTTCTGCTACTGATAAAGATAGAATCGTCACTTTTTGAAACGTGGTGCATCCTTGCCCGAGCAATATATTGGATGCTACACTTTCGATCAATGTCAATAAATAAATAACATTGTACTTCCAAATTATGACACGTCCTCAATTAAATATCAAGTTATTTGCTTGTATGCATATATATGCAGACCCCCGAATTAAATTATGAGTGTCCCTAATGAAAAAAATTAAAGATCTATTCAGATATTTTCCTATTTTTTATTTTTAAAAATTGTTTTTGAATTTAAAGAAGTCAAATAATAGAAAATATTCGGATAAATAAATAAGAAAATATTTTATTTAATTATAAAATTAATATTAACAATAAATAAACAAATTAGAGAACATTAAAAATTATTTTTGCTTTTTATTTTTAAGTTGCATATTTGAAATAATAATTTTTAAAAATAATATACAATCAGATACTAATTCTCACTTTAAAAGCCATTTTCCTGAATATCTCATTTCATACCAGTGTGACAAATTTTCTACTCATTGGGCGATCATGCCGTTGCAAAGGGCACAGTTAGTGGGTTGATCCCTCTCTTTATGATGGTGTGGTCGATCCAGAAATGGCTCCAATCAATTAAAAATTTTCCATATAAATTACTATTTTTAATATATTTACATAACAAATTTTTGGGAACTATATTGGGAGAAAGAAAGAAAAGAAGAATTGTCACTGTTTATGTATTTAATACATAAATAGTGAGATAAATAGGAAAAAAAGGGATAGTAATTTCCTTTTTAATCATCTTAAGTTGGTTTGAGTGTTTAATATTATGATTTGGAAGTTTTAATCGGTGGCAGAAATAAACACTAACTGTTTTAATTTTATCTTTTTCTTTTTGTTATTTTGTTATCTTTGATAAATAGCATCATTCTAATAATTGAAAGTGATAAATCAGGTGAAGTTTTAGTTGAAGAGCCAACTCGTTACATTGGAATAGGAAAGTTATACACAAAATTGTTTATTTTTCATATTATATTACATGATTGGTTATGCAATTAATATTATTTGCACTCTTTATTTCTCATTCTTTTTTTCATATATAAAAAAATGAATTGATTTAATTCATACTTTTATAAATTTAAAAGATAATTTTTTTTGTATGAATTAAATATTATAGTTTGCAGAAATCTTGATGGATTTGAGTGGCTGCCTTTAAACCTAAAGCTTGATGATTGTCGCCAAAATATTAGCATGTTAGCACATTAAATTTGAGTTTTATTTCTACTGTGCAATTTGTATCATGAAAAGTCTTACTAGTTAAAATAAAAGAATTTGATTATCTACATCTCAAATCCATCAAGATTTCTGCAAACTATAATATTTAACAATTTTGATGTTATTTTAATGCACTGAAACTTGAGGTTCAAATAATGGTCAATCATTATATAATCGACAAAATATAAAACCTAAGCTGTTAAAAAGAACCTTTTCATCTGACCAAGGTGGTTGTCGAATGTTTTAATCGCATTCCTGAATTCTCTTTTCAATATGATAACTTTTTTTAGAATAAATTATAAAATTACTCATTGGTAGTAAGGAAATTCCTTTTTTTATTTTCACCTCTTAAAAATAATTTCCTAAGTTTTTTTTATGGAAATATGATAAAAATGGTGATTTATATTGAAGAATTTTAAAAAGGAAATTCCTTATTCTACTTACAACTCCTTAAAATTTACTATATAAATATATTAAAAATAGTAATTCATAGTAAGATACTCTTAGTTGATTAATAGAATATATACTAGGTTAACTAAGCCATTTATAGTGGTATAATGAGTAGGTTGATCATGCCACTATAAGTGGAGTGATCATACTACATTAATCATATTATTTGTAGTAACTCATTCGTCTAATGAAAATAATTATATTTTCTTGAAGCTGGCATAATATGAGGCATTTGGGAAAATAGTTTCCTCAATAGGAGCATTAGCCAAAATCTTAATAAAATTTAAAAATTGAGATGAATTCACTTTAAGTAATTTTTATTATGCATTCTGATGAATTATACTATCTTGAAACGAATGCTTAGGTAGTTATTTCCACTAAGGTTATTTTGATGCTAAAGTTAGAGAACATTTATTAGAAATAGGAAGTCAATGAACATTAAAAGCAATTTAAGCATATCTTAAAGTATTTATAGAGATCAAAGATAAATTTCAATCACCTAAGTAGGGTTTGAGTGGTCATTTTCCTATTAATAGCTTGTATCCAAATTTTAACATTAATTTGAATTGATATAATTATCTTAAAACTAGTATAACAATCTTTGTTTCATATGTACAATCAAAATTGCCATTTGTTTGTTTGACAACAATTTTGTATATTATTTTGTCACTAACCTTCCTAACTAGTAGTGAGTTTTGTTTAAGTATTTCATCTATTTTTTAATGTCTTCCATTCAAACCTTAGGCATTCATTTGGTTTAATGATTATGTTCTTTTTAAGTTAATCATTCGATTTGTAATATAGAGACTGATATTTATTATATACATTTGATAGGCACCAAATGATAAACATTTCCCCCTTTAAGTATTGGTTCGCACCAATAGGCAATAGTTTTGCCAAAAGCCATTTGGATTCTAAAAGAATAGAATTAATATTCGATCGAAGAGTAAATAATAAGTGAATGTAAAAAAAATTTAAGTATATCTTAAGGTAATTATAGAAATAAGATACGGATTTCAACCAATTTGGCTCATCCACATGGCTTTATAACCAATTATTTTGTAAACTACAAGATAAAATAATTCTCAAGTAAGGATCAATTAAGTTGGATTTTTCTTTTCTTGATGAAAACTTATCTAACTATATTCTGTTCTTCCTCAAACTAGTGAGTTCACTATTACAACGGTCTTGTAGGAAGGACGGTCGTGCCATCAAAGATCCTCTAACGGTTAAGTTAACACAGTGACAAAGTTTCAATAAAGAAATGGGAGTGAAGATGATTTACTAAGCATACCTGGTGCCAAGTGGTATATAAATAGGAGAAGGAAGGATGGAAATGGTTAACCAGATTAGTTTTGGGGGGTATTATGACAAATCTGCCAAATTTACATGTTCGATGTTGCTTGGCACACATTCGATGTCTAACAACCCGACTGACGTGGCCGAATAGCCTAAGTGGTGGTTAGTTTAGTTCTTTGATAAGCAAAGGAAGTAACTATTATACCAACGATTGATTTGTGAAATTTTATATTTTTAAGAAAATGTATATTTTAATGAATATTAGTTTTATGTATATGATTCCTAGATCTTGGAAGTATAAGATTTTTAAATTTAATTCAATATATGTATTTCTAGGAATATTTTTTTATATTCCTAAATATATTATATTCTTATATTTAGTTCACACTTTATATTCCTATGAATCTTATTTTTTTAAAAAAAATACCCTTATCAATTTTTTATTATAAATTGTAATAAATTATAAATTTAATTAAAAATACATAAATAAAGAATTTTAAAGATTTAATAAATTAATAATTTAAATTCTATTAGATTAAAATGTAATAAATAATTTAATATATAAAATATTAAAATTTTTAATAAATTGAATTTAAAATTTTTATATAATTAATTATATAAAATAAATAAGTAATTTCTTTATTGTTGACAAGAAGTTTTTATTTTCTTTGAAAAGAAAATAAGAGGGAAAGAAGAGAAATAATATCTTTTAAATTTACATTGAAAAGAAATTAAAAAATTTTAAATTTTTAAATAATTAAAATATCATAATCACTCATTTTATATTTAAATATTATTTTTTCCTTATTTTTTATTCAAATAAGAGAAAAAATTAAGAGTTCATTTATTTTATCAATAAGTATTTTTTATAAAAAATATTATATATATATTTATAAAGAGATATTAATGATTAAAAAATATCTAAAAATATGAAAATAGAAAAAAGTAATTTTTATGAATAAAAATAAATTTTTTATTTTTTATATTTAATATTAAATAAATAAAATATTTTTAAAATTTAAAATTTTATAAAAATATTTTTCACTATAATAAATAAATATATTAGTCCCATGTTAGGCCGAAAGAACATGCCTACATGAAACAGTTACACATATGATAGAAGTCCATGTTATTAAAATGGTATCTGAAACTTCTTGCAAATATATTTGTAACTATTAAAATTGATATTAATTTCACAAAACTATAAGTGAGTGAATTACTTTACCATAGTCACAATTTTTATTATTTTACTATATCCTAAACTAAATGCCAGTGAAAATATTAAGGTGAAAGTTCATAATTTAATACAAAATAATTGAATATTAAAAAGTACAATTTAAAGTTTATTTATATGAACATCTATTTAAAAAATTATTTTAATTTTAAACTATATTTAATAAAATTATGGAGAATTTATTTTATTTATAAAATTCATTTGAATCTTCTATTTATATTAGACATAAAAATTATTACTTAAATTTAAATTCAAATTTTTGTATATAAATTAATAGGATTGGAATTTAGAAATTACTTATTTTTTTTACTTATTTAGTATAATTACCCTTATTATCATTAAAAAATAAAAATAAAAAATATAAGCTAAAAGTAAAAGATAAAAATAAAAAAAATTCAAACTAAATTAGAATCGGAATATAGAAATTACTTTTTTTATTTACTTATTTAGTATAATTATACTTGTTATTATAAAAAAATAAAAATTTATATAAGTTAAAATTAAAAAATAAAAATATTTTTTTTAAAATAAATTAGGGTATAGAAGAATAGAGATAAAATTATTTTAGTATAAATATTTCCATGAGACTGGAATTTGAGATATCCATATCCTCCATTGAAATATTTGAAAAAAAAGTTAGATTCTAAAATATTCTTGAAAATGATATATTTTTTAGTAATTTTTTTAAAAAAATTGAATTAAATATGGAAATGTAACATTTTCATAAAATATTTTTAAAAATATGAAAAATATTTTGTGAACCGAAGGCCCTTCACAGGCGATGTCAATCGGGTTGCATGTAATCCTTAGCACAGTCCTGTTCGGCCTAAAGAATTTTGGCCCAAATTCAGCATAGTCTATTGCCGCTTGAGCTGCAATAATGAGCTCGATGCTTGTAAACGTTCTTCATGTTCCATCAGTATCGCGTCACGTATCTGTTTAGAAATTGATTTTGTATAGTATTTGCCCCATATAATCAGCGTTTTTTTCCCCGATTTATACATTCAATAAATTTTTGGTTCACTGCTTCTATCTCCAGTTCAGTTTCTTTACTTTTTTTTCTAAATTCAACGAATTGCAATTAATCAATCATTCACTTATTCTGTAATTAACCCGTCCTATTATCTTGAAGCATACAAAAATGCTCTACAACTTATTATTATTATTGAACAGAAATTCTTAATTTTTACCAACCGATCAATAAAAATAATTAGAAGTTGAAAATGAAAGTTATTTTTTATTTACAACCTTTTTTATTGTAATTTGATTGTATAGTTGTAGGAATTTTAGTTTGATCATACTACAATTACTTTACATAATTTTCATAATTTATCATTTTTATATTATAAATAAATATATTTTTAATACATTGTCATTTCATATCCTAAACTTTTTTAAAAAAATCACACAATTGATTAATTGCAATGTAATGATTTAAAATAAAGAAGTTAAGGAATTATATAAGATATAAAAATAGTGGACAATTTTTTTTTTCAACACCTTAATCAAGAGAAAGAAAAGGTTATGCGGAAAATGCAAAAATTTCATGAAATGAAATGATCTTAATCTTTATTGAACATAATGCCAAAAGCTAAGAACTATAACAATAGAAAGTTGAATGGCAAGTAATGGAGGACGAATCAATCATTTCAATGATAAAATACTTGTCAGCTTGCAGCATTGCCATTCACAGATGCTTCTTATCTCATGCTATATGTCTGCTCCCAATGTTAAAAATAGTAATTTTGTAATTTTATTATATTTAAATCTATATCTTTATTAAATTATATTTATTGTATATGATTACGTACATTGAATATTAATATATATATATATATATATATATATGTATTAAATAAGTGTAATTCATGCATTTAAAAATATATTTGCATCTAAAAATATATAATTCATGTATATTTAGATTCATATAACTAATAATTAGAAAATCATTAATAGTTATCAAAAAGTCACTTAAGTGACTATATATACCCCTTTGTACCTTACATTTTTAATTAAGTTATCAGAGATTTTCCCTCTCAAATATTCATCTACCTCTAACATAGTGGTATCAAAGGTCAATTCTTTGATTTTGAGAGAAGAGAATTGCAAAAATAAATAAATAAATAAAGAAGAGTGTTGAGGGAGAAAACTAGAGAGATGATTTCTTTTTTAACAAACAAAAATTATGATAGTTGGTGGTTTCACATAAAGGTATTTTTTAGAGGGTAAGGTGTTTTGAAGATTATAGAAAGAGACTACATCCAACCACATGACAAAAGTATTTTGTGTCAAAAAGAAAAGGATGCTTTGATAAAGGAAAAGTGAAAGGACCAACTAGCTCTTTCCTTCATCCATCAAAATTTGGATGATTTGATGTTTATGATTATAATTGATGCAACCACTACAAAATAAACTTAGGAGAAATTGCAAAAACCTTTTAGAAAAGGAGTAGATAATGGAGGAAAAGAAATAAAAGGAATACAAAAGAGGAGTCATGAAAAAGTTGAAAGTGGAAAAGGAAGAATAGTAGAAGAAGGAAATTAAAAGGAGATGTTGAGGTTAAAAAAATCAACCTTAACTTGTAAATCCCAAAAAGAGAGAGAATGTGATATGTCTTATGTTAATAAGGAGGAAAAGACCCTAACTTTTGCAAAAAAAAAAAGATTCAACCATTAGGGAGGAAAGGAAAGCTATTAAATTTATGGAAGATATTAAAGTTGAAGAAACAACATGGAACTAGAGGATCCAAAAAGAGACAATTTATGATTTGTCTTGTCTCTTTAAAGACAAAGAAGATGTTAAACAAATAGTTTGTAATTTACATATCTTTTTGAAGAAGATAATGGAGTGACAATTGAAGATGAGACAATATTTGATTTGCCTTATCTCTTTAAAGATGAAGAGCTCATAGTTGTAGCCAATGATAGAGAAAGAAACCAAATCAAAGGAGTCTAAGTCAAGGAAGACCAAAAGATCATAGTGCTTATGAAGGAGAAAGGTCTACCACTATTGTTAACTTCAACTCATGAAGTGTCAGCCATTTTTGAAAAAAGTTCAAATCAAATGCTTAAATAAATGTGAATTTTTAATGAATTCTATGTAGTTAAAACTATTGATGTTAATGATGTGTTTTGTCTCATCAAAGATGAAGAGATCATGATCAAGGACATGGAAGAAAGCATAGATAAAATCATGTTAATTCCAACAATGATGAGAAGAGAATTTGATCAATTGATGGATGACATTAAAAAAGTAGAAAATGAAGATGTAATAGTTAAATAATGGAGCAATAATGCAAATAAAGAGTTCAAAATCATGAGGAACAAAAAGAAATGGAAGTGTTTGAGGAGTCATGATGCCATTAATGTTGAATGGATATTAAAGATGGAGAAATATGAAGAAAGAAATATGAAAAGATGCAAAACTAGTGTTGTTGTGGAAATTCTCATGCAAAACAATGTGGATGATTGTGTGAAGATCATTGCCTATATTGTTAGAAAATACGATGCAAAGTTTTTGAAAAAGCTCATGAAATTCAAAGATTATGGATGGGATGAAGACTTGAAGTGCAAAAATTCCAAAATTAAGGAAGAATATTAGAAATAGTAATTTTATAATTTCAATATGTCTAAGTTCATATCTCTATTAAGTTATGTTCATTGTGTATGATCATGTAAATTGAATATTAATATACATGTATTTAAATAAATGTGATTTATGCATCTAAAAATGTGTGGGTGTGCATTTAAAAATATATAATTCCTGTATATTTAGGTTCATATAATTAATTATTAGAGAATCATTAATAGTTGTCAAAAAGTCACTTAAGTAACCATATATACCCCTTTGTATTTGGCATTTTCAATCAAATCAATGGAATTTTCTCTCTAAAATATTCCTCTACCTCCAACAATCCTAGCCTGTCCTAAGCTTGCCTCAGCTGTCTTTCTCAAACTATGCCTTGCGGTAAATATTAAGGATTATTTTCCCTATGCTAACTAGGGTGAATGAATTAATATGATCATATTCTACAAACTGGGCTGTAGTTTTGTTGAGTTTGTTTAAATCCGTGGTTGACAGGCTGCTATTACAAAAGCACGCTGAGTGAGCCAATTCGTCCACACCACAATATGCCAAAATATAGCATGTATCAGTCAACAATATGGCATCAGAACTGCTGGCTTAATTAATTTGTATTAGTTTTTATAATTCTGGTTGATATTGGTACCTACATTGCAATCGAACCGAACGTCAGGAGGAAGGACTCCTTTGGTATTTTCTTTCATTTATCATTCAGCTAATACTGTTAGGGGAACAATTAATAAATTAGCACCACGATTTCCCTTTTTACTTTGCAATTGAAGTAATTGAGACAAAAAAGGAGAAAACATAATTAATCATTCCAGATTTATATCATGGAATGACATCGTTGGGGATGCAGGTTTGTTCAACAGTGTAAATCATCCAATACTTGATGCTGTAGGACTCACAGATCATCTCAAAATCCCACCTGCCTCGCTGCTCTAGCCAATGATCATGACACAGAGATGGATTATGCATCGGTAGGTTTAGACATGTGATATATCTATATTCATCTAATTTCACTCGCTGGGCACCAGGCTATAATGACAAAACAGATCTAAAAGGTGTTGTTGGTGAACTAATGGTCTTCTCTTGCCATTCTGGATTTGTCCCCTTTCTCTCAGAACTGCAAAGGGGAAATAGGAAGAGGATTATCTTCAAACAACAAAGCCCCTCACTGCGGTATTTGGTCATGTCTTATCTTCCTGCACAATCACTTGTGGAAGAATAAAATATAAATTGGTAGTGTATGATATATTCTGGTCGGTTCCTTCTGTCTCCGCGTCAGTGTTAGTCATGATCTATGGATCAATGGCACTTGTACAGTAACTTCACTTATCGTTAAATCTGATGCTTATATATTGTTCGAGTCCCATTATAATTTTATGTGCGCAAATCTGATCCTATATGACTCAAGATTCCAGTGACATTAATGCTGAAATAACTTCCACCTGAAATTGACAAAAATGAAGAACACCGCTCGCATGCTTTATTATCCCAAAAGTTACTTTCATATCAGAAAATGGGATTCTCCGCACATCTAATTAAATACCACAGTCACTTCTGCCTGTTGAGACAAGACAAGATAAAAGAACCTCGATAAGTTGATAATTATTGAAGTGAAGACTGGACATTTTTATTTGTTATTTATTATATGAGAGCGAAAGTATTTTTTCCAAACATAAATAGATTGGAGATTAATTCTGTAGAGTACATGTATAATTTCCTATTTTTGGTAGAGAGTACATGTACATGTATAATTTTCACTCCTACTAGAAAGACTCCTTGGTATGTTTGTTTGTTTATTGACTGAGCCATTCCAATTCTCTGCGGACATTTATGGGCCTCACGGCAGACGTATGATATAATCCAAAACCAAAAGGGTATGAAAAACAAGTCCGCTTCTTTATGGTGGGCGTCTCCCAATGGAGAAGACTCGAAGACTATGACCAAAAATAAAGCACAAGAATCACATTACGTTTCTCCACATATGTTTTCCTCGTCAAATACAACACAAAAATCTCCGACCAATTCAATGTGTCGACCGTTTCGTTTTGAGTCGTGTGTATCATGTGGTTTTATTTTTAGCCCTAGTAATAAAGCACATAGTTTAATTTCTAGAAGTGCTATTAAAAAAAACTTTGAAAATGACCCCAGAATCCTCAGACCTAGACAATATCCTTAATGACCGAAGAATATAACGTCCAAAACAAATACAAGTTGGCTTCATCGGCTCGATCCTTCTGTCATTCCCCCCCCCCCCCCATAGAACAAATACCAAAACTTGTTCCATTCCTAATGATTGATCTTATTAATTGGAACACCCAGCCAGAAATCAATTACGACATACAATATTGAAATGGCGGCTCCTGAACACAATTTTAGTACCAAATTCTGCTTAAGACGGCGCAATTATAAGCATAAATTTTTTTTGTGACGTACGAAAGCAACCAATCAGGCACTTGCTTACGAAGCAATTTTCCACTAAAATGTCTCAAATTTGCCTCCCCCCAAGTATAGATTTGTCCAGCTGTAGTGTTCCATGACATGCAAGTTTATCACGCAATTAATTAATTTAACGTCTGAATGATACATAAATTGTTAAAGTCAATAATAAGAAGAAATATTGATGATATGCTCTGATTTTGTATTCTATTTTTTTTTTTTATTGGCAACATCAAAAGGTCAGATGTCGGCTGGGCAGCGTTTTATAAGTAAAGAGAAGAGATTGAGGATAAAGCGAAATTGATCACAAAATACCCGGCACGTGGATGAAGTCTTAGGTTTAATAATGCTAAATTTATATATTTGGAGGACGGAAAATAACGACAATCTTTGTGTTGTTCCATCAATGGTGAAGCTTATCTTGTTCTTCCCCTAAAACAATAATATATTCATCTTTGGAAGCCCATGATTCGCTGATGGATTATTCAATCCTGAGCAACACAAAGGAGCGTGGCCTCGGTGTTCCCATGTTTCTTTAATTTGTCTTTGAACTTTTGTATGGTATATAAATTCAACTTAAAATAAAAAAATTTTAATATATTATTAATACAGTTATTTTGATGAATCATCACAGTTTTTTTCGCTCAATAAATAAATTATTTATAAATTTTTTATTTTTATTTTTATTTTTTATTAATTTATAACTTATACCTTTTATAATATAAATTTAAATATTTTTTATAAAATATAATTAACTTAATTTTAATATAATTATATTGGTATATAAATAAATAAATAAATAATATAATATAATTAATTAATTAATTATTATATTTTTATTTTAAAATTTTTAATTATATCAATATAATTTAATTTTTTATAAATATAAATTATTTTAATTATATTTTTATTTCCATTAATATACTTTCTATATTATTTTACAATTTTAATTAATTAAAAAATTAATTTTATAAAATATTTTTAAATAATTAATCAATTTATTAATTATCAATTATCAGTTATCAGTTATCAATTAATTTATTAATTATTTATGTAAAATGAAACCTATATTTAATTAAATATTAAAATTACTTTTTAAATTAAATTTTAAACACTATATAATATCCCCTTGTTAATTAAATATGATTCTACATCATCATAACTTATTAAATATTTTTTCCTTAAAATAGCCTAAAAATAAAGTGTGAAGGAGTAAAGTCCCTCAACAACCAAGGCCAATTAGAAGCATTCACATGACACGAGATGAGTGGAAAATGGGCACGTGGGTGTGGGCTATGACGTGGGCCATGTCATTCATTATTCATGTCCTCGTTTTCTTATCTCTCTGAATGGTCCAACACTTCCTGTGCATTTCGTTTTCTTTTATTTCCATACATAATTTTTTTTTTTAAATATATCTTTTGCATTTTTTCTGAAGTTTTAGCTCATCGACCCGTATATGTTAATGCGACTGGATCAAGTTGGGAGGAAATCACTATCCATGAAACATGCATAAAGTTATATATGGCAATTTTCGATTATTTTTTACGAAAGGGACTGAACTATTGATAGTAATTGTGGTACGGAAAATTTTGCAGCATTAATATATAAATATGTATGGAGAATACTTTCTTAAAAAATATAATTATAAATTATTAAAATAATTGTTATATTTAATATTAAATGTAATAAATTTAATAAAAATACATTTTCAAAAAATTATTTTCCTCTTCAATCATTATAATTTTAGAAATTATTTTTTATAAAATATAAATGCATATAGTATTTATTTATTTATATATAAAAAGATAAAAATTTTCTAACAAAAATAACTTTAAAAAAAACATAGGGGGCATAGGATGCTTATTTATAGCCGAGCGTTAATTCATTTTGGAATGGTCCCCGTACTTTTAGTTCGGTACTTTCAATAGAAAATACATTTTTAAAAAATAAAATTATTAATTTCATTCTTGAGATTATAAAAAATTATTGACAAAAAATTACAAGATATTAATAAAATAATCTTTAAATTATATAAAATTATAATTTTAGTCAGTACATAAATTTCATTTTTCAATTGTATTATTAAGGAATAAAATTATTTATATAGAAGAGTGAAATTATATGTACAAATTATTATTCAATAATAAAATTATAATTTATATAATTTAAGAATCACTTTGTCAGCACATTACAATTTTAAAGATGAAAAATGATAAAAAAATGTAATTTATCCAATATCAAAAATAAAAAAAATAGTAAAATATATCTTCTATTTTAAAAAGAGAGTTATTTTTCTTCATTATTATATCTTTAACTATCATAAGTTTTAATTAAGATATCAATCTTTTACTTTGTATAAACAAATAAAATTTTTCAATAAAAATGTCTTTCAACAAAATAAATGAAGCGTTCATGAAAATTTTATGCCCCCGCTGAATTCTTAATCATTTAATTACTAAATTTCTGATCGAAATGAGAAGATCAAGAAAATTGGCAGTTACAAATTTTAACATAATTTTTTAATTAATTATTATTTATTAAATTCTAAATTTTAAATTTTTTATTTAGAATTATGATATTTAATTATTTTTTTAAAATACATTTTATATTTTTAAAGAAATCATATCATGTATAAATAAATTAAAACCGGCCTAATTAAACTATTAAACCATATCATGAGAGAATACTATCTGTGAAATATTATCATTATGTTGAAATCATCGTTATCATCATCACAGAATTACTTGATTAAACCAACAAAAGAAATTCATTGGGACTCAAAAAATAAAAATAAACAAGTCTAAGCCTTCGTAATAATGAAATGTTCCCCAAGAAAGTTTCATGAAATGTGGATTGGATACAATAATAATATATCATAAAACAGCATGATTTTTAGTTGTTTCTCTCCACACTCTCCATTTAATAATGCCAATCCACAGTTCCATTTGTAAAGATAGAAAAAGACAAAATGATGAGAAGTCCGGCATTTTTTAAATAGAATTTTAAATTTAAATTTTATAAATAAAAATAATAGATGTTGAAAGAGCTAGTTTAATTTTAAATTAGTTGATGATCTAATATAACTATCAGGTATTAAAAGTTTACAAACAATAAAAAGAAGGCAAAATAAAATTATATCATTACTTTTTATAAGTTATGCGAAACGCATATTAAATTTTTGCACATTGTGTACGTAGGAGCTATTAAGATGGTTATTTTTTTTTCTTTTTTTTTTTTAGCAAAGATCATACTGCAAACTTTAAGATAATCAAATAGACTTGATAGCGCTCTTTCTCAAATAATATTAGATGCAAGTACTGTACATCCATAAACAAAACATGTACATACATTTTTGGATTTTTGGAATGATAATTATTTCGAAGATTAAAGTATTAATTAATGAAACTTTTGTCTCTTAATTAAGTGTCATTTTTAATATTTAAACTATTATTCATAAACAAATAAAACTTATCCAAAATCTACATGCTTTATATTGAACCAATATTTTATTAATGTAAATGTTACCTTCACATGAAACATAATAGTTTTCTTATTAAATTATTGAACAATAATATTTTATCTCATCCTATTTGTTCCCGGAATTTGAGATTTCAAAATATAAATGTTCAATAATTAAATTTTGTATGATCTTCACAAATTTACGGTCATTGTGTACAGTACGACAATGTTTTGTATACAAAGGGAATTAGTAGAAATAAAAGCCTCGACGAGACTTATCAGTACAATTAAGAATGCACCTAACATGTGCACCAAAAGAATCATCGGTCACATAAATTATGCAATCAATACCTAAAAATTTAAGACTTATGTTACATACAACAGCAGTGCTTTATATAATTAAAATTAAATTTTGAATATAAATTAAGAATTATTAATAAATATAATATAATAAAATAAATTTATAAAATTAAATTAATAAATATAAAAGATTTAAAATTTAATTTTAAATTTTATTTATATCATATATAACATTTTTGTACATTAATATTTTTATTATCATGCCTCGCACTCATCCATCCATTCACTAATTATATGGGTGTAGTACAAAATTAGTATTTTTATATTAGATTTTAGGATTTAAGATTTAAAATTTAAAAATAAATTAATCTCCATCAAATATTGTTTTAGGAATAAATATTAAAAAAATGGAGACTCTCCAAGAAAGTGGAAGAAAAAGGAAGCATGTGTTGTAGGTAAGGTCGGTGGACTTGGAACTATGTAACTTACTTTATTTTTTATTTATACTATTATTATGTTTGTGGAGTTTATGGTCAATTTAGTTTATGGTCAATTTGAAGTCTTCTTCCCCACTAGTCCACTGTGCTTCTTCACCCACCAACCAAAAGTTGAGTAGGTGTATTTTTTTAAATCACAAACCATATAGTGCAAGCTTCAACAGCTTTTCCATAGAATCAACGGCGGTTGTTGATTAATTAAAAACCATATGATTTGATTAAGATTTTAAGGTTTAGAATGCTGTCTTGTATTTGCATGGACAGACGTGCCTTTGCTGCCAGCCTCCCGAACGGATCAAAAAGTCCAAAACGTCCCCTCCTATTTCTTGCTTTTGCTCACACCAATGAGGATTTGCCTCTCTTCCTCTTCTGTTTCCCTTCCATGGCCCACTATTGTCTTAGTTGTCTACTTTTCCCTTAATAGTCTAATCATTAATATATTCAGAGCTCTTTGATTTCTCCTTCCATCCATTTTTTTTTCCTTAAACTTATCCTCGTTAACTCCAGCATTGTCCAACTATTTTTAGCAAATGATTAATGCCAGTGTTTGGGTAAGGATGAAGTATTGAAGAGGTGAAATTTGCGTGCTATTTTTCTACCAAAAAAAAAAAAGAAATTTGCGTGCTATTTCCAATTTTAACTTCAGTATATATCAACAACTAAGCTTATCTTTTTTAATCTATGCATGGAAATTGATAAGACCAATCACATAAATGACACTTATAGAAGATTAAGACAAAAGAAAAGAACAAAGGAAAATATAAGATTTAAACAAAAAAACTACAGAAAGTGTTTGCCCGTATATTTTTAAAATTTTAATATTTGTTGTGAAATGAGAAGTTCATAAATCATAATATAAGATTGAAATTATTTCAGAGTAATTATTTATTTTTTAAGGTGCATAATTAAATAATTTTAATATAATAATTTTTAAAATTATTATATCACTCGAATTTTAAAATTGTGAAGGTATGATAAAATTCATTGAAAAAGAATCAATAGAAATATATAATTAAAAGAATTTTTTATTTAGACACTCAGAAATTTTTTAAATAAAAATAACATAAAATAGTGAATAAAGCAAATTGTTAAAAGACTTCGAAATAATATTCATAAAAATTTAAACTCTCCACCTCACCTTGTAATCATTTCTCTTTCTTTGCATGGGGTTAGGTAGATTGGAAAATAGAGTGGTCCACCGGATCAAACCCATCCTCCGTAACGTTGTTCCATCCACCCCTAACTATCCTCACGAAACTATCGGATTGGGACTTCGCTTCCGTTTCAACTTTCAACCACTTTTCGGGAAGTCTTCTGGTTGGCATAAGAAATTTTTACATAAAATTAAATTTTAAGGAAATAATTTATTATATAAATTTTTTAAAAAGTACTCAAAATTATTTAATTAATAAATATGAAATAATAATTTTTAAAAAATAATTTTTTATATTTTATTTAGTTTAATTTTAAATATTTTAAGAAGTATTAATAAAATAAATATTATATTATTAATATTATTATAATATAAATTAATAAATTTTAATTATTATTAATTGAATTTAATAAAATTAATTTATTATTATATTTATAAATAATATAAGAAGAATAGTTGAATAAACAATTTCTCATATTTTATAAAAAGTTATTTTCTTCAATTTATTAGATAATGGCCGACTAAACAATTCACATCTTTCTTATTTCTTGAAAAATAAATATTTTTATATTATTGAAACAAATTAAATAACCTCTAAGTATTTGTTTTAAAAATTTTAATGGTAATCCAATCCATTATCTACCTACTTAATGCTTATTTAAAATCACAGAAAAATTTATTTATAGTTAAATTTATTCATAAATTTATAAATACATGCATTTAATTTTAAATGAATTAAATTATTTTAACTAAAAACTTACTTTGATTCCTATAAAATTAAATTTTTATCAATTTTATTTGTAACTAAAAGTTTGTATCAATATGATTCTTATAAGATTAAAAAATCTCAAATTTTAATTTTTTATATAGTAATTCAATATTCAATTTCATGTACAAAAAGATTAAAAATTCAAATTGATACAAACCCTTAGTTAGAAATAAAATTAATAAAAATTCAATTTTATAGGGAACAAAATAAATTTTTAATCTAAAATATAATATAAAAATATATTGTAATAATTTTTATGAATATTATATCTCATTCATAACATATAAGAAAATGTGTTTCACACTAATTAATAAAAAATCTCAAATTTTAATTTTTATATAGTAATTCAACATGTACAAAAAGATTAAAAAATCAAATTGATACAAATTTTAGTTTGAAATAAAATTAATAAAAATTCAATCTTATAGGGAACAAAATAAATTTTTAATCTAAGATATAATGTAAAAATATATTGTAATAATTTTTATGAATATTATATGCCATTCATAACATATAAGAAAATGTGTTTCAAACTAATTAATAAATATTATCTATAAAAATATTATTTAGAAGTAGATGTATTTTTTTATATTCTCTAATAGAAGATGCAAACTCTACAAAGTGATTTAATTGTTTTAGAGAATATAAAGGAAAAAATTGAAAATTGTCGTGGATAGTGGGGGAGTGAAGAGAGAAAAATATATAGTGAAATTATAATTTTTTTCCTTCCTTATTTGAATGGTTGAAACTATACAAAAAAGAATAATGAAAGAATAAATCAAAATATAGACTTAACTGTAATATTTTTATAATTTTATTTTTTATAAAGCTAATTTAATAAAAAGTTTTAAAAATAATATCACAACAATAAATTAAATAAATAACCTAATAAATTTATAATGAAACAAATCTCTAAATGTGGGCCAGGGCTTTTTTATATTATTCATGTCCGTCCTCGAGTGTTAATCCCTTGCTTATTTATAACATTGGGTTTGGTAATGGAAAATGTGAAGATGAGTCTTACAAGGAATATTATAAATTAATGTGCACATGTTTTGTGTTTTATTCAGACAAATGAAGATGTAATGCGTGTCTTTACCCATTACTTCATGCTAAACGATATTAATTTCTCTTATGTGGAGGTGTCTGCACAATCATTAAATTGTTCGGATATCCTGATTATAATTATGGTAATGTTTCCATAACTAATAAACTGATTGGATATCCCAATTATTATTTGTGATAATGCCTGTACGATTGCAAGATTAATTGGACATCTTTATTTTGTGGATGAATTTGCTTTAGCTATTGGCCTAATACAAACGTGGTGAAGAACATTGTTGATATTCATATGTGATCAAGTACATTAAATTTGATCGAAATGACGTTATAGTCTCTAAAAAGTCTTAAATTGCAAGAATAGAGAAAACTAAATATTGGAAAGTAATTATAACTCCAATTTATTTCTTTCCTTTTTTTTAATACTAAGATATATCTTTATCCTTTTATTTAAACCTCAAAAATATATCATACCATTTCATTTTCATTATTTTCCCCCCAACCTCTCCCATCAAAATAACTCATGAAAATAGTTAAATTGTATTTTGAAAAATTCATTTAAATATTAAAAATATTTTTTATCTTTACAAAATTAAATTTTTAATAGTTTCGTAATTCACTAAAAGTTTGTACCGATTCAGTTCTTATGAGATTAAAATTTTTCAAATTTTTAATATTTTTATATAATAATTTAGTATCCTATTTCATTAAAATTTAAATTTTTTTTATTTTATAGAATTAATTTAATATAAAATTTTAATCAAACATAAAATTGATAAAAAAAATTAATTTTACTCAAATTTAATCTTAGAGCAACTAAAATTAATTTTTAGTCTTATCTAAATTTTTGTCCTAACTAGCTGTGAAGACACCTGGTTCATTTTCCCGCGTCATCAAGATTAGGAGGAGTTCTTTTAGTAGTAGACAAGAATTTGTCAAGAAAAGCAATCGGATTACACAACTCATTAAAAAAATAATTATCAATTTGTTAAAATTTGCATATATTAAAAATTATATTTTTATTTTTAATATATAAAAAATATAATTATAACTAATTTTCTATTAATTAAAAAAATAAAATTAATAATTTTGCTCATAAAATTATAAGTAACTGACAAATTATCTTTGAATTACATAAAATCATAATTAAATCCTAAAAAAATAATTTTATTCTTAAATTATTATATATAAAAATAAAGTTATATGTATGAATTATTATGAGAATAAAATTATAATTTTGTACAATTTAAAAAGTTATAAATAATTTTATTTTTAGATTATTATATAAATAAATAAAATTATATATATGAATTATTGTTTAGAATTAAAATTATCATTTTATATCATTTAAAAATAATTTATTAATAATTTATAATTTTATAAATAAAGTCATTAATTTTACCGTGGAATACCCGGGAATGCAGCGATTTGTCGAGAATCGGTTAGTGGCTTCGTCCTTTATCATTCTACCAACCATCAACATCCACATCTCCTTGAAAAAAATAAAAAAATGAATAATAGAATCCGATACAAACACAAAACCAGATTTAAACCCCGTTTGGAGTCCGTAACAGACGTTACGGATACGGATTTGTTGTGGGCCAAGTGGGTGACGTGGAAGCACTTGAAGGAGAACATTTATGGTGCCGCGAGTGAAGTTATTAGGCCGCTAGCTTCGCCAGAATTAGTGGCCATGTCTCGTATATTTGATGATTAATTAATTATATTAATTAACTTAATTAATTTATAATAATTATTTGCATAAAATATTTAAAAAAATTATTTATTTATTATTAATTATTTATATGTAAGATAATATATAGAAATATATGTATATTTTATAATTTATATTAAATATTATTTTATTTTAATAATATTTAAAAAAATTATATCATTATAATTTAGTATATTTATTTAAATTTTATTTCAAAATGAATAATTATAATTTTTTAACTAAAAAATATTTAAATAATTTAGTAAATGTAATAACTGATAAAATTTATTTTATAATTATTTTTAATATATTTATCATTAAAAACATTGATGAGTTATAAATTTTAAGTATAAAATTATATATTTCACAAGCAATATCATCTTGATATTTCTTTTTTTAATATATATTATTCTTTAATTCAAAAGACATCTTTTGATAAGAGATTAATATTTTTTGATACATTTTTTATTATTTATTATGAATATTATTACATTCATTTAATTTTTTATTATTATAAAAATATTTTAATATAATTTACTATCCTTAATTAATTTTTATTTAAAAAATAAATAATTATAATTTATTATATGTTTTAAAATTTTTCTAATTAATAAATAAATATAATTTACATTATATCCTTTTTAGTTATTAGTAAATTAAAAATTATTTTGTGAGAAAAAATTAATAAAAATATGGGATTCTTATTACTAAGGCAACTGATAAGTTTAATTGAATTAGAAATAGTATATATGAAATATGAAATAAAATAAAGCTAATCAAATTTAAAATATAAAAATATTAATTTGGTGAAAATTTGATGAAAAAATTCATTAGAATTATGGAGTATAATGTTTTGTATTGATATAAGTAAGTATATGAGTATGGAAGAAATTTAGAATTTTTTTTTTAAATACCCTTGGAGCATCATTTTTCCTTCTTATCAGCCCCTTAGCCCTAATATCCTTCATTTTTCTTTATGTTTCAAATCCTCTTAAGTCTCTCTAACAATCTCTTTCACCATTCCACCGATGAAGCAAAAAAAACCTTAGTTCTTCTTGATTTGTTCATCCAATTAAGGTAAGTCATTATTTTCATTAAGAATCCTTCTTATTTCCTCTTAATTGATAAAGGAATTTGATATTTATTTAGTTTTATTGGGTATTTTAAATCCTAATTCTAAAACTTATGAATTTTGATGTAATTAAGATTGAAATTTTTTAAATTAGGTTCTTAACATCCTTTTCTATACAAGATAAGTAGATAATTTAGTTAATTTATAGCTTTTGTGACTATATAATAGTATTGATAAAATATTGATTGCTTTGTAATTTTGCTTGAATCATATTTATTTTGATACAATGAAAGTAATAAATAATGAAGAGGGTTACTATAATATATTAAGTAAGTGTATTAATAATTATATCAATGTTTAGTATACGATACATATGTTTAAAAGGCATTTATGATCGGATGAATAGTAAATTTTTTATAGAAAATTATGATTTTCATGTGTGAATCAAGTACATAATTGATTCTCATAGTTTAGAGACAAATCTAGGCATTAGAATCCAATGTGCAATTGAATTTCTATGTGCAAATGCAAATTTAGGGCAAGTGAATCAATTATGCATAATCAATTCACTGATTTTAAAATTTTATGTTAATTTTAAAGAAGCATAACTTTTTTGTTGACACTCCTTTTAAATGAATTACCTATCATTGTAAAAATAATTTAGTCTGCTTTCAAATGGAATCAATTTTAAATTAATATCTTATGTATATTTTAAAATATCATTAAACTAGTGGAAGGATGTCAAAAACTCAGGATTTTGAAAAAATTAACTTTCTATGTCTATTTTCTAAAAGACATAACAATTTTAAATCTTAACCAATTTTGATAAAAAAATAGTTTATGAAAAGCTATTTGAGTTTACTTTTGTATAAAATAAGCTTCGTAAACAATATATTCATAATTTTTAAATTATCTATGAAACATCCTTCAATGGTAATAATTATGATAACCATATATTATATCATACTCAACCTATGTTATATTTTCATGATTTATAATAGTCCGACATGAGGTGTTAACCTTAAAGCATCAAAGGTAGGGTGGTTTATGATAATCACAAGATATGTACATGATTAGGTAATCACAAAATACGAAATTAGATATTATACGATATAACGTATGTTGTAATGAACTTATTGCATTAATCATAAGCTATGAATGTGTATATATGTTGAGTGAATGTGGTAGTCATACAAGAGAGCATGGTGGTGTTGCTATATATATATGTGGTGTGTGTGTGTACTATTATGCACTTTAATATTATCCCTTGATGATTAACTAGCTACTTCATGTTGAAATTGTAATATAAATATGATATATAGAGCTTGAGTTCTAGTGTATATATTATATTGTGAATTACACTAAGAGTGGCATTAGAATTATGAAATGAGATGGAGTGATGATGTAAATACTAGATAGAAAATTCTTAATAATAAGGTGAGTAGGGTGTAAGGTTATCCTAAAAAAGAATAAAGATGAAATCATGTAGGTAAAGTATAAGATTAGCTCATGAGTTAAAAGATGGACGAATGTATTATATTTATTACTTATTGTCCAAATGAGATGTGACTTTAAGTTCAATTATTCATGTATTTTATATGATACATTGAAAATGAAATGATTATACTTTAAGCTCACTATTTGTTAATTTTTAATTACTAATATGCTTAAATATGATATAAATTATTAAATGAGGATAGTTCGATCAGCAAGTTATTATGAATTGTTGTTATTCTTATAGATTATTCACTTATTGAAACCCTAAATGCACACCTCCATGATTTATTTTATAGATTCCTAAGTCAAACCTCCACATCCACCTCCTCAAAACTAGATTTCATGGGAATTCACTGATGATAGTATAATAAATTTGGGTGAAGGAAATATTTAATCTAATTTCTTATGAATTAGTGAGACTAGCTTATCCTCATATTGAAAAGATTATAAACATACATAACTTTGTCATTTTTTGTAGAACCTTTAATGATTTCCAATGAATATTCTATTTTATAAAGTACTGTTTTCATTTATATATGTATGATATTTATTGAGTAGGAACAAGTTAGTAATTATGAATAGATTAGTGAAATCAAAAAATGGGTTCTATGCAAGTCACGATCAAGTTAAAGTCATGACAATTTAGCATTTTCCTATTTATTAATGATGGAAATGTAAAAAAAATTAATTATAAATAAAAATATTTTTATACTAAATACAAATTAGTTATTCAAAAAACTATTATTCTTAATTTTTTTAAATAACTATTTAGGAGTTAATAAGTTATAGCAAACACCTTTATAAACAAAAAATTGAAAATTGATGAAAATGGTTCAAAAGAATTTTCCAACTAAATTTGATTTGTGTATTATTTATCGTATTTGATTATTTTTATAAAAATTGAAAAAATAATTTAATTTATCTATTTTTATTTAATTCTTTAAAATTATTATTTAGTTTAAAGTTAAATAAAATAAATTTATCAAGACATTTCAAAATAAATGTATAAAATAACAAAGTATTTATTAGTAAAAATGAAGGGTAAAATTAGAAAAATAATATTTAATATTTCATTGAATTTTTAAAATGACGGACAAAAAGAATAAAATAATATCTTTCAAATATAATAGATAATAAAGAACAAAAGGAATATAAGAAAGCGTAAACCTTCAAACAACCATCTTTTTTACATACAAGGTTTTATTTAATATAATTAGCTGATAAATTAGCTATTAATTAATAAGTTAGTTAATAATTTATAATTGATAATAAATAAATTAAATAATTATATTAATTTTTTTTATAAATTTAACTATTAAATTAGTTAAAAAATATATTTATTTTAAATTAGAGAAGATATATAAAATATTTATTTATATAATTAAGTTATTATTTAATTAAAAGAAGATGAATAAATTCAGAGAAATATTAAAAATTATTAATTTATAAATTATAAACTAGCTTATAAAACTTATCAAATAGGAGTTTATAAATTTCTAACTTTTTGTACATCAAATATATCTAAAAATTAGTTAATAACTTATTAATTAAATTATTTTACATTTAGATACAATGCAAAAGAATTTAATATTACATTAACAAGAATTTTTTTCAAAACTTTATTTTAAAAATTGATAAATCTTTAGTTTAGTAAGAAGGAAATATTTTGGGGCATTCGACTGATATAAAAAATAAATTTCTTATAAAAATTGAACTTCTTAAAAAATAAATTTTTGTATAAACACCAGCAATATATTGGTTTAATGGGTGGATTTTACATCTCAATGAATAAGGGTACAAATTTAAAAAATTATTATTATTAATAGGAGAGAAATTTGTTAATGTATTAATTTTTGAAATGACTATCCTTCTGACTTGATTATTCATAAAAACAATTCTTTATAAATTTTTTAGAGGTACTTAAAACTATTTGGTTAATCTTAAGGGATAGGTATTTCCTAGTAATCAATTTGTTATATTTTATTTGATTCAACTTTAAACTTTTTAAGAAATATCTTCAAAATAGCTATTATGTTTTTTATTTCTGTAATATAGAAGATTAATAATATTAATGAATTTTATTTAAGATGACTTTCTTAAACTTAAAATTTCTTATTTTTTAAGTTATTATAAAAAATTGAAATATCAATTCTCTTTCTTTAAAACTATATCTCTATTATTTCTTTCCATCATAATTTTTTAAACTTGCAATTTTTTTTAATTTACTATGAAAAAATAAAATTGATTTATACAAAAAATTTATATGCCATATATATATAAACCATATCTTTACTCTCTTTTTTATCATAATTTCTTAAATTTATAATTTTATTTTTAATTAATTATAAAAATACATTGATTTATATAAAAAATATGATGATTTATATACATCTCCAAACTTGTTATGAGAATGAGAAGGTAAATGGTTATTAGTTAAATTAAGTAATGATAATTAGAGCTAATAATGAGTTAAGTTGGTCTCAACTTAGACTCGACTCAATTTAACCTTATTTAACTTATGATTCAACTTGAACTTAATTCAAACCAAGTTTTTTGGCTTGATATCAACTTTAATTGAATTCACAGTTAACTCAACTCAACTCGATAAATTTAGCTAGTGTTAAAAAAATCAAACTAGATTGGCTAATTTAACTAGAACACCTATGAATTAGACACATGTTTAGTCTAACTTATCACTAAAATTGGCAATGCTTTAAACTATATAAAAAAATATCAACCTTAATTAATAAGCATTAACCAATCACTATCTTATGGTTCTTACAACTTAAAAATTTGCATTATCAAACTCATTTTATAGTAACAATATTTATACTCATCCTTTATAAAATTCAACATAGGTTTTTATTTACATTTATCTTATCTATATAATTAATTTTGAAATAAGAATAATATTAATGATACCTATCATTAACTCTTATTTTTTCTATTTCAATAATAATTCAAATTCAAATTCAAATGCAAACATTAAATTTTAAATATTATGGTTACTAATTTTTCTTTGTCACAAGTATTCAATTTAAAATATATATTACGAAAGTATTTATAATTAATATATATTAATTAATTTTAAATTATATATATTATTCAACATAACTTATAATACATTTGAGTCGAATATCTCTAAACTCAAACTTGGCTCATTTAATATACAAGTTAGATTATTAAGCTCGTATATCACTTATTTAGGTCATGAACTTGACTCATTGAGCTTCAAGCATCTTGCAATCTATTTTAACTCATTACTAGCCCTAATGATAATTTTATATTTTTAATCTAAGATAATAAAGGAAGTTTTTTTAAATGAAAAAAGGTGTGGAATTTGGGATAACTATTGATGAAAAAAGAAAATTTTGCTAGCAATGGAGGATTTGGGTTCGATTGAATGAAATGAATAAATTACTACATCAAGCCCACAACTTTTCATATGTCATGCACCCTAAACTAACTAAGATGTATCCTGATTTGAGGGATGTTTTCTGATGAAAATGAATGAAAAAAATATTGGATTATATAGTGAAATACCTTGCATGCTAGTAAATGAAAGTAGAGCATTAATACCTTATTAGAATGTATCAACTACTTTTAATACTAGAATGGAAATAAGAGAGTATTATAATGATCTTTTTGACAAAATTGCTATAGACTCAAAAAGATATGACTTCATATAGGGTTATCATTGATAGGTTAATACACTTCCTATGTATCAAAATTACATTTTTAACAGTGTAGTATACTCAAGCATAACTCAATAAGATAGTGCCTTTACATGAAGTTCCAATAACAATTGTGTTAAATTGAGGCATTCAGTTCACATCTCACTTTTGATAATTATATCAGTAAGGATTAAGGACCTAATTAAGGTTTTGTATGGATTTTTAACCTATAAACTAACAAGTAATTAAAAATTTTAGAAGATATGCTTAAAATTTACATTTTGGAGCACGAGGGAATTTGGAAAAAGTATTTATTATTGATTGAATTTGATTACAATAACAGTTACAAGTCTGGTATTTAAATGGCACCTTATGAAACTTTTTATGGCTAATGGTGTCAATCTCCAATAGGATGGTTTAAACCAAATAAAGTAAAACTCCTAAGGCTAGATTTAGTGACCAATACTTTAGAAAAGGTTAAAATTATCGAAGACCAATTGAAGATAGTTAAGGATAGGCAGAAGACACATGCATACAAAAAGAAAAAAAGAGTTAGAATTTTAAAAAAGTGATACGATGTTCTTAAAAGTGTTGCTAATGAAAATTATGATAATGTTTGGAAAAAAAAAGGAAATTAATGCCTTGTTTCATTTAACCACTTCTAATCCTTAAACATGTAAAAGCTATAGCCTAATGTTTGGAACTATCGAATAATTTATAACCTATTCACCCAGCATTCTACAATTCAATATTCAAAAAGTACATACCAAATGAATCTTATATAATCCAAGATGAGCCATTGTAGCTGGATTCTAAATTGTCATATAAGGAGTAGCTAATTAAAATTCTAGACCATTAGGTTTGAAAGTTAATATTTAAAAAGGTTTTGTATGTAAAAATGCATTGGGAATGCTAAGGAGTGGAAGAAGTTATGTAAAAACTAGAGTTGGATATATGACAAAAATATCTACTATTTTTCAGTGAGTGTTAAGTTTAGTATCAATATTCCTATAGCACTATCAAGAATTAACAAAACTCTAAGAATTTGATAATGAATTCTTTTAAAAAGAAAAATATTGTTACATTCTCTTTAACATTTATTTTAGAATTTTAAAATTTTATTTCATAAATAAGATAATTGGTTAATTATAATGATAATAATTAAAATAAAGCTTTGTGTGGAATAGATAAATTAAGATAAAAAAATGTGAAAAAGATATTAGGTAAAAATGGAATTAATTGATTGAATAAAATTTAGGATGAGAAGTTTGCACGAAATAGATGAAAAAGAATAAATAAAATGAAATGTTTAAAAGCTATAAGTGATTAAAGTTGAATAATTAAATATGCAAGAGGTTTAAAGCAATTTTTCATTTTACTTTTACATTATTCCTCAATTTTCCTTCTCCATTCAACCATTTCTTGCATTTCTTTAAATCCCTAACTTTTTTTCCCTGTTTGTCTTAACTTCTTCCTTATTTTTTCTTATAACTTCATATTCCTTTTTCAGTCAACCATTAAGGAAGTTAGAATCCATCAAATTACTTACATAATCAAAGTAAGCTTTTTATTCTTAATAACCTCCTATTTATTTTTCTTTGAAATGAGAAAGTTTAAGTAAGTTAGTATTTTGAGCTTTAATCTTGTAAATGGTGATTTAGGCTATTTAGAACCTGCTATTCTCACCTTCAACTTTCCAAAACCTTTTTTGTACTAAGTAAATAAATATTCTAGCCTTATTTTAAAGATTTACTTAGATTTGGTTGATTTGAGTTTAAACTTTAGGTTTTTATAACTTTTTAAAGAATATGCTAATTTGATGATGTTTGATTTGTGATTGATAATGGAATGACATAAATGAAGTGTAGTATAAGTATTAATGATTTGGTTTAGAGTTATAACTTAATAAATGAGTTGGATTGGCATTAATAACTAATGAACACTATTTTCAAGCTCAAAATTCATAAAACATTATGCAGTAGTTGACTATATAGTTGATCATCATCTGAAAGTTGCTTGTTAGAGAGCCATAGTCGATTATGCCTCATAGGCTTAGCCTTAGAAAGTCTATAGTTAACTTTGGATAGAGGACTCTTTGAATAACCATAGTTGAGCATATAGTTAGTTATGTTATCTTTGCTAATTCACATAGCTAATTATATAATCAATTACTCGTGGTAGATTTCAAATTGTGTGCTATAAGAAAGGGACTTAAAAACTAAGTGTTACATAATAATGTGTATAATTATTTTATGATATGTGATAATTAGAAATAAGATGTATGGTGATGCAAAAAGGTATAAGATGATTACAAATCAAAATATATGCTTTTTATAAGAATGAAAGTATTGAAATCATAAGATATACGATAAGAGAAATATGATATTTGAACATGAGATCTAGTAACAACTAGTGAGGGATAAGGTTGACTAGAATATATAAAGATGGGCTAGTGAGGGATAAGATTTGATAAAAGTTATAAAAAGATTTGCTTGCTTTCTTTATATGTTATTTTTATGCATGGCATGATATGTTCGTGATATCGGTGCATGCATACTTGAATGATGGTATAGATGAACTTATAAAACTATTAATGAACATATTGATATTAATGAAAATTGTATTATGAATGATGTAGCGTAAGCATTTAGGTACGCTAGTGGGTAAATTTGGTTGGTAAACTATAATTGCTTTTCATATTTAATTTTATTAGAATATTTATTCACTAAATCTCATACCCTTTTGTGTTTTGTTTTGCAAACAAATAGGTTGAGCTACCACTACCACTTTAAAGTTAAGCCTTTATAAGACTTTTTCATTATGGCTTAGGCAACAAATGACATTTTGATGTAATTAGGTATTTTAGGTGTTATCTTATATAGGTTAAGGGTAGATGAATAAAAATATATTTCTTTTAAGGTTAGTTTAGTCAGCTTATTCTCAATTTTAAATGAATTATAAGTAAGTCTAATTCCTTTTGTATTTGAATCAAATTTACTAAATGAATTTTCAACAATTTCCTTTGTTGAATGAAAATTGTTCCTAAAGTTCCTTATATGCCTTTATAAATTGGTGTAGAGTGTAAGTAAGGTTAATGGAAATCAGGTAATAGGTTCCACATTGATGACAATAAAGGTTAGGTCATGATAGATAAAGGTGTTAAAAAGCTTTTCCATAAATGCTAAATGTTCATCATTTTTATTATGGAATGGGAATTCTGTCACTTAATGGAATGACCATTCCCCAAAGAATGTACATTCTCATTTCAAAGTGCCTATCAAATAAACTTTTTATATTTCATTCTATTATACCAAATATACTGCTATAAAGCTATTGAGTAGGGTAATGATAGATTAAGATTTGCTGTGTAACCTTGTTTTAATAGGATAATGAATAATATTTATAAGCAGATAGAAAGAAGGTCATGTAATGATAAAAACAATCTTAGGCTAAGTTGGCAAGATTTGTTAGCTTAATGATAGACAATCAATGCAAATGGAGTGTACAGATGATTTTATGGGACTACTGTGGTTAAGGCTCATTTATTTGTCGGTAAATAAGTATTAAAAGAGTCATCGCAATTCTTCACACTCACCTTAGCCCAAAGGGTTTGCGGTAAAAGATTTATGTATGATATGTTAAGGACTTCTACATAGATAGGGGTGTAAAATGGACCGAAGTCCGCGGACTGGTCCGCGAATTTTACGAGTTTTTACGGACTTGGACTATTTAAAATTTAGTCCACTTTTTTTACGGGTAATACGGACTAGTCCAGGCGGACTAAAATCCGCACGAACCGGGTGGATACGGACCGGTCCGTGAACTTATAGTTAAAATCCGTGGACCGATCCGTATCCTTAAGAATACGGACTGGATACGGACTTTTTACATTTAGTCCATTTTTTTAACGGGTAAAACGGACCAGACCTAAACGGACCGGGCTAAAACGGACCGATCCGTATCCGGTCCGGTCCGTCCGTTTTACAGCCCTATACATAGAGAGAGTGAGATCTTTATTTTAATTTAACTAATCATAAGAGATTTCTTAATCTGACGGTAGAAAAGGAGATCTTCATTTTTGTAATTAAAGTAACTTTTACCCTAAACTGAATGACTAATAATTGATTTTAAATTCCTACAAGACTTTATTCTTTTGAAACATGCATTTATGCTAATTTGGTGATTTTTATCTATAACACCCTTTGGACGAGGCCAAAGATTCATGATTATATGAGGGAAGATTTTAGGCTTGTGCCATGATTTTGGCACAGTGAACTGAAGTATCAAAAAGATATAAGAAATCATAAAATCAGAAATTTACCTTTAGTAAGGGCAACCACATAATTAATCACCACCACAACTTCGCCCCATAGCTTTCTCCTCGTTTGCACTTATTTTAATTATGCACGTTTTCTTTGCGTGTTCCAGTTAAATTTTCCCCTTGTTCATTTCTTCCAAAATTCATCCCCCCGTTTTAATATTCATTTTGACAATTATTTTCATAATAAATATGGTATTTGAATCCACTAGACCCACGAGTGGCCATGGTTATTTAATTTAATTTAAACGATGTCTCCATTCGATTGACTAAAGTTCTTATGTCCGATTTGTGAGCTAAACCGACAGCTGTACATTGTTTTAATTGTTACGATGATGACCGGATTCAGCTCACAACGTGTGGGCGAGTAATTTTAAAGGGTGACGTCAGCATCAGTTACATATTTATATTTATATATACAACACAATGCAAGAAAATCTTTTCGGAGTGTCTTTGATATAGCTTAATTTTTTTTAAATTGTTCTGAACAATTATTTTAAAATCAACGAAAATATAAGATAGAGGGTGGTTATTAAAGTAAATAAAAATATATTTTATTTAATTACAATAATCAAGAAAGAAAAATAAATGAAGAAAATATTTTAAAATTGTTTTATTATTTTTATTTTTAAGTTATACATTTTAAATTACAGCTTTAAAAATAAATTATAAAAAAATTACAAAATTCTTATTCCTAAATATATAAAACAAATAATTACTTTTAAAAATAATAAACAAAAGGAACTCAATACTCTTTTGTTTTTTATATAACACAATGCAAGAAAAATCTTTTAGGAGTGTCTTTGATATAGTTAATTTTTTATAAAAAAATTTGTTCTGAACAATTATTTTAAAATCAATGGAAATATAAGATAGAGGGTGGTTAGTAAAGTAAATAAAAATATATTTTATTTAATTACAATAATCAAGAATGAAAAATAAATGAAGAAAATATTTTAAAATTGTTGTATTATTTTTATTTTTAAGTTATGCATTTTAAATTACAGCTTTAAAAATAAATTATAAAAAAATTACAAAATTCTTATTCCTAAATACATAAAACAAATAATTACTTTTAAAAATAATAAACAAAAGGAACTCAATACTCTTTTGTTTTGTGATTATATTGTACACTTCCTATGGTGAACAGTAAGTTTTCTAATTTTGTAAGCCTTACAATAAAAATTTAAACTCATATTTTTTATACTCATATTCAATTTATTACTATCGTTCACCGAAGAGAAGGCGAGTAAAGGTGAGTTAGATATATGTAATAAAATTCTATAAAAATAATAATTTTAAAATGTCTCCAAATAAACGTATGGTCCCTGTCCAATATGAATAAAGTATGAAAACAGAAGAAACTTGTGTCTCATGGCTCAGAAGCGTGAGTTCTACCCGAACAATTTGAAAAAACAAATCCTGTTAATCAGTGTCCTAATATTAGTTAAAGAATATTTAATTATATTAAAAAATATAAGTTTTTCATAACTTTAAATATTTTTACTTCATTTATTTTTCAGCTGTAATAAAAATATAATTTTTCAATAGATATATCATATTTCTAGCAATTAAATATTCCTTAATCAATGTCTCTATTAATAAAGGCGAAAAGAAAATTGAAAAAAATTCATAAGCAAGCCATGCCGTTCCTTACACTGTTCTAACTAGATAAAATTATCAATTTCGTTTTAAAATTATAAAACGTGAATAAAATAATTTTTGAATTATATTAAATGATTAGTTTTATTTTTAAATAATAATTCGTACAAATAACTTCATCTTTCATATAAATTTGTATAGATAATTTTGTAATAGAATATCTATATAAAGAGATGAAATTATTCATATAAATTATTATTTATGAGTAAAATTAATTATTTAATATAATTTAAGACTATTTTATCGATATTTTATGATTTTAATAAAGAGATTGATAATTTTGTCACGTAATTAAACCTGAGTCTCGTAAACGAGTGTTGAGTCTCATGGCACTGGCTAAGAAATATTTGACAGCATTAGAACTGCAAAAAAATTTAAGAATTCATATACTTTTATTCAATTCATTTTTAACTTTTTATAAAACTAGGAAAATAAAATAAATAAAATATATAAAATTTATATTTATATTTATAATATCGTTAAATATCTCTTAGCACAAGGGCACTGTTTAACAAATGCCATTAAAAATATAAGCACAGCAACTGCTTGCCAACAATTGGTTTACCCACACAATTATGCTTAATCCATTTGAGTTGCATGTATGTTAATGTGAGTATACATCTTTATTGATTTTTTTAAAAATCTTATGTATGATTATGTTTCATTCAAAATACTTTCATGAATTTTTAAATTTTATATCTATTGAAATATTAAAATATATTTGACTTTTCTGTTTCCCTAATGCTAATTGGTTAGCAACACCGCTTTCGGTGAGGTTCAGCTCAACTTATTATTGACTATCATTAATCTCGCAGGAAAAGAAGGAAACGAATACTGGGAAGTAACAAAGAGCAAAAGAGGATATGGATTGTTTCAAAATGGAAGCAACGATTATTAAAAATAATTGTATTTTTGCGAGGAAAGGCGGTAGCGTAAAAGAGTGAAGAACAGCCAACAAATTCATCTGATTAAACATTTTCAACTATATACCAATATTTAACTACATACAAATCATTTTCTCTTTCCAGCTAATCTTTCTTCTTTAAATAAGCACCATAATAATTTTAGTTTGGAGAAGATAGCTTTATTATATAATGTGCGTTACTTCAAATTCGGCAATTGCTTTGCAATCTAATTTTTATTCATGCACTTCCTCCCATTTTTCTACATATGTGCATACTACAGTAATCTATTTACGCGTCATTATTGTATTTTATTATTTGATAGTAATAATTAATAAAAAATTATACATAAAGTTAGTTTTAAGTGAATTAAATGATATATTTTTAAATAAGGAAAATAATTTAAATTCCCCCTATAGTGTAATTAATTGTAAAGATTGGAGTAAATTTATTATAACTTCCTTAATCACGAATTCAAAAGTTCTTTGATGTTCAACGTCAGTTATCTTAATTAGTAGATATTTTTTGTAAAAAAATTATTTGACGTTTAACGATTAATTGAATTGCTATCATTTGATCCAATTAAATTTCATATTAATTTCTAAGTAGCCTTTTACTAACATTTCCAACATGATACTAACATCCTATTCAGTCGAATTTAAGGAATATCATCTTCAAATTATTTTAACTAAAAAGAAATAATTCTGCGACAATATTAAAAAAGATAAAATTTAAGTAAAATTCTTTAAATATTATTATAAGGTTTTTTATTCATATTATTATATGTTTATTAATTACTTTATTTACTATTAATAACATCAAATATAATTACAATAATTGTCAATATTGTAATTGTAATAACATAATTAATACCCACATAGTAATCTAAATAGAGATCCTTCCGACATGTATTTAAAGAATTTTATTTTAATTTTATCCCATTAAAAATATGAATCTTTTTCTTTATTGCTTTTAAAAATTATCATTTATTTTTATTTTTTAAAAGCAATCGGCAAATTGTCTTTGTAATTTAATTTTAAAAATTAAAATTTCAAATATATAATTTAAAAATAAAGAATGAAAACAAATTTTTGATATTTTCTTCATTTATTTTTTATACCAATCTTGTAATTAAATTAAATATTTTCTTATTTACTCATTAAACATTTTTTATTCATTATTTTCTTTAAATTTAAAAACAACTTTCAAAAAATAATTTTTGAAAATAAAAAATGAAAATGCATTCAGACCTTATTATATTTCCAAATTGCTCATGAAATGACCCATAAAAGTTAAAACAAAAATAAAAAATTATATTTATATTTTGATCTTTCTCTCTCTCTCTCTCTCTCTCTCTCTCAAATTCTATTTAGACTTCCCAAATATACTAAATACTATATTATTTAAAATATTTTATTGGTTTTTTTAAAGCTAGCATGAGAAAATAACCGTCCCTCGCAACTTTTAAATAATTTATTGCGATATCGATGAAGTTTATTTCGGTGCTAGCTGTATTGATGAAGATGTAAACCCAAAAAAATAAAAAATGGAACTCAGGCTTAAGGGTTTAAAAGTTATGATATAGTATAATTAACGTCGAGAATTATGATTTACCCATATTAAGAAAATAATTGCCGGTTAAATTATGCTTTTGGTCCATTTTTTTGATGAAATTTTTTTAGTATTATTGAAAATTCATCATTACTTCTACAAAGATTTTGATAAGTATATCAATTTTCCTATAAAAATTAATTACAAAATATATTTTCATGTATTTCAAAAAAATAGTTATTAATTTGATGTTTAAAATAAAAAATACATTTATAAAAATTTATATGAAAGTAATATAGTAATATTGAATTTTCAGTGTTAAAGTATATCACAAATTTTCTCTTATTTGACAAAAATTGTGCGTGCGTTTGTGATAATTTTTGTTAAGACTAACTTTTAACAAAAATTGTGTGTGTGTGTTTGTGATAATTTTTATTAAGAAAAACTTTTATTGATTCATCCATAGGGAGAGAGTCGACTGATTTTTTTTTAAATTAAATAAAAAATAATCTTCTCTTGTTATGATTTTAGGATTATGTATTGATAGTTTCATAGGTATATATATTTTTGGTAATCACAGCTTATAATTTTTCATAAAAATTAGAAATTTTCGTAATATTTATCGATAATGTTACTAAATTTAGTATTATTAAATAAGTAATTCAAATAAATATCAAGTTTGATTTAAAGCCCTTTTAGCATAGAAGTGTCCGGAGTTAATTTTTCACAAATCACACTTATCATTTCCTATTTTTCAAACTATGAAATTTTTTTCTTAAATCATAGCATACATAGCAAAGGAGGAACTACAAGTTTCGTCATTTGGCCATGTCTCCAAAAAAGCAAAAGCTATCTTATAAAAATAAAAATGGGAATAATTAAGCACGACGAAAATGAAAATTAAATTCCAAATATGGTTGCAATAGAAATAAAAATAAAAATTTTCCAAAAATATCGCGTTACGACCTACGAGACATCGGAAAGATGGGGTATGTTATTGGGGCGACAACTGCTGTTCATAGCTGTGGTGGTGCCCTACCTCCCAGGCGCATCCAAGTGTACTTATCGTCGCAATGATACTGATATTTTATTATTAATAGAAAATAGAAAAATAAAATAATATTAAAACCTGACCATGGTTAACTTGCGCCGGGCTGTGTTAAATACGCCCCCTTTCCCATCCACTATTCATCATCAACTCCTGTTTGTTAATAGCACGACAAAGCCGCTTCCCAATAAAAACACCACAACTTTCCCGCCGCCGTTAAGACACACGTCGTTACCTGCCAATCCAATGTTTCGCCGAAACATAGGAAATAATTTTAACGCCGTTTCCACCTTCTCCGTCAGAGCGGCCTTTATTTATGAAACTGATCGTGCTCTTTCCTTCTTTTTTTTTTGTCCCTTTTCGTTCCATTTCCACGGAAAATGTCACCGGTTGAGTCCGGTCGGAAAGCTTGGGTGACTGGCGAATGCCGGTGACAACGAATGGTTAAGGATTGACCGCGGTTGAAATGATTGCCTGCAGTTTTGACCACTCTGGTTAAGTGTCCTCAGCCAGGGAGAAAGCCCGATACTGTTGGACGATTGTTCTGGTGGTGGTGCTGCAAGCATTTCTCAGCTCATAAAAAAGGATAGAGATATAGACGGGGGAAGGTGAGAAAAATCTGATTCTGAGGGTCAACATAACATTTTGTTGAAGTTTGAGGTTGAGAATTTTGAGAGATAGAGCTGAATTGGTGGGTTTTTCTGGTGAAGAAACCGGTTTTCAGATTTAAGTTTAGGTTTTTGATCAAAGGTTGCGTATGTGTTTATGCTTGGGAAGAGGACAGGAGAGAAGAAAGGGAAGGGAACAGGGTTAGGCTGATTTCTGAGAGCTTTTTCTCTTTGGGTTTTTTCTTCTTTTTTTTGGGGTCTCAGTTCTTTGTATTTGTCTTTGGGTTCAGAGTTCTCATTTCTGGGTTGTTGTGGCGAACTGAAGCTGTGAAGGGATAAGAGAGGATTCTTAGATGTGAGATTAACTGGAAACTGTATAAAGGGTGTTTCAGATGAGAGATCTGTGCTGAGATTTCAGAAAATGGCCTCATCCGAGTTATCAATCAAGGGAAATTGTGTGAACGGGAGAGGGGAAAGCTACTCGTCCGGCAATAACAGCCATAACGATGCTAGGAACGCTAAAGAGGGTCAGAATGCGCATTCATCTACTGTGAGAGGTAGTTTTGGCGGATTTATTTCCATTTCCTTTCAGAATTATGCGGTTATGGAATAATTAGAATGATCGGCTTCTTATAATGGGATTTGCTTTGGTTTGCAGACGCTGAAGCTGCGCTTTACAGGGAGCTATGGCATGCCTGTGCTGGTCCTCTTGTCACAGTTCCTCGGGAAGGAGAGAGAGTCTTCTATTTTCCGCAAGGACATATCGAGCAGGTGAATTCCTTGAGCATTTCCCAGTCTCACACGTTATTTTGTTGTTATCATCTTTATTTGACGAGATTTTTTCATGGGTTCTGCTAGTCAGAGCCCAGATACATCTCCACTTGCAAGGTTTTTCATTTCTGATCCTGCTTCTATCTACTTTCTGCTATCTAGTATTGAATTATGGCCTTAGATTTCTGAAATATATTTTCCCTTTCTGCTGTTTCACATGGGTTCTAAAGCTTTTGATGAAGTTGCTAAATATGGGTGCCTGTTTTTCCTGCCACATTAGGTGGAAGCATCTACAAATCAGGTGGCTGACCAGCATATGCCTGTGTACGATCTCCCATCCAAAATTCTTTGTCGGGTTATCAACGTGCAGTTGAAGGTATTATCGCCGGATCTGTGCTAATTATTTATTTCGAAACTTTTAAAGGAAGCAATTCTTATAAGAGTTTACCTTGTCGGTAAATTTCATGGCATGAATTGGCTTGCCATTATGATTAATAATTCCGTCTCCCTTTCATGCGTGTTCCAGGCTGAACCCGACACCGATGAGGTTTTTGCCCAGGTGACCTTGCTTCCTGAGCCAAATGTAAGTTATTGCTCCTTGTTTTGGCCTTCTTGACACGAGTAATTATTGTAGAAAATTGATTCTTATGTATTTTTTCTTCCTCTCTCTCTCTCTCCCCCCCCCCCCCCTTTCTAAATCTGGGCCGTAATGCCAGCGGGATGAGAATATCGTGGAGAAGGAGCCTCCACCACCTCCACCACCACGCTTTCATGTGCATTCATTTTGTAAGACTCTAACGGCGTCAGATACAAGCACCCACGGGGGGTTCTCAGTGCTGAGACGTCATGCTGATGAATGTCTTCCGCCACTGGTTTGTTTCCTTGCATTTTTTCATTACTTTGTTCTCGTCGTTTGTACTTCAGAGAGTCTGAAGGCTGTGTCCTCTGGGCTTGTCTGTGACCAGGATATGTCAAAGCAGCCACCTACCCAGGAATTGGTTGCAAAGGATCTGCATAGCAATGAATGGCGATTTAGGCATATCTTTCGGGGTGAATTCTTTGAACTGAGCTATGATTAATTTTTCTTGTATTGTAGTGCATGTAATCCACGTCCAATAATATGTTGCTTGTGTCTACATTAGGGTTATAAATTGTCTAGAATTTATATGGCTTTTGGCAGATTGTGACATGATCTCATCTTTTATAATTTGTTTTGGATAACTGGAATAGCAATTTCTAATTTTACAATTCTACAAGTTTTTGATTGTATTCCCATTTACTGTGACTAAATTTTTTTTCAGGTCAACCTCGTAGACACTTACTACAAAGTGGTTGGAGTGTTTTTGTCAGCTCCAAAAGGCTTGTGGCTGGAGATGCGTTCATATTTCTAAGGTTTGTTTTCTAGTAATGGGCTTTTCATTGCACAGCCTTATTATTATTGCTTTTGCTTTGTTGTTTGAAATAGGACTAATTAGAAGCTTCCAGGGGTGAGAATGGGGAACTTCGTGTTGGTGTCAGGCGAGCAATGAGACAGCTGGGTAATGTTCCATCCTCAGTGATCTCCAGTCACAGCATGCATCTTGGCGTCCTTGCAACTGCCTGGCATGCCGTCTCGACAGGGACCATGTTCACTGTTTATTATAAGCCTAGGACTAGTCCTGCAGAATTTCTTGTTCCATATGATCAATATATGGAGTCTCTCAGGAATAATTATACTATAGGGATGCGGTTCAAAATGAGGTTTGAAGGTGAAGAGGCTCCAGAGCAGAGGTATGGAGGTTGTTGTCTTTTTCACTGAATGATGTGTAATACTAAATTCCCAAGTTTGTTTGTTTGTTTCTTTCTCTCTTTCTTTCTTCTTCTTCTTCTCTCTCTCTCCTTTCCATATCTATCCCTCATGTTTACTGTATGAAGTGATCAGGCAGAATTTAGTTCTTAATAGATATGATGTTTAAATTGTAGGTTTACTGGTACCATAGTTGGAATTGAAGATGCTGATTCCCAAAGGTGGCCAGAATCCAAATGGAGATGCCTAAAGGTTGTACTTGTAATCTTTATGCCACTCTGCATGTCTACTGGATTTTTGTTTGCTAAAACTGAATTACTTGTCTTTCAGGTGAGATGGGATGAAACATCTAACATACCTCGTCCTGAAAAAGTGTCCCCTTGGAAAATAGAACCTGCACTTGCTCCTCCAGTTATGAATCCTCTTCCAATGCCCAGACCTAAAAGGCCTCGGACCAATGTGGTTCCCCCCTCCCCGGATTCCTCTGTTCTGACTCGTGAAGGTATGCTTAACTTGCTTTAAGTTTTATGATTCTCTTTATGAGGACATTGGTAGTTTAGTGAAGGCTGAGTGTTTTCTTCTTGGTTGGATTACAGCCTCATCTAAAGTAAGTATAGATCCTTTGCCAGCAAATGGGTTTTCAACGGTCTTGCAAGGTCAAGAATATGTGACCTTGAGAGGAAATTTTGCTGAGAGCAATGAGTCAGATACTGCTGAAAAGTCTGTTGTGTGGCCACCTTCGGTAGATGATGAAAAGATCGATGTAGTTTCTACTTCACGAGTTTATGGATCAGAGAGCTGGATGTCTATAGGGAGGCAGGAGCCTACATACTCAGATCTGCTTTCAGGCTTTGGAGCTACTGCTGATGCTTCCCATCCATCTCTGGTTGATCAACCTGGCATTGTGGCTAATCCTGCTAGGAAGCATTCGTTTGATCACGAGGGCAAATTTAATGTGCTAACCAGTTCATGGCCTCTAATGCCCTCTGGTCTATCGCTCAACCTCCTGGACTCTCGGATGAAAGGTTCTGCGCAGGGGGATACAGCTTACCAAGCTCGAGGGAACGTGAGATATAGTTTATTTGGTGACTACCCTGCGCTTCGTGGTCATAAAGTAGAACACTCGCATGGAAGCTTTTTGATGCCACCACCGCCTGCATCTCAATATATGAGTCCCCGATCTGGTGAGCAGATGCCCAAACAGATATCCGTGAAAACATGCGAGGCTGGGAAACCAAAAGATGGGGACTGTAAGCTCTTTGGGATCTCACTTATAAGTGGCAATCCCATTACAACAGAGCCTCTTGTATCACAAAGAAATGCGAGTAGTGACTCTGCTTGTCATACGCATCCCACATCACATCAAGCTCACACTTTTGAAAGTGGTCAGAAGTCTGAACAATCAAGGGGATCAAAATCAGATGTTCCAGTAGCTATCAATGACCATGGGAAACTGCAACAAATGTGTCAGCCACATCCTAACGATGTTCAAGCCAAACAGCCCAGTAGTTCAACTAGGAGTTGCACTAAAGTAGGTTCATTTTCTTTTAGATAAAAAAAAAAATGGCCGCTAGTACGTTTTCATGGAATACTTAATCATTGCTATTCATTTTAGGTTCACAAGAAGGGAATTGCGCTTGGTAGGTCAGTGGACCTTACAAAGTTCAGCAACTATGATGAATTAGTAGCTGAGTTGGATCAGCTGTTTGAATTTGGAGGTGAATTGATGTCCCCAATAAAAGATTGGCTTATTGTCTATACTGACAACGAGGGCGACATGATGCTTGTTGGGGATGATCCTTGGCAGTAAGGACCTCTATCCAATCAAATATGCCTCGTTTGTGATTGTTCTTTGCCTATTTTATTCTTCCTTGAGAAAGGGAAATGATTTGCATAATATTGTGTCTGCAACAGGGAGTTCTGTGCCATGGTTCGCAAGATTTATATCTACCCTAAAGAGGAGATCCAGAAAATGAGCCCAGGTACGTTGAGTTCAAAAAATGATGACAATCAATCAGCTGGCGAAGGTGCAGATGCAAAAGAAGTTAGATGTAAGCTGCATCATCCTGCTTTGGCACCTGAGAATATTTAGATATGATTTTCGTAGCTCCAAGGTAACCTTGCTGATTACGTTCTACTTGATTCAGTCTCCCATCTTGTCCCCATTTCCATTTTGAATATGATTACCAAGTCCCATGGTGAAATGTTGTTCTTCTCTTGATCCACAGATTCAGAGCGGGAAAGGTAGGGCCTGCTATTATTATAAAATATATAAAGCCATCCAGCTGGGAAAGATGACCTGAAGAACGAATTGTGATTCCTGACCCTGGCTGCATATCAAAGTGTTTTTGTTTTGGGATCAGAATATGGATGGCGGAAATGGGTGTCCATCCAATTTTGGACGTGGCCGGAATTAAAATATATTCTGCCTGTCTAGTTATAGGTGTAACTCCTTAGTATGTATGCAATCAATGTGGTTTGAGCAAGGCGATATGGACTTTGCTTTTTCGGACAGGTTTGAGCAAGGTGATATGGACCTTGCATTTTCGGACAATCCTACCTTGTATATAGTTTCTTCAATCCCCCCTCTTAAAAAACGATGTAATTAAGTTAATACGAGGCCTGGCTTTCATTCATATGTGATAGTAATTTTGGTTGTCTCTGGTTTAGTTTTGCTTATCTGTGAATTGAGATGGCCCAACCATAATGGCTGACACACTCAAATTCTAGTCTAATTCTAGATTTGTAGCCAAAAGTGTACGAATAGTAAGATGGTCTATTGGTGGTGGAGTGGTAGTCGGTCATGTCAGAGCCAGAAAGTGGATTTGAAATTTCTTTCTAACGAATGAATTCTATTTACTTACGCGTGAACTGGTGAAGTGGGCTTTTATGCATCTAGACATTGTTATGAATCCGTTTACTCACTAGTCGATTACTCAACTAAGCAAGCCTTCACTATTCGTTACACATTGCGACTAGCAACCCGTGTGGGCCTCAATCTTTCAGACTTTCGTCCACTAGTGTCGAGTAAGCTTTGAATCGCTTTGTCCCTTCTGAATCCGACTTTTATTTTCTTAGGCAGCCATTTTGAGAGAGGGCGAGATTATAGCATACTATTGATACAATGCTAAATATGTTATTAAATTTATTTGTATATTAGGTTAATAATTTTTTAGAGTATGTTTTATAATAGTATATTAATAATTAAATTTGATAATATATTAATATATTATTTATAAAAAAAATTTATATTTTCCTATTTTACATTAATTTTTAAATAAATTATTAATATTAATATTATCTTATATTCAAAATTAAAGTGATCATTAAGTTGATGTTATAATTGGTATTTAAGTTAAATGTGATACATTTGAGTATAGATTTTCTAATGGATAAGATTTATGATTCAATTTAGTTACTATATTACATGATTCTTTTCCTTTCTAACTCAAGACTAGTTTGTATTTTTCATCCTATTAGGATATAGAGAGTGAAATTAGTAAAGATTAGCAAAGGGTGTGTATTCTTGTCACATTATTGTTAATTTCGTGCTTTTTAGGAAGCATTTGGCATTTACTTGTCTATGCAGTTATAGGTAATCCGATTAACTATAAGAAATTATCAAAAGTTGTCACTTTAGAAAACACATATGGAGAGGTTAACTTATTCAAGTTAGAGCCAATTTTTAATTTCACCCCTCTAACCATTTTATAATCCATTTTTCATTCTTAAAACATGTTATATTATACAACTAAAGTCCAACGATTCTTGTTAATTTCATAAAATTTGCAACAATTAGTATCAAAGTTAGGTTAATTGTATCTCATGGCTAATTTAATGAACAAAATTTATGTATGAATCTATGAAATTTAAACTTTTTGAGTCTTTCTTAGGAATGTAATTGTTTGGTTGCAATTTGTTCATAAACCAATGAACAAAGATATACTCTCTCTACCAATATAATATTGAGCAACATGTGGATTTTTCTTTTTATGCTTTGTATATGTAGTTTCTCAATTTAATTATATACAATGTGCTTATATGGTGGGTGTATATTTTCTTGAAATATAAAGCTTAGTAATATATAATACCTTTTACTAGATTGAGTGATTAAATGAAGCTCTTGGACATGTATACATGGTTTCTAGTCAACACAGTGAAATACATTAGTATGTATGTGATTTTTGTGAAATGCATTAGTATGTATGTTTTTCCTATGCAAAGAAATTTCCCCAAATATAACATGTTTTGTTCTATTTTTATGAATGTTGTTACAAGTTGTTTATTGTTTTTAGTGCCATCACTTTGCTATATACATATTATGACACTACAACTTATTGGCATTTTAGACTAAATTGTTTTGGAAAAAAAAATTCTTAGGAAAAGGAATAGAGATGACATGTTGGTTTCAATGCAATTAACAATAAATGATGCATTTATGGAAAAACCTAAAGGAAGGTGTGCAACATCAAGTCACTATGCATATGGTTATGCTACTGTGACATGTGCATTTTTTTGTTATAAATGTGCTACCATGTAATTTATGCTTTTGAAGACTCAACGAACATCTTTTTTTATTAATGGGGAATTTCCAAAGCAAGTAGTCTATTTTTTGTATTTGAAATTCATCACTAAAAATTTTGTTCTTCACTAAATTTGGGAAACTTAAAATGTGTTCTAAAAATTAAAAACATATTTTGGAAACTTAAAACAACAAGGTCATTTAGTTGCCTCTTTTGTAGAGTTTTAAATTTTTTTTCCTTTATTTTAGATAAGGTAGGATTTTCACAAACTCAAAACATGTTTAGTGGATAAAGGAAATTGTTTCAAGTTGAAGAAATGCAATAGATAAATCCTAGAACCATTGGACAACATTCTTCAAATTTTAGAAAATTTAAATTCTCTTTTGATGTATTTTTAGATTTAAATATCATCTAAGATAATCCAAAACATGATTTGTAGATAAATGGCATCATATGAAGCCAAAAATGCAAGAAATTATCTTGAAACCATTAGCTCATTTTCATTTTTTTTAAATTTCAAAATCAAATGTTACAACATTTTCAGATTAAATTTGATTAGGTCAATTGTAAATTGAACTCTGACATGATTTTGGAACAAAATCTATGAAATTTCCATGAAAAACTAGTTAGAAAGGTTACAGATTGCACCTAGGTTAATCTAACCTAACTTATAACCCAATAGGCGAGAAAGGTAATGAATAATGGCCATTTCGTATGGCCCACGCGTATAGGTAGTGCACGTAGCCCATATGCCACCTTCCTAGTGGAATTTTTGGTGATGAATATATTACTATATTTTACTCTTCAAGTATGTAATTATGAGTAATTTTTTTTGGTAATTCAAAATAATTTTACCCATTTTATTTAAATATTTTAAAATTATTTTGAGTTAAAATTTTTTTATGTAATTCTAATTGGGTGAGCTACTTTTTGCAATTCTGTAATAATTTTTCAACATCATTTAAATATTGTAATGATTTTATTAAATATAATCATATAATATAAGAATTATTGATTACTTATATTATGTTATAAAATTTTGTGTGACTAAGTATCCATTTTTCATAGGATCAATTCCATGAAATTTTATTCAAAAGTTTGGAAGGAAAGGTATTTGAATGTATTTGAGGGAAAGATTGTATTAATAATATTAAATTTCCTTTGGTGTTATATTATTAGTACAATTCATTGGTGATAATGTGAATGTTGGAGTAAATTTATATTCTTAGAATTTTTAAAAAACCTTTTTAGTGTTAAGTTTTAGAAGTATAATACTTGACTCTTATGTATGAAATTGCATAAATTATTTTAAGAAGAAAATGTAAGCATGATTAAAATATTTACATATATTAATAGGTTAATACATTTTCCTCAACTTTATTACATATGCAATTAACCATACTCAAGATGCTAAATAAGATGAATTATAAGGAATGAGCTGAATTTGTAAAACTATATTTGAAAATTGTAAACATAAACATGACGATTATAAAATAGGAACCTAAAGTTGATGTGAACTCGAGTATGGAACTAAGAAAGAATCATAAAAAATGGATGCATTGGAACAAGGTCTATTTAATGATTATGAAATATATTATGGATAAGACCATCAGAGAAAGCATCCTTAATACTGAGAATGCTAAAGCCTTTATGGATTTCATTGTTAAAAAAATTGTGAAATTCAATAAAGCATAAAAGCCACTATCTGTCACTGCTTAGAAAAATGACTTATGATGGAGTCAATGGAATGTAGAAGCATATTATCAAATTGAATAATTATTATAACAAGTTGAAAAGTTAAGGAATTGAGATGAGAGATAATTTTTTTTATTTCGTGAACATTGGAGTTGATATACACGTCGCAATACATCAAAATTAGTCAAAATTAGTTTACTAAAAAAATAATGTAGAAAAATGGTACAACTAGGTCATATCCCTAATGATCCCTTGATATTATCTTTTCTAATTAAATTCTTAAGAATATCTACAAAATTATCTAATTTATTATGCAATGAAAATACAAGAAACTAATGCAACAGATGCAAAATAGAATGCAAATGCACTAAAATAGAATGTTGTATTAGAATACAATATAATACAGGATGCAGTATGTTGTATGTATAAATATGCAGTAACAGAATTGGGAAGGGGTTTATGTGAATTTAAATTGAATTGAATGTATTAAATAAAGTAAAAACACAAGGCAAAAAGAAGCAAAATAGCTAATTGAAGAAATTAAAAACTTTAGTTTGGATTAATCATTGATCAATTAGGATTTAATTTTTTTAATTAATTATTCAACCTTGGATTACTAGGAACCCCTATAATAACCTGTGAATTCTAAGCTACATTACTACTTAGGATTTGATTAATTAAGATTAACTAATTAAATAACTGCTATAATCTTTACGTTAAATTAAAATTGATTTAAAGATAGAATTCAATTGAATTGAGAAATTAAATTAAAAATCTCCAAATTAATCCCTCAACATTCTACTTCTATGTTTAAAATCGTGATTTAAGAACCATAATTTAACATCGAAATAGCAAAGAAGTTAGAAATCACAAAGATGAACATCAATTATATCAAATTAATATTTAACACATGTAATCTAAAAAATTTAACAATAAATTTAGGGAAAGAGAAAAATTAATTAAATAAAGTTAACATTGCAATTTATAACCTCATAATCCAAATAAAGAGAGCCTTAAACTCCTTGAATTAACCTTGAATTTAAGCTTCCATTGATGAAGAATAAAAAAGAAAAATAAAAAGAAGAGAAAACTATTTGCTAAGTGTTGTATGAAAGTCTAAATAGTCTAATAAGTTCTCCCTATGTATTTGACCTAATTAAGGTAAAACTTTACTGGACTTAAATTTTATGACTTTTAGGATTACAATAATGGGGGCTTTCTAATTTTTAGAAGCTTGAACCTATTTTTAACAAGATAATTAAATCCAACAATTACATCACTGAATTCTTGCAGATTTGACTTCTAACTAGTTTTTGACTACAAAATCAATATAATTTGGATAAATAATAAACATCAAACTTGTAGGCTTATGTCTTATGAGAATTCGGGTATTGGTTTCAAGTTAATCAGACCTTTATAAACTCCAAACATGCCTTAAAAATAAAGGTAAGCTTAACTGGGAAAGAAACACGACTTTAATTTCTTAACCACATATGACCTCCAAAATGTTTGAACTGAGCTTGGATCAGAATATAAAAATTATAGATCTCTCTTTAAATTTTCTAAGAATATAAAGTTTGTATTAATTCGATATTCAAAGCTCAAGATATGATTGAAAAATAAAAATAATATTAAAATTTAATATTTACTGAATAAATTTAAAATATTATAAAATTAACCATAAATTATAAAATAAGACTTAATAAGTGAAATTAAGCAAATAAAACACTCAAGAGATATAAAATAGAAAAAATAAAATAATAAATATTTTTCTCATCAGGAGTCATTATCTCCTTAATTTGATGTTCTAAAAATTGTATATAATATCTTAAAAGATGAATAAATAATTAATGAGATGATATTCATTATTAGCTAAGTAGAAAAGACATGAGAAAGAGAAAGGGTTCAATTAATTAACTTTATTACTCATAGTTTAACTTAAAAATAAAGAATGAGAAAGTATTTCAAAAACGACCATGGAAAACTTACATATGATAAAAAAATAGGTAATTGAATGACGGCCTGCCTCAAGCCTAAAAATGCACAATTCAAAGGAAAAAATAGATTCTACAAGAAGTATAAGCACAAGAAGGTGGATTGCTTCAAATACAAGAAATGGCTAAAGAAGAAGAACAAAGAATATAAGAAACTTGATAAAATGCAATAAAGTAAAAATATTTTGACTTGGCTTGTACTAAAAACATAATATTCTATTTCTTTCCTATTAAGAGTATTGGTTTTTTCAGTTACTATGTTTTATCTTAATTAACATCTCATTAAATTTAAAAAATAAAATTTATTTTCAATTTATGATAAATATATCTTTGTTCTGGTATGTTATTTAATTATTTTAATATTTTTTATTTAAATTTTTCCTAAACCTATGAAAACTTAAATTTTAAAACCATTTCTACATTTTTAAATTTCTTTAAAGGATATTTTAAATAATAGGAGTTATAAGGTTCCACAAACTAATGAATCATCTCCCGTTATCTTATAATTTGATACATTGTGACTAAATATGTCCCATAAAATTAATCTTATCATTAGGAGTGGATTATAGAGATGGAATATGGGATTAAGTTAAATTACTTATGAATAGTAAGCTAATTAGAAACAAACAAAAATTTTAAGTTAAAAAAGGATGCGCAAGTGAAACTTATGGTTCATGATCAGGTCAATTATCAAAGAACTATACTTAGAAGGAAGACATGGACTATAAATTTTTTTTCTCATCAATAACTTTAAATCGTTGTGACATAGTTAGCATATTTCAGTGAGAGCTACATTTATCGAAGATTAAAATAGTCTTCCTAGATAATAACTTGATAGAAATAGTATGAAATAGCCACATAGTTTTTGAGAGAAGAATAAGAACGTTTTGCATGGAAAACCAAAGTGGTTTTATATAAACAATTGCATCTTAATTTTGATGAGATTATAATCTTTTTCAAATTTAAAGAGAGCAATGTAAATTAGTGTATGATGAGTATAAGCATTTTGATAATTTTGGCTCTGTGTGGTGAAAATATTTTCTTAGTTGGTAATAATGTGGACATGTTAGCTAAGATAAAGCAATTGAAATGAAATGACTTGGGAAAAGTCCTAAAAGTGTTTAGTTTATTTTAATAGTTATGCTAGAAGGGGTTCAACATGTCAATGTGCTCTTATATTTGTTCATTAATCCAAAATTATAAAGTTTTAGGCCTAATGTCTTTCTAATTAATAAAGAAAATAAATGATAAAAAATGTCCCATATGTATCAATTATAGATAGTTTGATGTGTATTAGTTTAAAGATATTGGACTACTACTACTTGAAAGGTAAAAATCATTATATATTGATTAACTGGAGATCAAGAGATCTCATAAGTAGAGGTTATTTAGACTCATTTAGATGATTGTCCAGATGATCATGAATCAATGTTTAGACACATATTAGAAGGAGTTATGTTGTGAAAAATGTTGAGTAGTTATTTACAGTAATCTCCTTTATAAGGACAAGACATGCACATGATATAAATATACTTATGAAATTGTTTGGTTAAAGTATTTTCGATCTTAGCCATTTACATTTTATCACAATAATACTATTGTAATGAGAAAAGTCATGTTAGCTTACCAAAAATTGCTAATGCTATCGCCGGAAACTGCTGCTAGTGTTGAGAGGAGGTGAGAGATGCTGAAACAAGAAACAACATATCATCCACGAAGTGAAACCTAATAATCAATTAAAAGGGTAAAATTGATATTAAGAAATATTAGTAAGGATATTTTTATCTATAAATTAATTAAAAATATAGGAAATAGAATTTACCTAGAGGGAGTGGGTGACGATTTCTTGTATTTTATGGGAAATACAGTTTTTCAAGAAGTTCTACTTCCTCTTATTTGTACAACCAAACAACTCTATGGTTGTTTATTTCATGGAAAATAGAATTTCTTGTGTTTTTATTGCAAATCAAACGACTCCTAAGTAATAAAGATTTAACCCCATGTAAAAGACTTTAGTTTAAAATACCAGTTTATGAGAAAGAAGATATGTGAGCATGTTGCTTATTTTTTTCATTGCTTGTATGCTTACAAATCCACTAGTAAAAGGCTTAGGAATTGAAAATTATCATAATTATGTAGAGTGTGTAGATTTTCCTAAGTTTTTCAATGTTTTGGGTTAGTGGAAATTTAGATATGTAACACTAAAAAATTATATTAATAATTTTATTTGTAAACTTATTTTCCTAATTGTTTTAAAGTATTTATTTTAGTTGTTAAGAACAATTAAATTATATATATATATATATATATGGCTAAAATTTTTGTTTCAAATGCATTTAAATAGTTTTTTGTGTAATACTCTTGCAAGTTAGAATGATTTTTTTTTAAAAGTAGGTATGAGGATTTGAAGAAAATTTACATATAAATATATGTTCATAATCTAAAGAATTATTTTTTTTTAAGTTTATAGAAAATTTTGATTGTATTTATTTTAAATTATTATAATATTTTCATTCTATTCATCTAAGCTTATAAATTTATTATTGCATTGAGAAAGATTTTTGGAAAATTAATAATGGTAAATAATAGATTGTTTGGTTAATATTAAATGGGAAATGAGATAGTGGTTGAAATTTAAAAAGGAAGGATGAGCTTATGATGTACCAACCGTATGAGATTGCAACCTATTGCTCTTTTTTTTTTCCTTCTCTTCCTCAACACTTTAACCCATTTTTCTAGATTGCCTTAACCTTTTCTCTCTCTGTTTTTTCTCTTTCTTCCTCTTAATTGCTGCTATTATTCTTGACAATTTTATTGCCTATGCTAGTGGCTATCAACAAAGATGGCTTCTCACTACAAGTTAACTTTATATGGAGGAGGTCATGGAGTGTGGTTGTCAAGCTTTCAATGAGTCATGCCTCTGACCTTTTCCTAATGCTACATGCCACCTTTTCAGGATTGCATTCTCTTATTAGTTTGCTACTTGTGCAATGCTATAAGTGAAGTTATAACAGATTCAGCTAATTTTTAGGTGAGCAAGGCCTTTCGACCTCTCTAGTTCACCAAAGTTCTAATATGATTTGGCCGCTATTAAGCTCTAGTTAGCCACTCTGAATGTAGATGAGCTTACTTACACTATTGAACTTGAGTATTGATATTAATTTGAGCTTAAACCAAGAAATCTTCTTTAAGGTATATTTGAAATATATGATGATATTTTGAAAAATATGATTATGTTATAGAATGTTAAAATAACATGCTTAAAGTATTTTTTTTAAATATTGCACTTAAATTTTTAGATAGTTTAAGCTTAATTCAAGGAAATCTCTTATAATATCTTAAATTAAAATTTAAAATTTATTAAATTTTCATGCTTGTAGATAATTACTTATTTATTTAATTAATATTTAATTTTAAATTTAATTATTGAATTAAAGGTTTTTAGAGCATTGAAAATGATATTTATGATGATATTAAAAAATTATTTATTTTTATTTTTATATATAGTTATTAGAGGTGGTAGATGTACGTGTTAGAATGAATAAGGATTGGGTCAAAAGTGAATAAGTCATTATTAATCTATTTATCCATTTATAACCCAATATAAAATTTTAAATAGGTTATGGATGACTCATGATCTTTGCATATATGATTAACCTAACTAATCTATTTATCCATCAAATTATTATTATTTTATATTTTATTATTTTTATTAATATTATTTTTCACCACTATTTTATATTTATTGATATTATTTTAAAACAAACTTATGCTATCAAAAATTTTATTATTTATTTTTATTTACTTTTTAAAATTATAATTTTTATCTCATTTTCTTAACATTAATTTTTAAAAATTATTTTAATATTAAATGTAGTTAATTAAATATTTTAATTTTAATATATATTAAATAAAACTTATTTAATTTAAAATAGATATTACAATAAAATTTAAAAAATTCAAAATCATGAATTATATGTATTCTTTTACAATAATAAATTCTACTTTTAAAATTGCATATATATCAACAATCATATTTTAATTTGTAAAATATCACTTGAAAAATAAAAATTAACCTTACTAGTGTATTAATATTTACAAAGTATAGCAAAGAATCTAATATAGAGTTATACGGTATATTACATGTGACATATAACATTATAAGATTTTTTATTTAAAAATTAAAAAAATATAATTTTGTGATTATTTTTAAGTTTTAAAAGTAAAAATAATAAATTATATATATTTTAGTACAAAAATTAGACTTAATTTTACTTTTTATTAAAGAGATTGATATTTTCACATATATAATAATATTATAATATTTTATTTCAAATAATTAATTTTAAAAATATTTAAATTATATTAAATTTTTAAAAATATTTTATTATAATATTTTTTTATTTTATAATACTAATTTATATAGTGTATAAATCTACTTCCTATGAATATAAATGGATATATAGTTATCCATGAATTGACCTAATATGACTCTTATTTCAATGGTTCAATAATGACCCAACTCATATTTATCATAAAGTTAAAAATAGATGAATATGGATGGGTTAAAATAAGAATAGATATGGATCAGGATTGTCAGGTTTAATAATTATTATCAATGTAAGATTAGATTAAAATAATTTTTATAAAGAATTTCTCATAAGTTGAGAAATACTCTTTAGTAAATGAGTGTATGGAATTATGAAATAATTTATTTATATTTGATATGTTATTTTTGAAAATTATGAAAGTTGAAATAATTATTCATGGGATTTTAAAATTTATTAGATTATTGAAAATACATAAATATTGAAAATAGATTAAAAATAATTAAGTTGAGATTGTAAATAAAAAATAATTTTATGAAAATGAATTGTTAAAATAAATTAAAGGCTATGATGCAGTTGGCTTTAAAATGAAAGATAAAGATTATTTAATAGAGATGAGCTTAAATGGTGTGAGGAACATAGAATCATTTCTCATAGTTCCGTTTTAATTCTTTATATATATAAATATATATATATATATATTTGGTTGCCTTTTTTCTCTTTCTTTTCTATTTTTTTTCTAATATCTTGGTGCTCCTCACTATTTTTCATAGGTTTCTTTCTTTCTTGTTTCAGTTTTCACTTTCTCATCAATTCTCCCTTGTTTTTGTATTTTTCAGTTCTCTCACTTCCTACTAGTAACAACTCTGTTTCTTATTTTTCTTTCTTCCTCATTTCTCTCTTTCAATCAATTTCTCTTTACTGGCATCTCCTCTAGCTATTGCAAGCTATTTCTACTTTTAATCATATGTTACTTTAGATATTTTTCCTCTTTTGGCATCCATTATGGAGTTTTTTCACATAGGGATTGCGAGCTAGCAAGAACCTCATCCCGAACAAGCTTTCGATGCTTTTTGGTCATTGATCATCCAACATCTGACTTTTCTCTAGTTGTTGTAAGTAGTTGGAGTGGAGGAACAACAATGTAAGACAGTTAAACAACAACAATAAGGCTAAAAATCCATTTTTATCTTTACTAACAATCTATTGCTTTTCCAGCACCGACGAGCTCTGACCAGACATTTTAGATGTTGGTGAGCAATATTAGATTATAAAAATTTAATATTTATATTATTTTGCAGGAAGATTTAAGAAAAACACATTTAAGTATTTTAGCTTATATGGTAATATACATGCAGAATATAATGTTTTATGCATTAAAATGATAAAATGAAAAGATTAAAGCATAAATAAGATATTTTATTCCAGTATTATAATAAATTCATGCAAGAATTAAAGAAAACCCATTTTATTGTATATTTTGAGAAGTCTTGTGATGTCTTTGAAAAATAGAAATATTATGCTATAAAGTGTTAGAATAATATGGCTATGATCATTTTTATATCATCAACCTTAATGATTCATGTTAAAGCTAGCTTAGATAAATCCATTATTTATATGATTCATATGATGATATAGGTGAAAAACATAATCTTTTATGTGATAAAATACTAAAATATGATTTTTATGTCATAAAATATCTAATTAATATAAGTAGAATTATTTTAGAATGTTATATGATAATGTTTTCGCAAAACCTATTCTTCCAAGTATTTCCATATATACGACGGTATATAAGAAATATACAAATCTTATGTTGTAAAATGTTAGAATAATATAAATATAGTATTTTTATAGTTTGAGGATTTAATATTTCAATTGTTTCATGTTTAGTTTGAAAATGTTTGTTTTATCATTGTATTTGGATAAATGACATAATACTGATAAAATAATAAATTAAGACTTTAGAATACTCTTAGGTCATAAAAGTTAATATTTGACATTCTAAGTTAATCTAAGTAAATCTTTAAAAATGTAATGTTTGACTACATAAGTTCATATCAAGAAATAAAAGGAGCTAATACTAAAATTACCATTAGATTATGATTTGGAACTTAGATTTGTAATGCTTAGAAAGAAAAAAAAAGTAATATTTTCGCATTTATTATTATTATAGATGATAGACTAGGAGGAAAATATGAAAAGATGAAAATGGATACTTCAAAACTTTCAAGGTTGGATTAGTGTCATTAAGTGAGTGTATATCTCACCACTGATCTTATCTTAATAAAAAATGACTAAAATGTAATGAATTGTATTCATCTTATTAGTAATATGAATTTCATATTCATTATATGAAATTAATTTCATAATATAAGAATAATTAGCTATTGATGAATGATAATTAATCAGAGTGCATAGCGAAAGTATGATTACGAGCTACTGACTAATTAATTATGATAGGATTGCAATAGATTATATTGTGAATGTGTTATATGTTTTGATTACTCGTAATTGTTGAATAATTATTTATGTGGTCTTGTATTGGATGTGGTGATATAAATAGAGTGAAGTTTTAACGAGTTTATTACATTGTGATTTGAGCCTTATGAGGCATTAGAAAATTGTGAATTGTGCTAGAGTAATGATAATAGATATTATGACCTGTGATGAAAAGATGATATGAAAGTAGGACAAAAAATTATTGACAAACAACTATGAAAGATATAAGATTGATTTGAAAATCGAATGAAAAATTCCCAATAAGCAGTTGAGAAAAATATGTATTAACTTGGAAATGGAAAAGTGGTTACAAATATATTTATTGTAACTAGATGTGTGATACGATATGATATTAAAAATTATTTGTGATCAAATGATACAATCAAAGTGATTGAGATGATTTAGTTATGTTTACGCTTTGATGGCTATTTATAATTATGATATCTACTCGGAATGGGTAGTGTATGATATGATAATAATGATGTTATGTGTTATTATATAATTAAAATTATTATAATTTATGATAAGAAGTATAGAATTTAAATTATACAAGTGAATACTTCATCTGAGCCTTGGTTTCATACATTTAGAGACTCAAGGAGCTTGAGTTGAATTTATTTTCCTAATCAAACTTTTAACTAGCATGAAACCATTTAATATAAATAAATTGAGATTTAGTAATGGTAGATATGTGCTCACTGAATTCACGTAACTTACTTTATTCACTTTTAGTATTTTCAAGTTAAAATAAATACCCTTGAGTTTTGTTGCATTTGTGGAGATCCAAGATCACCTTACTAAAAGATTAAATAGTTAGGAGTAGAATTAATGTCATAGATAGAGATTTATGGATTTATATGATATGTTGAGTTATTTATTTGTGTATAAGTTTAAGTTTGTATGGTATTGTGCGAATGCTTGATGCTATTGTATTTGGAATTAATACAGGTGTTGTATTTTTAGGGCATATAGCCTTCGAAAAGTGTCCAAAAATAAAGGGGATTCTATCTATTTTTTCACAAAAATTTTAAATAAAAATTTCAAGTCCCCTTGGAATTTAGAAACTCTTATTAGATGAAAAAAAGTGAAATTTTTTTTAAGACTTGTGAAAACCAATAACATGATTTATGCTAGTCATGATCGGGTTAGGTCATGACATCTTTAAAATAAGGAAGTTGACTAAAGTAAGATAAAAATAGAAATATTAAAGAATAAATGTATGAATTTACATAATAAGGCAAATGGAACCTAGAATAAAAACCTTTAGGTGAAAACTATATATTGTCAAATTTTTTATAATTTAACATTGTAAATTGTTAAATAGGAAAAAGGAAAAAGATGATTATGGATATTCTAGAATCTCTTAAAAAGCATGAGTAGTATTAGGGAAGTGTATAACTATCCTTAACCAAATCTCTTATTTATGTTATATATCAGTGTAATTATAAATTAATGATCATAGATGGGTTCCTTATCTAGTAAGTGTGGTTTGAATAGCTAATTGTATTTAATATGGTAGAGTTTATAAATGCTTTTGGGATACTATTTGTTAGTTTTTAATGTTGGCTGTTTATCCTTTAGGTAGATATAGTGTACACATCATAATGACTATTACTTGATTATATGGTAATTTATATTTTACAGAGAATGTGGTTATAATTGTGCTTATGGTTGGCATTATGGTTGTGTTGTGATAATATATGAATGTATTGGAATTTGATACTATCATTGAGAATGCTTGTGTGAATTTGTTATTGATTGGTTAATTATTGTTATTACATTTGGATTGATAGTATTTGTTAATGTTGAAATGTTGATGTAATAAAACACTAATATATGATATTGGATCTAGATTATGTGACTATGATTAGGGTTATGATTGATAAATACTAAGAGGCATAAGATAGTTTAATTGATATTGACTTCTAATGATTGGATATGTTGTTTATAATTATTTCAAATAATGGTAGTAATATCCTTATCTACTAGTGTATAGAAAATGGTTGTGAATGTGAACAAAAAACTTGTTTGATAGATAATAGGTTAGTAAACAAGAAGCTAGGTATAAGTCTCATGGTAGTACTTCTTATTAATGTTTTTGATTAATTTTGTTTTGTATTTAAAGGATTCCAATATTTGATCTTAGATAGTTAGATGCTCACCGAGTCTATAAACTCATTTCTTTCTTTTAAATATTTCAAGGTTCAATTTGAGATCATCAAGTTGAGTAATTGAGAAGAAGTACAAGGCAATCCAATGAAAGCTTGATAGTTGGAAGTCCTATTAAATATATAAGAAATATAGTGTTAATGTATTCAATGTGTTGAATTGTTTATTTGTTATGTATTGGTATTATTACTAAGTTATGCGAAACATAGGTTTAATTATATATGGTGTGTGACCCCTCGAAAGTACTTGATTATATGGAAAACTTTATTCATTTTTTTGTAAAATAATATAATAAAATAGTGTAAAATCAAAATAAAATTATTATAATTAGTGTCAATGTTAGTGGAAATTGGTTAATGGAATTCTCATAAGTCAAAATTAGGTTCAAGTTGTGACAAGATTTGAACTCACAGTTATCCCGAGATATATTTAAATGAAATATTTATAATAAGATATTTATATTATCGTCATGCATTTTGTGCACATTTTGAGTTATAACATATGATTAGATACATTTAGACCATGTCTCATTATTGTATTAATAATATTGATTCTTAATTAGCATCTTGGATGGATGCTAGAACTATTATATAAGGATCTATATTTAGTTATATTAAAATTATATAAGTCTTATTATGCACATTTACATTTATGTTGATATTCCCTATCGGATATTAACTATTTGGTTGGGGAGATGTAGATATTCAATATGTTTGATAATAATATCCTTGTGAGTATAAAATTTAGTTTTATTAGATGTTTATGATTTTTATTAAACTCATAGGTTAAACAATACCATTAGATATCATCATTTAATTTTCAAGATATTATTATTTAAACTAATGTGGGTCCAAGTGGGACATTTTCAAAAATTTTATATTTTTTTGGACTTAACATTAATTTATAAATAAACTGTTAATGTTAATATTGTTTCATACCTAGAATCAAGTGACCATTAAGTTAAGGGTATAACTGGTATTTAAGCTAAATGTGACACAATTAGATAAGAATTATATGATGAATAAGATTTATAATCCAATTTAATTATTATATTATGAGATTCCCTACCTCTCTAATCCAAAGCTAGTTTGTATTTATCATGTTATCAAGATACAAAGAATGAAATCAGTGAAAGTTAACAAAGAGAGATTATCCCTTTCAAACAATTTCTAAGTTAGCACCTTTTTGGAAGTACCTTCATTTAGTTATAAACACTCCAATTAATCGTAAGAAATTTTCAGACGTTGTTAAAAAATACACAAGGAATGGTTAACTGATTTATGCTAGAGCCAATTCCAAATTTCATCATTTTAAAAAGCACACAAGGAAGGGTTAATTGATTTATATTAGAGCCAATTCCAAATTTCACCCCTCTAACCATTTTATAAATTGCTTTTGATTTTTAAATTATATTGTTACATTATTGAAGTCGAGGGATTCTTGTTAATTTTATAAAATTTACAACACCACTAATATTAGTATTAGTGATATATCATAAATTTTTCCTTTTTTCAAAGCAGCATGATTTTAAGTCTACACATCTGGTCAGTACTAATAACTTGTACAATCCAAGGAGAATTTTCTCTTGAGCCAACACAAAACTGGAGTTACAACCCTACTGTCAGGATAGAAAATTACAGAATAAAAGCCCTATAGCAGGCTTGTAATTCTTCACCAAAGATTACACCACGCCACGAAAGCCAGCGGAACCCAAGGGGACTACTACCATGATTTGCATTGCTGAAAAGAGAGCCAATGCTAGCCATTACAGTCCGTAAGATCACAAAAGAGAGATGGACATATGACAAGGATGCCATACCTAGGAGGAGCCCATTTTTCACATATGGGCCAAATTTGGGCTTCTGATGAGGGCGGCTTGGCCTGCTACCGTCTTCCTTTATTTCTTTGTCTTGTACTATCGACTGATGACTCATGAGGCCTGTGTGGAGTTAGAGTTGTTTCTGGTGTTTCCCCAGCAATGGAGAAGGCATCTTCATCAGCTAAAACGAAGACCAAAGCTATAGGAAAATCTGGGCAGATGAGTTCTTTTGACATTAATGGTATCAACGAGGACCTCCTCCACAAAATTCTGGTTAAATTGCCCGCTCCATCGTTCGCTTCAGCAGCTTGCGTTTGCAGATCTTGGAACCGCATTTGCAATGGAATCCTTTCTCGTCCTAAGCTCTCCTCTGCTCTTTCTCTTAACCCTTCATTGCATGTAAATTCAATTTCTCAGCAAATACTTTGTATGTCATTCACTCACCGAAATTTTTAGCAAATAGAAAATGAATATTATTCCCTTGTTTGTGTGCTATTTTTCAGTATGTTATTTTCCCAGGTTGATCGGCAATCGAAAGTTATAAAGTTTCTTGCATAATTTTAAAATAAAAATGTGAACTTGGTACGACTTAATTTGGAGAACGTAATCGGGTAATTAAGTGACGAAGAATTAAAGCTTGATGCTTGGGTCTGACTTGGCAAATATGATAATTGGCCTTTTCTCTTTGATTAGATGTCTTCATGTTCAAATGATCACTTGGGCATTAAGTCTCAAACTTGTGAAATCTTATAACTCGCCTTTTACTCTTGGTTAACGCTGTACATTTAAACAGGATGCTGTAAAGGAGGTTCTTGATAAGGTTCTTTCTGAGCCCATTCGACCACATTTTGCTATTGCCAATGTTGGAAGTGGATTTGATCTTACCCAGACTCTACAGCTTGTACGGGATTACTGTTGTGCCTTTTTTAAGAGTTTAAACATCATTTATAACAAGTCATTGACATGAATCCACTGAACAGATTTCGGAGCGATTGGGATCGTCTGCGCCACTTATTGTTTCCGAGGCTAATGGTATTATTGGAAAGGATGCCCTTACTGATGAATTTAAAGAGGTGGAATATCTATTGCCTATTGGGGCTTTGTTTTTATTTATATATATGCAACCTGGCAAACTCATTTAATTCCAGTTATTTATGCAGGTCAAATGGGGTGCACTTTTCAGTGGCTTCAGTGGTGAAGCTTATGCGAAAAATATAAATACTGGCATCCTTTTGACTGTTGGTTTTTTGCCAGGATTGAAAGTTGATGTCATACCAATGCTACGACCAACAAGGGTAATGAAATCTCCATATAAGCTCTCCTACTTTGTGCTTTCAACTCTTTCACCTAGGTCTTAGAATGGTAATGTTTTATGTTGCATGAAAATCTCGCCTATTCTAAATGATGCTGGAGGTGCAATGCATAATATGGTAGTGACACTTTGAAATGAATGATATATTCATTTCAGATTGATTATGACATAATGTAATGCGCTGCTGTTTTAATTATTTAAGTTGTTACTTTGAAACTCTTGTAATTTCAGACATCTCAAGCATCAGCCATTGACAAGTTTGTAATGGATATCAAGGAATATGCAGCCTCTGTCTCCACATGTGAATTTCCTGTTGGAATTATTTTGTTTGGAGTATGTAAATGGTTATCTACTTGTTTCTTAATCTTGATTGTTATTTGATTGCATCTCTCATGTTTTCAGTTCAGTTATATCATTCGTGGTTTTGCCTCTAAGTTCCTAATATGTACAATTTGGCTACACAGGAGGCAAGGACAGATATGAAGCTAGTTCTGGAGACAATGGGTGAGCCCCTCTTGTATTTGTATATAGCAACAGGTTCCCCCTTCCCACCTCTTCCCTGCAAATAATAAAAATAATAATAAATAAATTCAACTTTAGGCTTTCAATTTTTTGGCTTAATTACAATTTTGGTCCCCTAATAAACAAATTGATCCCATTTAAGGGTTCTACTAGGGAATTTATGTATGTTTCATTGTTTTGTAATCAAGAATGAAAATATTGCTGTGCTTGGTAGGATTTTGTTGATGATTTTATGTTCTTGCAGATTATGCCATGCCTATGGACACTATCATTGTGGGTGATGAGAGAGGCTGCTTTATATACAGAAGTGGAGATAGCAGATTTTCTTGTCCTAGAATGGTGTACTTGGAAGCTGTTGCTCTTGTATTTGTGCAAGACAGAGACAGGCCATCTGGTTCTTTCTTGTTTATCATTCTTATAGCTCTTGCTTCTGATTCACAATTCTGTTCATATAATTGGCACATTGCAGACCTCTCCATTTTTATTGAAGGGGAATTTGGTTCCATAGGTTCCATATTATTTGGAGTATCGTAAATATCATTGTTGATGATGCTTGTACTTTTTCAGTCATAAAAATATATTGTTTATGTGGGTAATTGAAAGATGCTTTCTTTATTAAATCATTCTAAGAAAGAAATGAATGATATCGTAAGTTTTGGAATGTCCTCAAGTTAAGTCTATCAAGCACAGTCCATTCTTTAGAACTGTTGAAGGAAGACTTTGCTGATAATGCAACTGCTTGTGCATGGCTGGTTTAAATGCGACTGTGCATGTCACTTTCTGCTATTTTTTGTGCTGGCTTTTTATGCATGCCAGTGTTAGATAATAGAAATTTGTAAAATAACATGATGCTGATGTAATCTTTTTTAACTCTATGAAGCACTACTATGTAGCTTGCAATTTGCAAACCTTTCATATTTTTCGTTTCCCTATGTATTACATAATTGGTTTATGCTTCAGGGGAAATCAAGCTTCATGTTGCATTGTCAAATGGTGTTTTGCCTGTGGGTCCTGTATACAAGTCAGTTTCTGTCAGAACAAGCAGCACTGATAGCTCAACATGGCTAACTGCCAGAAGGGAAGGGCAACAGGAAATTCTTGATGGTCAAAATATTCTGGATAATATTAACGATGAGGTGCATAATGCTTTTAGAGTTGCTTTCATTTATCATTCTTCTCTTCCTTTTAATTGCTCAATTGTCAATTGAGAGCAATGTACAGAGAAGCTTAAAGTTGTTTCAAATGTGCAACCGTCTATCTTGAAATTAATCAATTGAATTTTGACAACAAAGATGTTGATATGGATGCTTTCCGTTAGCAAATTCCTTAGTAATTTAATTATTTTCTGTTTGTATTTTACCAGTGGCTAGCCTAATGGTATGGGCAGTAACCATCAGGTGAAAAGTCCAAGTTTATTTTTCAATTTAATCATGAGAGACTAAATCTTGACCCACTTTATTGTTAAATTTGTTATGGTTATTTGCTCATAAGAGAAGATTGAGATGGGATATGCGGACATTATATTATATTCTTTGTTACTCTGTTTTAGTTGTAAGACCAAAAAATTAACTTTGATATGAATTTTTGTGCTTCAACTATTAACTTTTTCTATATTCAATCTATGCCTTTTATTTTAAACTTTAAAAGATGTTGCAGATGGAAAATTATATTGAATCTCCTGATTTGTACATCGGGGTAACTAAATCAAGAAAGTTCTCTATTGGATCAGAGAAGCCAAGCCCAAGAACATGTATGGCACTTCATGGTGTTGTGGGGTAGGATATGTTATTCTCTCAATTTATTGATCTACTATATAATCTTGGATTTTTGTAACATAGCTAGTGTGTCTTGTTTTGCACAGAGGTGATGAAGAGTATCTATATGTTGATGGGGTTGGCATCAAAAGTGGAGATACTTTTCAATTTTACCATTCAGATCCAAGTACCGCATTTGTTTCATGTGCTCATGTGTCTGATAAACTGAAGAGTCTTAAGCTGGAAACAAATTCCAAGAGTGAGAGTTGTGACGGGGACAATTCCACAAATGTTTTTGGGGGTCTTATTTTTGCTTGTTATGGCCGTGGTGAGTCGTTCTTTGGACAACTCAATGTGGACAGTTCCCCTTTCTTGGAGAACTTTCCTGGAGTACCACTAGCAGGAATATTCTGTGGTGGGGAAATCGGCCGTCCTTCTTCCACTTTGACCGGGCAATCTCAAGGAGGAAGCTCCGTTAGTTGCTGTCTGCATGTTTACAGCAGTGTTTATCTAACCTTATCATATACTCCATTGCTGGAAAATTAAATCTTACTCTTACTTAGTTACTGGCATGGACGAAACCAATATGGAGATGCTACTTTGTCCCCTGCCATAAAATCTCTTTTCATATCTTTTAGGCCAACTGTCGTGAACTCGTATGTGACCGCTTCTTGTGGTCATCATATAAGCATAGTGTCTTGTAATATATTAGTAGAATTCAACTGTGGTTTTGTAAGTTGGACCGTCAACAAAAAGATGGACATAGCATTGTAATTCTTGTTTATGAATTTGCATACCGCGTGAATTATTTTTATGTCAACTATCAAAGATTTCATCATTTCTACTGGATTAGGTCTACATTTTCAGAAGCCAGGGTTCCTAAAGTTTAAAACTCCATAGAACAGGAAACAAGTCACTTTTCGGTTGACTTTGGCACGTAATTTGCATGAGAGACAATACTCCAGTTAAACTGAGATCCAGCCGCTGAAGTTGAAGCAAACTGAAATATCATTTTTAAGTTGAAGCAAACTGTGTAATTAGACTTTTAAAATGGAAGTGGGAACTATTTACGTTGAGCAATGCTTTCGACAAATTTACACGTAACATAGTTTAAATCAAGTTGATTACATTATACAAGTCGGATCAATTTAATCCAAATAATGCTACACATAATTATGTGTAATATAACATAATTAGTTTTTCTTGTTAGTGACACTTTTTTTCCCGTAAAACAAGTTGCTCTTATATTTTGGTACAAAGGTAAAGAGCACATCCGGAAATTTTAATATTCGTATGGAATAAGGTAAAAATATTTACTTTAAATGGAAAGAGAGTGACGCAGTGATTTACTTGTATAAATCTCCTTACTTAACGTGTATATTAGAACTTGCACAGTCGGCTAAATCTACTTATTTAATGCGTATATTAGAATTTTCATGGTCGGCCAAACCATCTGCAAATCTGTCAATTAGACCACTACATACCTGCCCCAACCTTCTGCAAATCTGTTAATTAGACTACTACATACCTGTCCCAAATTCCTCCAAAATTTATCTTATATTAGTATTTTATCCTGCGATATTTCACGTCCGCTTGGAAATGTGAAAGTTAATGCTGAAAGTAAGATGCTCGAAAGCAGCAAGCCATTGGCCTTTTGAGAAGCAATGGCAGATGACTGTCTAAACTCTTAAAGTCCATGTCATTTCATCGATTCAACTTTTATGAACAAGCAAAACAGTGTGCTCACTTTTTTTGTTTTTTGTTTTGGTTAAAAATGCAACCATAATCCCGCGCTCCAATAGTCAAGTAGGTGCAATCTTTGTTGAGCAGCGTCCGCTCAATATCTAACCATTTTAGGTAAAATTGGGGGAAGAGGCATAGAAAAAGAACAGGAAACTGTTCATAGAATCGTAAGCTTTGGCACAACTGGCATTCAGATATCTGCCTTTCAGAAATATGAAGCATAAGGCGCAAAAAAGAGAGGAACTCTGAGTTTATACAAATAAAGGGCAACCTCGTGAGCACTGCACGTTAGGATGCATCTCTTCACATGTTAGTTATTGCTCTATTCAATTGTGTAACGCACTATCTTCAGGAAGGAATACAAAGAAAGGAACACGAAAACTTGCGCTCTGTTGAGATTCTTATTTCCTTACAAGCAATCTCCAATATTCTGGTACATTGAATATTGACAACAAAGATCATCAAATAGAAATAGCCAAGGACTTCTTGAACTTCTCAACTTCCAAACCTATCGTGAGAATAAGGAAGGAACTCTGAGAAATGGTCTTTGCTCAGGTCTTTTATTGCAACCGCAAGTTTGGGGTTTTCTATGGCCTCTTCATGGATCAAAGTCCTTACAAATCTAGCTGGATTTTCTACCCAAAGTTCACCAGAAGGAATTCGCCTCCCTGGAGGAACTAATGACCCAGCTTCAAGGATTGAGTGTGTCTCCAACAAGGAACTTTCCATGAGGATGGACAACCGACCAATAATGCACTAGGGCTCCATTGTGCATGACCTCGAGAGGCTGTATGCACCAATTGTCACAAATCTCTCGATAGAGGTCTATGCTGGCAGGCCTAATTTATGGAAGTATGAATACAAAATAAGTGATAAAAAAATTTTCCTTAGGAAACTCGATGATAAATGGTATAACCAAATGGAAGAGAGAAAAAGAAAGAATAGGAGAAATCCACAAGTTGCAACAAATTGATAGAACAATCCAAAATAGCAGGAAAAGGTCAATTTACATTGTTAAGAAGAGAAATAAGAGCTCAAAAAGTATTCTCAAATCTCAATTAGGACCAATCATAGCGGCAATGGTTGTGAAGATAGAACTACCACTCAGAAATATTAACACTCTCCACCTAAGACAGAATGAAGAGAACAAAAACAATGGTTGTCAAGCATCACGATTCATTGCAAATTCCACTGATCTGATCAATATACAACACTCAAACAAATTTAGTATCTGCCAATTGTTTAGGGTTTGGGCTCATAAATAAGAACATATCATCTAAGTTATCTCAAAATTAAATTCTGAAGGGAAGTGATCAAACCAAACAACAATTGCATTGAAGACCCAAAATTATCAAGAGAGAATGTTGGCTATTAAGCAAAAGAGTCTCGTGATATTAGTGTTTTGAGAAAAAATTGACAAGTGCCAGACGATTCTGTCAAAATACTAAAAGATCTAAATGCAAGCGAATGATAGGTTTGTAGTTATAATGTATTCAATTCAGCAACTGCAAATCCAATAAAAGGACAAATTTGGAATTCCACCGGCAACAGAAAAATGTCGAAGACATCACAATCTCTAATAACAGAACATCACGGATAACAGAACCTTCAACATAACTATAACTATAACATGTAGATGAATCGTGATGGGGTTATCAACTTTATGGAAATAGGTTAGTTAAAGCGTACATCTCTTTGTGTGTTTCGGGGTTCTTTTGGGACCCATAACATCCAAGCAAAATTGAAGTTATAAACAATACAGCAATGGAAATAAAAGAGAAGATTATAAGAATAGAGTCAATCCTGTAGGAGAAGACCAGGCTGCGTGAATGACACAGCGCTCCTGATTATTGGAGCAGAAGCCGACCATGATCTTATTGAGATCGCGCCGGAGGCAGCCCAGATAGAGGCTCCGTCGCATATGGTGACTTGGCTGGCGAGAACCACGTTGGGAGCCACTTAAGCATCGACGGCGGCTTTAGGAAGCCAACGGCCCAAGGGGATTATCTTCCTCTGACCACTGTAGTCCCATTTCACACCATCCGGGGAAGGCGTGATCGCCTTTGTTGCCTCGATTGCGAGAGCTCGATTGAAGAGCTGCGATTGGCAGTGGCGCCTTGCTGCCAGCGCCGCGGTGATGGCTCTTCTGGAAAATCGAAATCGAGTAGCCATGGAAGACCAAGGTGTATGGTAATCCGGGCTTCGCCCAGCCCACAATATCTTATTAGCCCAGCTGCGAACAAGAAGACCATAGATCCAAATAAAGATGGTCTCACTTTCAGTTTTTCCTGTGGCGGTTAAACAGACCGCGCGAACTAGATATAAATAGATTGGACTGGATTCGCTCTATAAAAATTACAAACCCCTTAAAAATTATTATATATTAAATATTTATTTAAAATTAATTTAATATAATTTTATAGTAAATAAATATACCAATAAACAATCAATAACTATAAAAAATGAAAATTGGCTAAAGGTTGACACAATTAAAATTAATATCATATATATGTAAAATGTTATATAAAAACATGAGTTATTTGAATGTTCTTTTATTTTAATTTTATATTATTATATATATTATTATAATATATATATTATAGCTTCTTCTTATTTGGTTTGCTCTTATGAAGTTGTGAGCTATATTTTTATTGGTATTATTACTGTTGAAAGAACAAACACAATAGCCAATTGATCCCAATCCAACTGATAAAGTGGCACTTGGACGATACGAAATGTACCAAGGATAATTTTGCCTTTTTGTGATTAAGCTAATTCAAAATGTTGGCAAATACAAAAATTTCAAAAATGGCTGTTTTGAGATAATCAGTTAATTACCAAACATTAAAATCAATTAATTTAATAAACCAATCGGCTAATTTTGATCAAACTAGTTAAAAGTCACCTAAACAACTATTTGTCAAACACCTCTTATGAAAGAAATTTATATGACTATTGTTAAGATAATAGAATTTTTATATACATTCATTTGCTTTACTCTAAATCTCAAATTATATATGATTATATTTTCATAAATATAATCATATTTGAATTGCAATTGGGTGAGATTCAATTAAAGGTCAATATATTCTATAATTTGCATTAATATATTTATTAAGAATATAATTATAACATGACAAAATACTCTATTACAATCCTTTTTGGTCACCTTCTCAAAAACACCATAAAAGAACTTTAATTATTTGACAATGGTAGACTTATTGCTAGAAAAGGAAGGTTGTTTTACCACTGTTTTATCCTTTTTAGAATATTCCACAAAACCACACTTCCCAAGCTTTTCCATAGTCTAGTAACTAACTTTACATACTTTTTAGAAAAGCCTATAACAGATATGTTGGTCTTATTAAATAAAGGTAACTTATACAAAGCTTAAACATCTTCAAGTGTAAGGGTAAACTCACCCACCCAATAACAAAAGTATGAGTATCATTCATATAATGTTTCAACAAACAACATAGGTCTTCATGACTTCTTCACAATAAGATAAGAAGAAAGGTAGATAGCATCAACACTCCCATATGCTTTAATGGGTTACGGTAACTAAGGTTTCCTAATACCTAATTGGCCTAAGCATTAAAACCATCTATTAATTGCAATTTTGCTATAAACTTGATCATACTAAAAGAATAATCTTTTTTAGCTAGATAGGTTATAAGTAAAGAACCATTGGGAAAAGAAACCTTTCAATAAGTTCTTCATCATGATAAAGCTTAAGCTTTGTGGGGTCTACCATAACAACTAGATCAATGTTCATAAAATTTAAAGGAAGTTCATCGTAATTATTACTTATCATTCTTAACATCATAAGTTGAACCTTTGTACCTAGATTAGCTTTTGAAGTTAATGGAATAACCTCGAAATCAATCAAAGCTAGAATTAACACCTTCTTATCACTATTAATAGTAATAACCTTGGAGGTGACTTTCCTTGCACTCATCTTTTTAGGGGATACAATAATAAAAATCACAAAATGCAAAGATGAAGCACCAAAAATCAAGAAATGAAATCTTTCTGAAACCATGAAGTAAGAATAAGCACTATAGCAAGTAATAATATTCAAAAGTAAGGAGAAAGTGCGAAAGTTCAAAGGGGATTTAAAGAATAGGAAATGCCCAATGTCAAAAGGCATTACTACCCTAAAAATAAGGGTAAGAGAGAATAAAAAAGTTTCCAAAATTTAGTTTGCTAGAGTAAGTAAATTGTATAGTGTCCACCACTCCCAAAAAAGCTACGACGGTCCCTATGCATGGAGCTTAATGTAGATACTTTAGCTTCAAAGGCTAAAAGCTATGGGCCATCCCCATAAGATTTTATAAGATGAAGTACTAAAGTGCACCTTAAATGAGAATTAAAAATTTAACAAAAATCCAAAAAAGCCTAATTTATATTAACAGCAAAGGTAGGTCTAAAAATGATTAAGGTATTGTGGGCACGAGTTGCTATGAGGATTTGAACGAATAGGATCCTACAAGGGTTTGGAGCTATCTAATAGTCATCTAATTTAGATCAAGATTCAATTTGGTTATAGAGAGCGAAAATCTCCTTCTTCACCTTGTTGGAAATTTCCTTAAGCACAACTTGGTTAGATTAAAATGACAATCTCACTCTTGATATATAGGAGCACTAGGCATGCTACACCTAGGTTTTTTTATAATAGGTTGTTTGAGCTGAAGTGAGCAAAAGAGACTGCAATGACCTTTCTCTCACCCTTCTATCTAGATACATTATAACTGCTTGCAGCTTTTACAAAATCATCCATATCATTTGCCTTTACTACCATATATTTTGCTATACTACATGTCCCTAATCTAAGCTAACAAGATCTGTCAATTCAATTTTAAAGTTATTACATACTTTTTACATAACTCTCTTCCAACCAACACTTATAAATATTATGCCTTCACCTATTAGAGAGGTTAGAGATCATATACTAAACTCTCTTTTTGCCTTGTTAAAAACACTTTACTCAAAATGCTCTTTCTTTTTACCTTTAAGTCACTCTTAAGAAACCCATAATTATATTTAGATTTTTACTCCTAGAACCTTAAACACACTTTAATAAAATAATTAATTTTTTATAAAGAATAAATTAATAAAATATAAAACTACTAGTAAAATATTAAAATATCATTAAGATTAATAGCAAAATATCAATGTATCTTCAAGATTAATTTCTAAAAACCCCAAGATTTCGTCACACTTTACGTAAGTAATAAAATGACTATAGTAACATCTTTGAGTGGTTGGGAGCTCAATCTCTTTAAGCAAAGTTTTAGTTTGAATCTTGTGAATAAAGAAAATTATTGTTGAGAGAGTTTTGCTCCCATATTGAGTCTAACTAGGCTCAACTTCGGGAATCAATGCAACTACTGAATATCGAGGGTCCTTAGATAATTTTTTTTTTATATATAGCATCAAATTGAAGTATAAAGTTCTTACATTTTAGGTACCATTCAAGGGATCATTTATTTTTGGATGCGAAATGCACAGAAATGGTGTTTTTAGAATAGTCATGTATATACTTTTAGGGATATCCTAAATTAAAATTTCAGTAGAAAGTATATATACACGAGTGATAATATAAAGGCAATAATTAAAGAAATAAAATAATTAAGATAAGAAAAAATTGTGATTGTCACAAATTAAATACACTATCGTGAATGTTAGGTCTTTCTGAGGGCTATCATTGTTGCCAATTTACATGTACAAAAGAATAGAAGTTACATCCGATAAAAATAATGGTACACAGACAAGTAAATTTAAGTAACTTATAAAAATTTGTTTATTTTTCACGTTAAACGCCATATCATGAAACTTTGACATGAAAGTGGGCACAGAGGGTATTTGATAAATATATTTTTGATTAATTTTTAATTAATTTAAGTACTTTTAATTATTTGACTAAATCAATTATCTAATTTAAATATTTAACAAATAATTATTTTAAGGCCATGTCTATGGTGCCCCGAGGGTTTTAGTCCCCGGACTGATGTGGCTCAGTATGAGCCATCGAACTGAGGATATTAAATCGAAGCCGTTCATCAAAGTAATAATTTTTTATGTTTATAAGTGTTTACGAACATGGCCCCGAAGCATTGGAATTTACAGATAGGACTCAGAGGAGAAGATGATGTGTTGTACGTAATTGTTGACTGGACAATGATAAGGCAAAATGTTAGGGTTTAGTTTATAAGAGATTTATGTTGTAAACAGCACAAGAGTTGTCGGCAGGTAATCTTCGGCGGCAACACCCATGGCCATTCGACAAGTTCATTCGAAAATAGTGGAGCATTCCAATGATGAATAGAGAAGACGTTATTGATAATAACTCTTCCATCACCCACCTGCCATCTAAAATAATAAAGACCTTGTGCTAAATTGTAAAGGATCAACAAATGAGAGATTTGCTTCAACATCTCTATCAATTAGCTTGCTCCAGAGGGTAAGTGATGAAAGAGGTATGCAAAGCTGCTCATCGAGATGTTATCCTCATCTTCGACGGTTGTTGATTTATGGTCATAGGTGATGATGCTGTGACGCCTTTCTCGTAGGATCCGTACTCCAATCTTCAATCGAGGTAATCAACCAGTGGTTCACTTGAATGATTTATTATGTGTATTCGTATGTATCGAATAACATCTTAATGCTGCCGTTGAAATGGTTTGCAATTTTGGTCTGCATCTTTAATTTGCTATGGAGATGACGGTACCGTGTGATCTTCACTGTTAGTTAGAACTAAACATTAACTCATATAATTGAACTGTAATCCTGTTAGAGATGTTAGTGAACAATTATTAGTTTGGGTTGATCAAATGTACCACATTGCATGCCCTGCTTCTCCAATTTTTTGCAAATACAATCCGAGGAAGGTGTGATTTTTTAGACTCTGATTTTGTAATTCTGTCAAAAACCTTTTCAGGGTGTTGTGCATCTACAATCAGAAACCCTCACCCATGGCGGAATAGGTGATTAGCATTTTATGTACTGTGACTTCACCGCAAATAAATTCTTCTAGATAGTGTCTGGATTGCCTCGCTTTTCCTTAGCGGTGGTGTGCTGTTCGGTCTTAGAGTAAAGAGGCGTAGTGCACGTGTCCATTCTTGTTAAAGGCATCAATTTTGCGGCCACGTAAAATATTGATTGTCAGCATCCTTCTTTTGCCTCCGAAAGTAGGGGCTTTAGTGAAATTTTTCCTAATTGATTCTGATTATCTCTTATCTTTACTTATTACTTCATTTAACACATGCACACACACAATTCTAACACGTGCCTAGGGTTCCACAACCCCGGACCTTTGAAAGATACCACAGTCTTCCCTTTATTTTAATCAACTTATTAACTTTTAAATAATCATTTTGAAAAAGTTAAAACTAATAGTTTCTGAAAAAATAGTCGACTTCTATTTAGTTAAAAAAATACATTCTTACTCATAATTATAAATATTTTTAATTTTTCATTCTTGATAAATAAGAAACTATTAAATTATATTTATTTATTTCTTAAAAAATATAATATATATAGTAAATTATAATTATTTATTTTTAAATAAAAATGAATAAATATAATAAATTATATTAAAATATTTATATAATAATAAAAAATTATATGAATATAATCATATCTTTTCTAACAAATTATATAAAAAGAAAAGAATATATATTTCATTTCATAGTAAATAATAGGAAATGTATTGAAAAAATTATAAAGTTTTTATTAAATGATATCTTTTGAATTAAAGAATAATACATATTAAAAAAAATAATAGGATGATATTAATTGTGCAAGATATTTTTTTATATTTAAAATGCATAATTCATCGATATTTTTGACATATAAATTTTAAATTTAATAATAAAAATAGTCATAAAATAAATTTTAATAGTTATTATATCTATCAAAATATTTTTAAGTATTTTTAACTAAAAATTATAATTGTTCATGTTTTAAAGGAAAATTAAATAAGTATAATAAATTATAATAATATATTTTTTAAAAAAATTTAATTTAATAAATAATATATTATAATCTAAAATATTATTAAAATAAAAAATATTTAAATAAATTTTAAAATATACACATATATAATAATAATAAATAATTAATTTTATTAAATATTTTTATATAAATAATTAATATTTTTAATTAATCAAATTAATTAATCCAATAAACTATTAATTAATAATTTAATTGTGAAAGAGATTCATAGATTGCAACTATCATATTATTTAAGGGTGGTAATTTGAGTTGGCTGGTCAAATTCATATTAGTTTGAGGTATAATTTTAATCCATTTATATTGGACTTAAACGTGATCTGTTTATTTACAGATCAACATAAGATAATCTGCTAATTTGAAATATTTATAATATACTTATAAATGTTGTAAAATTGTACATGGTTGGATGATCCACCTGGCTTAATAGGCCTAGCGGAAAAAAAAATGAGGTTTGAACCTTTTTTTTTTGGCCTGATAGATTCGTTAGGTTTTTTTTTGTCCAATTATTAATCGGGTTAGGATAAAAAGAAATAGCCTGACTAAACTGATCTGATTATATTAATTTATTTTTAATAATATAATTATACAAAATATAATTATATCTAATTATTTTTAATATAAAAAATTAATTTGATATAATTAAATATTTTATATATTTAAATATCATATTATCCTTTTAAATGTATAATTTTATTTAAAAAATTATTTTTTACTTAAAAAATAAAAAATATTTTATTTGAGTTATGGGGTTGGACCTTCAAGTCATGAATTAAAAAAATTGAGCCAAATTAGGTTAAAATTTTTTTAAGAGTAAATAAGCTCAAGTTATAAATTTTATGTAATTTAGCTCGATAGGCCTAGCCCAAAATCTGCTCAGCCCAATTCATGTAACCTTTAACAAGTTGTAACATGACTAGTTTAACCTGGGCTTGTTTATATTAGTTTTTTGTTTTTATTTATTTAATAAACTTTAAATATTAAAAAATTACTTTTTATCTTATTTGAGTAAGAATCAATTAAAATTTATTGAAAATTAATTTTTATTTAATATTTAGTAAAAATGTTTTATTATTTTTCACTTATCTCTCTTCCTTACTAATTTATTTAAGAATTTTCTTTCAATAGAGTTTGAAAAAACATTCTATACATATAATTAGATTTTAATAAGAGTTTATCACTCAATAAAAAAAAAAGAAACTCACTAGAGTAGAGAGAGAGTTGCATTACTAGCATTATTGTATTATTATTGTATCATCGTTATCGTTAAGGATGTTAAAGACAAGTTGCTATATTAGGATTTAGAATTTTTTTTCCTTTCTTTCTATTACTGCTACTCTATTTTCTTCTCTACATTTAGGCTTATCCATTTTAATTTTAGTTTTTTTTAATTTTCAAGAAATTAGGATTTTTTATTTTAGTTTATTAATATTTTTAATTTTTATACTTTTAATTTTTTTAACTTTCACTTTTAGACTTTTTATTTTTAAAATTTTACTTTTAAACCAAACATTTTAATGTATATTCCTTTAAGCAGATTTAACTTAAAATTTTAAAGATTTCATTCTATATAAATTAATAATTAATAATTTTATATATTATATAATTTATTATTACGAATTATATAAGTTATATTGATCTAATTAATAATTCATATAACTTAAATGGATTAAAACAAGTTATACGAATTGATTCAAATTCAATACAAAATTTAGTCCGATTAAATAAATTAACTCGTTATTTATCCAAACTTGATTATGATTTATCTGAATACCCCCATCGCTTATTGTACCATGATGCCTTTGGTTGCGAGAGTTCAACCGAAGAGCTACGGTTGGTAGTGGCGTCCTGCTACAAGTCTTGTGCTGACGATTCTTTTGGATAATCGAGATAGAGCAAAGAGTAGCCATGACGGAGGATTTCAAGGACTATGGAGATGGATTAGCTCAGATTGAGCTGCCAAAGTGTATAGTAATCCGGGCTTCCACCCAGCCCATTGGCTAAGACCAAGAAGACCATAGATACATCTTAACACCAAGGGTGGTTTTGGGGCGAACCATCGAATTTTGAATCAAGATTTTTATATATAATTACAAAAAAAGCCGTGGTTCAAATTTAAGTCCGATTTTATCTAATTTGATTTGATTAAAATTATAAATGATTTAAAATTTATTCTGAAGATTGAATTATTTTTATTTTTATTTTAAAAAACAATTTTTATCAGAAAATATATATTTAAATAAATAATAAAATATTTAAAAATATAAATTATTTAATTATATTAAATTAAATATTTTTAAATTAAAATTAATTAAATATAATATTTTTTATAATAACTAATTATATTAATAAAAATAAATTAATATAATTAAATCAAATTAAATCGATCTATTTATATAATCATGATTTGAATTTAATTTAAATATTAATTAAATTATGAAAAAATTAATTAATATTTAGATCATAAAAAAAAAGTACCTAAACTATACATTTTCCATGGCCGGACCAATCGATCGAATGACCTAGGTCTGCTCAGCAAAAACAAGAAAAATTTCTCGGCTTTTCGTAAAGAATATGATAGTCATTGTCCCAAAATCTAAACCATGTATTCTTGCAAAACTCTCATCTATATTCCATAGATTGTGCCAGACTAGCGATAGACGCACAGGTTTTCACACTGTCGATCTCCTTAATTTTCAAAACAAATTATGGCGTAGATTCAAGTGAGAAACAATGAAATTCTTTTTATATTGAAATAATTGATTTATACCAGTAAAAAGATAGTAAATTCAAAATTAAAAAATATATTTTTTATATTTTTAAAGTTAAAAAAATTGACAAAAGAATTAAAGATCCGCATTCCTCATTGTCTAAAAACGAAACCATAATTTATGAAAGCTAATCTTTAATTTTTTCCCCCTTTGAAAATGGAAGTTTGCGTGATACTGTGGGTGCATGGCCATGATCGGTGGCAATTTAAAGGATGCTCGGTAACCGCAGTGAAGTTTCGTTTATTTTATCGTGAGTGTGTATTCCCACTATTTTTTTTTAAATTTTATATAAAATTATTTTAAAATATTTTTACTAATTTTTAAGTTTTATTCTATTAAAATATTAAAATACATTTTCTCCTATTGACCCTTGAATCTTGCTTTTACCATTGATTAATAAATAGATTTTTCATTTGATTTAAAACACCTTAATTAATTGAGCAGATCAATCAATTATTTTTGTGTTTAATAAATATGTTAATTTTTTATTTTGAATTTATTAATTTAACAATGAAAAATAATATTAACATAATTATTTAATTTGAGCTCAAATGACAATCTAATCTATTAATTTGATAATAAATAATTTTTTATGATGAATCAATTCACTTCTATTACAATTTATAAATAGAGAATCGTTATTCTTAAACTCTAAATTAATTTGTTCATACTCCATTTATGATAAACTATCATTCCAAACATTTTGTTGACGGATAGGCCTAACAGGAACAGCAACTCCTATGCAGTGTCCTTGTTGTGCATTTTGATTTATGTGAATCCATTAGTTATTATTTATCTTTTCCCTATTTGCATGTAATATTGTACTTTTTAGTAAAAACAATTTTTATTAAATTTTAATAATTAATATCAAAAACTCTAAATCATGTGAATTGGTCATATCTTTATATAGATTCAAAACTACATTATTTTTGAGTAATTTTTTTATTGTGATAAATTTTATTTGAATAAAAAATTGCTATGAATCTTAACATATAGTTTAGGTATTTCATAACTTTCAAGTTAATTATTTTTTGGTTATTATATATATTAATTTTAATTTTGTTATGAATGATATATACATATTGTGTGAAAATTTTGTGTATGACTTATTCATATATGACTTGTTTTTGAATGAATTTTATGTGTTCCAATTTATCTATTTTCTAGATGTTTTTGTGAATATTTGGCTAAATTTCATATGTATATGTTTCTGGTATTCCCATAAAATTTCTTACGTTTTAACAAATCATGCTTTCAAGCATTTTTTATAATCTGGGAGTATACGCAATACCTGCTATTGTTTATGCATTTTTCTTTGTCATAATACATATATCACGTTTCTTGTTATTATTTAAAAAATCCATTTTCTGCTTGGTCTCTAAAAAATAGCACTTTTGTTAGAATTCACTCTTGTTATCAGATACAAAAAAAGGTCTTCTTGGCTTTAATTCCATGGAATTCACAGTATCATTTCTTTTGGTAAGCATAAACATTTCACAGTAAAATACCTATGACATTTTTGGCTTCATTTTCGTATTTGATGGCTTCATATTTTTGAATTCAAGTCTACTGTTTAGGTTGCTTCTTGAAAGCATAAAAATTTCGTTCCCCCCCCCCCTTTTTTAATGCCCAATACAGTAAATTACCTATGGAGTTTGCTTCACGTTACTATGGAAGATGTCATGAACTTGTTTCTTCTTGAAAATCGTTTTTTTTTTAATTTTTCTGGTTTCACAGTATGAATGCATTATGCATTTAAGTTATTTTTTTAAAAAGGTTTTGACTTATGCTCAGAAGATATTTTAGGTGGTTTTTAAAAGACTTGATTAATAGAAATTATTGGGAAAAATTTTCGGATTTTTGAAACGGAAAGGTGAGAATTTATTTTCATTGAAGCAGCATGATTAAAATTAAAAAAATGACTAATTTTAGCATGGTTTCTGGTTTTAAAGCATTGAAGTTAACAATGGAGTTTTTCCAGAAAATGTTCATGAATTGAAGTGCCTTAAAAGTAAAATTTTTTCTGGATATTTAACATTCAAATGCCATGGCCAAAAAAAAAAAATCAAATGCATTAAAACATTTATGCATGAAAATCAGGTTGAAAAATTATATTTTTTTGGCTCCACTCTATAAGCTAAAATTTTAAGTATTTTTTATTTTTATTGAAATTAAAAATATTGTTTTACATATTTAATTTCAATGGATAATTAATTTTATTTAGGTTTAAAAATTTTACAATATGATTACAATATTTTAGCTTCCACATATATTTTTTTGTAGAATTTTTTAATATTATTTGATCTATTAATTATTTTTCTATATACAAATGTATATCAAAAAATATTTTTAAGAAATTATTTGAGCTTATATTATACTATGAAGTTTTGTGTAATTATAAACATGTACATCGTGAGCTCAATTATATAAAATTTTATTTATTTTAATAAAATAATAGTTTGAATACATTATCGGTACGATATTATTAAGGTGATATATGGGTGATAATATAAGTGTATAATAAATAGTATATTTTTAAATTTTTCATCATTTTAGAAATATAATATTTTATTCTTATATTATATTATAAAGTCTTTAATGCTCCATCGATAATAAGCCTCATAGTGTAATATTGAGTTTAATTGTGTAGTTCATTGAGAAAAATTTTAAGCATAATTTAAGATTAAAGATGCATTAATATTTTAAATTTATTTTTTATAAATTTTTTGGCAATGTAATTAAATGCAATTAATATAATAAGACAAGTTATAAAGATTAGATTAAGTCACTAAAGTTATATCTCACATTCGCTAATTTTAATCTAGCAATTATGGAGATACAACCTTATATTAATGCTATCTTTATAGCAGATAAAAAAAGTCACCATAAAAAGTGGATCTATTCTAACAGAATGTGTTTCATGATAATAAAGTATACAATAGACAAGATTATAACAAAGAGTATTCCTAACATGACTAGTGCAAAAGTGTTCTTATATTCTATAGTTGAAAAATATAAAAAGTTTGATAAAGTTGAGAAAGAACGATATCTTTCATTATTAAAAAATTCTATACACAATGGTGTTAGTAATGGTGAGAAAGCATATTTTGAGAATGGTCAATTACTACAACAAGTTAAAAACTATGTAAGTTGATTTAGGTGACAATTCATCTAACTTAGCATATATTAGAGTATCTTTCATCTCAATTTAACATTCTAAGGTGGTCTTATAACCATTTAAAAAGTGAATGGATGATGAATGAGCTCATTTCTATCATTACATAGGTTGAGAATGATATGAAGAAAGATAAGGCTTAAGTGGTAAACTATATAGTACATGTCACAAATTAGACCATGCTACAAGGGATAATGAGAAGAACAACAAAGGTCTTTATAACTATGAAAGGAAGAATGGTGAGAAGGATGAATCTAGAGAGTAGTAGTGCTATAAACCTAATAAGGCTTAATTCAAGGATAACTGTCAGTTTTGTAAGGAGTGTAAGCATAAGAAAGTAAACTACTTCAAGTATAAGAAATGGGTTAAGAAGAAAAAGAAATATATCCATCTAGCTCTAGTATATTTTTAATAAAATATTATTAATATGTTGTTAAACACTTGGTGGTTAGATACTAGTATAACTATTCATGTCATTAATTATTTTTAGGTGTTGACAATTATAAGGAAGCTAAATGAAATAGATTTGGTTATAAGACTTGAAAATAGAGATAAAGTTAAAGTAGAGCATATAAGATTAGTGAAATTAAAGTCTGGACATGAGTTATTATTGAATAATATAGTTTATGTATCTTTCATAAAAAGATATTTAATTTTAGTTGTTGCTTTTTTTTATTGGATATTCCTATTATTTTGGTAATAGAAAAGTTGAATTACTTTATATATAATCTATTATAGGCATTGGTTCTATGTGTGATGGTTTTTATAAAGTTAATTTAGATCCCAATTTTATGAATTCAGTAAAATCTTATTAGTAAGATGTCAAATCGATGAAAAATCTTTAATGTTATGGCAGAGACTATAGGATATATTTTTCAAGAAAGAATTCAAAAACTTGTAAAAAAGAAAGTACTTTGTGACCTGGACTTCTCAAATTTTGAAACCTATATGGATTGCATTAAGGATAAACTTATGACTAAAGTTAAAAAAGGAAAGAAAAGTACAAAAAAAAATGTTCTGGGATTGATCCACACTGACATTAGTGGGTTTATAACACCTAGTGCTATAGAAACATTCAAGGTACAAATATTTCATGACATTTGTTGATGATTACTTTAAATTTGATTAAGTGGAGTTGCTTAGTGAAAAGTTAAAATCATTGGAAGCATTCAAGTCATTCAAGGTAGCAATTGAGTCAAAATTTAGGTAAGTAGATAAAATGCATCAATTTTAACATAGATAGTAAGTACGATGAAATAGGTGAAAATCTTGGCCTTTTTTTGTGAGATACCTATAGAAATGTGGAATTCAAGCAAGTTACATCATGTTTAAGATGCCGAAGCAAAATGAAATTGTAGAAAAAAGAAATTAAACCCTCATAGACATGTTAAGATGCATGTTGACTTATACTTTACTATTAAAATTCTTATGGGATGATGTATTCAAGATAATAGTGTACATTTTCAATCAAGTTTCTAGTAAATCGGTACCTAAAACCTCTTACGAGTTGTTGTATGGCAAGAAGTCACATTTAAGGTATTTTTAAGTTTGGAGTTACAAAGTAAAAGTAAAGCCATATATTCTATCCATAAAGAAACTTGATTCAAAGATTATTAGCAGATATTTCATTGGGTACTATAATGGCTCAAGAGAAAGCAAATTTTACTATATGATTCACACAACCAAAGTGATTGAATTAGATTAAGTTGCCTTCTTTGAAGATGAGTTAGACAATAAGAGCTATATATTATATATCACAAATTTTACTAAAGATAGTACAATTATTTTGCTTGCATCAGTATTAAGAAAGTTATCTTCTCTTATTCCACAAGTTGATTTAATATAGCTAATAGTAGAAGATGACAAACCAGATAAGATAAATAAAGAAATTACATTGAAGAGATCTCATAGAGTTCATAGATCGATGATTTCTAATGATTACCTTATATATTTGTAAATGCATGAGTATGCCATCAATGATAATATTGATCCTATAACTTTTTCTCAAGCCACATCCAATTCAAATTGGTCTAATTAGATGAGTGCTACAAAGGATAAGTAAGTTTTAATGCATAAGAATCAAATATATAATCTAATAGAGCTGCCTAAAATTTACAAGCTAGTCAAATGCAAATGGGTTTTCAAGAACAAAAAGAATGCTTAAGCTGAAATCAAGAGGTACAAGGATAGATTGGTAGCTAAAGGCTATATCAAGAAAAAAAATATAGACTATAAAGAAACATTCTTGTTAGTTTCAACTAAAGACTTATTTCGAGTTGTTATAGTCTTAGTGGCTTGCTTTGATTTAGAGGTTCATCAAATAGATGTAAAGATAGCTTTTTAAAATGGTGATTTATTAGAGACTGTTTATATGAATCAACCATATTATTTCTAAGAGAAGGGAAAATAGCACCTTGTGTGTTAACCTAAAAAATTCATATATGGCTTAAGATAAGCTTCTAGATAGTAGTACCTCAAGTTTAATAAGGTAGTAATTTCTTTTAAGTTCAAAAAGAATGCAATAGATTAGTATATTTATATGATGATAAATATGGGTGATTTTGTTATGTTAGTACATATAGATGACATGTTCTTTACAAGTAATAATATGAACCTGCTAATTGAGATAAAGAAAATATTGTCTAAATACTTTGATATAAAGGATCTTCAAAAATGCCTTTTATATTATAGGCATAGAGATTCATTATGATAGAATTTTAAGGTTTGGTTAATTTGTCTTAATATACATAAATTGAGAAAATACTAAAGAAGTTCAACATGTCAATATGCTCACAATTTTTCATATCAATTTCAAAAGGTGAGATTTTCTCTAAGTCCTCATGTCTTGAAATAGAAAGAATGAAAAATGTCCTATATATATTGACTGTTGGTAGCATGACGTATGCTCAGATATGTATACTTCCTAACATAACTTATGCTATCCTAAGTAATATTGGTTAAATACATTGAATTATTGTAAAAAAATTTATGAGGCACTTGTAGGGTACAAAAGATTATATATTAATTTACAAAAGATCAAGAGATCTCATGGTTACACGTTACTGAGATTCAAATTTTGTCGATTTTACAAATCGACATCTAGGTAATTAATAGAACTTGTAGGCCAAAAGGGTATCAATTGGCTTTTTCAAAAATTAGTACATAAAATTTTTGATAAAACTTTATAGTGAAATTATGAGATGCGATAGAAATTTTTTTAGAATTTTAATGAGTATATAGTTTTAAAAATATGAAATATTTTAATAATGATTGAAAATATTTTAATTAAGAGTTTTTGAAGAAGAATTTCTTTAATCAAAATAATAAAAATCTATGAACCTTCTTTTATTAATAAAATGATATTTTTGAAATAAAAGTATAATTAAAAGAATAGAGAAAGAACATCAAAAATTTTATAAAGGTTTAATTGTTCAAAAAATGCCTTTTAGGTCTACTCTTCTCTTCTCAAGCTATCAAGTATTACTTAAGGTATTTACTAACTTTTCACCAAGTTATAACATCTAACTTTATAAGGTCTTCCTAATTTATACTAGGATTATTAGCACCAATTAGTTTTATAAGATCTTCTTAATCTCTACTAGGATTTCATAACCACATAATTTTACAAAATTCTCCAATCTCTACTGAAATTTTAATCACCACCTAGTTTTACAAGATTTACCAATCTCCATTAGGATTTAAGCAAGATATAAAAAAGATTTTTCTCATAATCTTTTTGAAAAAAATTTACAAGCTTTCACCTAGTAACACTTTTAGAATAGATATGCAAGTTTTAGTTCTAGAGTAATTGATATGTAAGTTTTAGTTTTAGAGTGAGAAAGAAATGATAGCTTTGATTTTATTTGGAAGAGAGTTAGAGAAAACTTATAAGTTACAATGCAATGCTTGTTCTCCTATATTTTCAAGGGCATGGAACCTATTTATAGAGAAAAAGATGATAAAGGCAACTTTGGGTTCAAGTCATTTTTCCTTTGACTCCAAGTTTAAATTTTAAACTTTTAACTCCGAGGCACTTTTACGCTACAAGATTTGAAAATTGAAAAAATGACTCTATAGAAATTTAGCTTACCTACCAAAAAACTTCTTAAAATATCACATATGTTGAATATATCATATATGTACTATAAAGGTTAGAGTTTAACCAATTTTTCACCTTTTTCTAATTTTCACCCTAAAAAACAATTAGGTTGCTATTTTACTAAAAGTAAATTTTCTTTTAGAAATTCAATTTAACTGGCTTGTATTGTGTGAATAATGTTTGGAACTATTCTTCCAGCTATAAAAAAAGCATTTCAACTTATTATATTACTTCTTATTAATTTTAGCACATGTTAGACAATTTGAAACTTGAAATTCTTTCTTATTTTGATTTTTTCACTCTTAAATAATTAAATGCTCATAAATATTGACCATTGCAATTAGTCATTTTTCCTTTAAAAAATATTATATTGTAGCTAATAAGATAATTATTTAAAAAGAAGTTTGACATTTTTAAAATAAAAAATAAATAGAAAATTTTAAAGTACTTTGGTCATATAAGAGAATATATTTTTATGAAACAATTTAGGCTTTGAAGATATGAAAGCATGATGGTTCAAAGTTGATGGATTTGAAATTTGTAATCTATTTAATTTGTACCTAATAAGTTGGATAATTAATAAAACTATTGAGCCTAAATTCTAATTTATATTTTGTAATTAAAATACTTTATTATTTAATAAATCTAATTTATTTTCCATTTGATTTTTTATTTTTCCCTTTTTTTTATAATGATAAACTTTTGCAAAGTTTTGTTGAAAAAGAATTTCATGGTATAAGAGCATATAAGCATATTATATTCCTTAGCATGAAAGGTATAAGAGTATATAGACATAAGAAATATCTTAGTAGTTTACTAGCGTATTAGAGTATGTTAAGAAAGATTAAATCATGTAATATATCATACATCATTTATGAAATTATAACACAACAAAAATACTTGTAAAAATCATTATTATTTGTGAGATGCTCCCCTTGAAGTTATGATTTTTACTCCTAAAAATTTTTTCTCTCCTTGAAACCATTGATGTTTTGAAAAGAAAATTAAACATTTTGAAAATTTTTGCTCATTAAAAAAACTTTGCATTTTCTATATTCTCTCCCTTTTGTTATTAATAAAAAAGTATGAAAGCAAAGGCAGGTAAAAACAAGATTAGAGTAAAAAGAATATTTCAAGATTAGAAGCAAGAAAGTAGAGCTAAAATAGAATTAGAATAAAGATATTAGAGTAAACAAGCAGAAAAATAGAAGTAATAATAATATGGATTAAAGTAAAGGAAATACCTAAAATAGAGAAACATAAGTGACTCAATAAAAAAATGAAAAATAGAGAAACAAAAGTGATTCAAAGTAGAGATGGAAATATGTGATAGGTTAAAAAATATAAGAGAGAGATTAATAGTAATAAAAATTAGAATTTGAAAGAAAGGAAAGAACACTAATTGTAGTGAAATCTTGCATACAAAAGAGACATTATAATAGAAATAACAGATGGTAGTAAATAGATCAGAAAATTATAAATAATAAGATAGTAAGTGATTGAATAATAAAGAGAAAAATAGTAAAAGCAGTGATAAGTATGAGTCAACCATTATAAGTAACAACTATATCTAAAAAAAGTTTGCAAGGGTACCAATTAAAAAGTAATATACAGCATAAAAACATGTAACATCCTAATGAAAATTGCCAACAAAAGATTAACTGTCATAATAATTTTAGATACATATGCAAACAGTAAAAGTATTAAAGAACTACAATACATATGCCTAAGCTTAACATTAAACTAAATCATCTAAGGCCTTGGGGAAGGTTTGATCTAGGAGAGTACTAATTCTATGATAGTTTTCATCTATGTCTATCAGTCTTGAAAATGACTATCAATTCTATTAAAAAGATTGACAATAACTCTTTCAAGCTTGTTAAGTTTAGCTTCATCATTGGGCTTAGAATTGAATGGACCTGCTTGATCCAACATAGGTGAAAAACTGGATATGGTTAGCAAGTGTGCTTCATAAACTATAGGATTAGTAAAGAAAGTGAAATGATCAATTAATGGTTAGTCAGGACATGATGGAGTGATATGAGGTTTTATTGAAATTACTTTAGCTTTGGAAGGTAGAGCTGCTTAAGTAGGTAGAGCTACTTAAGTAGGTATAGCTTCATCAAAGTTATGAGATATATGTTTAAGAATGACTAAGATTTATAGCGTATAAGGTAAAGTTAGGTTGGTTTGGTTGCATTATATGGGTGACTGATGAAAGAATCTTGAAGTGAGGGTGGTGTTGGTGTGTGTCCTAAGAGTTAATCATAGAGATGATTGCAATATTACACAATATATTACGTTTTCGTTTTGGCAATATAATTATTATATTTTATTTTATTTTGTGCAAATTATAACTTAAATATAATAATTATCCTTGGAATAGCTTTGCTATTCCTAGAATGCCCCTAATCAAGTATTATTACGAAAAGGATAGTAATAATACATTTAGACTAGCATGTATAGTGACTGATGATTATGAATCATGGATATGTGATATCAAGTCAATATATGAGTACATTGTTAGTGAATAATGTATTGGACTGACCCATTGTGAGAATATTGCATGGATAAACGTGTCATTAGTTATTCTCATATGATCACAAATGTACATAGTCCTTTAACCTGAAGTCATTACGGTTCCCTACATGAGGAGTTACTCACTTTAATGTCGTCCTATGTCACCTTTAATCAGGATGACGAGTCGGACGTTGATTAGGTGTGTCACAAATCATGCACAGGGAAGTAAGTGATATAGATGAGATTTTATTATTCTTGTATAAAAAAGAAATATCCTTAGGCCTCTTAATTGAGTGAGATTTAGAAATACATGGCCATGCTCAATTAGATCAATATGTGATATTAATTATTTATTTTAAATTTATTTAATATCAAGAAATATAAATTGAATATTGACGAGGATGACACACTCCATACCTCCGATTCGATTTGGTTATTATTATAAAAAGGGATTATGATGTAAAATATTGATCATATATTAAGTAGATGTTGAATTATAGACATTCTTATTACTTGAGTGGCAATGATGTATTATTAGATACCACTCACTGTCTATAGCCCAAAATGAGTTATTATTAACGTAGTAAGAACCTATAGGGTCACACAAAAGAAGTAAGAATGAGACAATAATTAATTAGATTTTAGTTGAACTAAAATTTAATTAATTAAATTTATTTTCGTGCATATATATATTATTAAGATAATATATATTTATTTATATAATATATATTATATATTATATGATATTATTTAATATTAAACTAATATTAAATAATTACGTTATTAGATATTAGATAATTATATTATGAGATAATATTATTATTATTATCTAATATTAGATAATTAATAGATAAATCCTATCTCTCCTCACTCTTTCTAGGATAAGGATAAGGTGATAGTTATTTAGTGTTATTAGAATTTTTGAAGCATAATTCTAGGGGGATTAGGATTGTGATATGTCTTAGTTCTATAAAAGGACTTGAAGACAACACATTATAGAATACACATTGGCTTCAATCAAATCCTAAATCACTCTAGAAAATGTCCAAACTCAATCCTAGTGAGAAAAATGAATCCTAACAACTTCGTGGAAGGGAAAAGTCGTTGTTCACTTCCGTATGAATACCTGTAGAGATGTTGTACCTTCCAGTCAGCATTTGATTCATTTCGATCTCTCAATGATTCATTCAGAAAGAATATGAGCATAAATAAGGTAAAACCCTAATATTAGGTTTATGACTTTTGCAATGGATCCTAGGAAGGTTTTGGATTAAAATTTTAAAATTCTGCTACATATGTTGATCTGAATCCTAACTAGGTGGAACATGAGAAGTCTAACTATTGAAGCACAATAGCAAAGGTTCGTAACTCAAGAGAACTTAATTGAACTGCTATTACCCTCAGATTTAAGTATCATATTAACATTCTCTAATGACTTAACTTTAATATCCACATGTTCAAAAAGACTTCCTTGATGTGAATTTTTATTTACTTTTGGTTCCTCATGTAATGGAATTTTTAAAGGTTTTTCTTCCTTTATAATTTCAATATTTTCTCTTATAACAGTCTTTTCTAACCTATTTTCTTCTTTTATATCTATCAAAGACTTATACCATACGTCATTCATCCAATTTTCTTTTTTAGTAGGATATTCTTTTTCTTCCTCCTCTTTCTTCTTCTCTTCTTTTATTTCTTCCTCATTTTCTTTTTCTACTTCTATTTCTTCTTTTTTTATTTGCTTTTCTTCGTCCTCTTCATCCACTATATTTAGTTCTTCTTTCAATTTCCTAAAGTTATCTTTTAATCTTCTCTTTCTTTTCGTAGCTATTTCAATCTGAATGTCAAGAAGTTTGTTTAAGTAATTTTTGCCTATAATTTTAGTTTCAGATTCAACCTGAATGGTTTTCACTAATTCCTTGGAAGATGAATCATTTGTTTCTAATTTGATCACTTCTTTTATTTTTAACTTTCTTGATTTGACTTCACAGTAGTTTGGTATACTCTCAATTTCTCTTATTTTGGTTAATCTCTTTCTTTCTCCTTTTATCTTCTTCTTTTTTTTCTTTTTCATCTTTTCCATTACTACTTCCCAGTTTCATTACTTTTAGAGTTTTAGTAGCTCTTTTCATCTTTCTAGTTTCTATTTCTCTTAGATTTTCTTTTATTTTTTTTACCTTTTCTTTCATCACTTTTTTTTTTCAAATTCCTTTCTACTTGCTTCATTACCTTCTTTCTCCAAGATTTATTCCACTAGTAGTAGGCATCTAAATGGGACTAAGTTTTTCCTCCCTATTAACTTCTTTTCCTCCTTTATTATTTTCTTCTATTTTTTCCTTTCCCTTTCTTTTTCTAACTTTTTCAAGAAATTTTTCTTTATTATTCCTTTTTTTACTTTATAAATCTTAGTAGAATAATTATTCAAATTTATAACTTTTCTACTTATATTTATAGGAAGCTTTAGGTTCTTTATTGAATACTAGTGTTTTTAACTAACTATTATTCATTATATTACCTCCTATGACTCCTTAAAGCTTTTCTTTAGATGCATCTACTTCAAAGTATTTCAGGATTATGGTAATTATCGTACTATATCTAATATATGCATCAGCTTGTACTTAATAGATATGATATGTCTAATTATCAAATATCTTAAATTTATTTTGTATTTAGTTTCAATAGCTTATAACAAAAAGGCTTCAAAATTACTCACATTACTTATAAAACACCCTTTAAGGCATATAACTTTTGTAAATATAATAATGAAGTATCCCTACGATTCATTGTTAGCTGATTGGCCAGGGGAGCCTTATTTGTATTGTTATTTCCCAGCTTTTGTACCCATTTCTTAAAGTTGAAATCATTGTCATCCTTAACGATCTTGCTTAAGTTTACTTTGGGTCCTTCATTCGAGGTACCTAACAAGTAATTCATTAGACCTAAGACTACCTTTTATTTTTCCCTATTTATGAAAATTAGCGATCTTTCATCATCCCTTAAAGGTTTTATATTAGTGTAGAAAAGCTTGCTGTGCTTTTCATACACTAGTTCATCTATTTTTAGAAATTCTTTCCATTGTATTTCTTTTAGCCATTTGAAGCATTTAACACCTTCATTTTTCAGATATTAGGCATCCACCCTTTTAGCTTTCACAAATCTTCTCTTTTCGAATCATTGTCATATTTGCTAGCTGCAAACATATCCCTGAAATCCATTTTATTGAAGATTATGGATTGCACCATTTTTGAATGTGAAAAGAAATAGGTTAATTGAAGAAAATAGAGATGATGATGTAATGGGTATTAGGTGAAGAAATAGAATTGCTCGAATGTGACTAAATGGTTTATTGATTTCAATCACATAGCTTTGCGATTTATGAGTTAAAAAGTTGTGAACTTTGGCACTAGGAGGTAGAGAGATGAAATAATTTTAAGTTTTTTAAAATAGAAAGGAATGTCAATTGGCTTTTAAGCTTTAAGAATGATGTATATCTAGTAAGATAAATTAAATTCACTTTCTTAGAGTAAAATAAATTCATAAAGTATAACCTAGGATTTGATTGAATCATTCTTACAAAAGTAGTTGGTTATTAGTAGATGATTTGGGAATTAAAACATAGTTTGATTTGGAATAAGAATATTGACTCTATTTTAGGAAGAACATGAAAGTATTTTCAGGTACAAAGTGATAGGACATGCAATAGTAAATTTAGTGAGAATATCCTTTTAGTGCTAAGGCAATGATTTTACACAATTTAGAAAATTCAAAATTTTGAATTTTAGTTCTTTCAAGCCTTCCAAAAGTTTGGGATAGCAATAAGCTTGCTATCTCACAACCCTATTGTTATTTCCTAGCAAATTTGGTCCTATTTGTAAGTAATGGTGCATGTACTGTTACATGGGCATAAAATAGCATGTAAATTACACATAAAGCAATTTAAAGTTATTAAAACTAAGCATACCAAGTTCATTTCTAATGTGGCAAAACCTATCTTCATGGAAAGTTTTGTAAAGATATTTGTTAATTAATTTTCACTTATTTATAAATTCAAATAGGATATTTCCTCTAAGCACATGATTTATTATGAAGTGATATTTAATTTTAATATGTTTTATTCGTGAGTGCTAAATAAGATTTTTCATTAAACTTATAGTACTTCTATTATTACAATAAATTGGTACAAATGAAAATTTCAAACCATAATTTTCAAGTTATCTTTTCATCTATAGAATGTGTGTGCAATAGCTTCTAACTACTGTATATTCTACTTTAATTATTGATAAGGCATTTGAAGCTTGCTTTTTGCTATACCATGATATAATTCTTTATCCCTAAAATTGACATGCTCCATTTGTCTTTTTATATCTAACTTGCATTCTACAAAGTTAACATCTGAATATCTAATTAGGTCTAAAGAACTATCTTTGGGATACTAAGGACCATAATTCTTAATACTAAGTAGATATGTAAAATTTCTTTTAATAGGATATAAATAGGATTCTTTAAGATTTGATTGATATCTAGCACATATACAAATAACGAATATAATATTTAGTCCATTTGTAGTTAAATAAAGAAGTGAATTGGTCATATCTTCATATTACTTTTCATTCAACTAACTTATCATTTTCTTCCTTATCCAATTTTGTGGATAGACTCATAGGAGTGCCAATATTTTTTACACTTTCCATCCTAAATTTCTTAAGGACCTCACTTGTATATTTTGTTTAATTTATGAATGTTCCTTTTTTTATTTGCTTTATTTGAAATCTAAGAAAAAATTTTAAGTTCTTCTATCATACTTATCTTTCACCTTTCATTAGATTTGAACACTCCTTGCACTGAAAGGTCACTAGTAGATCCAAATATAATATTGTCTATATAAATTTAGATAATTAGTATATCATGTTTAATGATTTTAATAAAAAGTTATATCTTTTTTACCTTTTATAAAATTATTTTTAGTAAGAAATTTACCAAGTTATTCATATCAAGCTTTTGAAACTTATTTTAAACCACAAAGGGTTTTAGTAAGTTTGAAAATATGATTATGTTTTTTTTTCATTTTCAAATCCAAGAGATTGTTTTATATAATTTTTTTATTTAGAAAACTATTTAGAAAAACACTTTTTACATCCATTTGATGGAGTATGAAATTTTTAAGCATGCAAAAGATAGTAGCATTCTTATATATTCAATTCCTAGCTATAAGTGCATAAGTCCTATCATAATCAATGCTTTTTTGTTGAATGTATTCTTGTGCTACTAACTTTATTTTATTTCTTACAACTTTTTCAGATTCATCCAATTTATTTCTAAATACTTATTTAGTTTTGATGATTGGATGATTTAAAAAGCTATCGTATAAGCTCTCATACTTCATTTTTCTCAAATTGATATAATTTTTCTTTCATAGATTTAGCCTAACTTTCATCATTGAAAGTATCTTGTACATTCTTGGATTCTATATGTAAAAGTAAAACTAAGTTATTTTTATTTTTAAAAGAGGATCTAGTTTTCATACTTTAAGATGGAACACCAATGATAAATTTACTTAAATAGCTTGGATGATTTCTTCATTCTCATAGTAGATTTCCTTTATCATTTTGAGGTGTATGCTAGTGCTTTTTAACTGGATTATCATCAATTTCATCATACTATTTTAGATAATAATCATCCTGCTTATTTTTAGTATTTTGCTTAAGATAGTAACCCCTTACTCTTTTAGGGGAAAAGTTTTGGACTATTTTTCTCTAGTTATTTTGGTTTAATCCTTAAATACTTGCTTTTTAAGATTATTTTGTTTTCTTCATTAGCCTGACTTTCTCAACGAATATGCATTAGGTTCGTAAAAAATAACATGTGTAATTTCTTCAATTATAAAGGTTCTTTTATTTTATACTTTATATGTTTTGCTTGTGTTAGAGTATCTAATAAAAATTCTTTAATCACTTATTAAGTTAAATTTTAAAAGGTTATCTTTTTTATTATTTAAAATAAAATATTTACATCCTAAAAGTATGAAAATAACCTAATGTTAAGTTTTTTACCCATCTACAACTTAGAGTTTTTATTAAGATAGGTTTTATGAATCATCTATTTGAAATATAATATAATGTATTAATAGCTTTGACTCAAAAATATTTTAATAAATTATTCTTACAAAGTATAATTCTAGTCGTATCTTATAATATTCTATTCTTTTTTTTTGTACAACCTCATTTTGTCTAAGGAGTTCTAGGATAAGAAAAATTATGACCAATATCATTTTCATCATAAAAATTTTAAAATTTTTAATTCTTAAATTCTTCACCATAGTCACTTCTAATATTATTTCACAAAATTTTTCAAATATTTTAAAAGTGTTATCTTTATGGAAAAATGATAAAAAATTACCAAACTCTGCCTTTTTCCTTCAATGCTTAAGATTTTCATAGGATTGAATAAATCTATATGTAAAAGTTCTAATGGTGTAAAAGTTAAAATCATATTTATAGTTTGGAAAGATGATTTTATTTGCTTGCATTGTTGACATGTGCCATATATATGATTCTTTTCAAAATTTATTTTTGGAAAACCTATTATTAAGTATTTCTTTAAAAGGTTTAAAATGACATGTATATTAACATGGCCAAGTCTTCTATGCCATAGCCAACTTTTATGATTAGTTAATACAAGACATTTTAAAAAGTTTAAAAATATATCTTGTATATTTAAAATATAGAAATTATCACCTCTTTTTTTAATAAAACAATCTTGTTATCCTTTTTATTTTGAATGAAATAATGTAAAGATCTAAAAATTATTTTGTAGCCTTTACCACATAGTTAGCTAATACTTAAAAGAATATATTTAATACCATCAACTAAGCTAACATTATCAATGGAAGTAAAACTTATATGTATCTTACCTATATTATTGATTTTGCATTTAGTGTTATCTCCAAGTATAACAAATCCACTATTTATGATTTTAAAAGATAAAAATTCATTTCGATCTCTGGTCATATGCCTGAAGCAACTACTATTTAAAAACTAATTATCTTTTTTGATTATGGATTTAAGACACATTTAAAAAAAAGATTAATTTTTCTTAGGTACCTAAATCTTTTTAGGTCCTTGGAGGTCAGTTGATGTCTTTTTTTATCATTTTATTTATTAGGCATCCAAACTTGATTTTTTTTGTAAATATTCTTTTTCTCAAATAATACAAAGAAATAATATGACTTTATCTCCATAATAATTAGAAGTTACATAAGAACTTGATAGATGAGAAACTTTCATAAAGAAATCTTTGTAATGTTTGTTATAATGTGAGTGAAAATATATTAATTTTTCTTTTTTCAAGAAATATTTTTGTACTCCTAAAAGAGTATTTAAATTATTATTTCCTTTAATAAATTTTGTTAGAGTATTTATTTTTCTTCCTAAATAAATATTTTTTCTTTTTAAGATTCAAAGATTGGTACTCTAATTTTGATCTCATTTTGTGATTTCTATTTTTTAAATTTAATGTTATTTTCTAAAGCTTGATTTTCTTTCTTTAAAATATCTTTTTTCTTTAGAAAATCTTATTTTTCTTTTTTTAATTTTTCAATCGATTTTATCATAGAATCAAATTCATTTTTTAAAACTTGATAATTCTTTTATCAAGATTTTAAGAACTTCATTCTCATTTTTTAAAGTTTCCAAATCTTTTGTCAAAATTTGATTTTCTTTTTAAATAAGTTTGAAATTTTTTTCCTTTTGAGAAGATTATTTTCTTCTATCAAAACTTTGTTTTGTTTTTTTAAAAATAAATATTTAGTTAAGACTTTATAAAAATCTTCCATCAATTCATCATAAGATAAAAGGTCATTCAAGTTCATCATCAGTTATCTTATTATTTTCTTCACTTTTGGCCATAAATGTTACACCTTCTTTAATTATTGATAAATTAAAAATTATGATATGAAAAGAGTAGTTAAAGCAATCGGTAAATTCGATTAAATTAAGAATTTTATGTGTGAAATATAAAATAAAATAGAATTAATGAAAGTAAAAATATAGGAATATGATTTAAGTGAAATTTTGATGAGAAAAATTAATTAGAATTATGAAGTATAAAATTATATACCGACATAAGTGAGCATATAAATATGAAAGAGGTTTATGAGTATTTTTTCAAAATTATCCCTAGGGCCTTATTTTCTCCCATTTCAGCCTTCAAACTTTATTTTCCCCTTATTTCACTTCATTCATTCCATTCTCCTATCTCTTTCTAAGAATTTCTTTCACCACTCCCTTAATTAAGTAAAAGGACTTCAAATCTTATTAATTTCTGGATCTAATCAAGGTAAGAACATTACTTTCATCAAGAATCCTTTTTATTTCTTCTTGATTGATAAATGATTTGAAGTTTATTTAATTTTGTTAAGCACTTTGAACCCTAACTCTAGAAACCATGGATTTTGATGTGGTTAGAGTTGAAAGATCATCAAACTAATCTTTTAGTATCTTTTTTCATATAAGGTAAGTGAATAATTTAGCTAAATCTATAGATTTTAAAGTTATATGAAGATATAGCTGACATATGGGTTAGCTTGTAATTTTGCTTGAATTTAATTTATTTTGATGTTATGAAAGTAATAAATAATAGAGAGAGGTCATATAATATGTTAGATTGATAATTATATTAAGGTTTGGTATGTAATATATGTGTTTATGAGGCATTTAAAGGCATATGAATAGTGAATTTTTCATAGAAAATTGAGATTTTCATGTGTAAATCAATTTATGAATCAATTCTAGGGATTCAGGGGTGAAATTAGGCTTTAGAATTGAATAATCAATTGATTCTGGGAGTCTAAGGGTTTAATGAATTGATTCATGATTCAATTCCAGATGTCCAGAGGCAAAAACTAGGTGGGTGAATTGATTCATCGACTATAGAATTTTATACTAACTTTATAGAGGTATAACTCCTTCATCTTATGTCCATTTTAAACAAACTACCTATCATTTTAAAGGTAATTGAGTATGCTTTCAAATGGAATTAAATTTCAAATCAAAATCTTGTATATATTTTTAGATGTCATCGAAATAATGGATAGAGGTTAAAAATTCAGGATTTCAAAAAATGGACTTTTTGCGTTTATTTTTAAAAGGGTGTAACCATTTTAAAACTTAGTTAATTCGAGCAAATAACCAATTTATAAAAAGATAATTAAGTCTATCTTCATATGAAATAAGTTTTATGGATATTATATTTATAATTTTTGAGTTATTCATAGAAGACCACTCAAAGGTCATAGTTAAGATGACCAGTTAGTGACACATACCCCATCTATTTTATGTTTTCATAACTTTTAATTGCCCAACATGAGTATTTGGTCACTAAACACCTAAGATAGTGTGGTTCATGATAAGTGTAAGATAATTACACAGGTTATATAATTATAGCATGAGAAAGTAGAAGTTGTATGATATAATATATGATGTAATAAACTTATTACATTACTCATAGAATGAGATGTATATATTAAGAAATTCTTACAAATTGAGTACTATGATATGTGTGAATGCTTATAACTATACTAGAGGGCATAATGATATTGATAAGTATTGTGATGTACATTGAAATTGAATTATGATTGTGTTGAATAGAACTTGAGTTCTAATACTCAAATTATAATTATGAATCATGCCATAAATGGTATTAGAGATGAGAAATAAGATGAGAGTGATATTGTGAATGCTGGATGAAAAATTTTGGATGACATACTTGTAGAGGGTACAAGACAGATCTTAGAGGGACAAGGATGGAAAGCTTGTGGAGGGTATAAGGTTAACTTGGGAGATAAAAGGTAGATGATTGTATTGTATCTATCATTTATTGCTCTAAATAAGATATAACCTAATTATAGTTATTTATGACTATTTTCATATAAGGTGTTAAAATTAAAATGATTATATGTTAAATTATTATTATTAACTCTTGGATTCTATTATGCTTAAATTTGATATGAATGGTTGTAAGAAGATAGTCCGATGGATAAGTAAGTATGAAATGTTAATATTTTTATAGATTATTTACTCATTGCGCCCCAGACTCACTTGTGTTTTAGTTTATAGATTCCCAGGTTAAGCTACCATTTCCACTTCTACTTCCACAAAGCTAAATTCTATGAGAGCTTTCTAATGGTAGTATGGTAGCATATATTCATATACATAGAATATTTTGGATCTCTTATTTTATCATAGTATTGGATAGAGGAAACATTAAGCTAAATTCTTATGAGTTAGTTAGGCTTGCTTATTCTTATTTGAGAGGATTATAAACATACTTAACTTCTTTATCTCGTATAGAAACCTCAATGCATGTATCCTTTCTGAAATACTACTTTCTCTTATGGATGCATGATATTTATTATTCAAAATTAAGTTTTTACATTAGGGTCAAGCTAGTGGAAACTAGAAATAGGGTTCCACACCGGTTATGATTAGGTTAGGGTTGTAACAAAGAGCAATAGTTAGCAATGTCACCTACTTTTTCTTACTTTTTTTCTTTTTTTTAAGCTCTTCTTTGGATGAATATCTTCATTATCCCATATTGTCATCATAACCTTCTTCTTGGTTAATTTCTTTAGAGGATTTTTTTTAATTTAGGACACTCATTTTTTTATGTCTTAATCTTCTATATTAAAAGCAAACCAAAAGTTAATTATTTGATTCTTTATTTTACTTTTTTCTTTGAAGTGATCCAGGTTTAAAACAACTTTTTTTTGTACATCCTAAAGAATTTTTTTGCTAAAAAGGCAAGCTCATCTTCTTATTCTTTTATTTCTTGATCAAAATCATCCTCTTTTTCATTTTCATTTTGTGAGGATGTTTTAAAAGTTATTATTTTCTTTTTCTTTTCTTAATCATCTCTCATGTAGGTTTTCTTATATACCAAGAGTTTCCCCTTTGACCTATCATAAGTGTTAAGAGATTATTTTCATCTTGTATGATATCTATTTTAAATTGTCATATTTTTAGGGAAGTTCTTATAATTTTCATCATTAGTCTTTCGTTGGTAATGATTCTTCTTAATACATGAAGATCATTAATGATGGTTAAGAGCTTTTCAAACATAGGCTCTATCTTTTTATGTTCTTCTATCTTAAATATTTCATATTCATGTTTAAGTATATTTATTTTAGTTTCTTTCACTTAATTAATATTTTTGTAAGTCACTTTAAGCTTAACCTACGTAGCTTCTACAAAAATACATTTATAGATATTTTTAAATTTACTAAGTGTTACAACACCTATAATAACATTCATAATTTTAGCATGTTTACTTCTTTCTTGTAATCAGTTTCTATCCATTCCTTCTTTGACTTAACCACTTTTATTTCTCCTTAAAGTTTTGTAAGTGCTTTATAACCTTTCTTAACAACTTTCTATACTTCAATGTTAGTGGATTTGATATAGATCATCATTCTAAACTTTTAATAATTATAGTTTATGCCATTAAAGAATGGTAATCTAGTTGTAGAATATCCATCTAGTCCATAATTTTGGTAAAAAAACTCATATACAGGATCTTGGCTTATGAAATTGTTAGACTTTAAAAATGTGAGACCATGTTCTGATGCTAATTAATAGAATTTATAGGCTAAGAGGGAGGTGAATTAGCATTTTTAAAAATTAGCAAATAAATTTTTTGATAAAACTTTATGTTAAAATGATGAGATGTAGTAGAAAAATTCTTATAATTTTGATGAACATGTGGTTTCAAAAATATAAAATATTTTAATAATGATTGAAAGATTTTAATTAAGAGTTTCTTATAAAGAATTTCTTTGATCAAAATGATGAAAAATTGTAAACCTTCTTTTCTTAATGAAATGATATTTTTGAAACAAAAGTGTAAGTAAAAGAATAGAGAAAGAATATTAAGAATTTTTATAAAGATTTAATTATCCAAAATGAATGCCTTTTAGGTCTACTCATTTCTTATTAAGCTATCAAGTACAATTTGAAGTATCTATTAATTTTTCATCAAGTTACAACATTTAGCTTCACAAGATCTTCCTAATCTTCATTAGGATTTCAAACATCATCTAACTTTATAAGATTCACCAATCTCCACTAAGAATTTCAATTAGATACAAAAAGGATTTTTCTCACAATCTCTTTAAAGAGATTTTACAATCTTTCATTCAATAATACTTATAGAGTGGATATGTAAGTTTTAGTTCTAGAATGCGAAAAAAAGGATAGCTTCAATTTTGTTTAAAAGAGAGCTGGAGAAAACTTACAAGTGGTAATGCAATGCTTGTTCTTCTTTTTTACAAAGACATGTAACTTATTTATAGATAGAAAGATAATGAAGGAAACTTTAGCTTTAAGTTATCTTTTCTTTAGCTCCAAGTCATCTTTGGCTTTAACTCAATTTTAGGCTATAATTTTGAATTCTAAACTTTTGGCTCTAAAACACTTTTAAGATCCAAGATTTGAATTTTTAAGATTTTGGCTCCAAAATATATCACATGTACAGAATATATCATATATGTATTGTAAAGGTCAAAGTTCAACCATTTTTTTATTTTTTAATTTTTATCAAAGATAACAACTAGGTTGTTATTTCATTGAAAGTGGATTTTTTTCAAAAAATTTAGTCTAGTTGACATGTACTGTATGAATACTATTTGCAACTCTTTTAGTTAAAAAAAGTGTCTCAATATTATATATTATTTTTTATTAATTTTAGCATATGTTGGATAATTTAAAATTTGAAATTCTTTCTGATTTTAATTTTCTTACTTTTAAACGATCGAAGGTTCATAATGACCACTAAACATTAACAATTAGATTTAATCATATTTTTTGAAAAAATATTATGTTGTAACTAATAAGATAATTACTTGAAAGGTAAGTTTAGCATTTTCAAAATAAAAAATAAATAGAAAATTCTAAAGTACTTTTGTCATATGGGAGAATATGCTTTTATGAAACAATTGAGCTTTGAAAATAAGGAAGTGTGATGACTTAAAAGTTAATGGGTTTGAAATTTGTAATCCATTTAATTTATACCTAAATAAGTTAAATAATTAATAAAACTAATAAATTTAAGTTCCAACTCATATTTTATAATTAAAATACTATACAAGTTAATAAATCCAATTTATTTCCCATTTGATTCCTCATATCTTCATAATGGCAAAGAAGTTGTGTTATGAAAAAGTGTTAAACAGTCTTTAATAACAACTCTATTATAGAAGCAGAGTATGTCACATGTTATAAAACTACTTGTGTTGCTATATGATTAATGAATTTTATGGTTAGTTTTGAGATTATTGAGAGTATCTTTACACCTTTGACCATTTATTACAATAATACTATTACTGTAAACTTCTTTCATAATAACAAAGGTTCTGCTCATACGAAGCATTTTAATATAAAGTACTAGTTTGTATAGGAGAAAGTATACAAGCATATTACATGTATTGAACATAATTCCATAGATCATATGCTTATGGATTTACTAAATAAAGGCTTAGTAGTAGGAATATATCATTGTTATGTAATCAATATAATATTAATTAGCGTTAGTAAGAGTACTATGATATAAACTATTTTTCTTAATATGTAAATAAATGAAATATTCATGTTTTATTATATATTGTGCACATTTTTTATTGTGACATATTTATAAAGATATTTAAATGCTATCTTAATATTGTGTTAAGAATTATAATTTTCTTTTAGTATCTTGAATGGATGCTTTGACCTTATGTGTAAAGATCTACATTTGTTATCACATTTTATTATGTAAATCTTATTAAGTATAATATTTTTATGTATATTCTTATTGGATATTATATTTTATTAGTGAGGAGTGAGTGTACAGTATGCATTTTGTCGATGTCCTTATTATGTTATATGCTACTGAATAATTATGATTTCAATTTACATCGGTGGGTGTAAAAATGCCATAATTTACTTTTACATTTTATTAAAGTGGCCATTATTATTGAGTTACATGATCTAAGTTAGAGATTATTAAATTTTTTATTTTGGGCCCATTAATTCAATAATGAATAAGATATAAAAAGTTTGATTTAATATTAAACTAATTATCTAATTTAGACTCAAATGGCAATCTGACTTATTAACGTAATAGGTCGACCTACTTTTGTTATAACCTATAAATAAGAATCGCTACTTTCTTATGATTACGAGGTTCATTCGAATATGAAATCCAGTCCTGGAAATACTTTAACAGAATATATTATTTCGTGCTACGGAGCCCGTAAAGGGGTTGTGGATATTGCTGTATGAACATCCGATGCTGGATATCTTATGCGTCGACTTGTTGAAGTAGTTCAACACATTGTTGTACGTAGAACAGATTATGGCACCATTCGAGGGATTTCTAAACCCTAAATTGATTTGTTTATGTCTCATCAGTGATAGATTATCTCCTCAAACAATTTGTTGATGGTTGGTGCTAATAAGAATAGCAACTCCTGTGTAGCGTTATGCATTTGATTGTGATTGTGATTCATCCACCATCTTTGTTCATATGAATTCATTAGGTATTATTTATCTCCTTCCTATTTGCGTATAATTTTATATTTTTCACATGATTCAATGGAAATCATTTTTATTAAATTTTAACAAAACAATAATTCAATTAGCTTTTACATATATATATATATATATATATATATATATATATATATATATATATATATATATGTATATGTATATATAAAAGTAAATAGTGTGCTTCCGTGCTTCATTGAGAAAAAAAAACATTATATGACTTCTAGTAAAATTTTTTATTAATGTTTACAACTTGTTCATAAAGCTCTCAAATACCTCCACGCTACGAGTATAATATTCCGTGTTTTAACTTTCTATAAAAAATTATAAATCCCACACACTAAATTGTTATGATTCCTTATACAAGTAGCAAGATTTATATAAAGTTATAAACTTTATGAAAAAATTATAATCCTTTTATAAAATGGAGCAGTTCTTGATTCCTCTACTGAGGAGCATGGAAGCAAAATCCTTCAAATAATTATAAGACCGACATTATTGATTTTGTACGTAGGCTAATCATATTTGGCCAAAAGTTTACAACGTCCTTTTCTGGTAAATAAAAGTTTACAACATCTTAATAAACTAAAGAGGCACATATATAATATACAATATACAATATTGTAATGGAAGGCGTTAAAGGAATGGCACGGGTCCGCACGGGGAAGCTCTGTTTGCCTTCTATGCTTTTATGATAATGTTATATCAAAATCATGGATGCCCCTCATTTTGTCCCTTCAATTTATTAGTTTGATGTAACTTTCCATGAAATTAAGCATATTATTCATGATTTAATATGAGTAATTATCATGTTCATCTAGTAGGAAAGTAATTCCAATTAACAAACTTCTAAAAATGAAAAAAAGCATCTCAATTATGCCATCGGCTATGAACAACTTTACCAAGTGGTTTGAATTTGTTATTTTGAATAATTTTTAGTTATATACCATATGCTTTTGTTTAATACGTGAAAATTAATGCCGACATGGATTGGATGGAAAGCATTAAGGTTTTGTTTATTTTTCAAAAGATAAATTTTATAGAAAAATTCTATTTTTTGCATTTAAATGAAGAGATATCATATATTTTTATATCTTATGATTAAAAAATTAATTTCTAAGATTATGATAGTAGGACAAAACAATTCATAAAATTTATTATATTTAATATTGAATATATAATTATTTTCTATAATTTTGATAATTTAATTACGAAAAATAATTTTGCCAAAACAAACAAATGGAACCTAGGTAGAGGAAGTACTTATTTAGTGCATTTTGAACAGAGTAGCAATAGCAACTGAGGTGGTTAGAGAAAAGAGGAATTGTGAAAATTCCTTTCAGAGAAAGAATTCACAAGAGTTACATAACCAAATTAGCAGGACGAAGAACAATTAACCATTCTGAATTTGCTTCCGAAACTAATGCAAAATAACAATTCACCATGAACGTATTATATCAAACGCAAACAAACTCACAATGCAAGGCAATTATATATCACAATCACAAACCTTAAGAAGGAACTTTCTAATTACAAAGTATTATGCCGAAACAAAAGCGCTTGCCACAAACGCATGAGATGAGAAGCTAGCCCATGTAAATATGGACACCAATAGCCAAAATGAGAATGGTAAAAGCCACAAAGTAAATAATAGTATGAACCAGAATGGCCTTCCCATTGGTGTTGAAGCTGCCAAATTCTATGAAGCGATTATTTCCCGGTATCTGGAACAACAGCCCCGGCGACAGAAGTATGAACAGCAGCAATCCCATAAAAATAGGCCCCCAATCCAACATTGCTATTCCTTCTGCCTTCGGAAGTGCTAATACAATGGTGGTGTCGCACAAATAAACAGCAGTTCAAAAAGCAATGCCTGTGTAGCATTTTATAAGAACTCCAGCTCTTTAAAAAAGTGAAGCAGCTCCATGTAGTTTGATGATGACATAATCAATTTACTTTGGATGCTATATACAGTTCTTTATCCGTATTACGATGTGCTTTCTTCTTTTTAATTTCAGCATTTTCCTTTGGTATCGGTTGATTAATAAGCCTAAGGCCCTACGGTAATAGAGACATTGAGAGTGTTGAATATTTAGAGCAATATTCTTACGCAAAGGCCATATTTCTTTCCAATAACGAAATGAATCCAATACAGAATAGCATGAAAAAGGAGAATAATGACTTGTAAGTAAGGTATAGTATCTCCATTTTCCATTAGATTCTGTGTTTTCGTGTACGTTCTAAATATCAGTGGCTAGAATCAGTTCTTCTATCTATGCAGTCAAGTTCTGCTCCAAGTGCGCGGAAAAATGCTAGCTTAGCTTGTTGCACGTTGAAGAATTTATAAATGTTCTCAAACGGTGAAATTTGAGAACTGTTCAAACGGCGAAAACATTTTAAATGGTGAAATTTGCGCAAAACAAACATCATTTATATTTAACAAGATTAAATCAAAATTATTTTAAATACACAAACGTAAGATGGTTGTCAAAGAAAGAAAAAAGTATTATCTAAAGGTGTCTTGCTTAGGCTCTGCCGAGAGAATGTTCAGAAGGAATCGATTTAAACACTCATTTTTTCTTTCTATCATTTTATTTTGTCACGTCAGTGCGGGAAGGATACAAAATTTTCTGTGTAGCCCAGTAGATACTGAAAAAAAAATAAAATGAGTATCACTTTATTATAACTATTTTATGAATTTTTAGCAAAATAATTATATAAAAAAAGAAGGCATTGGATTTACTCGAAGAATTTAAGTCGAAATTTATGGCAAATGAGTTTGACAGAAATTGATTGCTTGTACTCAGCCAAATTGGAATTTAGATATGTGAAGAATGCCACTCAAATGGATAATTATGAAGTGATTACTTCAAATAAATTACTGAACTGAGAAGGTTACTAGAATAAATGGTTATAAGAAAAGACAATTACAACTTATTAGTTACTGAACTGAGAAAGTTACTAGAATAAGCAGTTATAAGAAAAGGTAGTTACTAACACATTTTACTGGAATACGCACTACTCCCCACATTGCCAAAACATGGAAAATATATGAGGTAGTAATTGAAAAATAACCTCCCTTTAACTTGTTTAATGAACAACCTTTTAAATGTTGCATTATAAATACCATTGGCATAATAAATAAGAGGCCCTCGGCCATTGTCATAAATCAATGGTGCACTCTATCAACCAATTAACACTCTACCGCTTTAGTTTGAGTTTTCATTTGGAATTCCTTGTCTATTATTAGTCTTCCATTGAAATCTTGTGCTTTTTTTGTACTTCTCCTAGAATTACCATTGAAAGTTATGTTTTTATTTGTAATTTATTATTAATGAGTGTAAGTGAGATTTCAATTTCTAAATTGCAGCCTGATTGTGCATTTGACATATGGTAGATTGTGATCTTTGTATTAATTGCAAGAAGTCACAACTAATATACCTGTGTGGCTTATAAATTCATAATCTTTATTGTGAGTTTATTGTAGAGTCATTGAAATGGATCAAAATCCACAGATTGACTTATTAGCCTACAAGTTTTGAAAAATTTTAAACTCCATTTTGGAGGCTTTGTAAAATGCTGGCTATAACCGTACATTTTATGTAGATTAAAATTCTTAATTTATATAAAATTACATTCTTATTTTTTATTTTTAATTATATAAAATTATATTATAAATAATTAATAGATAATATTTTTATTTTTGAATACTTTATAACTTTTTTTTTGTATATATAATTTTTTAATATTATATAAAAATTTAAAATATATTATAATTTATTTATGGATGAATATATGGTATTTTTGAATAATTTTAATTTTTTTTATTATTTAGAAGTTGATAATTTTTAATAAAAAAACTACAATTTGTAAGGATTGGATTAGAACCTCTAATATAAAAGTTTATATAAAATATGAACAAGTCCGAGTCCACCATATTTAGTAGTTAGCCCAGCTTGTCTGCTTAATAATTCTAATTCATTGGGCTTTTCAATACAATCCAATAAAAAGCCTTAAAGGCACCATTAGGGATACACAACAGAAGGAATTAAATGTTTTAAACTTTACCTTCAGCAAGTATAGATTTTTTTTCAATTTTTTATTCAAAAAATGTGCCTTTCTCTTAAAACAAGTGAAAAAAATCTTTCTGATTGAATCATATCATTCCATTATATTGATAATTTCAAAAAACTTGCATTTTGAAAATTTGCCTAAAAAAAGTAAAAAAAATCTCTCTTCTATTCGATAAATATATCTATAATATAATAAGATATAAAAAATTTAGTTTTTCACTTGAAATGGATATATTCATATTTCTTTGAAACTCCATTAATAACCACTTATGAATCTTTTTTTGGATTACACCTATTATTTCAAGTCTTGGATCGAACATATCTATTGACACAAATAGTTCATGGGAGAAAATTGAGCTATTTAGGCCTTGGAGGTGTGACAGGGCGAAATAAAATATGTGAATTCCTAGGTCCAAAATGGAAAAATGGAATATATATGTATTTAAGGATTCCTTTTTTTTTTCAATAATCATGGAAGAAGTAAATTCCTTTAATTATAAATCATCATAATATCTAGACTTGATTCTCCTGTTTGAATCAAAGTTATAGCAATGTATTTTAGGGAAATGATAATAATTCATATAAAATCAATGGATTCATTGTAAAACCGCTATGATGCATTTTTTTTACAATTTTTTTTTTACTTTTGTTAATAAAGGGATCAAATGATATAACTTTTTCATTGGTAAATTAGAGGATTGGACATATTACTTTCCAATTGGTTGTTTTGAATTAATTGCAACTTCATCGATTTTATTGATTAGTGTACCTGTTGTATTTGCTTTTCCTGAGGTTATCAACAAAAAAGATTTTTCTAAGTCACTTTATTTTTTTTTGTTCAAGTTACTTGGATGTTTCCCTTTAACTTCACAAAATTGGATTCTTTATTTGATAAATACAAAAAGTTGATAGTTGTAAGGAATTCTCCAAATGGCTATTTCCCCTAAGATTGGTTGCTTTAGTCTTACTGTCTTGAAGCAAGCTCAAAAGACTAAAGCCAAATTATATAATTTATAATTATATAATTATTTTTGAAAGAATCCTAATTGAGTAGATCTTGTTGTTGCAAAAGTTCTTAATTCATGAGTTGCAAGGCGAGATTTATATAACCACAAACAAAGATTAAAGCAAGTGTTGGGTTTAAAGCCAGTGTTAAAGATTATAAATTGACATATTCTACTTATCAAACTAAGGATATGGTATCTTAGTAACATTTTAAGTAACTTCTCAACTTGAAGTTTTGCCCAAAGAAGTAAATGTTATATTACCTTTTGAATCTTTTACTAGTACATGGACAACTATGTGAATCGACAGACTTACCAACCTTGATCATTACAAAGCCCAAGCGAGATTTACTACATCCATGTGAATTATACCCCTACTTGAAGAAATTATTTCATTATTGTTCACTAATATTTAATATTAATTAATACTTAATAATAATGGAATTGTTGGTGTAGAGTTAAAAAAAAGTAAATTTGTACAAGAAGAGGATATCAATAAATTTCTATGAAATTATTTTACCGGATTCAAGAAAAGCAATTTTAAATTGAAACTCACTCCATATTTTATTATAATTATTATAAATATTATTTTATATTTAGAAATCAAATAAAAATAGAAAATTTATTTTTTTAATTATTTATATAAATTCTTATAAACTTAAATAATTAAAATAATTAAAAATAATTTATAAATTTTATAAAAAATTTATACTAATACTAATATAATTTTTTTTATTTTTTATGGACTTGCTTTGGTGCTATGCTCTTACTTTTTCAAATTATATTAATAGTTGACTTCTCCAATTATTTATTCATTTGAACAAGACTCTATAAGAAGAACTAATTTAAGGTAAGGGTAAGGAATTATCATATTAACTTATATTCTTCCTTTTCTTTATTAGTTTAATTGTTAGTCCACTCGACTCAAAAGGGATATAGCTTAGTTGGTACAGTTCTGCTCTTACAATTAGGTCGTTGTGATTATAGGTTAGATGTTTAATTGTCAAGTGGTAATGATAGTATCTTGTACTAATAGGGTATTATTCCTCGTAAAACAATGTTTTCTTTCAAGCCTTTCAACTAATCAATATGGCATCGAAAAGTGCTTATTGTTGAAACTCTAGCTCTTTCTTAAAAACTCGCTTTTTATAATTATGAATCCACTAAGAAAAATGTAATGCATAATTTTAGCATTTAACAAGTATTCTTAAATAATCTTATTTTATTATTATTGAATTATTTATTTTTATCAAGTTTAATACTGATCTTGAATTTTCTTTTTTTTCTTGTGAAATGATTAGTTTAAATGAATTTTTTACCATAAAATAAAAATTTTCTTCTCTTCTTTTCATTACACATAGATAGATAGATAGATAAATAAATTAATATTTTTTTAATCAATAATGACCTTCTTTTTTTTTAATGGGTTACTTTAGCACTGTAGTGCTCAGTGCTTAGAACATTGGTTTGAGACATTTTCTCTGCCTCTTCTTACCCTAAAAAAATAAGGACACCTTTTCATTTTTCTAACCAAAATTACTATATTCTAATTCATTAAAAAATTTAATTCATTAAAATTATTATATTATCATTTTTTAGAAGGAGTTTTAAGACTTTCACTAAGTACTAATAATTTTATTATTTTTTTTAATTTTAATATATATATATTATTTTTATTAAATATTATATAAATTTGAATATAAGTATTATTTTATTTCATTATTTTTATTTCTATATATATTATATTATATTTTTATTGCATAGATTAATATGTAGATCTAGAAATTTCTTTTTTATTTATTTTTAGAATATAGATATATTATACTTACTTTTACTTAAATTGCTTTTACTTAGATATATTTAGTAATTTAGTAGAATTATATATGAATATAATTCTACATGAATTCTAAAAAATATCTTTAAAACATCAAAGAATTTCTTTAGAAGTTAGTCCAGGAAAAGATCCATGACGTATTTTTTTGAAACAAGGCCTTTTATAATGTGATATAAAAACTTCTTTATTTATAAAAGTTTTTCTTATATTTGATCTTAATTCAATAATAAATATTTTTTCAAATCAAATAAATTTTATTCATAGGATTTATTAGAATAAACAAAGCTTGGTTAGGTACCAATTTGGTCAGATTATAGAAAAAAACACAATCTCTTAAAAAAAAGGATATTTTTTATTAGTATATTAGGTTAGATTTATATTTTATTATAAGTATAATTATTATAATATTATTATTATAAATATTATTCTACATTTGCAAATTAAATAGAAATAAAAATCTTATTTTTAATTATTTTCTTAAATTCTTATAAAATTAAATAATTAAAATAATTATAAATGTTTATAAATTTTATAAAAAAATTTATATATAAATATTTGATACTATAAAAATTACTATATTCTATTTATTTTATTGTTATATATTTATTAATATATATTAATATTATTATATTTATATTTAATTTAATTTATTATATTTAATTTATTTTTATTTTCTTTTTTACATTTACATATAGAACTAGAGCAATAGAAAAGATTTTTCCAATAAAATTGGACCCCACCCAATAGAACATTTTCTTTTCCAAGTGAAATCCCCTAATGCATAAAAGAGCGAAAGAGTGCTTTCATTGTTGTGGAATAAGAAGCTTTCATATCTTAAATGCATGTATTTAATTTATTTGAAGTTACTAGAGCAGGATTTATTTTTTGAAAAATAAAATTTTAATTTCTGTTTAATTTCTAAATATAGAATAATATTTATAATAATATTGTAATAATTATAATAAAATATAAAGTAAAATATAAATATACCTATTTGAAATTACTTTTCTTTCAAGAGAATTCGAAGTGCCGAAGTGGGACGAGAATTTTCTTTATATTTCCTCTACTTTTTTGTTAAAATTTTTGTGCTTGGTACCTTTTTATAGTTGACACCTTTTTATATTTCATCGCTATCAGTAATCAAAATTTTTAATTCATATACTTCCTTTTACTTTTATTCGCCTTCATTGCTGCTTGTTTGTAATTATGAAGTTTCAAATTAATTGATGCAATTTATGATCCCCAACACATTGCGTATTAAAATTTTGTGTCCATCTCCATAACAAAAATTTGAACCCCCCTCCCCCCCCCCCAAAAAAAAAAAAAAAAGAGTACAAATTCAGAAGAAGCGATTGGTTTTTCTAATCATGAGAATCAGAATATGTATTGTTTCCTGGTTTTGTTTCTATCAAAATTGTGGGGTGAAGTATCTGCTGCGGCTCTTGCTCAATTTCAATATCCCGCACAAGTTCTTTACCATCCTGTTGATTCTTTCTGTGCAAATTGTTTCCCTTTCAAGCCCCAATTGGTCAATAATTTCTGGTGGGATAACCTATATGTCTAAGCATTACCCAACACAAAAATTTCTACTTGACGGAGAAATGGGGTCTCTTCAGCCACACATCATCGTTGGCTACGAAAGGATTGTTATCAAGATGACATTTGGTTCAGCTCTTCTTTTATTTTATCCTTTTGCTGAAAATTATTCGATTCAGCACGCGGAATTATTTCCTGGAAATGAATATTTTATTATTAAATTAAATTCAATAAAAATATTGAACCAACAGTTAATGATTGGTTAAAAATTATAAATCACTCCATATTTATTTGGGTGCCTATCATACACTTGCGTTGCGCGCGCAAATTGGCGAGTATGACCTTTTCGGACAGACGAAAATTTATTCGGACGAATGTAAGCACAGACGTAATTAGGGCTGTATACTCTCTTCATTTTGTGGAATCATCATCCTTAAAAATTAATTATATCTCGGGGCACCTGTGAATTTGGATTAATTAAAAAAATGATGCTGACGTGGACGGACGATATTGGTTGCGTTCAATTCTCCATCTCTGTCACCCTCGGTTGCTCCCATATCTTAGGGTTCTCTCTGACTTGCGAGCCTTCTCTTCCTCTCATTCCGCACGCTAGCCGGGCGATCAGTGCGCGTCGGGGAATCCAATTTTCGACGAGATTCCCGATCGCGCCCGATCCATTTTTCGGAAAATTTCCTCGGTTCACTTCATCGTGCTACATCCGACTCGATCGACTCTCAGCAATTTACTGATAATTAAGATCTCATCTCTACATCCATTGCAGAAACTACCTCAGTTTTAGAAGAAGATTGTAAAGCTAGGTGAGCTTTTTTGGATTTGGCAGGCATGAAATTGTACTCACAATTACGGGTCCGTTTGGGTGCAAAGAAAATATAACAAAGCATATAAACGACTGAATCTTCCAGAACAATTTTCTACTCTCCATAATAGAATAGGAAAAGTCATTTGAGTCTTTCCAGTCTTTTCCTCTGTATATGAAGAAAAGTTAAAAAGATGAATAAGAGATAACTTTTTGGAGATACATAACTTCTGCACTCTATTTCGAAATTAGGTGACGTAAGTTTGAATTTGCTTTGACTGCAGCGATTGGTCCCAGTTGTATTGATTATCAACCAAAGATGGCGAGTCAAAGCGGTTCGTCCCGAAGGAGTTTGTCGCTGACGAATAATCCTTCGCAGGGAAAGAAGAAATCCTCTGAGAATGGAGGAACTGATTCTGCTGCTGGTCGAAAATCGATATCAGCTTCACGTCCAGCGTGTGTTCAGCTAGCAACTTCTATTTATCACATAATGTTTGATATTTCAGATTGTGGGAATAATAGGCCACTATAAATTAACTACGTCTCTCTTTTTGCTTTAAGTCTGGTTATTTGCTCCTTTTACTATTCAAATTCTTTTTCTTATTTCAATTGGGCAATCCTCCTTTTTGAATTTTATTGTTTTGCTTCTTTTAGTTGGTTCGGTGGAATGGCTACATATAGCCACTACTGAAAGTATTGTGTATTCTATCTATTATAATTAAATACACAAAAAGGATGAAGGAGTCTCTCTTAAATCCAAAACTACTCTTCCCATCTGTGTTTTAGTTTCCATACTCGAACTAATTTGCATTACTTTTTATTGGGTGATTTCTAAAGTCTGCCTCCGTCTTTCTTTCAAGTAATCCTATGGGCATTGTGCTATTATCTTTGAAATATACATTATTATCTTATGGCCATGACTTTCTCAAATGTAATGACACCTTGTTTCTGCTGGAATAGGATCAGCTCATTGACCGGAGAGCGAACAGTAAAATCATTACGTCTTTCAAAGGCCTTAACAATACCTGAAACAACAACAGTGTATGAAGCTTGCCGTCGGATGACTGCCAGGAGAGTTGACGCGCTTTTGCTAACTGATTCTAATGCTTTGCTTTGTGGAATCCTCACAGACAAGGTATAACTTTGAACTCTAATGCTATGTTTGGATGGGGGAGAATGGAGAGGAAGTTAAGGGAAACGCAGTTTATCTCATAATCTTTGTTTTTGGAAGTTCTGATTAAGGAGGGAAGATGTTGGAGGTTTATGCTTATCCGTGTCAAAGCCATCCAACGTCCTCACTACTTCCTTCAATTTGGGAGACTTTAGAGAATTTTCTATACATCTAAATGGGGGGGGGGGGGGTTATCTCTCATTGTCCAATGTATTACCAAGAAAGAATAGATAATTTGGGCATTACCTGGATTTCTTTCTTTCTTTTTTTAGTATGCGTAACTTTCTGTTCTGCATTTTGGCTGAAGGACATAACAACAAGAGTTATTGCCCGCGAGATTAATCTTGAAGAGACACCTGTTTCCAAGGTTATGACAAGGAATCCGGTATTTGTCCTGTCTGACACTCTTGCTGTGGAAGCCCTGCAGAAGATGGTGCAAGGTTGGTAGTATAAAGAGAGGCAGAAACACTTTTCCATGCTAGTTTTTTATTTATATCTTGATTCTTGTCTTTTTGAATACCGGGCTGATATTTGCTTACAGGGAAATTCAGACATTTACCTGTGGTGGAAAATGGAGAAGTTATTGCCTTACTTGACATAGCAAAGTGCTTGTACGATGCTATTGCTCGTATGGAAAGGGCAGCTGAGAAGGGGAGAGCAATTGCGGCAGCAGTTGAAGGTGTTGAAAAACACTGGGGGGCATCTGATTCTGGTTTGTTGGAAATTACTCCTTCTGCATGCTTATCTATTGGTATCTAATTTGTCAGCCTTGCATATGATTGTGTTGAGGTTTCTCAAGGCCACTGACTAATTTCGTTTTATGTTAATTTGTTTATTGTGCAGGTGCGAATTCGTTCATTGAGACTCTTCGGGAGCAGATATTCAAGCCCTCTTTGTCTACAATTATACCCGAGAATCCAAAGTAGGTAATACCTTCTTTGTTGGACTGAAGATTTTGTGTCTGATGTTTGAATTGCATCCTAGTTCTTTCAACGAATGGTGGCACTTTTCAGGTTCTTAACAGTTTCACCAACAGAATCAGTTTTGACTACAGCAAAGAAGATGCTTGAACTTCATGTAAGCTCTGCAGTTGTGACAGTTGATGAAAAACCTCGTGGTATTCTTACGTAAGTTTTAAATACTGAAACTGCAGCTGATATCTTAAACCACACAGCTTTTCATGATTAGCTTCACTTCCACTAATGCCTTTTGAATTTTAAAATAATGTTCGATTTTTAATTTTTTTATTGTGTATTATTAGAATAATTCTGATGGAATATGACTGCATTAATGATTCAGATCAAAAGATATCTTGATGCGGGTAATTGCTCAAAATCTTCCTCCTGATTCAACTCTTGTGGACAAGGTACTCTTCGTTCTTTGAAGAAATTACACTTTTTTTTGTCTTTCCATTTTTGGATTTTGCTACATTTATGAACAGTTATGACCACATTGTTCTAGCTATGTACTAGTTGTTCTTCTTCTTTTTCTTCTTTTTTTTTTTTGGTTTTGTTTTTCCTTTACATCTTTTTAAATATGTACATGGTCTACAGGTCATGACTCCAAATCCTGAATGTGCTTCAATTGATACACCAATTGTTGATGCGCTTCACACTATGCATGATGGGAAATTTTTACATCTTCCTGTGGTAGATAGAGGTAACGTAATGATATATGAGGTAGGGAATAGGTTTATGTGTTGATATGGTTTCTCATTGGATCAGTGATGACAGATGGAACTGTAGTTGCTTCGTTAGATGTGATTCATGTCACTCATGCTGCTGTGGCCACAGTGACTCAGGTGTGTTTTCTTAGACTACTAGGTTTTATATGTAAGGATGGTATTCACACCAAGCAGCTTGGCTCGGCTTAATTCACATGTCATTTATGTTGACTTCAAGTGTTAGGCTTATGAGACATTTGACTAATATATGTGTATCAGCTTCAATCGAATCAACCCTAATTTCATAAAGCCTCTGTTGCAAGAAAAATTTTAACCAAGGCAGAGGTATTTTATCATGTTGGCAGTATTGTTGATGTTGTGTTTTTAACCTGTATTTTAAGCAACTTGGACTCAACAGAGGGTGCTTGAAACCAATTTGAACACTAAAGTGAATGTTGGATGCCATATTGGAAGGGCTGTTAATGTTCTTGTTTAATTTTTGAATATCATGGTACTAACGTTTTGATTTCTTTTGGTAGATTTCTGTGATATTTTCTAACAAATATATGTGATGGTAATCTCATTCTCTTCACTAATCAGGTTGGAAAGACTGCTGGCCTCAACAATGAAGCCGCGAGCTCAATGATGCAAAAATTTTGGGATTCAGCCATGGTCCTAACACCCAATGAAGATGATGATGAGACAAGAAGGTTATACACACTCTTCGATGTTCCTAGGAGTTATATTGCCTATTTTTTCTACGTACTTACCCATTATATCGGACTTTCCAGCAATAATTCCTTGAGATTGGCATCTGAAGCCGGAGAAATAGGGAAATCTCTTCCTTATCTTTCAGCAAGCATGCTGAATTCATTTTCCTTCAAGATACAAGATAAGAAGGGCCGAATGCATAGATTCACATGCGGTATGCTGCCTTCACATGTCAAAACCCAAAGTTTGTGTAACCTGAGTCATTTCTTTTAATCTTGACATCATGTAGACAATTAAACTTTTTCTGTATGATTCTTTTTTTTTTTTTTTGAAGGCTCAGTTAAATATGACTGGATTGCATATCTGCTGTCAATTGATGCTCAAATCCACTTCCTCATTATGATTTCAATTTTGATTCTAGTGACCTATAATGTATAGTGCACTGTATTCTGCGTGCAGTCACAATATTTAGTTAATTCTGTGACTCATTGTTCTTTTTGTTTCTGTGTACCGCTTGCAATTGAAGATGTTAGGAGCTTAACAGAAGTTATAACTTCAATCATTCAAAGAGTCGGTGATGATATTGACCCCAACAATCTGCCCCAAATTCTGGTAATGCTTTAAGATGTGATAGTTGTGCTGTTGAGGTTGAGTTGATTTTTTTTGTTTTTTTTTGGGCTCCCTTTACTCAAGTTGGCCAAATTTTGTTTGTAGTATGAAGATGAAGATCATGATAAAATCGTATTGGCTTCAGATAGTGATCTTGCTGCAGCTGTGGACCATGCAAGGATGGCTGGTTTGAAGGTAATACTGGGCCTGCTTAGTGTTGTGTCCTATGTTGAGTGGATTTTTGTATGGTACAGAGTATAGATCTGTTATGTCCTGTTCAGGGAAATTTTGATTTTGAACAAGATAATCCTTGGATCTTTTTTTTTTCTTTTTTTAATCTGCGATATAGCAGACCTGCAATGTTCATTTTGAGTAGGAAACTTGAACGTAATGATCTTGATTTCTGCAGAATTCGGAATTATTGGAGTTATGGTAATATATTTGCACATATCTATTTGTCTGTATCTGAGAAGTTTACTTATTTTTGTGAATTTTGCAGGGGCTGAAATTGCATTTAGACTACTCGGGAACGCGTAGTCGTAGGAAAGGGTCTGGTTCAGGAAATTTGGATTATGCTCGTTCAGATGCATGGGCCTCAGCATACAGTGCTGTTGCCACAGGAGCTGCAGTTGTTGCTGGCTTAGGCTTATTAGCATACATGAAGCGAGCTTAATGGGAGGAGCAGAAGCTGAGTCGAGTTTGAGTTATAGGAGAGGCTAAACTGAAGTGAGTTGGAAATATTAGGGGCACAGTTTTTGCGCTTGCCTATCTATATTTTTGCAAGTTTGTAGTATTGCGTGTTTATAAACGTTAAATACTAATAGATTAGGCTGCTTATTGCAGTGTCAAATGGGTCATCTAGTTCCTTTGTATATCTCAATCCAAGTTCTGGAGCTTCTTGAACATTGGATATTGTGTACAAGAATAAACCAATGGTCGTAATAAATTTTGTGCATTTTTCTGGCATCAGGGGCTTTTCTTGGACTCATGTTAATTAGACTCTCAAATAAACATTTATATTACCATTAAGGTTAATAATGGTTTTGCATGGTGATAGCCTTTCAGTTATCAATCATGAATTAATCTGCCGCTTTGGGATAGAAGGATTAAAGCATGGGTTCTCTCGAGAATGTTATAACTGTTGTCTTCAAAGAATCTTTTGAAAATGGCCCTTGCTGGATTTAGTAGTCTGGGAATTGTCCCGTTAAAATATGAATACTAAAATTATTTAAATTAAATTGCCATGTGCATACTTAGTAACAGTTTAGAAACAGGCAAAATTTGGGTAACATTGATAGATGTTTGTAATTAGATTCTTGGGTTAAGTCATGGCATTTTGACTGTGTAATATTCCAGTTATTGTGTTATTAATATCTCAGACGGCATCATCTAACGATGCAAAATTGTAGATATCATAGCAAGTCTTTTGCTCGACTTCTTGGACAAATTCCGGTATTCTTTAATTATATTATGTATCTTTAGTTATATTCAATAAATAAAAAATAATTATCAATTTTGTAATGTTTACTATCCTAAATTTGAAAATTCAGTTTTTAATGCGTACAAGTTTCATAATACTAATAAATGAACAATAAAATTAATAATAATTCTTCATTTATCGAGTATGATTAAGCAAATGTAATATTATCGATGTATCCTTTCCTCTCTTAATTTCTCATTCAAATTGGAAAGTGTGAAATGAAGTAAGGTAGGGTTTGGTTCTTAGAATATTTTTAACATTTTCAAAAATATTTGAAGAGAATATTATATTATTATATTTGGTTCAAGGTTTTAAAAAAATGCTTGGAAATATTATATTTTTCAGAATATTTTTTGTCTAACTTTTCTCTAAAATATTCATATGAAGGAAGGTGGAAATCTCATATTTCCATAGGATGGAAATATTATACTAAAATAAAAGGATAAAATTATCCTCACATTTAATTTTTTTTCTTATTTATTACTTTATCAAATAATTTTTAATTTAAATTGAGAAATAATTACCACTTTATTTTTAAAATATTTTTTATTATTAAGAAATATAATAACATTAATTTTTTAATTATGATTTCTTTTCTATTGTTGTTGCTAATATTTAGAAGATTATTTTAATATAATTATATATATATGTATGATTTTTTATTAAAAAATAATACAAGTTTGGAGTTTCTTTTAAAAAAAGGGATATTTATAAATAATAAAATAATAATATTTTTATATTAGAAAGAATTATAATATAAAATTTAATACTAGCATAAAATATAATTATAAAAATGATTTAGCCGTAAAAATTTATAAGTTTATGAAAAGAGAAATACCAAGTATATTTAATATTATGATGATAACTTAAATTACACTCATTTCATTTGAAAAGTGATCTAATAATAATACTAATAATTATAATAATAAAATATAAAATATTAAAATATAATATAATATAACATATAAAAATATAATATATTAAATATTAATATATAATAAAGTGTAAAATATTTTATATATTTTAATAAATTTTTAGATATTAAATATTAAAATTTAATTTATTAGGTATTAAATTTTTTTAATTATTTATGTAGTTTTAAATAAAAATATAATTTATTATATTATATTTTATAATAAAAAAATTTAATAAAGATATTTTTAAGACAATCTCAAGATTTTCAACAATACCAAATATGAATTAAATATAAGAATATCATATTTTTATTTAAATTTTTAAAAATTATATTCTCAGGAATATATATTTTTTTGGGCATATGAAATTTCGTGAATGCCACCTAAATGAAAGCAATTCATTCGGTGACAGAATTGTTGAAGATGGGTGGCTGCAGTGGTATGTTTCAAGTAGGGGTGATCAAACATCGAGTATGATCGGTTAACAACATAATTTAAACTGATCGATTATAATCGATTTCATAAAAATTCCAACCCAAAGCCGATCGATTGGCCATGTCTAATCAATTAAAACCAAAAGTTTCAGTTCTAGTTGGTTAAGCATGGCCATAGTCGGGTAAAAAATTGGGCCAAATTTATTCAAAACATGCTGTCCGAGATTGACATGCTAGGCAGTACTATACAATAGACTGAGAGAGCAAAAAAAACATACACAAACAAACCAAAGGCAGTTCGAAACTGCTAGCCAACACTAAAACCTGGGCACAATAAGATAAAAACTGGGCAAAATTTATTCAAAACCCATGCTGTCTGAAATTGAACCTGCTGGGTAATACTGTGCAATAGAGCAAAAAAAATACATACACAATATCAAACAGGCATGGGAGCAGAGAAAAACCTGCCAGCCAACACTATATAACAAAAAATAAACTCTATAAAATACTAAAACACTGCATCAAACATCACAAGCAAAAAATTATAAAATTTACCCTTCATTGAACATGTCTAGAGTTTAAGTTTTTCATACAAAATATATTATCAGAGTCTAAAACTAATCAATATTCACACTTCACAATTCCTTTTTCCATCCCAAAATCAGCTAGCCTAGCAATTGTCTACCAAAAAATGCTGCCTAGTGTAGTGTCTACCATCCCAAAAAATATTGTTAAGCCATGGTTCCAACTTCCAATTTCCATCTACTTGCCATCCACATTACTGTACTTGTGGATTATGGCAGCAGCTAGCAGGAAACAAATGCTAAAAGCCTAAAAGTCTAAAACCTGTGTGTGCACTTTATATACCTCCTTGCCTAAAGTCGAATAGGCTAGCAACATAAAAAAAATAATGCTAGTCTAGCTGCACTATACAATTATGAACTACTCCCAAGTCCTAACACCAAAAGATATTTTCAAAAGCAAAATATTTGGAAGTTTGCAAGTTTGAACTTGCAACTGGCATATGCTTTTTACACCATTGGTGCCATCTGCCAATTAATTTTGGCACCACTGTTTACTAACTTTGTTCAACCTGCAAGAAAGCAAAAATGAGAAATTGAAATCTGGTTGGATAGAAAAAATAACACTTGAACAGCAAAAAAAAAACTACCTCCTAATCAATAGCCATAGGTTATGATTGTGACCAATTTGCATCTTTGTCTTTGTCTTTGTCTCCAACACCAGCACCACTTTTGCTACCACCAGATTTGTTACCTCCTTCAAGTTCAGCCACTACATCTAAAAAGAAAGACAAAATAATTATAAATTATACTGTGAATTTAAAATAAAAAAGAGGCATAATTTGTAATTACTAATTACGTTTTTCTATCTCTTCATAAGCTTGGAAGTCATCAACCATGTCAATATCTTTAAAATCGAATTTGGTGGGCTTCAACCAATTTTGTGTGCATATTAGTGCCTCTAGTTGTCTTTAGAGAGAGAGTGAGAGCTCTTATAGATGTCCAACACACGACCCCCTGTGCTAAATGTAGATTCAAATGCAACAGGTGGATACCAGAATAGCCAATACATCTTTTGCCATTATGAACAGCACATTGAATCTAGATGCATTCACTTCTCCACCAAGCTAAAACATCAAAATTTTCATCTTCATTCAACACTAACGCTCATTCAAGTACCTATCTACTTCATTCTTTTCCTTAATTGTGTCTTTCTTCTTTAGGTGTGACCTAAAGGCAATACTCCTTACCTTTTGAGCAAAGCTTCCAAGCCTAGGATCCCTAGGATTTGCTGCATCTCCTAACATGGTTTGGTTATCTATTGCATTTCTAGGAGGATGTTCATATTCAGCTGAATACCATTCATACATCCTTACCATGGATGCCTTCACACTCTCAACCATAGTTTTTGCAAGATTTTCTCCATAAATTTCCTCAAAAGACCATTCAATGAATGCCATTTTGTACCTTGGGTCTAGGATATATGCAATAAATATTATTGGGTTTATATTTTCAAGTTTTTCCTAATACTTGTCAAACTTGACCTTCATTTCATTTGCCATAAAGAATAATACAGAATTTGCATTATCTTCACTTGTCCAGTGTTTTATCTCACTTTGCACCAGAGAAACATGATTGTACACAGTATTTGAAGTGACATACAATGAACCAGACAAAGACAAAGTAGCATCATAGAAAATCTTGAGGGATTTTACAAAAAGCCTTCACATTTTCCCAATCTAGATTAGTTGAAGCTGCCCTTCTAGTTTCAGATTCATGAAAGTAAGATGTGAAGTCCCATCATCCTCTTCTAACCTTTCAAATTTTTTTTGAAATTTTTCAGCTGATTGAAGCATTTGGTAGGTTGAATTCCACCTAATGGAAACATCTAGGCACACTAAGGACTTAGAAGTGATATTTTCTACTTGAATTGCCTCTTTGAACTTGGCTAGCCTACTTGGAGATGATCTTACATACCTAATTGCATGCCTTACAAGCAGAAATAGAATCATGGTATTTTTTAAGCCCTTCATTCACAACTAAATTGAGGATATATGCACAACACCGCATGTGCATCATATCCCTATCCAACACCAAATCCTTCCAATTTTTCATCCTCCTTTTCAAGTATGCTATGGCTCCATCATTGGAACTAGCACTGTCAATAGTTATTGTGAACACGCATCTAACCCCCCACTCATTCAAGCAAGATTCAATGCATTTATCAACTGTTTCCCCTTTATGGTTAGGAATAACTTGAAAATTGAGGATACGTTTTTGTAATTTCCATTCATTGTCTATAAAATGTGCAATTAAACACATGTAATTAAGGTTTTGCACTGATGTCCAGCAATCAGTGGTCAAACACACCCTCTCACAATCATTTTTCAATAATGCCCTAAGTTTACCCTTCTCTTGAATATAAATTTTAAGGCAATTCCTAGCTATAGTATGTCTAGAAGGGATATCTAACTTAGGACACAACCTTCTACACATGTGTTTAAAACCAATCCCTTCAACAACCCTAAAGGATTGCTCATCAGACATGACAAAATATGCAATTGCCTTTCTGCACTCTTTCAAGTCAATTGTATGGGGAATGACACCTATTAATTATTTACTAGAAGAACTCCTATTAAATTCTAACAGTTTCTGATTAGGGTCATTGGTAAGGGCATTTAGAGACTTGGGACACTTTGGTATATGGGCAAGCAGGTTAGTAGTACTATGTTCTTTGCTATCACATAAAAATCGAACACCACAATATATGCACTCAGTAGTTGGTTCACTGACCTCTTCATCTGGCACTCTTCTAAATTGCTCCAATGCTAGTGACCTCTTTCTCATTTGAATCTCAGCTTACTTGTTGGCACTAGGCTTTCTTAACATAACCTTCTTCCTCTTTTTAGGGGCTGCAGTTGGAAGCTTTTTGCTTGTATTCTCCAAAGGTTTTTCACTTGGTGTTGGAGGTTGACTTGGTGGCTGACTTGGTAGATCAGCATGTTGTTGACTTGGAGTAGTAGCTACTGCCCCACCAGGGGTAGGTTCATCAAGTTCCACGCGTTAATTGGAACTTACAAAATGAAAAAACAAATGTAAAGTCAAATTTTATAAGCCACATTATGAGTAAAAACTATAAGTAAAACATGTAAAAAAAAACTACAAGTAAACTAGTCAAATAAATTTGAAAAAAGGAAACCATTTAAAAAACTATAAGTAAAACAGTACATAAATCTGAAAAAAAGATAACAACAAATCACATAAAAGGGGAAGCATCAAGGAAGCATACAGTAACAAGCTACATTAATATTTAACAAATAAAACATCCTCATTAGTAAAAAGTCCATGATTTTAAACATATTACTTGTACAAAGCCTTAGTTTGTCTCTTTTATTCGTTCAAAACAAAGGGAAATCTCATATTTTAGGCAATGTATTACCTTTTATTTCTTCTGGCTACAATATTGGTTAAGAAATTTGAACCTAAGAGACTTGATCAAAAGCTAGTAGTTTGAGACAACATATTCTACATCTCACAGCAAATCAGAAACTTGGACTCCATAGATAAAAATTATTTACTATTCATAGGACTAAACTTGCTACAATCTAATCTAATTTAATAGCTTATAAAAATATATGAAAGAAAATTTCATGTGGTATTTTTTAAAAAAAGCATGAAAAAAAAAGAAAAAATAATATGATTCTGGGTTGAGATCCCAAATTTTTATCCTAGGCTTTTGCATAATGGGTGCCCTTTCTTTCCATATATTAATTCAATGTTTCCAACTTGATTTTTTTAATGGAATTCTAGACAAATATATACTCTTGTCTCAAATCCTAAGCAATGGTGGGTGAACAAGCAAAAAAATGTCTAACTCCATAATCTTAAATTTAAGAAGGTAAGTGATGAATACTAAGCTATATACCATCAGATCCATGTACAAACACATAGTAAAATAAATAGAATACTATTATTCTTATAAAATTGATTAGATTATATAATATTTTATTTTATAAGTTTCTAAAGGACATTATTTTACTATTAATCTTTTTTATAAAATAGGATATAGTATTTATATATAATGATTGATGATAGTACTTTCTATTGTACTCTCATTTAATATTGGATAAATAAAATATTTATTATTATTATTTTAATATTTTATAATTATAAATACATGTAAATAAATGGAAGATATTTTTTATTAAACAAACAGACTAAAGTATAATGTGTATTTTTGTATTGGTTAGTTTTATGTAAAATCAAAAATCAATTAGCAATCAGTAGGTCAACCAACATTATTGAAAGAAAAAGAACCTATCAGTAATTTCTAATATATTGGTCAGTCAATGACAAGCATTCCTGATATAATAGAATTTTGTATGAATTCAAGTTTGCTAAAAATGAAAAAAAAGTTCTACAATCTGATCAATAATCTAGACTTAGAAAGAAACATATAGAATCAAATAGAACATCCATAGACAAGGAGTATCTCAGACTGAAAATACTATTAAATAAAATGAAAATATAGATGATGCTTATCATAATTATACGTGAAATAAGGGTACACAACACAATTAAAATGATCACAAATTTAAAGGAAAAGTAAGGTTTATAATATTCAAATGAAGAGAACTCAATATTAAAGAAAGCAATTAACTAAGGCTTCGGTATCACCCAGCTAACAGAACATGTTATTTGAACCAAGGCAAGAAAAAGAAGTACTATAAACAGCTAAACATGTATGAACTAAACATAGCTGTCATCTTGAGAATGTGGATATAGTCAAGGAAATCACAGTAAACAACTATACATGTATGAACTCAGACACAACCAACGAATAACCCATATTCAAAGACAAATAGAAAGTCATCATTAACAGAGGTGAACAACACAGAGACAAACCCAATGCCTCGAAGCATCCTAAACCCTAAAATATTCGACCAAAATGCAAAGATTAAACAATGAAAAGGAGGCAATATCCACTTATGAACTCGCACAAATCATAAATGAAATCATAGATTACAAAATCCTAAACAACAAATAGAAGAAATCCAAAGATACAAAGATGCAAAGGATGAAATCGAGATTTAAAATTAACAAATAAAACTCGAATAAGACTCGTATAGGATTAGAAAATACCTTGAACTGGACTTTCAGAGACTTGCACTTCGCACTTCACAAGCTTCCTTCCCATCTCGATCTGAGGCAATGCTTGCTGGTGTGATGGTAAAACAGATTGGTAATTTGGTGCCAAGAAACTTAAGAATGAGAGAATATCCGATGGAGCAGTAAGGACCGATAGTGATACAGTCACAAGTGGCGGAGGGAGGTTCTAGGGTTTTTTCTAGTGGAAGAGGGAGTGTGAGGATGAGAGATCGAGAATGAGGCTGACTGGGTGAGTACGTGACAGGGTATGGGTCACTGGGTGGGACTTGTGGCGTGGGGAGGGCTAGAAACGGCGTTGTTCGAATTTTTTAGCTGTTAGGAAGGGGAGGGCTAGAAACGGTGCCGTTCGAAATTTTCAACTAAACTCCTAATTTTCAAGTTATTTCGATTTTACACGGTTAATAATTATAAAACCGCCTTTGATCGAATTACAAAAATTTCATTTTAATTCCTTCGAATTCAACTGTTAATGTAAATTTAACCGACCTTAACCGATAAAATTCGAGTTCGAGCGGTCAGTTAGGGTCAAGTTAACTTTTCTTGATCAGCCCTAGTTTCAAGCATTATCTTCTTCTAGTGGATTGACCCAAGTTCTGTGAGATTCAAAATGAAAATTTTCAGAAGTAGAAGAACCCCACATTATTCCTGCTTCATTTGAGAACTTGTAATAACTTTTCAAAGGTTCGAAATTATACAAGTGAAAAACTGGAAAGGTAAAATTCCATTGACGTTAAAAAAAAATCCATTGACATGTTTGAGAGAGAGATGGAGATGAGTGCTAAACATGACAAAAAAAAAAGAGAAAAAGTAAAATAGTGTCAGATATTACTGGCACATTTAAAGACATTAATAATATAATTATTGATGAGTTAGGAAAACAAAGTCTAAATGTCATAATGACAAAGACTAGAGGGGACAAAGGACTAGGTTGGATTGGGATTGGATTAAAAATAAACGGATTATTATCGACATATTTATTTATTTAAAATTTTTATAATTTAATAAAAAAATTTAAATAAATTATAAATAACTTATGATCTATAAATATATAATTAACTTAATTCATCTATTTATTTATTAAATTATTATTTTATATCTTATTAATTTTATTAATATTATTTTCTCAGCATTGTTATATTTATTACTATTATTTTAAAATAAATTTATATTATTAGAAATTTTAAACTATATTCCTATTGTATGTTCTAAAATTATAAATTTTCTTTTCCTTTGGGGATATAAATAGTCATTTTCAATATTATTCCTAAAATAAAAATTTATAAAAGTAAATATAGTTGACCAAGTATCTTAACATTAGCATGTATTAAATAAAACTTATTTGATTCAAAGTTGATATTACAAGAAAAAATAAAAAAAATTCAAAAGAGTAAAGAAAAAAATTATTCAAATTTTCTTTTACGTTAATTAATTAAAATCTACCTATTAAATTATATTTGAATGTATCATAGTATAGCTTTCAACAAAAATCATATATTCATATTTTATAAATGTATAAAGCATTCAAATATCTTTACATAATTTTGAAATATTGATGTAAATAGTCATTGCAAGAATTATATATAGCTCACATGTTAGAATAACCCTTTAATTAAAAATAATAATATTTGAGATTTCTTTTGAGGTTTTTTAAAAATTAATTAGTACCATTAAATTTATTTTTAAATTTAATTTTTATAGAATATTAAATGTGATTAATACAAATTGCTACATTTACTTTTTTTATATATGAATCAATAATATCGCACATATAAAATATTATAATAGTTTATTTAATATATCCAATTTAAAGATATTTAAATTTACACATAATTATTAAGATATATTTTATTATGAATAAATTAACAAAATATTTTAATATAATATTCTTTTATTTATAATATTAATTTATATAACATAGAAATTAATTTCTTTTATTTATATATATAAATAGGATATACAATTATCTATGTTCACGTTGTCAACTCTGACAAATATTAACAAAACTTTGCCTCAATTTTATCATGCTAGGTGCCCAATGGGTAAGATTATTTTTCTTATTATGGACGGAAGAGATAGAGATTAAAATAAGGTGTCACCGCTGACTAGTATGGTGGTTTGAATTGTACATCAGGATAGAGCCCGTTGAATCATGAAAACAGGATGGGGTCCATTTGGCCCATTTCTGTGGATCTCGTGATCTGCCACCACCGATAGCACCACCTATGGTGGTTGTAAAAGCGGACAATATACTCCACACTGTCTCAAATTCCATGGTCGTACAGTCGCTGCACAATTGATACATTTCGGTGCTTCTGAGTTGTCTGGGATTGAAGCTTTGGAATGTCGAAACCGAGGATCCAAATAAATAGTGATGCGTGAAGTGACAAAATTGATAATTTTATTTATTAAATTATAAAATATTTATGAAATAATATTTAAATTATATAAAATTATAATTTATTTGCAAATAATATTTTATATAAATAATTTCATTTATTCGTATAAATTTATATTAATAATTTTGTTTCTGAATTTTAAATTATTGTACAGAGAAATAAAATTATCAATACAAATTATTATTCAAATATAAAATTATAATTTTATATGATTTAAAAATTATTTTGTTAACACTTTATCATTTTATAGAACAATTTATTAATTTTATCTTAGATGTTCACGTGCATCCCTTTTGCATGTACAATTCCCCCAAAATCATCTAAAAGGATGATAGTAACATCAATTTTAGTAATTCCTTTAATATATGAAAAAACTAACATAATTGTATCAATTCAGTCCTGTGATATGATTTCTATAATAGGAGGGGAAAATGGAAAAAAAACCTTTTTCCTTTTGATTTTTCAAGTTTATCCATCGTTCCATGGTGGTAAGCCTTAAAATATAGCGTCCACATTGGTCTTTTGGACTGCCAACCCAGTGGAAATCGTCTTCCCTCCTCACGAGAAAAACAGCGGCCTTAAAAAGGACAAGAAAGATAACAGAATTTTCCTAAAAAAACAAATGTTAGATGGCCGCCACGCCAGAGATTCATGTCACTCGAATTCCTGAAAATTTATGCTTTAAACACGTCAAGGTTTGTTCCTTCCGTCTTGTGAAGTTTAACACCAAACCATGGGGAAGTCTACCAATTAAGTACTGTTAACAAATATTTGTAGGTTAAAAGCATTTTTTTTCAAAAATTATATGTTTTATTTAAACTCATTTTCAATTCAATATAGAATTTTAAAAGCATATAAAATTTTAAAATATATATATAATTTCTTAAAAAAATTGTATTTCTATTGTTATTAGGTGATTTTTTTAATTATAATCTTACATTATATTTGAATAAGGCACTTAGAGGGAGGAATGTAATTTTTTTGAGGCATTTGAAATATACGAATCCAAAATTTTGATTTACGGGCATTTTAATCAGGCAATTCAACAAGGAATTTACACTTCCACCAATTAAGTGGAATTTGAAATGTTGTTTATCAAGTATTTGGCCTAGACACTCCGACTTAGCGTACAAACATCTCATAAAAGTTGTAGTTAATTGTTGATAAGTGAGTTTAAGGTGCCATGTGGTTTTGGAACTGCTTATGTCCTAAAATAATGTGTAATAGATCTGCAGTACTTCATCTCAGCTGCAAGTTTAAATAAATAATTTTAGATGGTTGTGAAAAATTATGCATGAAGATATTAAGTTTGGAAAATCATAGTTTGGGCCCAAAAAGTGAAATTTGTGCTGCATATTATTAGTGAGGGAATAAGATGTGTAAGATTTCATTCCATCATAGATTTTAACACACTAAAAATATAAAATTTGGTATTAAGCACGTTAGTCGCATAATTTAATAAATTAAAATATTAACAAAAATATAAATATAAAGTTTATGAAAATATTAATATTTTCTTGGCTTTTAAGGTTATGTAAATTTTTATTAAAAAATGAGTAATATTATAAAAAGTTCTACTTTCTAATGTTGCATTTAGTACAATGAAATGGAAAGAAATGAAATGAAATAATTATTTCATAATTAAATTTGGTATATCTAAGAATTAAATAGGTATTCTATTTTATAATTATATTTAATATAATAAATATTGTAAGAATGAAATAAAAAAGAGATGTCAAAGACAATAATGTCCTTAAAAATAAAAAAAAACATAAAATTGAAATATGATATTGTCATTTTTATTTACTATAATTTTTTTATAATTGAAAATAAAAAATCATAATTATCAATATTATAATTAACAAAAAATTTTACAATAAAAATATAAAAATTAATTTATCAAATTTCTATATTAAATAATTTTTTTGAAAAAATAAAAATACATAAATTTTTAATTTTATTATTAAAAATATAATTACTAGAATATTTTCATTCTCAATGTTCATTCCCAAGAAAATGAGCATTGTCATTCTATAGTATCTATCAAATAAACTTTTTCCATTCCTTTTTATTATATTTCATTCTATTTCATCGTACTAAACATGCTACAAGAAAGTTAAGGATTTTATCATTAAATTGCCTTTTTTTCAAATATCAAAGCGAGTAAATTAAAATTAAAAATTTATATTTTAATGCATTAAATGTATTCCAATAGTAAAAATACTCAATCTCTTAAAAAATAAAACTCTCTATAGTATTTCCCTCAAAAAATAGAAAATTTTTATCAACAAAGGTTTTTCTTTTCATTTGTAACATGCAAAGTATATATAAAGTAAACAATTTTTTTTGCTAACATTTTACTAGTATAGTGACATTTGATATTATCTTAATGTGTATATTAAGTAGATTATCATTCCTAGTATTATGAAAAAAATTAAAAAATATTTTTATAAAATTACACCTTTAATATAAATATTTAAAATTTTAAAATATTTTCAAATACATATTAGAATATTATCTTATGAATTATCTTGAAGGAATTATTATTTTTAATCAATCTCATTAATTTAAGTTGTATTTTTGCTAAAATTTATAAGATTATAACATTAAAATGACAAAATTAGTATAAAAAAATGGAATTAATATCTGTAAAACTACCAAGATAATGTAAAGAGAAGTCATAATATGAAAAATAGTCAATTTGAAGCCAAAATTTTTTCTTAACTTCACACTTGGCATGAAAGAGACTAAACTTCAATTATTTTGTATGATTTATTAATTATTATTTTGTATTAAAAATAAATCAATAGTATTTATCTTAAAACTTTGACAAATTCTTTAAGGATGACAATATATTTAATATGACATAAAAACATTTGAATTTTTGTACTTTAATTGTTTATATTATAAATAAAATATATAATTAATTAATTTAATTAATAAAATTTATTACTATTTTAAAATTAATTAAATTATGTTTATTAATTTATTTGTATGAATTTATACAACTAAAAAATATACATTATTAATTTTTTTCTCATCTTATACAATCGTAAAGGATAACTCAATTGTTTGCTGACGAAGATCTCGGCCGAAAACAATATTTCGTACTTATCTTAGTTTGTTAAATGTGAGTCACACCACAATTCTGCCCAAATCATTTTGACTAATATAAAATTATTTCATGTTACTTGTAATTATACGTGGCAAATCATAAGTTTGTGATGTGCCCTTAGTTCCCAAACCCCAACCTTTCCAAAGATATCGTACTCATCACTATTTGATAACTGATTAGATATTTTGAATCCTTAGAAATATTTGTCATATAATAATTATTTGAATTATAATAATTACGCATTCAATAGTAAAAAAGAATAATAGGGGTGCATGTGAGTTAAAGGTTGCCTATTGAATTTTTTTTCTTTTCACATAGAATTATGCATAAGTTGTTGATGTAGAATATAGTCATTGGAGGCTTTATTTCAAGAATGAAAAATATATTTTATTCCGGATTTTATACACATTTTCTTAGGGAAGTTATGTAAATAAGTTTTAATGATATAAAAATTAAATGTATTAATAGAGAATAATTTAATTAAAGGAGCATTTAAATTATATCAATTATTAACATTGTAATAAAATGATCCTTTTTTTAATAGATTATCATGTGAAATACATGTTACAAAATTTGCTATGTTGATTATATTTTTGATCACCTATTATTTTATAAGAGACAAGTGCTAATAATAGCTTATCACAAACATATATTATCCAAACAAGTTATTTTATAAATGAAAGAAATTAAAATGAAATCATCCGAAATTCTTATATTTTAAATACTTCGAAATTTAGGAATGCTTCATCTAAATATAGCCTTAGCAACGTGAACAAACAAACAAACAATATATATATATATATATTTGGTGATCCCCACAATATTAAAAGTTGGGTTGATGTTAAATCTGTCTATAAATCGGGCGACTCATTTTACTTAACAAGCCTAATTCTAAAAAATATAAAATTTGAGTATTCTTTTTAAAAATTAAATATTAATTTAATTTCTTTATACTCTAATTAATATTCAAGTTTGGTTTGAGAAATGATTATATGAATCGACTCAATCTAATATGATCTAATTATATAAATTATTTTTATAAATATAAATATATATTACAAATAATAATCACATTTAATTACTTTTGAGGAAAAACATTTAATTTAATATAATTAAACATTTAATATACCCAATATTCTATTATATATTTAAATGTACATTTTTATATAAAAAATTATTATTTAAAAAATATTAAAAATAAAAGTAATTAAAATTTTTAACCAAGCCTCGACCCTTGTATAATTTTAATTAGATTAGGTCAATCCAATTTTTTTTTTAAATTAATGGGTTAGGCTTGAACCAATATTTTCCGCATTTATATGCATAAAATGGACAACCAATTGAACCCATAAATACCACTACTTAGTCATAGTTCAATTGGAATTCCATCTAAATATATATTTTAGGGGAAATATACGTTTCTCTCCTTGAGTTTAATTGAATAATAAAAGTGGTACTTATATTATAAATTCTTGCACTAATTTCTCATAAACTTTTGAAAAAAAAGGTGAAAATATTAAATATATGATTAGAAATAGCAATTACAAATTTATATTTAATAAAAAATATGGTTTAAAAACAACTTGTCGTATAAATTTTGAGTACAAATTTTGAATTTACTTGCATCATTTTAGGATTTGCAAAATAATTAATACTCTCTTAATTTTACATATGATTAGGATATATTATTTTATGATCATATTTGTCCTATTTACTTTAGATCACAACATCAACAATACAGGCCCTTACTTTCGCACTCAAGTTATTGCATTACATTTATTTGATCAAAGACTCATGCTATTTACATAAAATTATTATTTATTTTTAAATTGAAAATTTTAGGATGCATTTTTGATAAAGTGATGCATTGATGCACTATGAAATCTATGAATTTGATTTATTGCCTTCTTTAATTAGGATGCAAGGAATCATAATCAAATAAAGAGCTAAAAATTTCATGCAATAACCCTTAAATATTATTATCTTGACTATTAAAAAAAATGGAATATCAAGAAAATTTACTAAATATATTCCTCTAAATCCGAAGCCTTGAAGCTTCTCACTTTGAAACAATGGAAGCATTTTCTTCTTCTAAAATAACACAACAAACATGGGAGCTTGAAAGCAATATTATCTCAACGGACACTTCCACCAGCATTGCTGATTCAGCTTCTGACGCTATCTTCTACTACGGTGAAGCCGTGTAAAATGCCTTCCAAATGAAGAAGCCATGGACAAGTGATCTCCATTACTTCAAGCATGTTAAGATCTTCGCACTCACTTTGTTAAATATGGTTGTTTAAGCTCGCTTTGATGGCATCATTAAGGTCATAAGTCTCATGCAAGGCAAGACTAATGATAATGCCATCATAATTATGGATGCTTTTGCTTTGCTTGTTGAAGGCCTTACTAAGTACTTTTATTGTGCATTTCAAACAAATTGAGCAATTACTAAAACGATACTAGTTATTAAAGTCCCATGCATTAGTCATTTCATTCACAATTACGAATGGGGCTCGACTTCCTCCTTTATTGGTTGTTAATCCTCTCTAAGTAGCCCTTACTATCATTGGTGACACTGGACTCCTTTTCCTTGTTTGACTTCCTTTATGAAATAGGATACTCTTTTGGAATGTTGCACAAGTGCGATATGTGATTCACAGGATATGACAATTTTCTAAAATAATTAGGATAAGATACATTTAGGATATATTAAAAATAAATAAATTCTATATAAAAATATTAAATTTAAACAACTAAAAGATACATTATCATTAAATATCACTAAAATAATTACATTGTTATGTTTTTCTCGTCAAATATATTTTAATGTCATCCATTAATGCACCAAAAAATAAACCCTTACTGTTAATTATCAATGCATACAACTTGTTGCAGCATATCTATCAATTTTATCAGTAAAAACATAATTATTTTCAGTTGCTACCCTTTTTACTATGTATTTGTGGTTAGAAAGGCATAATAAAAAAATTCAATAACCATAATGTCAAGTATCCCTACTATAAATAAAAAGAGCCATATATATATATATATATATCATGGCTTACTATTAATAGCAACATTATCAATTTTATCTTCTCATTGACCATCATCTACAAAAAGTATTACTTTCATGTTTGGTTCATCAAGAGACAAATCTGCCACTTGAAAAAATCCAAATGGATCATCAATTGGAGGCCATGAATCTCTATCAATATCCTAATTTTTTGTTTCTCCATGTGAATAAGCTTCACTTTTTCTAGATAAAAGTCAAAGATCGATATGGACATATACTAAATCTTCTACTCTTTTTGGATTCATCTTGTTTCTTTTCATAGAATAAATGAATGAATAAGTGCTCTAATTTCTCTCACAACAAGATGAAGAACAAGGTTGTACAAAAAGCTTCAAGACTAGTTTTTGAAATAAAGATGCAGAAGATCCATGCGTCACCCACAAAGACTTGGGATCTAATTACCACTTATTTTCAATAGAATAAAAAAAGCCAAAATCTTTAGTATAAGAAAAGAATCTAGTGAACTTCAAAGAAGCAATTTTTCTATCTTCAGAATTTGAAAAATATCTTTTCAAACATATATTTCTCTCCTTAGAAACCTCTTGATCTTAATGAAGAGCCATTCTATTTAGTGCTTTCTTGAGCCACTCATCACTATAATACCTATATAAGTTGAAAAAAAATAAAAAATATGTCATAAATTATATAAATCATACACTGCACTGTACTACACATAAGTCATAATTGGAAATTCATGTAGTATACCTTGGGTTTAATAAGTAAGCCATATAATAGAGTGGGATGGAACTCTTTATCCTTCTATCAATAAAAATTGTATAAACTACTTTATAAAAGGATGATATCTCATTTTCTTCCTTTTCTTCATGCATATAAATGACAGCTTTCACTTTTTCTATCATAATGTCCCACATATTATACACTAAGTGTAAAGTAGGTTAATCAATATCACATAATTTAAGCACCTCATATATAGGCTCAATAAATGTAAAGATATAATCAATTTTATCCCACCATTAGTCATTTAAAATGAAATCTTTAATAGCTTGAGCTTTCCTAACATCATCCTCCCTATAATTCCATTGGTCACTAATGACCATATTTTGTAAATTGTACTTTAAAAGTATAAATTTTCTAAGCATCAATATAATTGATGCAAAGCATGTTTTAGCAATAGAAAGTAATTTTAAGGAGAAAAATTCATTGAAGATTGCCAATTTCATTGAATAATTCATGATAAAAATTTTAATAAAAAACACATTATCAATTATTTTAGTAATCCAGTGACATCTAGCATGAACAATCTCATTTCTTTCAATAGTTTTGGCTACACATATGTTCTTTAATGTAAGATTAAGTGTATGAACTACACATAAAATCCAAAACATGTGTGGAAAATTAATCTCAATTACAATCCTGCTGCCTTACAAATAGAGGCATTGTCAGTTATTTGATACCTTACATCATTGACTAAATTTCTAATTAGGCTAGTTATATAATGCTTATCTTTGTATTCCTTAGAACCATCTATTGTCTTTAAAAAAATAAGACCCCCTCCACTTACAATTATAAAATTAGTTAAGGTCTTGTTATAGTAAAGTTGTTTTAAGAACATTATATCCAGAAAGGATGAAATCACTTAAATTATTACTTACAGCGAAGCGATATGAAAAGACATAATAGGTGTTTCTAGCTAAGTTAAAGGTATGCTAGCACTATAAAACAATCTAGCAATAACTTCTCTTGAATGATTTCCATCCTCCATATTGAATTCACTTACTATAGGGTTAAATTTCCTTTTTATTTATGTAAGTTCTTAGGGTTTATTTTCAATAGGCAGTGGCACATTTTTTCTTTTTACTCTACTTTTATCTTATTGAGAAATTATTTTTAATTTAGCTAAATATTTTGCATTAATTTTAGAACATACTAAAACTCTAATACCACTAATTTTAAACGAGTGAGATTTCACTTTAGAATATGATCTAGTCATTTCCTTATGAAAAAAATTACATGCCTATAGTTTATTTCCTCTCCCACTTAGTTTTTTTATTATTTGCTAATACTATCATATAAGACCAAAGAGGAGCATTATCATTAGATATTTCAAAAAAGCAAACTTACTTATTTTAAGGCTAATAGAACTTCCATCACTATCAATATTGCTCATTCTGTTTCTTTCCAAAAATTTCAATCTTTACCATTATTGATTGGATGCTAAGAGTTGCACCAACCTTACCTTTTCAATTTTGTTGCAAAAATGCTACTAATGATTGGACAAAGGAATTGCAGAAAGAGTAAAACATTATACAATTATTTTTGTAATAGAAAGTTAGGGATTTTATATTATTTTTTAGTTCTGTTTGTGTTTTAAAGGCAACAAAATTTTTTTTCTGGTTCTGTTTGTAATTTTATGTTATCAATGATAAATAAGCAGCAAAACATTACATTTAGAAAAAAGAAAAAAAATAAATATTTAGTTAAATGGTGCATATCAGTTGGTCAATTGCCATAATCAATAATAATTAATCTCATTAGTTACATTACTAACAAGATGCCCTTATCTACCCTATTGCCATTAACACCAAGTTACCTAAATTCAAAGATAACTAAGTCCAATTGCTATAAAAGCATGATTAAGAGTATTGCCACCGAGACTAAAATTAAGACTATAATTAAACTTAATAGCAAGGACCACAACCACATATGTAATCGGCATTCCCATTGAAAAACATTGCACAAAAGTACATGATACCACATTCCTATCCCCTATACTTACAATAAAAGCATAAAAAACAAGAGCTAGGTAAAAAGTTAGCACCGACATCATGAGCCAAATTTGGAGGATTGCATTCCACAATTTAACTTATTGAATTTACCAGTAGAACTAGAATTCACCTATGTTTTAAACTATGTTTAACGGTTGCAAATCTTTTAGAATGGAACTTTGATCAAACACCAATTGTTATGGCATTGGAAACATGGGCTTGAACTTCCAAAAGATTCAAGCACAAGCTGATCAAATGGGGTTTCAACTAGCATAAATAGTATTTTATCTAGAGGAGTGGATTGAGATATAGTGATAAAGATGTAAAACTATAAGTCGAAGTTATGTTCAAGCGCATTCAAGCGGCACCTAAATTTTATAAATTAAAAAAATTAAAGGATACTTTTAGGGTGTATATTTAGGTGAATCATATTTGCACCGACGTCAAACAGGTGTATTGTTGGTTTACAACCAAAAATCCCTCACTTGTGCATAAGAAGTTGTTGATATATGTTGGAGTAAAAGAGAAAAGTGAGTAAAAAATTTATTATCCCTTTATCCTATCAAATTCGAATTGTGCCACCATCTATATTGGTTGAAATAATTTTATATTTTTAAAATTATTTCCTTAACACAAGGAATAAAAAAATAATTTAATATCAGTTGAAATAGAACCAACGATTGGTGCATATTAATGACAAAAAATGATGTTAATATGCCATCTATCGTTTAAATGTGACTTATATCAGGTGGTAGATCCTATTGGGTTTAAGGTGGGCCAATTTGTGTGAAATTTTAGAATTTAAAAATTCTTAGGGACAATTGTAAATTTTTTCCTTATTATAATTATTAAATCTCAAAGTTAGTTAACCACCAAATGGGGAGTAATATAGGCAATTGATGAAGTGAAACAGTGTTGCCTCAATAAAGCCTGGAAGATACTTTTTTCTTAATTTTATTGTGTAAATTATATCATAACCACAATTCATATGTTTATATTGGAGTTTTATGAATCAAACATTGTTACCTGTCTATCTAGATTTATGTTTTATTTTTTTTATGACATGTTAATTTTGTGTAAAGACCTTGAAAATAACTCCATAAAGCCCTCTAGTTATGGTATAAATGAAATTCTTTGTTAAAAATGTATAAATTAGTTATTGTTAAATTTTACACTTATGCTATATAAATTTTAATAAGGCAAATATGGTGAAAGAGGAAGGAAGAAGGAGAGAGAGAAGATAAAGTTTTTATTATTATTTTAATTGTAAATTTTATAATTGTATTTTATTTTATTTTTTACAAAATTTAATAGAGTTTAACCCAAAATTTTAAAATTTATATATTATATTTGTCATTTAAGTAATCCTTTAGGTGATATTTGATTTGCAGCATATTTTCTATATTACTGAGAATATTTTTAAATTAATATTCTTTCAAAATATTCCTATAGTAGAAAGTGGGTGTTCTATATTTTTATGATATGGTCATATTTAATTAATATAAAAAATTACTCTACTCACCCTATAACTCATTACAATTAATTACTTCTCACTTTTACATATTGTCAGTAATTATTACTTATTGTCATCCATTATTAAAGGCCACTGTTGGCCTTCACCCATTTTTTATCAGTCACCATATATCGTTAATAATCACCTTTTATCATTATTAGTAATTATTATTTACCATTGTCAACCACTATATATTGTTGGTAACCACTACCCATTATCATTTATCGATGATGGCTTTCATTGATCACTATCCATTTTCACTGATTATTATTAGTTACCACATATTACTAGTTACTACTGTTTACCAACACTTATGACTAATGACCACTATTCATTGTTGCTTGTTGTTAGTGGCTATTATCAACCATCACTCATTAATTATTATTAGCCACTATCTACCACTGGTGACTAGTAACTAGTGTTTACCACTATCTATTGTCAATTACCATTGCCTACCACCACCACCACCAATTATCGATAATTATAACTGATCATTATTTGTTGTTAGTGACTACTATCAACCATTATCTATTATCAATTATTATTGTTAGTCACCATCTATTATTGATGACTACCATAAACCATCACCTTTTATTAATAGCCACCATCAACCACTACTTATTATGAATAACTACGATTAGTCACCACCTATCCCCTATGACTACTACAAGCCATTATTCAATATTTCTAATGATCACCATTATTAGTGATCATTATTCACTACTACTATCACCATTATTAATTATTAGTGATCATTATTAATTATTAAAAACTACTAATATCCACTTAATTTTTATTGAAAATATTTTTTATGATTAAATAATATTTTTAAAATATTTAAATTAATTAAAATATAATAATATAATATTTAGAGGAATATTTCTAATTGAATTAAATATGAGAATATCATATCTTCAAGAATTAAATTCTTAAGAATATTAGGATTCCCAAAAATATTTAATTTAATAAATCAAATGCAACCTAACTTCAAGGAATAACAAGTATTTTTCCTAGTCTAATATGCTATTTTTCTACCATAGTAATAGTGGGTATGTGACTTATTAACGCAAGATGCTAAAAACACATAAAATATAAGGTCCACTCATTTATTATTTTTAAAAATAATTTTCTAGTTTTATTTTTATTTATTTTAAAATAGTAGAACCTATTTTCATAATTTGTTTTTGAAGATTATTATCTAAGTTAAAAATAAAAAAGTAGAAACAAAATTTATTCTCTTATTTTTTATGCTAATTTTGTGATTATATTAAATATTTTTTTATTTACAATACTGAATGCCTCTAATATTTATTTTCTTTCAATCAGAAAATAATTTTTCAAAATAAAAAATTAATTTTTTAAAAAATTCTTAGAAATTTTTTTAAAAAATATAAAAATAAAAATATATTTAAACATACTCATATTTTGCCTTTGCCACATATGATCACATGAAATCATTTTTTTTACTAACAAAAATAAGAGCTATGATAAAATTTATTATATTATATTTATACTATTTAGTAATATTAAAATTTTAACTTATTAATAATTTTTTAAAATAAAATTAAAATATATTATATTATATTTATATTACTTAGTGATATCAATGCCTAAGTTGTAAATAATGTTAATGAACAAAAATGAAAAAAATGAAAAACGTGACAAAATAAAAAGAAACTCAAATGATGTTTGAGTTGCAAATTCTTGACAAAATCTTAATTGATGCATATTTACTTTAAAATATAGCATTTGAAAATTAATATCAAGAAAATGTTAAAAAATTGTAGATAAATAAATTTTATTTTATGTTTTAAATATTTCTCTATTTTTAACGAAGAAATAATATGTAATGTAATAAATAAAAAATATATATTATAAAAGTTTTGAAATTTAATTTATTATATTTATTTTATAATCATACATGACCTTAAATTACTTAAAATATTTTTATTAAGTACTTTTATTAAAAATTATATTATTAGATAATTAAATTAAATATTTATACCATTTAAAATATTTTTAAAAAATATATATTATATTACATATAATATTTAGTAATATTAGCATCTAAATTGTAAAAAATAGAAGTGAAAATAAAAATAGGAAAAACAACATAAAGAGGGAAATAAAAAGGAGTGGAACAATATGTGAAGTATAAAGTAATAAGAATTAAAAATTGAACATATATTTAAGTAATTAAATTAAATAAATATTTAATTTATTTAAAATATTTACATAATAAATAAATATTTTATATTACCTTTATACTACAAAACGATATTACCCATAAATAATAGGAGTGATTAAAAAATATAATAAAATGGATAAAAGAAATAGAAATACTAAATGAATTATAAAATTGTTATAAAATCTCAAATGTTGTGTATTTGATTTGAAATAAAATACTTAAAAATTAATATAAAAATATTAAAAAATTGAATAAAAATTTTGATTTTAATTTTTAAATATTTTTATAATAAATATAATATTTAATTACTTGATTCAAATAATATTATCATATTAATATTTTTTCTAAAAATATTTTATAATAAAAATAAAATATATTGTATTATATCAATACTATCTAAAATATTGTGTTATATTTTTATAACTTATTTAAAATAGTATATATAATTCAGTAAATTAATTAAATTAAATTTTTAGCTTATTGAAAATATTTTATAATGATAAAATAGAAATATAATATTTTAATGAATTATAAATTAAAAATTAATAAAATAAATAGAAAGACTGAAAATAGTGCATTAATTGTAAAATAAATTTAAAATTAAAATTATAAAAAATAAAGAAAACAAAATCTTAAATTAAAAATTATATATAAGTCAGTTGACATCTGATATAGTGACATTGAAGTTGCCTTAGGGACCTCATTTTCTTGGCGTCGTGAATTGGAATCTTGCAGTGCTATTTAAAAAAAAAAACAATTATACAAGGCGTAGAGCAGCTGCACGTGAAAAAAGATGAGAGATGGAGATAAAAAACAAAAAAGGGAGAAAGTGAGCGGGACGGGAAGAGGTGCAAGGGTGAGGTGAAATGTGTTCTTTTATAAGAGGCAGGGTAAATTTTTGAAGCGCAGGGGATAAGGGAAGGGAGCCAAGGGATTTCTGCTCTCCGTTTGCCAAAATCCTGATTTGATTGATGATTTTGATACCGTTACTGCTTGGATACTTTTTTTCCTACTGCTGGCACCATTAGCGGTGACACGGTAATAGCAAGTAGCGCAGTATCGCGCAAAACCAGAGTCTTCTTCCCCGTCGTCCCGTATCCAAGTCCAAATCCGCGCACAGTAAAGGCTTAAAGTGGAAACCTCTCCCTCACTGCACTAAATATCCAGCGAAGAATACATTAAACTACTTTTGCATTCGATTTTACTGTACTCCACCCTCAGATTCAATAAAATGCTAAAGGCTTAATTGAAACCAGACAAACCCATTTGCCAGAGAAATCCTTATTTTAACAAGCAACAATGATGGATAGCAAACCTAGAACACCGTTTCCATTTTCCTTCATTTTCGTTGTCCTCCTCCTTATTATGTCATGCGTTTTTCATCCAGCTCAGTATGTTTTTGGACACCAGCAGCAGCAACCCATTAAAACTATAGTCGTTTTAGTTATGGAGAACAGGTCTTTTGATCACATGCTCGGATGGATGAAAAAGGAAATCAACCCATTAATCAATGGGGTCACGGGAGATGAATGCAACCCTGTCTCTACTAAAAGTCCAAAGCCAGAATCAATTTGTTTCACTGCTGACGCTGAGTTCGTTGATCCGGATCCAGAGCATTCATTTGAAGCAGTGATGCAACAGGTATTTGGCTCTAGTTCCTTTCCTTCTATGTCTGGTTTTGTGGAACAGGCATTGACAGTGTCTCCGAACCTCTCTGAGACAGTCATGAAAGGCTTTAAACCTGAATCTGTGCCGGTTTACGCTGCTTTGGTTCGTGAATTCGCTGTTTTTGATAGGTGGTTTTGTTCAATTCCTGGTCCAACTCAACCCAATAGGCTATTTGTGTACTCTGCAACCTCTCATGGTTCCACAAGTCACATCGTCAAGCAATTAGCTGAAGGATATCCGCAGAAAACCATATTTGATTCCCTCCATGAGAATGGCTTGGACTTCGGAATTTATTTTCAAAACTTCCCCACAACCCTTTTCTACAGGAATTTGAGAAAACTGAAGTACATATTCAAATTTCATCAGTATGATTTTAAATTCAAGAAAGATGCTAGAAAAGGGAATCTTCCACCCTTGACCGTGATTGAGCCAAGGTACTTTGATTTGAAGGAGTTCCCAGCTAATGATGATCACCCTTCTCATGATGTTGCTAACGGGCAAATGCTGGTTAAGGAGGTTTATGAGACCTTAAGAGCAAGCCCTCAATGGAATGAAACCCTTTTGATCATAACATATGATGAACATGGCGGGTTTTACGATCATGTGGATACTCCTTTCCTTAATATTCCCAATCCAGATGAACATACAGGACCTGCTCCTTATTTCTTCAGGTTTGATCGGCTGGGTGTTCGGGTGCCCACTATTATGGTCTCTCCTTGGATTAAGAAGGGGACTGGTAACTTTAAATTTTGATACGCCTATTTTTCCTTTTTTTAAATGTTAATTTTTAATGTTCAGTTAAAACCATTGTTGTTATTGTTAATGATGGGGATGTCAGATAATCCTGTTTAATACTGCTGTTACGAGAACAATCGAGGTTTATATTCTATTGGGATCCAGTGTTCCAAATTTTTTTTGTCGTTTCTGTTAACTGATTTCTTGTCCCAAAACGCTTATTCTTAGCTACTTTGACCTTGGATTGCTTGTAGTTAGCAGTTAGTTGATCTTCTAGTGCAAAATACGCCTATACTTGTGTTTCGAGCTGATGGGGAACAAGGATTGAGGTTGTTTTAGCCAACTTGAATGGATGCTTACATTGATATTGAGACTGCTATTTTGAGCGAACTGGTCGAAGTGATTTTGTTTTACCTGGCATTTGGTGTGCATATGTCACCTTCTTATGCTTCAAATTTGTTTTATTTGGTTTAAACTTGTCCACTGGTTTACTAAAGATGTAATTTTTCAGTCATAAGTGGCCCTAAAGGGCCAACTCAAAATTCAGAGTTTGAGCACTCTTCAATCCCAGCCACCATTAAGAAGATGTTCAATCTTTCCTCCAACTTCTTGACTCAGAGAGATGCATGGGCCGGGACATTTGAGCATGTTGTTGGGGAGTTAACCTCTCCCAGAATGGACTGCCCAGGTATTCATTTTTGTGTATCTTTTCAAAATAGAAGGATCTTTGTGCAATATCTAGTCAATACGAAGAAAGTTAGTCTAATTTACTCTTAATAAATCTTTACAAAATTGATTAAACATGAACATAGGATTGAATGATTGGTTGGAATGATGAATTATCAGTCAAATAGTCCCTTTTTGACAACCCAGCTTTCCAAATTTTTGGCCAAGTGAATAAACTACGTAAGAAAGCTTGAAATGTGTTGTGCAGCGACCTTGCCGGATGTGACATCTCTTAGGAGCACTGAGGCCAAAGAAAATGCCAGATTATCACAGTTTCAGAGTGAGGTAGTTCAGTTGGGTGCTGTTCTAAACGGTGACCATTTCTTAAGCAGTTTTCCAGACGAAATGAGCAAGAAAATGAGTGTAAAGGAAGCTCATGACTATGTGAGGGGAGCTGTTTCACGATTCATAAGAGCTAGTAAAGAGGCCATCAAGTTGGGAGCAGATGAGTCTGCTATTGTAGATATGAGATCATCCCTTACTACTAGATCTTCTACTCACAATTGACAAAAAATGAAGTAGAAGTGGTAGTAGTTTTGATACCTTTGTATCTAATTACAGGTCATGTGATCAATCATGTTAGCAAGTTATAAAAAGAGAGAGTGTTTGCTGGGAGTTCCTTATGGCGAAATTGACAAAATCATTTTACATTTCAACCAGGAGGAAAGAATACAAAAAAGGCTTAAACTTAAAATAGGGTTGAAATAAATCAAGTCATTCATAAACAACCTATAATTTAATTTATTTATTTAATTAAATAAATTAGACCTAAGCTAATATATTGATTTATTTTAAATCTGTATAATTTGTTTAACTTTAGGCTTGATTTATTGGCTTATTAAATTAACCTATTTAACCAATATATTACTTTAATATTTTTAAATTGATTAATATAGTTGTATTATATTTACCACTTTATAAACATTGTGCCTTCTTTCCTATTGAGATTAATGTAACCCATAGGGACTCTCCAACTTGAAAAGCTCTATCTTCTGTTCGGATGGAATTGTTCAAAGGCCTTAAATGACAAATTAAAGATGGTTCGACTATCCGTTTTTGGTTAGATGACTGCTTAGGATTGGAGAACCTTCGATCAGCCTTGCGGTGGATGCTGTCGATGAGGAACAAAAAAATTCAGCTGTTAATGAATTCAGTATGCAGGGTGATTGGGATTGGACTCTATTGAATTCTATTCTCCCAGCTCATATTATTGGCCTTATTCAAGCAGTATACCCCCTTAGTATTGGCTTGGGTACTGACTCACTGGCTTCGTCAAATTGTCCCACTAGATCATTCTTAGTGAAAAGTGCCTACAATCACTTCATGGCTACATCATGGAATGCTGCTGACATCACATGGAAGAGGATATGAAAAGTTCATGTCCCACAGAGAATCAGATGTTTCTTATGGCAAACTTATCGTGATAGATTGCTGATTAATTCTCTGACAAGTAATTTGGATCATGGCCCAAAATATTGTAAGCTCTGCCCAACTAGAGAGGAAACATGCCTCCATGTCCTCCGAGATTGTCCACTGGCATGGAGAATATGGAAGTGCATGGTACAACCAGACTGGCTTGCCACTTTTTGCACTATTGGTCTATCCAAATGGGTGCAACTTAGCCTTTCTCAAAATTGCAGTGTGCTACCTGAATTTAGTAATAATTGGCTTGTTATCTGGGCCATTGGTTGTTGACTTCTCAGGTCCTAGCGGAACAATTCCGTGCACCAGCCATTGTATGAACAACCAACTCATCTAGTTAGCATCATTATTAACTATGCTCGTGATGTCTTAAAATGCAAGGAATCTATGGTGAAAGAAATCACCCGAACATGGGGAATAATCAACATCAGTTGGTGCCTACCATTTGAAGGTTGGATTAAACTAAACACAAATAGGACAGGTAAAGGAGATGGTAACTTAGCTGGGTGTGGAGGTCTGCTGCGGGACTTGCACGGGTGTTGGTTAATGGGTTACGCTAAGCCAGTGGGCCAATGTTCTGCATTTACAGTTGAATGCTCGATGTAATTTGTGATCTTTAAACTACTTGGAATCTTGGTTACAGGAAAATTAGCTTGGAATGTAATTCTAAGGCCCTATATATGTGCCTCTCAAACCCCGACCATAAGGGAAACCATTTGATTTGCTTTGATGGAAATGTTAGTCATATATATAGAGAAAGAAGTGTATGTACAAATTGGATGACAAAATTTAACCTCCCTAGAACTTGAACACATCTGTTCCAAAATCATCTTCCCCAAATTACTCTCTTTCTCTTTGTTGATATTTTAAGAGTTACTAAATCTCGTGATATTATTATTAATTTTTCAAGCTTAAGCCCCTTTGTATTACTAAAAAAAAATTATGCCTTTTTTTCATTCTTCAATTCAACCACCAATCTTAAGTTTTAAAATTTGTGAATAATAAATTTATATTATTATCTCCTTTAATATTTTTTATCTTTAATAAATACAATTTAGTTTGTAATATTGAATTATTAAGAGTTTAATAAATTTGGAAACAAAATTTTAATATTTTATTTATTTTAACAAAATTATTATTTTATTTTTTGACTAATGACCTTGTTTATGGCATGTATACTTAACTTTATAATGCCAAAAATGATTTATTTAATTTGCCAACAAATTAAGTCAAGCTTCTTAAATTTTTTAAATAAATCATGCAGGATTGAATTTTCAACCTACAAATGGGTCGCAAATTAGGTCCAAACTAAAAAATTTTGAAGCATGCATACCTTAATTATTTTAAGCCCTATCTTAGCCTGACTTGTTTCCAATCCCAAACTGAAGTGAACAACGGGTGAATAATCTTTAGAAGCACACAATCTGCTGGTATATACTAAGCACAATGGCAAACTGCCATAACTTGTTTATGCCATCACCTTGAGAGTTGCGTAAGATGATGCTGAGATTTGACTCAGCGTTTGTCGAAGGTTAAAACATTTGGCTATCGCGTAGTAATTCGGTCTTAGCGATCCATCAGAAGCTTCTAATCAATCAAGAGATTCACACCCGACCAGCAATAATATCCACAATAATAAAGAATCATATACAGAAGACAAAAGAAACGAGGGACGAAAACGTGGATTGAGCAGAGAAACACTCGGCTCTAAAATTCAGCGACAGCAATTGGATATGCAGCATCAGATTAGATATATTCCAAAAGGTCATTAACTCTGCTTGAACAGAAGACAAAGAATAATTAAACTCAAATTTATTATGCAGAATACATCCTGTAATTACAAGTTACTCATTCCCAAATATGCGTGAAATGCAGTAAAATAAGATATTGGAGAATCCTCAATTTGCAACTGACGCATGTACAGTTAGAACAGAAAACGGCTTCTTCAGTTACAAACAGAAGTCCACTGAAAATAAGACCGGGAAAAAAATGAAAAAAAAAAAAAAAAGTCCACTGAAAAAGTGACATGACATCATTAAGACTGAAACGCCTGCCATGATATTCAAGATTTGGAACTTGGAAGCGGGAACAGAAAGAAGAAAAGAAGAATCACAGGAAAGTCTTCTTTTGTTTTTGATCAAGAGCGCATAGTGTGAATAAATAGAAGGAAGAAGTATTCCCCTCCCTTCTCTAATATTTTAATCATACTGTTAGGATACAATTTTTTAGACCAATCTAACAGGCGGTACATATAATATACAAACAATATAGGGTTTTGCAATGGTATGCAGTTGAAAAAAGTTGCAAGTGAGTACAGATTCTGCATGCAAAAAATAAGTAAAGAGTTGCAATAAAAAAAATTTCAAAATTTTTTGGATTTTTATGAAAAATTTGTAATATTTAATGAAAAAGTTACAAGAAATTCCTTACTTTCACACTAAGCTCTTCGAGTATATACAGATACAACTTTTTTCAAGGGTGTACTAAGTATGACCCAACAATATAATATGTATGTCATAAGTACTGAAGTATGACCCAACAATATAATATGTATGTCATAAACTCGACAAATCCATTGGACAAACATTTAAGGATACAATATCAACATTTGCTCAAACAATAGTGTCCCTGCCTGAAGTGAAAACACATTGAGATCAACTAGCGGAACTTCAAATAATGAAATATCATGTAGCATTATTACCATTTACAGTAGTCGAAGGGATTCATTTTCGATTCCACAAAATTGAAGTATTTAATCCAAAACATCACACCGAACAAGGACTTTGCCATATCGATATATCAGTAACAAGATCCCGAAATTGATCAATGAGAGTCTTGAGGTGCATGTTCTTGTTGTCAAGCTTCTATATTTGTTTTTAAAAAAAAAAATTAGTGGAAACTCAACACAATAATATAGTTAAAAACAAGATCACCAGGGCTCTCAAGAATGATATATAAAGAAAATAACAATCTCTGGCAAAATAAACTAATTAGCAATAGTTTTCAACCCTTTAGAATAATGTGATATGGTTTTCTTAAGGCTAGGTGAAACCGTGAAAAAACACTTAATACCTTAAATTTCAGTTAATTAATACTATGGTTGGGTGGAGAAGACTGGAGGGGATAGGGAGGGAAGGAGACATTATATCACAATCTTTTCGTTGTTTGGAAGATTTGATGAGGGGAAGAGAATGAGGTTTATGATTAACTCTCCACTACTATCATTTTTGTGGTTCCCCAATTTGGAGGATTTTGAAGGGTTTTCTAAATATCTAAAACAAGAGGAGAGGAAGTCATGACTTAATAATCATCCATTCACCTCCCTTCGTCCTCCAACTCCCAAACCTCTTGTTGTCTTTTCTCCTTCCCCTTCCAACTCCCCGGCATATTATAAAGCCTATGCTCAAAAAGGTAATTCACTATTCAAACTTCAAGCACTGAAAACACATAATGAAAGTAAAGATTTTCTAGGTTCATGCCAATAATTTGAACCTTTATAGCATTACAACCAACCTTTCTTAGACAAGATGCCCGCTCTTCCAACTCCCCAATCTATGCTTGATCCGCAGGGCTTGCACTTGAACCAGTATCAAATGCTTTTGTCTATTGTGAGAACCGATGCAATTAGTTTCACTAGGCAAACGTCAGCTTTCAAGTTGCACAATAGCTCTAATACAAATAACATTCTTTTGGAAATATTTCAATCCTACATAGAAGGAAAACGCAGGAATGTATGATAGCATTCTCTCCGGCATGGCAGCGACAATTATACAGCAGAAAAAAATTTTAAATAACTACAACTTGATGGTATTAATGAAGGTAATTTTACTCCTTCGAGGAGAGACAATGAGTTCTTATGTCATCTACCCAGTCGGAAATATGCCTCGATGAAAAGTGAATAATGCTAACAATTTCAGTACCCAATAAATGGGTCTTCATGGTGCTCTTTGTCACAGACCAATGAAGTTGATTGCTTTTAGCACATTGCTGATCCATCCATCGACTGATTTCCGTAAGCTTAATCGGTATACTAATCTCAGAATTATTAAGAAATGGCTAACATTTTTATGAGTGTTACTACTAACTAGTAATAACAATTTCCAAAGAAAGAATATGAATGGTGTAAACAGAGTTTCAGAGTCGAAAACTACAAGGACTAGGAACTGACATTGTACCTTGTTAGAGTTGGGAATTGCAGCAAGAATAGCCCCGAGCGACGCTACAGAATTCTTATACTGAAACCGAGCCTTTTCAAGAGTCCCGCCAGCACCCCCACCACTCTCCCCGCGTTGGAGAGGGTTAATGGAAGTGGCATCCAGGATCCCGCTCAGCACGCCATTAGAGGAGTGGAACGGCGGGCCGCCCGGAACCATAATAGTTGATGTACAGGATAATGGAGAGATAGACCACAAGGCGGGGTTACAGAGCTCGTCGTTCGTGGAAGAAAGGACACGTAAAGCGAACTCTACGGTTTCTTCCAGAATCTTCTGGCCCTCCACAGCCAGCTCCTGCGTGCTTTTGGAGCTCGAGACTGTTCATCCCTTCCAACCAACTGCCACTAGGAGATTGTGATTAATTTGTCTCTTTCTACCAAACAGTGGCTCGTTGATCAAAAACTTTGAATTAGGCAAAATTGCATTGTCGTCGACAGCAGGATTCGAACCTGCGCGGGCGAAACCCAGTAGATTTCAAGTCTACCTCCTTAACCACTCGGACATATCGACGTTGGGAGTACACTTCACAATAGCATATAATACTAATGTTTTACATCCAACTGTCGCGTTCATTTTCTTGTATTTACTGATACTTGATTTTATTATCCACAGCCTAAATGTTCCTTTACATCATTGCAAAGAAGGAAAAAAATAGTCTCTTTTTTACTGGCTTAAGAAATTGCACTGCTGATTTTGGAAGGCGAGATTAAAGTATGAGCAGGGGTGAAAGGGCCCTCAGAATGCAATGGATAAGGAGATGTCATGAGACATGAACTTGGTTGGTCTTCTTTTCCCTTCTCTTACTCTCACTTGTTCTTCCACAAGCACCATTCAATTATCGACTCTAAAAATCCAAAGTGACAATCAGAATCCTAAGCCAAACGTCCTACCCAATCTCCTCTCTTTTGCACTTGCTGTGACCTTGGCTTCTCCGTTACCGTCTGCGGCAATCCCTTCCCTCGGCGGCTCTCAGTCCCCTCCAATTTCTCCCACAACTCCTTTTTCTCAGTCCAAAAACTTGGAGGTTGGACTTCAAAATGGGTACGTGAATTTCGATTCTCGTTTTTGGTTATCATCTTTTTGCATCAATGTGGGGCTAGTGCGCAGGAGAGTGCGTTTCTCGGCCTCAAAATATGCAGACAGGACTCTGAAGTCTTTACCTTATTGGGCCTTGCTCAATTATGGAGTCAATTATGGCTTTAATTATATACCGATGACTGCTCTTTCTTATAGAAATGGATGGATTAAGCTCACAAAGCGTGTTGTGTGTATGTGATGATACCATCGTGTATCTTGAACGTTTTCTGAATACCCTGTTCTCGCAGAAAAATTAGACCTTGCCCGTCAACAAATCCAGGTTGCGTGTCAACAAATCCAAAGTCATCATCATTTGCATTTCCATGGCGGATTCCTGATAAATCGTCAGATAATGCAATTCAGGTTCCTGAAAGATTAAATAAATTATACTATATGCCCATTTTTAATATAATTGTTCGCATTTGAGTTATCTTTATATATTCCTCACAAAAATGTTATATGCACAGTAAAAAAATCCGAAATTAAATTTTAAATTTTTTATATTCATCAGATGAAATTTTACAAATTTGACTGATCATCTTATATTGATTACTGGCTTTTGATTTACATTCAAAGTCATTTTCAGGCCGATTCCTTATAGGTTAAAGGCTAAATTGGCTTCCTCTTTCTTTTCTCAGAAACTGCGAGAGGCAATCCTGAAGACCCAGAAGAATGTAAAATTTCAGACGGTGGAGGATACCCCAGACGGTATGACGCACACACCTTAGCACAAGCTATGGTTTGTGATCTTATATTTGCTTAAAAATCATTTTTTCATTTATTATTATTTATAAAATTTTAAGCCCTTAAATTTCTATTAAAAGTTGTGATAATCCACTTCATCTTTTAAAATGCATTTCGCACTTTAAACAAGTTGAATCCAAAGTTCATAATAGTCAAACAGGTCCATGAGTGAAAATGTACTACTAGGGGACTTGCTATTACAAGAAATCACTAACACCAAAATGAACGAGCAGGCCAATATCTGCGAGCTGAGGTCGACGGAGGATTGGGCAGAGGCACAGACGTACTTGAGTTCTTGGTGAAAGGAGATGTGATTACTTACAGATGTGTGGCTACCAAAGTAACTTATGTCTACCCGTTCACAACGGCATTTGGAGATTCAAAGGGTCAGGAGGAGAGACTAAAACAAATTATGGACCTTTTGGGTTGGTACGCTCCGAGTTTTGATTACATGTATTAGTGTAGTTCCATTTTGTTGGCTTAGGCCTTCTGATTGATGCTAGCTTAGTGATTGCATGTATAATTAGCTTTAGTATGTGTAGTTAAATTCATCATCCAACTCAATGCTCAAACTTGAATTGGGAAGATATTATTATCTAAATTTTTTTAATCTCTGTTTATTTTCTCAGACTTTTTGCTTTAGCATTTGTGTACTTTGCGTCTAGATTATTCAATGATAAACTTAGGATGGAGGCAAAATATTATATACCAACGGAGTGAAATTTAAACAATGTAACGATGTCTCTATCCAAGCAAAAAGCAAGTAAATTACGGCATGACAAAACTGAGGACATCATCGGAGAGTTTGAAGGTGAATTGCTTGTGAGATGGATTCCCTTTTTCAGCATAAAAATGCAGAAAGAATTGCCCGATGCAAATTAAATTAGTTCTAGAAAGCAGAGAATTTCTCAGCATCCAGATCCACATATACAAGGCCATGTAGATAAGATTTCTCATTAATGCAAGCCACTGGGAAGACATAATTTTTGTTTGTATATATACATCTTAACCCAGCTGGGAAGAAGAGGGGTGATTATTTTATAATGGGAAAATGGTAAGGTCCCCCCCCCCCCCCCGAAGATATTTTCTTTTTAGGAAAATTTTTACTGATGGTTTTTATGTCATTTATATATCTTCTAAAAATAAATAATATTATTCTCTACCATACTTCTCATATTTAATATTTAAGAAATAATATTTTTCATTATCTTAATATTTAATAACTAAAAACATATACAAGAAAATAATATAAAAATATTTTCTTTTTGCCAAAGCCTATCTCCTATCTTCTACTCTGATAGCAAGAGGGTTTTTTTTTTAATTATTTTTTCTCTGAGTTCTCATTTATTTGGACACGTGCTTGGCTGTTGGAGTTTTTTCGGCCCAAATTCATTATTATTATTATTTTGCATTTCTTGCTTTGCTTCTATTTGACATGTAATTACCCTTATAATTAATGATAATTGATGTAATTTAATAATAAATAATATTTATTTTAATAATACAATTAATTTATTCTAATTAATTTAATTAAATTTAGATTTAAAGATTAAATTTTTTAATCAAATATACATAATTTATATCATATTTGATTAACATTTAAATTTCGATAATAAATATTCAATCAAATATTACTACTGATCTTAAAAATTAAAAATTAAATAAATTGAAAATTAAAATTTTAATTCACATTAGATTAAGAACCTAGGAGCATTTCATTCGATGATTTATACTTCATACTAATTCATAATTGAATATTTTATTTAAATAAAATTTCTTCCTAATTACATTAAATATCTTATTCAATTTTTTTTCTCTTTAATCACATAAAATATCTTATATAAATACAAAAATTATGAATATTTATAATTATTATTAACCATTAAATTTGTAAATTTTTTTTAATTTGCACGTAATATTTTTCATCTTAACTTATGTAACTTCTTAAAATTACTTGAATAATTTATTTTTGCCAATATATGCCATTGGTACTTAACTAAGCATCTTAAAATTTTAGAATTCTCATATTACGCTATTTTTAAAATAGAGTAATATAGAATTTTTTTTATAAAAAGAATAATAAAAATAATAGATATGATCAATTAAACAAGAAATTTTTTGTGTGAATTATGAAATATAATAAAGTTAAAAATTTAATGAACATGGGATATAAAATTTATGAGAAATGGATGAAAAAAGTTAAATAGAATTATAAAATATGAAGTTTTGAGTTATTACAAGTGAATATATGAATTAGGAAGAGATTTAGGGATGAGTTTTCAAAAATACACTTTTCCTCATTTAAAGACCATTAACTTCCTCCTCCTTTTCTCATTTTCCTAATTATATCAAATGCAACTTCCTTTTCTCTTTCTCCTCACCTTCCCCTCCTTGAAGATTGCAACGAAAGCACTACTCATCCTCTAAATACTTTACTATTCAAGGTAAGAATGTTATCTCTTAGTAAAACTCATTTTCATCTTATTTGATTCGGCGAGGATTGAAGCTAACATAGCATTAATAAGGATTTGAAACCGTAAGTTAAAATTTCTTAAATTTAGATGTGATTAGGGTTGAAAGACATCCAATCCTATGACTTATATTGAAAAATTGATTTACTTATTTTGAATTTTATGACTTTATGCGCTTATTGATGAGAATAGATGGATTAAATGATGCATTTAACATTAATTGCATATGGTTGTTGCATATTTATAAGTTTATAGTGATTGGTTAGGAAATTATGACATTAAATGCAAGTTTTTCAATGAATGAATAGTGTAAAATGCATTTTGTGATTAAATTCAAAGTTTTGTAATTTCCCAAGTGGTAGTTGACTATATCTTAGAAAAATATAGCTATCTGATCTTAAGTAGCTTTTTAAGTATTGATAATCGACTATATAGTCAACTAGAAACCTCTAAAATACTTGTTAAAGCTTAGTAATTAACTATTATGCCCTAAGTTTGCCTTTGGACTCTACTACTTAACTATATAGTCAATTATGATTCTTAAAGTGGCTGTCAAGACTCCCATAATTGAGTATATAATCGATTATCTATAATTTGCTTGGAAAAATCTTGACACTCAAGGGTCTTACATGAGATAGATGATTTCCAAACATCTGCCTATGATGAAACATGATAGATAAGGATAAGATATGTGAATCATGATCATGAAATATGAAATTGCGCTAGCATATCAAATGATGCATAATGTGGACAAAATTATATTATTGTTTATGTAATAAATTATGGTGTGTGGTCATACATGGAAGCATGGTATTGTACATTATTTTGATGAATAATGCTTATGACTTAGTATGAGAGATAAAAACTTTCAGCTGAATATAAATTGAGAAATGAGAAAAGGGTAATATGAACATTGAATGATTAATTCCTAATTTCAAATAAGAAGGATATAAAACTAATCTAGAAGCCACAATGATAGATGTATGTATTTGTTTATCACTTATTGTATTGTGTTGTGTTATGAGTTTGAAATTTACTTATCTTAAGAACTTTTGTGTGGGGTGTGTGTGTGTGTGTGTATGTATATTTGTGATGAAGTAATTATGTTTGATATCACTCAAGACTACTTAAAATTGCATTATTAACATAATTGATTGTACATTAAGTTTCATAGAATGACAATCTAGTAGGTAAGTTATTGTATTATATTATTTGTTTGAATGAAGTGTTTATTCATTGAATTCTAGACTTATCTTTTCATGATTTATTTTGCAAATTCTTAGATTAAGTCTTCGCTTTCGCTTCTGCCTCTGTCGTCACTTCCTCAAAGGTATATTTTTTGAAAGTTTATTAGTTTGGTTATTTTGTAACATTTATATTTGTATATAGATTATCTTTTGAGCTTTATTCTATGTATAGACTTAGGTAAAAGATTCAAATGTTGAATTCTTTTTTAGTTAGTTAGCACAACTTACCCTCAATTTGGGAGGGTTTTAAGCAACTATAGCTTTCTTAAATTCTGTAAAATCTTGTTAGTTGATGAAATGCATTTTTTTTATCCAATGTTGTCTTTCTCCTACTCCTTCCTTCATAAATTATTTAAAATTATGATAAGTATATTAAATTAGGCTAGTGAAAACTAAGGTAATGGGTTGCACATCAGTCATGATTAGTTTAGGATCATGACATATCAAATCAAGTTAACCTTAGGTTAAAATTTGTTGCTTAATTATTGCTTCTTTTCACATTATTCTTTGTTGGACTTCAGGTATTTACCTACCTTAATTATCTACTTCCTTTTGCAATCTTCACATTTCTAGCTTCATTATCTCTTCCTTTTTTGTTAATATTTATTTCTCTATCTTCATATTCCATTTGAATGCAAATCATTAACTAATTTTGCTTACAATAATAAGGGCATCAAAAGATTACAAAGTAATTTTTTTTCTCAAGATATAATCAACTATGTCATACGCAACTAATAGTTGATTAGATATATGTTTAAGTTGCTTAAAGTCTTTGAAAGAAAATTAATATCAAATTGGTCCTCCAATATTTTTTTCATAATCTATTTCACTCTCTTCATTAAATTAACTATTAAATTACTAACCAAAATCTAGTTTAAGATAGGCTAAAATTCTATTTTAATCCTTTAGTAATTTTGCTTATATCAATTTTATCTCTTATAAATATTTTATAGTAATTTTAATTTTCATAAATAAAAAAATTAATTATTTTAATTCTTTTATCAGTATTTTCATTAATGGATTAATAATTTCATAAGCAAAAGAACCAAAATACGAGATAAATATTATATAAAGGATGCAATGATTTAACTAACAATTACTTAACTAATAATAATAATTAATAAATAAAACTCTAATTCTTTCAAAATGGATTTTCCTTGTAATAATTTAATTAATGGCATTGTTGCTACTTACCTTAAAAAAAGATTACATATAAATGTAACTTGTAAGTTACAAATATGTATTTATATTTGCAATATTTTATTACTAATAATTTTTAAATTATTATAAATTATTTTACTTTTAATTATTCTTTTTATTTATAGTATCCCTTCATAAATACAAGTTATATTATTTACTCTTTCTTAGCATTAATTTTGCCTATTACATAATATTTATTTTTTATTTTTATCCTTCTATCTATTAAGTCATCAATCTATTAATGGAAATGCTGATGGAGGGATTAAAATAACTAGTTTTTTTTATCTTTGAGAGATAAAATAGATACAAAAGATTATAAGGGATGAAATTTATGCAAATGAAATTAATAAGAGTCTAAGATAACATTGTAATTTAAACTTTCATCAATAACTTAATAGCTAATTTAATGAATGGGGGATTGAAATAGATTATGGAGGAAGCATTGAAGTACTAAATTGAACATGCATTATAAACTTCTTTTGTAATAATGTTATGAACGTACTTTTTAAAACAATTATTTATTTACTTAATAATTTTCTAGTTTCAAGTTCCTATAGATTTTGTTTGTGAAAGTGTTTATAAAAATAATATTTTACCTACTATATTTATAAAAAATCTACATCTAGCTCTAATTTATTATCCTTTTTGCTCTCTCTTTTTTGTTAATGTTGTTCCAAAATGAGGAAAAATTATTCCCTTCGATGTTATTTTTAGAACTATTGAAATAGATTTGAATTCATGAATCATAAAAAAAATATGAATTAAAACTCGTAATAAGATCCGGATCTATACTATTATTATTATTATTATTATTATTATTATTATTATTATTATTATTATTATTATTATTATTATTATTATTTCACTTTCAAATTAAACTAACATATTGCATAAATCTTTCACCAAACTAATTCAATCTACATTTCTAAAATTTTATTTTTCTAAATCAATTCAACCTAAACAAATTATTTTAAAAGTGAATAACTTTATTTCTAAATTAATAATTTTAAAGTTAATAAATTCTTATTATAATTAATATTATTTTAAATTATTAGTGTGGATTTAAAATTAATTAAATATATGATTTTAAAATTTATAATTATTTTTTTAGATTTAAAAGTGTTTTAAAATATTTAAAATTATTTTGTATAAAAATATTCGCAAATTTGACGTGTTATTCAATAATCTGTAATTTTAGAATTTAGATTCTCATCTAAAAATTTTGTAATTTTTGTAAATTGGATTTGATTTGATTAATTTATAGTTAGTTCACTAATAGATTGAACACATTCATTTAATCGTTGAAGTTATTCTCGTGTTTTTATCAAGATTATGAAAAGGAAAAGTAAGTAACCGTCAAGCATTATTTATATTATAATTATATTTATTTATAAAATGCTTTATGATGTGCCTTATGTTGTGTTACATGCGAGAACTTTTATATGAATTGAAAATTGAAATTTCAAGTGTCAACCAATGAAAAAATCTGACGGTAAACTTTTAACTTTTTTCCATATATTTATTTGTTCTTAAATAGTAGACACAGAGTACAACAAGAGCGAAGGAGAATAAAATATAAAATATTAAAAGAATATCAGGATTCTCCCAAAACTAAACAGCCCAATCGGGGTTGTAATGTACCTTATCCCATCTATCTTAAATTGCGCATCCCCGCTGCCCCCTGTTCTGTTTGTCTCCCAAATAACGCTGATACACCAAATCGTGTCTCACCCTCCGATCAAACCTTCAGAAGCGACCATTACCCAGTTGGCCAATTCCCGCTAATCCATCAAGCAATCATCACCAATGGAGAATAACCAGCAAGCCCAATCTTCATCTTACCCCTCTCAACCCCCCGCTCCTCCTCCGTTCCACCACCTCCTCCAACAGCAACAGCAACAACTCCAGATGTTCTGGTCTTACCAGCGCCAAGAAATCGAGCATGTCAATGATTTCAAAAATCACCAGCTTCCCCTTGCTCGTATCAAGAAGATCATGAAGGCCGACGAGGATGTTCGCATGATTTCCGCCGAGGCACCCATTTTGTTCGCCAAGGCCTGTGAGCTCTTCATCCTCGAGCTCACTATACGATCCTGGATTCACGCTGAGGAAAACAAGAGAAGAACTTTGCAGAAGAACGATATAGCCGCGGCTATTACCAGGACTGATATTTTCGATTTTCTGGTCGATATCGTGCCCAGGGAAGAGATCAAGGACGAAGCTACCCTTGGTGGGATCGTGGGGGCCCCAGCGAGCGGTGTTCCCTATTACTATCCGCCAATGGGGCAACCTGCTGGCCCTCCTGGTGGAATGATGATTGGGCGGCCGGCGGTGGATCCGACAGGAGTGTACGTGCAGCCTCCGTCGCAGGCGTGGCAATCGGTGTGGCAGACGACAGGGGAAGATGGGTCGTATGGAAGCGGTGGTAGCAGTGGACAGGGGAATCTCGATGGCCAGAAGTATGAGCTTTTTTTTTTTTTTTTTAAATGCTCTGGTTCCTGCGAGTTTCCTTTTTTACGTGGTTGTAGGAATGTGGTTCGATTAAAATGCATTTTTTACCCAAAAAGTTTCGTTTTTTAGAATAATCTGCTACGATGTTCATCATGATTTTTTGTTTGTTTGCTGTGATAGAGTGAAAGGTTTAAGGAGTTCTTTATCTATCTGGGATGTTTGGAATTAGGGGTTTTTAATTTTAGTGAGGTCTGATTCTGTTGTGATGCCGCACTAGAGGAGGTTAGTATTCTGTGTTTAAAGATCGGGTGAATTACTCGTCCTCGCTCCTTGTTTTTGATAGTCCTAGGTTGCCACTACTGTCTGAAGATGAAAATTAGGGGAAGAAGTGGGCAATAGTATGCGGTACGACTAGAGTCCTTACTCTTTTAAGTTTTGATGACAACTTAGGCGGTATGATTATGGGGGTGGCATTTACAATGACGAGGGATATTCAAAAAATAAATAAATAGATAAAATCATCTTGCTAGATACTATCTGTAAACAGGATATAATATATACATTAAATTTTAGTTTAAATCTCCTAATATTTTCCAGTTTCCTACTTCCCTAGGTAGATGTATAGCATTCTCCCTCATTACTACAGTGAATTGTGATCTTATAATAAATGACTGGTGGTGGCCACTGTCTTTGTTACTTCCATTCTGTAGTCTGTAGTCACTGGGTATGAATTGATTCTGCATTCCAGTTTCAGATTGGTTAGATGAGAAGTTGAGACTTGGTTTTCTGAAATTGAAGTCTTTGTTTGTGAAAAGATTACCTTCTATTTAACCAGCATGTTTGATTGTTTCATAAGGTAAATCAAATTCAATAATCAAAGTGAAGTTGTTTAGGATTTAACTTGGTTGACTAAATCATATTTATTTGTAAGGCTGATGCAAAAATCTTGTATATAAATGCAATGATCTATGAGGGAAATTTTCAAGTAAAGGTATGTTATGCATATTGACTTGTTGATCTTCTTATTAGTGTCGTGGGACCATGATAAATATTTATAGATTTCGAGCTCGCAAGTATGTAACTTTGTGGAATATCAAGTGGCATTCTTTTGCGAAGATAGATGTCTCACTTTGGATGGAAGTCTCTCAAGGAAAGAAAAACAAATGATAAAATGAGCTTAGTGACTATTGATGGTGCAAATGTTTTTATCTGTTCCCATGTACATCGCTCTGTTGAAATCTGTTTTGGTTCCCCTTTTTCAATTCTAGAAGAGGAAGACATGCAAGAGGAGATGAGGGGAGGAGCACGTTCACAAGTAATAGGCTGTTGAGCATTTGTGTCTTCTTGTAGCGCTGATATTAAAGCAAGAAACAAGAAGATCTATGATTCAAAGTTTGATGCTTTAAGCTATTGCTTACAGCCTTAAAACTAGATGCAGACAAGGTTGTATGTTTTGATAACAAATATACGGTAATAATTTATGTGGGGAATCTTTGCTCAAAGGTTAAGTTGCTTCTGAGTTTTATTGTTCTTGTTGGTAATTAGTGGTACTTAGTTGTATATCCGGTGGCATGAGCTATCATTGCATCAATTGGGAATTGAAGTAATTAATGTTAGAGTTGGACCGCTTGGAGTTATAGATTAGTTTGCCTGTTCTTTCATTGTTTAGGTATCATTTTGTTGCATGTCTATGTGGCTGAGCGTACAAGTGGCAGTCAGCACTCAGTTCCATGCAAATTAGCAACTGTACGAACTGGGAAGATTTCATCCAGTGATCTTTGTTTTCTTTTTAAAATGGAGGTCCTCTTCAATTTTAAGTAACTATATTGATTGGAAATACTGGCTTCAATTTCCAATAAAAAAAAGTTGGCGACTCTAGCTTATATTTGCATATCCGATTATACAAATGTCATAATTTTTATGAACACATTAGGCTCTCTGTGGTTTATTAATGCCTGATTTTGGAGGGTTGGTTGATAAATTGGATTTTAAGAACTATGTTAAACACAATAGAAGCGACATTTCTAGCCATGTGAGATAGCTAACATGACTTTAACTTTCAGTGAAGTTGGTGCATTAAAATTGCATCTTACTTCTGACTCTGCTGAGTGCCAACTATTTGTTGCAGCATTATATCAAATGCATCTTTACCAAACAAAGATTAATATGCTGAACTGTAGAAATATTTATATGTAAAAAATGATGCCTCTTCTTTTAACACACATATGGTATAGCATAGGAGATTGAAGACATTTGTTTCTGGCATTGGCAATGGCTTTTCAAAAATTTTAAAAGTAGAATGATGACGTCATCAACCAAGTTTCCCATTTGAAATGTGTTTAGTATATTTCTTGCCCTATACTATGCTAGGAGCCAAAGGTGTTTCTGACTTTTCCTGTAATCTCCTTTGTGTTCTGTGCAGCTAAGCGACAACAAAGATGCTGATGATGCACTGCTGCAGGCTATGAAGATGGTGACTTATGCGGTGCAACTTGGAAATTTTGATTGCTTGGAATTTAGAATTGCTTCTCAACTATCAATTTTTACGGGATGACATTGCAAACCTGTTAACTTAATTCAGCAAATGAGTAAACAAGGATGATTCAATTAAAACCGAACACTGATTCTCATGTGCAATGGATGCACACCTTGTTTCTGCATCCGATAAAAGAATGGATAAGTAGCTATGCAATTTATTTAAATTTCTCATAATCTCCCTATAACCAACACACGTGGCGCAGCTGGATTAGGATTGGGCCTACCAGTTTAAGATAGAAGTCATGTTACTAAGTTGTACCTGATTTAATTTTCATTCACAAATGTCTTGTGAAACTATAGTCGTGTGTTACCACCTTCTTGGATTCTGTGTTTTCCTTCATGGTTCAAGTAGCGTCATTTGATAAAAGATGGCGTGCCGGGGAAGGCTGATTATTGCAGCGATAAAATTACAATTTGATAAGTTTTCTCTTGTTTCATGGGAGTAAAATATTTCTTGGATAAGATATGATGAAACAAATTGGATCGGTAAGGTATGTAACGTGAAGTGATTCGTATGCAATTAAACAATATTTCAAAGGCATATGATGAGATTTGTCAACAATAAAACGTAACAAGAATATGAAAACTCGAGGAAAATAATATTTTTAACAAAGAGAGGAATGAGCATAACCTACAATTATCATAATTAACATGTACTTTGAAGTTTTCTTCTGTACGAGTTCAATGTATTTTCTAACTTCTAAATCAAAGGTAATGTAATATCTTCAATTTCTTCTTGCTCTCCTGATTTTCTCCGAAACTTATGTTGATGGGAAGAGGAACTCTTTTCCATGTCAGCTCGACAGTTATGACTTCGGTTCAAAATTTCTTTCTCAGGTATACATCGGTTAGGAGGAAAATGATGAGAGAGAGAGTCAGAGAGAACGAAGGGAACGAAGAGGAGGGAAGGAGAGAAGAATGAATGTTTAAGCTAAAAATTTATCTTCTTTAATTTGCACGATTTTGAAAGGTTATTTGAATGCTTTAAAAACCTTTAAAACCCTTCCAATAGGAGAAACACAAAAATAGTATTTGTTTGCGAGAATTATGAAGTATAGTTCTTTTATATCTAGACGTTTAGGTATCAATATTTTAACTAATAAGCCAATAAATAAATAATATCTATCCATACATGAAAGAGGTTTCATGTAATTTAATTATTTTGAAAGTCTTATAATTTCAGTCTTAAATTTATTCTAATTTTATTTTTGCTTCAAAAAATTTTTTTAATAAACTTATGTGCTTATAAAAATAAGTTAGGGCATTTTTTTTGTATAGATTTAAAGACTTGGGCCAAATATTTTTTTACATGCATTTGAAAATTTTTAAAATAGAAACTAAACTTTCAAAATAAATTTAAAGAAGAGCATGAAAGAATAAAGGTTGTTTGGTCGCTCTATTTTTTAGAATGTGAAAAGATAGCTTCTTTATTTTTTCTTAGAAATCTTGAATAAAGCAGGCATTGGTAATTTATTATCAATTTAATATCTTTATTTTTTCTTATATCAAACTTGCATGATATAATGTATTGAACTTTCTTCAAATTATAGTAAAATTAGATTAACTAGTTATAATTTTTTAAAATATTTTAAAATACTAAAATTATCACCAAATTAAATAGGATATTATATTAATGATGTTTAAAAAATAATTTTTAAATCTAAATATTTTATAAATAAATAATTATCAATTTAGCATCTTATTTTCATTGATCTCAAACCAAAATTCATGATGTAATGCATTCAACTCTATTAAATTAATGCATACCCAATACTATACAGTTTTAATATATATACATAGATAAATGATTCAACACATCAAGTGTTAAATCAACATAATCTTTCTATCTATATATTCCAATCCTAATCTAACTATCAAAATTCTTCAACTAGACCGTCTTTAATCCTCTATGGATATAACAAAACTCAAACACTTTTATCTTAACTTGAAAATATTGAAAATAAAATGAAATAGTTACAAGAACTCAATGAGCATATATATGTTACTATTTACCTTGATTCAGTTATATTAAACATTCATATAATGACCATGTATTTAATTAGAAGATAGAAATAATTTATTTTTTTTAGAATTCCCGAAGTATACGAAACAAATCATTAGGTAGGTTGTTTACCTGCACACAGCTTAGGTTCCACATTTCACATCACAAGTCATAACATTCTCAATCATTCTTTAGTACATAAAATTATTTTTGTGTCACGTATAACCCATTCCCAAATAATCATCACCTTTATAATAACTAATAAGACTTAATTATATTGAATCATCACAACTACATCAATCAGGGACATTCAATTACAAATAAGATTTCATGCCACATCATAATGCATATCAATCATAATAAAAATATATGCATCCACCTTTTGACTTCCAAGTCAATCTTATACCTTTTACAAACTATCGATCCTCATCCCTCCAATGTTAACCTTATACCCTCCATAAATTATTGTTAAGAATTTTCCATCTAACTCTCATATTATCATCCCTATCACATTTCTCATTTCAAATACCACTCATGGCATATTTCACATTATGATATGCACAATAAAGCTCAGCTCTACAAATTCATAAGATTTAATACAATATTAATGTAAGATAACCATTCTGTTGTTATAGGGTAATGCAGAATACGTAACATAATATATCAGCACCACGATACTCTCTTGTATGGCCATAATAGTCAATCCATGTTCACTCAATATCATACACTCTCATAGTCTACTATTTCAGAAAACATCAATAAGTAACAATGTAAAACAAATCATAATACAAATGTTATTTGTCATCATATTGCTATCACGATCAATTAACAATTAATAATATCATCCTTATGCCTTACAAACTTGTCATTTTCTTTGATAGATAATTAGTAACTTATCATAAGTATCATTTCTAAATTTCTCATACATAAGCACCTAATTGATTTCATATTATATATACTACAATTCACAATCACATTAATTAGGATTTATAGATAAACAGATACATGATCTATATCATTTATAAGAAAGATTATGATTTTTAGTATTTAAATACTTCAACATTGAAACATTAATTAGAATGAGATATATACTCACTTGGTAACTTTGATTTACTCTTGAAAATTTTGAAGCATCCATGTTCATCTTTTCATATTTTTCTTCTATTATAATCATTTACAAGGAAATTATAATTACATAAACATTACTTATTTTTTTCCCATATATGGCAATTGTAATTCAAATTATATTTTAATAGTATTTTGTATTACTTATTCCTTATATTTTTGCAATAGTAATTAGTAATCCAACTATGCCACTTAATTATCCTAAATCCTCACTTTCTTTATTTTCCAAACTTATCACTGAAATATCAAAAATTCTCGTATATCATAGCTTTTTCCAAATCAAAGTACAAAACCATTAAAACATTATCACTCACATCACTATACAAAATTATACACCATCATCTTATATTTTTAACTTTTCTTAAGGAATCAGAAAATCATTTTTATTAAAAGCTCTCATTTTGATGATATAATTATGTTTAAAATATACTATTTTGATATTTTAGTCATAAAATCCTTATTTGATAAATATTATACCAAGCATCCAAATAATTTTATAAAACAAGGTTTTCTTGAATCCTATTAGAATCCTTCAAAACATAAAAATATAATGCTTCACAATTACTTTAAGCAAAGTATTCTAATAAGCCGTATCATAAAACTTTTATTTTGCTAGGCCATCATCATATATATATATACTTACTCACAATTTAGGTTTTCTAATATATATATATATATAAGCACTGCCAACAATATTATAATATGATATTCTAGGGCAGTTATATTCACATCATCTAATTATTTGTAGCATAAAATTAATATATTGTCCATAAACATCATCATATTTCCCATAACTTGCAGAACACTGCTAAAATATTATAGTATAACACTCTAAAATAATTCTATCTATATCATTGGATCATTTTATAACATAGAATATTTATGTGCGGATGCATCTTCATAAGTATCATTCTATGCTTAAAATACCCACAAATGGGTTTTCTTCAGATCAATCCAAAAATAGTAAAGATCAAAGAAGCTTGATGTATAAGACATCTTACCACAAATTAAAGGACTCACCGATAGCTCACCAATATTGGAGTTCATGACCAAACATCAGAATTGAGGAAGATGAAGGTGGCTTACATTATTTACAGCTTAGTCCGATTTATCTCTTTTTCTTGTAATGGTAGTTGATGAATGTTGGAAAGTGTTCACATTGATGACTTCAGCCAAGGATGGTAGCAGTTCATATTGGAAAACAATAAAAGCTTTAGCTTTCGATATGCCATTATCACGATTCCTCTTTACTGCTCCTCATTGACTAGCCCCTACTGCTAGTTAATGGGTCATAAGCAACAGGATGACATGATGATACGGCTCCAGCAACTGGAAAAAAGAACCACAAGAGGGGAAAAGAAGGAAAGAAAGAGAAAGAAAAGAAAAGAGAGAGAACATACGGGGAAAGAGAGAGAGAAAAGACAAAAGTGGCTAAATGAGGAGGAGAGAAAGGGAAAATGGAAAATTAAAGGATCTTTGGGCTCCGATTCAATATTTATCGCATGTATGAGCTCATTTTCCCTTTCTTTAATCTTATCCTTTCATTCTCTAACTCGATGAATCTTAATCCTTTATTCATTTAAAAAGAAGTTTATTTTCATAAAACTTCTCCCTACTCACATCTAAAAAAAAATTCCACTCTTACCTTCTAATAATCTATAAATATTATAAAATAAACTATTTCTTACATGTATGTACACATATTAATATCCTAATTTGTTACATCCTAAAAGTCCCAATCCATTAGATAAAAATCATAATATTAATATTTCATGGTGTTTAAAAAAATAAAATTTCAAATATTACCCCAGGGATATTACAAAATTATTGCAACTTTTTTGTATATTAAATTTGTAAAACTTACATTATTTTAACTATTGTTAAAAACATGTTTTATTATTTATTTATCTCATAAATAAATAATTATATTATTGTCACTAGCAAGGTGTTGCTAACTATATTTTATTATTACCATCTAAGAACTACTAATAAGTAAAGTTTCCCTAACCATTGCTTTCAATCATATTTAAGTAGCGATGGCAGTGGGGTGGAGTAGAGGAAGATTTGTCTCAAACTACCCCACTCTGCACCCTCCACCATCAGCTCTAAACTTGCCCTACCCTATATGATAAGGCAAGTTAGGGTATTGTCCCCATGATCTGCAAAGCACCTGTGCACCAAGAGAAAATCCATGAAAAAAAATTAAAAATTTTAAATTTTATATATTTAAAATTTAAATAAATATAACATATAATATTTAATATAATCTTATCATGACATACTTTAGTCAACGATCTCAAATTACAAAAAAAATGAAGATAAATGATGTATAATTAAGAGAAACACTAAATTTCTTTAAAATTTTCATATAATAATTAAATTAAAAAATTAAAAATAAAATAATTAAAAAGTATTTTAAATAGTTAAATTATTAAAAAAATCTATATATAATATATATAGTAATTATATAAGTAAATTTATAATTTCATATGTGCAAAGCTCTAAGGGGTAAGTTGCACTAGTATTGTCTCATACTCCAAATTTGCTTTGAGGCAAAAACCTACCTCTCACCTTGCCCAATGGGGTAAATTCTCCCATTATATTTGCACTCTATCAAGATAAAATCTGCAAGGTAAGTATCTACCCCGAAATTTTGCCATCCTTACAATAATCTTAAATTACTAACCAAGCTACACCATTACCATCTAAAACTAATCATGTATCAATCAAACCTTTTTATTATATCTATTTAAAAGTGTAAAGTCCCAAAGGTACCAATAAGAAAACTTTTAGGTAGCTAATAATGATTATTGGTAGCTTGGTTAGTGACACCTTACATCTAAGAATTAATGACAAGTATTTGCCCCAAAATTTTACCATCTTTACATTTAAGAATTAATGGCGAGTAAAGTGTCACTAACCAAGCTACACCATTATCATCTAAAACCAATTATGCGTTAATCAAACCTTTTTATTATATCTATTTAAATGTATAAAGTCCTAAAAGTACCAATGAGAAAACTTTTGGGTAGCAACTAATAATGATCATTGGTAGTGTAAAAATGGTGATAGTAATGATTGATAATGATGGGTAGTAACTAGTAGTTGATCAATATTGGAGGTAATAGTGCTCAATAGTGGTTACTGTCAGTAGGTGGTGGCAATGACAATGATTAATAGTAGAAAGTAATAGTTGGTAATAAGAGATGATAGGTGGTAGTCATTAGAGATTGATAATGGCTAGCAGTAATCATTAATAATAGATGATAGTCAATGATGATCATCAGAAATAGAAAGTAACTATTAACACGTGATGGTAAATCAAAGTCACTGACAAATGGTAATAGTCAACGATGGGTAATAGTAGATAATGGATGGTTAACAATGATAAGTGATAGTGAAGTAAAATATTAATGGTAGTAAGGCTTAAGTAGAAAAGTTTCCAAAATAGTCTTTTTATATCACTAAACATTCCCTTATCATAAAAATATAAGATGCCTTCTTCCTTTTATGAAAATATTTTAAAGGAATATTAGGTTAAAAACATTCCTAAAAATATGATATTCTTTTAAAATATTCCTAAAAATATGAGAAAGATTAGGTGAAGTAAACAATACTTCAATATCATCAAGGGAAAAGCAAACTCCTACTACCTTTAAATATTTTCTAGTCAACTAATTATTAATGTTACGGTGTAAATGCTAACTTGTATTATATTAGTAAGATATAAATTAAAATAAATTATTGTAGGGGTGGTAATTTTAACCATAAATACAAAATACTTTACACAATTTTAAATTGAATTTATATAAGTTTAGGTTATAAATTAGTCAATCTGTTTAACATAAATAATAAGTGGATGGTCAGCTTAAAACTAAATGAATCTATTTAAGTGATTAAATATGATACATAAGTTTAATCATAATATAAATTTTCTTAATTAAAATTATTAAATTATTTAAATGGATTAACTCGTTTCAACACATTTTAAGATAAGTTAATTTGATGTGACATGATTACTATATATATTAGATTTGAATTAACCTTATTTGAGTTATTACTAACCTTTGAAATAATATGAACTTAACACATGAATTTGAATTATAACCCCTAAATTATTGTATATATAAATGTGATGATATGTTTACTTCTCTATAAATATCGATGGTTTACTTTCATTGACAAAAAATGCAAGACTTAGTATTTTTTTAAATTTATTTTATTAGTGAAAATAAATTTATATCTCTTAATAAAGTGTTAACTTGATTAACTTTCAAATATTTTGTAAATAAAAAAATAAAAAATATTTGGAGCATTTGAATTTAAATTTAAGAATTATATTTTGAAAGTTAGGATTTGCAAAATACATGTGTATATTGAATTTTATCTAAGTAGTTAGAATTTACAATATATGTATATATATATTGAATTTAATTTTAGGAATAATGTTTTAAGAGTTAGTGTTTGCATACACACGCATATACATACATATATACATACATTTAATCTAATTTTATATGCTAGATTTTAAAGATTATAATATACAAAATTATGATTTAAATTTTTCTTAAAAATAAAACTTACACAATGGATAATCCTTTTTTTAAACTACTTTTGCAAATAAAAGTATTTTATTGCTTAAAAAATATTTTTCTTTACAAATATGGATAAAAATAGTGTAAATGCAAATAATCAAGTATGAGATTGTGATGGCATCATTCACCATGTATACAATTCTGTCATGATTTATTTAAATTATTTTTCACAATAAATTTCATGAATAAAAATTTTTGTTGTAATTTTTTTCTCCAATATGTTATATACATAATCTATCATTTATAATTTTGGTCCAATATAAATAATGTATTTGTAAATTAAATATATTAGTTATTGAATATGTTTTGTAACTCAACAAATTATTATGTAGATCACTACAATTTAATAATAGTGGCTCAATATTAACAACTTATTACAAATATCCATTCTAAATTATTATTAGATATATAAATAAGATAAAATATAAGGGTAGAAATAAAAAAATATCATGTGATTATTTTTCACAAACTAATTCCTTCTTCTATCCATCTTTTTTTACTGTATATCTAAATAACCTTTTAATTTAATATTGAATATAAAAACAAGTATCTTATATATTGATATCCTAATTTTTAGTCTAGATATATTAGAATTATCCAACTATGAAAATAATTGATTACATATAATTTGTGTTATGTCTGGCAACAACACTTAATATTGATTATATATAATTTATTTTTATTTGAATTAAATACAAAATAATAACTTTTTAGTGTTAAATTATTTAAAAATGCAATAAAATACATCTAATTATGTGAAAATCACTAGTCTCTTTAATCCTTTTGATATTAATGTTTGTATAAACATATATAATATGTTGTTTAATTTATATATATTATTTTTTATATATATTCTTATTTATTTAAATTATTTTTTGTAAATAAGAAAGTTTAATTTTGAGTAAATATAACGTTTAATCCCTTGTTTATGAAGGTAATGGCTATTATATTTACCAAATTTCATAACTAGTATTATAGGTCCTTTATTTTTATTTTTATCATAATTATTCATTCCTCCTTTCACATGTAACCTCAAAATAAATGGCAAAAAAATAATATAATAAAAAGTAAGCACATATTTGACATTGTTAAGGTCTTATTTCACAATCAATTTTAATATTTTTTAGCTATTTTAACATTTTAAGTAAATTGAGAAATAAATAATTATAAAAAAAAATAAAAATTAAGGATCAATAGTGGTAGTTATAAAATTTAAGGAATGTAATAGTTACTACCTTTATAAATGAGAGACTAAATGTTACGTTACTCTCTAATTTTTATAACTAAGATAGGATTTATATTTATTTTGATGCCTACTAATTTAAAAAACTGTAGATAATTAAATTATAAATTTCTAAAATTCATTCATAAATTTAAAATAAAAAAGTGAGGTTAGTATGTGTATAAAATTCAAAATTTATACAATTAAAAGAAGGGTAATAAACTAAAATATTTAAAGAGTGAGATCAATGTAATATAAAATTTAAGATTTCTCTTTTTATAATCACACAATTAGAGAACAAGTTACTCTAAATTGCTTATTTTTAAATTGGAATTATTATATACAATTGATTATTGAAAACATTCAAAAGTGCAACTAAACATATCTAAAAAAACTATAATTAATTATTTAATTTATAATTAATAATCATGATTTTTAATCACTATATTAAATACGCATTTAATAGTTAAAATTTTGAAAATTTAATAATAAATTTTTAATTTCTTTCTTTCTTATTGAAAACTATCAAATAAAAAAATTATAACATAGCTTTCTTCTCTCTTCTCTCTTCTCTCTTCTCTCTTTCACTTTCATTTTTCCACCACCCAACCATATCATTTAAAGCATGAAAATGAGATATTATGTTACACAACTCTTAGGTTTGAATTGGACAAAATTGTACACTTCAGCCACCACGGCTTGCCATACTGTTGGGTCATACTTGAAAACTACCTTGAAAACGGCAGCAGTGCCTCTTGCTTTCTACGTTATTTTTTTATTAAAAGTATCATCTTTTTCATAAAAATCTATAACTTCTTCACGTATTGTTCGAACGTATTTGTTTTTTATGTGCAAGTATGATTACTTGAATTACAAACGTTTATAAAGTTAAAGACTGTATAAAATCCTTGTGAGCTGTATGAATAAGCTGCAATCCACTTGAACATCCGCAACCATTTGTAATCGTAGACTCCTGAGCAAATTAGTCATCTATTGCTCCTCTCGACAATAAAATATTACATTACTTCACATCTTATTTTTGGAGATAATTTTTTTTATCCCATATTTCACGGGACAATAAATCTTTTCAAATTTGTAAGGAATTGAAAAAAAGGGGAATTAAGAAAAAATATAAAATTTGAAATCAAAACTAATAAATTCACACGTAGTTATTAAATAGATTTAAATTTAATTTATTATTAGTGTAAATTAATTTTATGTTATTAATTATTTATATATTTTTATGTTAATAGAAAATTATTAAAATTTCTTTACTACTATTAAAAAGTCTTAATAGTTTGAATTTGACCCATTGTTAGTGAAATTTTTTTTTTACAATATCAATGAATAAAAAGATGACACCTCATTAAAAAATTAATATTAACAAAGAATTTTTATTAACAGTAAAAGAGTTTTAATTATTTTTTCATGAACGGATAATAATATAAAATTAATTTATAATAATAGTGGTTCAAATTTAAATTCGATTCTTAATTATTATTATTTTTTAATGATGAGTCTTTTTTTCATTTATTGATAGTTGAAAATATTTTATATATGGATCAAAGTTAAACTCTTATTAAATAAAAAAATTATATTTAAATATTGCTAATTATACATAATCAATGTAATGTTATAATAATAGGTTTGAAGTCACACATATATAATTAATTTAAATAACTTGAAATCTAAAAGAGAAATAAGTTGTATATAATTAATAAAATATTATTCTTTTTCCCTCATCATTTTTAGTGAAATCTTAATGTGTTTTTACTTTTTTTTAAATGATTAAATTACTAAAATGACAAAAAATATATATATGTAAGTCTTTGTGTATTTGTGTGTGTATTAACATAATAATAATTTTATAATAATGGGCTTCACAGAGTAAAGTAAAGTATTATCCAACATTTTACTGAGGGTGAAAACCTATCTCAGGTCTTGTCTTAAGAATAAAAAAATCATACTATCTTCCAACTCTATTGAAATAATTCTCACGAAGCATTGTAAAATCAAACATTTTGCCATTTCTACTTCATACTTTTATGTGAAAGTTAATAATCTTTATTTTTTACTTGAATTAAAAACCTATTTTTACATTTTGCAAACTATTTATAATATATAGGTATTAAAATAATTATACAACAATAATTAAATTTTTAAAAATTAAGTTAACTTATCTTATTCCTTCCTTTTCCTTTTCAATGCACTATTTCTTCTCTTTTTTCTTTTTAAATAGATCATGTAGTGTTTTTCTACTTTATTCTCTTTTTCTTAATATGATATTGATCTTAATATCATTAGTGTGCAACCTTGTTTGATTAATTAGAAGTATAATGATTATCTCCTTAGTTCGATGATTAATGTTGAAATTAAAAATGTTGTGTTTAGCATGGGTGGTTTTAAACCCTTAGATTCAAATGGTTTCTCTATTGTCTTTTATAAAAAATGTTGACATCTTGTTAAGGATGTGGTTAGTAGTACTATTAGATCTTTCTTTAAAGATCAAAGGATGCCTAATCCTATTAATGTACAAATTTAGTTCCTATCCCTAAGGTTGATCTTCCTGAAGAGATGAATCAATCCCAACCCATTAGCTTATGCAGTTTTTGTTACAATTTAGTTCTTAAATGAAAACTTTTCTACTACCTATTATGTCAAAATATCAACGAGCTTTTATTTTTCAAAGAAAAATTTAGGATAACTTACTATTGGCTTATGAGAAATGGAAGAAAAGCCTTTATTGCTAACAAAATGGATATGAACAAGGCCTATGATAGAGTTAAATGACATTTTCTTAGAAAAGATTGGTATCATGAGGCTTTGCACCTATTTGAGTTAACAAAATTATGAAGTGTGTTTTAAGAGTTCATTTCAATCTAGTTTTTAATAGTAATAAATCTAGTTCCTTAAAACTTGATTATGGCTTAAGATAATTAGATCCATTTTCTCTTTATTTATTCATTCTAGTTATTGAAACTTTCTCCAATATGATACTTAAAGATGAATCGATTAGCTTTATTAAAGGTTTGAAAATTGCTAGGCAACCCTCGTTTATTTCTTATTGTTTGTGGATGATGCCTTTTTTTTCTTATAAGCCTCAATCCAAAACATATAATAACTCTAAGAAATATTAACCAAATATAATGCTAATTTTGGTCACTATATCAACTTCCACAAGTCATCTTTATTTTTTAGCCTAAACACTAATGCTAATATTATTAATTCCATTTTTTATTTTCTCAAGATTCAAGTTATGGCTAACCTAAGTCATTATCTTGGTCTCCCTATTACATAGGGTTCCTCTCTAAGACAAGCTCTATCATTTGTTAAGTATAATACCAAACAAAATATGCAAGGTTAGCATAAAAAAATCCTTGCTCATATAGGTACATAGAGATTTTAACTAAAGGTTGTTACTACTATAATTCCAATGCACCTCATATCTCGTTTTAGATTCTAGTCTTTAGTCTATTCCAACATTAAATCTATGATTGCAAATTTTTAAAGGGTCATGATGATTCTTATAGAAAAGTTCATTAAAGATTTTAGAATACCCTTTCATCACCTAAAGAAAATAAAGGTTTAGGTTTCAAAAGATTAGACCTATTTTACTCAGCTTTACTATGTAAACAAGTACTCCAGAAGCATTATGGCTAAGGATCTTAAATGCATGATATTTTCCAAAAGGCTTATTTCTCATAACTTCTAAAGAAAAATGCCTTTCATAAGGTTAAAATAGTTTGCTGGTATGTAAGGATGCTCTTATGTCAGGATTTGGTTAGTTAGTGAGTGATAGGAACTTTATTAAGATTTAGTAGGATGTTTGGGTTCATGATCTTCTGAGCCATTCCATTCTTACTTGTTTGCCTTCCTTTGACATTCTTATTGAAAAGGTAGTAAAGGAATTAACAAAATATTTTCTCACTAAATAAGTGCAAAAAAAGTAAAAAAAAATTAATTTCAAAATTATATTTTTGTGAAACTTATTAAATAATTTTATTATTTTATAATAGCAATAACAATAATTTTGTCATTTAGTAAGTTATATGATTGCATAAAATACAATAGTTAAAATAGCTTGGTCTTGTCTAATTAAAATTATACATAGCTCGAGGCTTGATCTAAAAGCTCAATTACTTATATTTTTATTATTATTTTAAATAAAAATACATATTTGATGTAAAATACATATATTTAAATAAATAATAGAATATTTAAATATATAAAATATTTAATTATATTAAATTATTTTTTGTACATTAAAAAATTAAATATAATTATTTTTTATAATATATAATTAAACTAATGAAAATAAATTTGTATAATTGAGCCGGGTCAAGCCTCCCTATTTAATACAATCATTACTAAAGCTTGGCTCAAATATTGATCGAGTTATAAGAAAAAGGTCTAATAAATATTTAGGTCTGTCATAACTAAAGTCTAGAAAAGTGAAATGATATGGGACAAGTTAAATGGGTTAGGTTTGCATAAGTCTACCCACATAAGCTTATAATTTAAATAGGCTTATGAGTAACTTGCATTTTTTTATGTAATAATATAAGTAATTAAACCATTAAATACACATATAAAGATTAAAAGCTGAACCCTAAATATGGAAAAAGATACAAAGTTTTTAAGAAATAGTATATTCAATTAGATTAAAAACATCTATTTTTATTGTAGATTGTAATTAGCCAATTAGATTTTTTTTGCTTTATGTAATAGGTTAATTAAATAAGGTTAGAAAAATTATATTATACCATTGGATATTATATTAGATTAAAAATCTTCAAATGCTTAAAAGATTAAAAAAAAATTAAGTCCATAGGCAAGTTTGCAACAGTTAAACTTATCCGTATAAACTTATGACCATATAGGCTTGCTCGTATGAAAAAAAGCTCCAAGGTTACCCTAAGCTTGCAAACTTAGGGCTTATTCTACATCTTTAGTCATAATCCTAACCCAATCATGACTAGTATGAATATGTTACTTGATTTCCACTAACTTAATTCGGTTTACTTATCATAATCCTAAATAATTCACTAGAGTATAAGTAGGAAGAAGGACAACATTTGGCAAATAGAAAGATTACATTCATTAATATGGTTTTATAAAACATGAGAAAGTTATAGTTATTTGTAACCTTTCTAAATTAATGATAAGCCACTCTAACTAACTTATAAAAGAATTCACTATTCGAATCCTATATCCAAGTCTATATATAGAATAAGGCCTTAAAAGATAATCTTTATACAAATATTAGTGCTACCAAATAATTAAACTAATAAGCTTTTAACTAGTCTAGCTTTTAGGAGGTGATCACGAAGGCTTAACTTAAGTATTTATAAAATAAATCACAGACTGTGAGCAAGTTCAGGGCTTAATGGGTAAATACTCCATTTAAACAAGCAAAACAAACCTATCCATTGAATCATCTTCCTATAAGACTAACATATAATTAACCATATTATTAATTCAATTTCAAGTAGCCTCAAAAGGCTTAAACATAATCATTTCCTTATAAATATATCACATAAGAATTCTTAAGAATAATTAAGTTCTAGTTTCATATTACAATATAAAGCAATGAGTAATAAATAAATATATACATCTATCCTTGTGACTCTCAAAGTAGCTTTATACCTATTATAAACTGTTCATCTTTATCCTTTCAAGATTAACTTTATACTTTTTATAAACTTATTAATGAGAATCACTTATCCAATATTCACATCACTTCTATCACATTTTTCAATACTCAATTGCACAATACTTTTATGAGCCATACACATCACAATAATCAAACAATATCATGCTTTAATGTATGACCATACATCATATTTCATTGCTTAATCAATAATATAACTTGATCACACCATGTATCATTTGATATAATAGCTTAAGTTCTCATTTTGTATTCATAATTCACGTATCTTATTTTTATTTATCATATTTCATCATATATTAAAGTTTGGAAAGCATATATCCCATGTTAGACCCTAAAATGACATGATTTTTCAAGAAAAATTAAATATTGTTAACTATATACTCAACTATAAGATCCTTAAAAACATATATGGGGATTATAATTAACTATGTAGTCAAGTTGCAAGGCCCAAAGGCAAATTTGAGGCTCAATTATTAATAGTTGGACTTCATAATTAACTATCAACCTCTAAAAAATAATTTATGGTTAGATAGTCAACCATACCCCTTAAAAACATAATTTTTAGGATATAATCAATTACAGCCTAGGAATTTGCAAAAAATAGTTATGTGTTTAATGCAACAGTTAACTAACTAATCATTATAAGCTCATAAATATGTATCAACCATCTGTCATTAATGCCATTTACATCATTAATTCAATATACTTCCATCAATCAACATAAAATCAAGCATTTATGTTTATATAGCCATAAAACCTAAAATATGTAATTTAACTTGGATTTCAAATAATCCAATAAGAAAAGATGGTGTATTTACTCTCCTTATATGAAAGAGAATGTTAGAAAATTAGAGTTGATGTCTCTCAACCTTAATTATATAAAAATTTAAGGATTCCTCAAGTTAGGATTTCAAATGAATACAAATTTGCCTTTATCCTCATTAAATGAAAGTGGATAAATTCTAGAAAGAGATAATGTTTTTACCTTAATTAGATAAAGAATTTACAAGAAGATTGATACTTTCCTTATAAATCTTATGAAAGAGGAGATGAGAAGTAAAAAAAGAGGAGGTTGGATTTGAGGGAGTTGGGGAAATAAGGGAAAAGATAATGGGTGGTCTTAGAAATGTAGAACAATACCCAAGGCCTTTTTTTAAATTGCTTTTTAAATTTCTTTCATATTTATATATTCATTTATAATAATTTAAAACCTTATACCTTCTTATGATTTTATTAAACTTTCATCAACTATTTCTCATAAAATTCATAATTTTGTGTTCATTAAAATATTAAATTTATTTTATTCTATAAGTTATATACAAAAATTTTAGTTTAACGAAACTTACTAATTATTTCAAATATTCCTCTTACAAAATAAATTTTAAAATACTATATTATAAAAAAGGCATAATAAAGCTATAGAAAAGAAAATTCAAATCCTATAATTTTTGGGTTGAGTCTTTCAAACCAAAGTACATGTCTACTCCACTTAATCACTATCCCTTATTTTAAAAAAAAACAAACTTTGTAAAAGAGTCTATCTAAATATTACCTCGAAGATTTAAGGAAAGTTTTTAAATCAAACTTTAAATGAATTAAATATTCATAATTATATTATCTATGTAAATATCTCACAATTTTATTATAGGATGAATTGAAACTATAGGATTTTGAATGTTTTATCTAGGATGCAGTGCCATATTAATTCTTTGTTTGTTTTAAGTAATGAATATGAATTGAAAGTTTAACAAATTAAGTTAGAAGAAATGAGAATAACTAAGAGTACTAGTTTTTGCTAACCTTTGATGGCAATAAGTTATAGTGCATAAGCTTAATTAAAACGTCTCTCTAAGATAAATAAGAAAAAATTTTAGGTATAATTTCTAATTTGCACTTTTAGCAAGCACGAGTTGGAAGCTTGGTGGGGATGGGGGGTTGTATGATGTAATTTTTTACCCATCTTTATCCTTCTTAATGTTTTTTTAAAAGAAAAGCCTAATCCACTTTTGATTTTAAAGTGTATGATATGATCATATGATTCTCCCAATAGATTTCAAGATTCATTAAATTGTAGATTCTATAGTTTTTAAAAAAGATTAATTTTGAAGTATTTAGAAAAAAGGAATGATACTAGCATAATTCTTCTTAGTGATGTTAGTTAATGAAGGCTAAAGCTATCCATTTTTGGTAATGATTAAAATGTATTATTTTTACAATATATTAATAACTTTAAATTTTAAATTTTATTTAATATATATAGTACTGTGCATATTAATGAATTTAAATTATTAGATTTAATAATATACCATAATAATATATGAAAGTCTTTTTCACATTTTGTATGCAAAGTTTACAAGGAATGTGAAGGAATTTGAAATTTTTTTGTCCATATATCATAATTCATGCAAAGGACTAGGAAGACAAGCTGCTTCCTTGTTTCAGCTAGTTAAATGTTTCTGGCAATTTACAGTAGCAAGTTATCAATTTAAGTTGCTTTAATGCATTTGCACAACAAATCATGTATTTTTATTGTTATTAATCACCCTTCAACTATAAGGGAACATATTTTGGAAGGTTTAGGCCACTGTTATTCTCACCGAAGGGCTACAATTATTTTTCTGTCTCTTTCTTTTTTTAGAAATATTTAGAATTCATTTCATATGAAATTTTTTTAGCATTAATTTTATTTTATTTTAATAAAAATAATTGTAATCCATTCATAGATGAATTCTTTTGTTTGAAAATTTTATTAAAAATAATAATTTTAATTTATTTATAAATAACTTTTTTATTTGAAATGTATTTAAAAATTTATGAAATTAAATTAAAAATAAATTTAATAGTGTCTTGATAAATACAATATTAGAAAGAGTATAAATCTTTTATATAATATATATTCTAAGTCAAATAAAATGAATTTTAATGAAATCTTTGATAAATTAATAGATTTTATAATGACAAAAATATAATTAAAATAAAAATTATAAACAAAATAAAATAAAATTCCTTTTTATTCAAAGTTGAACATTATTTTAGAAATAAATTAATTTAGGAATCAAATGAATCTTATTTTTAAAATGTTTGCTATAATACTCTTAATATTTTAAAATTTGAAATGATATGATACATTTTTAAATTGTTAAACTGAATTTATTTAATTATAACTATATATTTTCAATAGATATAATTAAATAATTTTTAAATTTATTATATGATCTTAAATTCTTAAATTCTAAAATTATCATAAAATTTTCTTATTTTCAATTATGCCAATCATATGTTAGGTCAAAATTCGATAAGGAACTCAAATGGCATTGTTAAGCCATAAAAAAATAGCCTAGTGCTTAGGGATCACATAGGGCCTTCTTTTGCTCCTTTCTTGATTTCTGTATTATCTATACATTATGTAATTTTGTGAAAATTTCTCATGGATTAATTATTTTTTTATTTTCAATATTCAATTAATTATTTTGAATTTTTTATTAATTTAAAATTGAATTAAATTAAAATTTTTACAAAAGCAAATTTTTTTATTTTTATTTATAAAATTCAAATTTAAATTGACTCACTTGTTGAAAAGCCTTCTATTATAATAAGTTATCGGAGAAAAAATATTTTGAGAGTGTTTATTCTCACACCACACTTACATCTTATATTTTTTTAGGGATAAAGATAAATTAATTTGTACCAAGTTCTACACGATTACAAATCATAAATCCAGGATATATAATTAGTGAAACATCTTGAATAATATAGAAGTTAACATCCATAAGGAGACTACACAAAATAGAAAGAGGGCCTTGGGTATCCTTTCCTTTTCTAGCTAAATAATTAGTAACTTGATTTGCCTATCTGAAAATGTATTACACTGTTCTAGCAAGAATTTTATTCAAGAGCATCTTACATTTAAGAAGCAGGTTGGTAAGCAAAGTATAGTCAATATCTTCTCGATGTAGTAAATTGATAACTTACTTAGCATCTAGTTGAACATTTAAACAAGCAATTTGCAAGTTCACAGCTAATTTCAAGCCTTTATATAAAGCCTAAGTTTAGCTAGAAGATTGCTAGAAAATTCTAGGCCCTTATAAAAGCTTATAACCCATTCCCCATGACAATTTTGGATGACTCCTTCTACTCCTGCTAATCCTTAGTTATTACTTGTTGCCTTATCAGTATTCAAAGTTATCCATCCTTCATTAGGACATTGTCATTTAACTAGCTACATTTTCATACATTTAGGTTGCGCAAAAGCTCTTTTTGAACTGCAAATTAAGGATTCAATTGCAAAACCTAAGCATTTATTAAGAAGAGAAGCAATCATTGTCATCTTCCTAGTTTGACTGTTACTGTCAAAAAGTAACTTATTTCTATATAACCAAAGATTCTGAGGCTAGACATAGATAGTATGCTCCAAGGTAGGTGAAAGGAATGAGTTAGTTTTAGTTCATGTGATTTACAATGTTGTTCTATCTAATCTTGGAAGTTATTAGCCATAATCATAAGAAAGCCTACTTTTGTTGCAAAAAAGACCAAAAATTCTTCATTAGGTTACACTCTTGAAATAAATGTTGTTAGGTTTCTTGATTTTGTAAACAAAAAAAAATACATGAGGTTGAAACATAAGACCTATATGTTGTAACATATTACAGGTTTAGAGACCATTTTTTTGTAATGAGCTAGACTATAGCTTGTAATTTCAGAGGAATATTTTAGTTTCCAAACCCAATCATAGATTTTTATCCTTTGATCACTAGGTTAATGGGCAAGTAGTTTTCTAATCATGTCATAAGTTGTCCCTACTGAGAACTTCCTGGAATTGGAGAGACCCCCAAACAATTTCATCATACCCAAAATGACTAGGATCAACTATTGTAGCTTGGATTAAAGTCATAATGTTAGCATGAGAGAAAGATTCAAAAACTTTCATTTTCCACCTTCCTTATTCATCAATCAAATCCACAATTTTGCAATCAAACTGATTTCTATCCAAAGGCCCAATAAAATGACTTCAAAGACTACTTGCTAATGACCATTTACTATACTAGAAGTTTATGCTTCTCCCATTAATAGGCATCCAATCTAAACCATTACCAAGATAGTTTTTAACTTTTCTCATGGCCATCCATAAAGGAGAGAGACCATAGATTTATGCCTTGCTTAGTTCGGGTGAAAAAATAGGAGAAAGAAAATTAAGGGCAAAAAAGTACATAGAAAATTTCTTTTGCCCCTGCTTGGCTAATTGCAGAAAACAGAGGAGAAGAGAAAAATGCAAAGAAATCGTACGTGGGGCCCATAAATATTTTTTCTCCTTAGATTTGTGGAGAAAACTGGAGAGAAGAATCGTACAGTATGCAAATATACTTCTCTTTACTGCAAACTCAGAAGCTCATCCTGCCATTTCCTTTCTTAGTTTCCCGTTTTGGTGTCTATTTGCTGTCGTTGCTTTGCCTTTTGTAAATTTGCCCGCATCCTTTGCTGCTTGCTGCTTCTGATGCTAGCATTCAGCTCTAGATGGCCATCAGCACACCCGCAAGCCTGCTCTGCTGGGTGCGTGTGTCTTTGCTAGTTCATGTTATCTGAGATTCCCAATTTTCAATTTTGATGAGATTGCTTTTTCACCAAAAACCAAATACGATGAGATTTCCTTTAAACATCTCTTAAATGAAATATAAAAGTATAATCATATATATAAATATAAGTAATATAATATACATATTTACGTTTATTTTTGTTAATTTTCTTTAAATTTTAATATATTTGTTATAAATAGAATTGATAAAAACTCACAATTTTTATGAAAAAATTAAAATAAAGTCATAGATTTGATCAAGAATTTCAATATTAATTATAAAATTAAAAAATATAATTATTATTTTTATAAATAAAAATTAAATAATGTATTATTTTATTATGTTCAAAGAAAAATAGTTCAAACTTATTTTATTATATGTGTTTGATATATTAATAATATAATTAATTTCTATATGATATTTTTTGATAAAATAATCAGGTTTATAAATAATCAGGTAAATAATTTTTTATTTTAAGTAGAAAGAATCTTGTGGTCATTTTAGTATAAAAAATTTTATTTTCTACTCATTTTGTATTAATTCAAATGTAATTAAAAAATATTTATTACAATTTCTTTTTTTCTTATTTTCATCTCTGACCAAATAACCTATTTTCTCATCTATTTTCTTTCCTTCCTATTTTTTCCTATAACCAAGCACACCTAAAAAAAACAACTCCTCTCTTTTTTTCTTTCTCTTCTATTTTCTTTCTCTCCTATTTTCTTTTTCCTCTATTTTCTATTCTAAGCAAGCACAGGCTTAGGAAAAGATCTTGAAGAACATATTTAAAATATAAACATTTAGCCCACAAAGCATATTTTTCTTTTAAAAAGTGCCAACATAGCTTAGTTAAAAGAGCCAAATTCTAGAAATGAGCTTGTTTCGATCCTAATTCCCCTTCTCTAATAGGATTACTAACTCTTTTCCAACTGACTAAGCGAATATTTTGTTGAAACTTGAAATTTGCTCAGATTCCTAGGAACAAGTCACACCCTTTAGATGGAGGGATTGAACAAAGATTATTCATTGGGTGTTATAAAAACCCTCTAAGCCTAATCCTAATATTCGAAAAATAATTTATACTAATTCTGCTCTTAAAAATAATTTTTTACAAACATCATTCTTCCCTTGTACAATTTTGTTGAATTTCTTCCCCAGTTAATACGTCTGTCAAATTGATCTCCTGCTTCTGTGAAAACGGATTTCTTTCAGTAGATAAATAAAAGCTACATTTATTTTTCAGAGGTGCTATTCGCACCGAATGCAAGACTATTATTGAAGCTCAAATTGCGAGTCCGAAAATGAAATATAACTTATTTTATTTGCCATTCATTCATTAATCGTGGGTTCAATTTATATTGTTTAATCACGTGATTATAAATGCCCAGAGCTATAGCAATTTTATCACGTTTTTATTGGATATATTTTTAACAAATATCTTTTGATGAAAAAATCATAGACAACTTTAATTGTATTTTTGTATAGACAGAAATTGTCTTTACGTAGTCATTAAAAGAAATGTCGAGTTAAAAAAAACCAAGTCACCAGAATAACATGGAAAAAAATATACTTCCCTAAACAAAATTGATGCAAATTAAGTTTGAAGGGACGAAAATGGACACTGTTAAAATAGTAAAAAAATATTTTATATATTTTATACTAAATATAAGAAATTTGATGAGAGATATTTTTTATTATTTTAAAAAATAATTTATTTTGTTATCATTATAATTTTAAATATTATTATTTTAATAATAAGATATAAAGATAATATATTATTTTTATTTATATAAAAATATATAAAATTTTTATTAAAAATATATTTTAAAAAATAAACATATTTCGGGAAAAAAGGATCCACTTTCACATTAAAATCGTGCGTCACATTATTATTTTTGTTTTTCATCTTCCCGTCCCGTCTGTCATTTCGTCATGAATTTTTTTTCTTATTGAATTAATTAGGACACCACGTAAAAGTTAAGATAGTTCAAGTGAGGTGACAGTAGGGGCAAGGTAACATTTAATATTATCTCTGAATTTTTTTTTTATGTTAATCGGAAAAACCAGCGGACTGATAAGGGTTTTTTTTCACAAAAAGAAAAAAAGGTAGGGGGTTGTAGAGCAAAAATACGAATGATACTTTAAAAAAATTCAAGTACTATTTTATATAATTCTTATAGCGTGTATTTTTTTTTTTTGAATTCTCAAGATCAAATTTAATTTATATTTCGTAAAATATATTATGATATATTTTGCAATTGATTCTTATACAAAAATAATATGTTTATAAAAATTATATAAAAATAACATTGAACTAGAGAAACAAAAAATAATTTGAATCGTAATAATAATATAAAAAATTTTATTTTTTTATAAATAAAAAAGATTTAAGTTTTCTGACTGACAATCATTTAACAAATTTATGAAATGACTTTTCAAAAATTTTTACTTTTTATAGAATATGTGAAGTTGTTTACTTACCTTCTATAAATAAACTCTACTTATTATGTTATTTATAGATATAAAGATAAAATTATTTTTATTAAATATAATTAATGATAATTAAAATTATTAATTTATATTTTAATAATATTAGAAATATAGTAATTATTTTCTTAATATTTCATAAAAAGTTTAAAGTTAAACTAGATAAAATACTAAAAAATTACTTTTAAAGAAGTATTACTTTCTTAAAACTAACTAAATAGTTTTAAATACTTTTAAGAAATTATATAAAAATTTATTTTTTAAAAAATTCAATTTTCTAGACAAAGTTAGCCCTAGTCTTCACCAAACTATTCTAAAAAGTTTTTAAAAAAATGCAAATTACCCCACCAATTATAAGGTGGTTAAATTTTACCCTTAAATTATAAAAATTAACCAAATTATCTCATAAAATTATACAAATAAAATTATATAAAATTTGAATTCTACTCCTACTATTTTTAAATTAATGAAAAATATTAGAAAATATTATAAATTACTCCACCAACTATGAAATAATTGCATTTTACTTCCACTTGCTTTGAAAACTTATAATTAACAATTATTATCTATTTAATTAATTGCTTTATTAAATTTCATAATTTTTTTAAAAAATTTAAACATGGATCAAAATATTATTATATATTAAATTATCACATTATTTTTATATAATTTTTATGTTATATAATTAATAAAAATTAAATTATATATATATAAAATACTAATTAAACAATTAAAAAATGGATTGTCAAATTATGTGTAAAAATAATGTAATAAACTAATATATAATAATATTATAATTCATATTTACTAATATTATTTAATATTGACTGTTATTAACTATTTTTTTTCTCTTAGTCATTTATTTCATGGAACGTGAGCAAAAAATATTAAGTGAAGAAGTGAAAAAAATACAAATATTATGCTATATAAAAAAATTAAAAATTTATCATTTTCATTTCATATGATCATATTCAATTTAATTTTAATATCATAACAATCATAATAATGATAAACAATTATTTTTATTTTGACCCATGAGATTTTTTTTATGATATACTTTATTTAAAATTTGATAATTATATAGTTTATGAGTTATCTTTATTTTATTTCTTTAAAATTTATAATTCATGTATTCATATTTATACTAATATATTTATTTTCAAAAAGAGATTATATTAGTTAGTAAATTTTCTTATTTACAAGACAAATTTTTTAATAAATTTATTAAAATTTAAAAATTTTCATATATAATTTTTTTTAATAATATAAGTAAACTGAATTTTTTCTCTTATGTAATTTCATATTAAATTTTTAACTCTTATAAGTCGTATATTATTCTTCATCTTTCACACGCTCATTTATGTCATTATTTAATAAAATAAAAATTATCATTTATTGTTGTATTTATAAAAATAGTTATTATTTATGCTAACAACTTCATATTTTATTTTATGATAAAATATTATAAATAAATTATTCATTTAATTTAAAATAATTATTTGATTATATATTATAAAGTTAAGTAATATTCCCTTTCTTTTCTGTATTCACTTGTTTTTATATAATAAAATAATTATTATTTACTGTTACATTTAAGCTAATAGTTATTATTTACACTAACAATTTCATATTTTATTTTATTATAAAATATTATAAATAATTTATTAATTTAATTTAACTAAATTATTTAGTTATATATTATATTTTTAAATTTTATATTATTTTATAAATCATGTACTATTCCTTTTTTTTGCCAATTCCTATTATTATTTAATAGAATAATATTCATTATTTTAATGATATAAGTAAACTAAAATTTTTCTCAAATTGTAATAAATTTATAAAAAAAGTGTCTAGAAAATAAAGTGAATTTACTATCTAATATATTTTAAAAATAGATATATTAGTCTAAATATGAATATTATAATGAATTATAAATTTTAAGAAATAAAACAAAGGTAACTCATAAATTTTATAATGATCAAATTTTAAATAAAATAAATTATAAAAAATATGGAGTAAAATAAAAATTATTATTTATCACCATCATGATTGTTATAATATTAAAATTAAATTAAATATGATTATGTGAAATAAAAATGATAATTTTTTTTATCTTTTTTATGTAATATAACATTTTTATTTATTTTATTTATTTATTTAATATTTTTTTGTATTCTATGAAATAAGTGGCTAATTTAAAGAAAAAAATTTGGATAGTGATGATTAATGTTGAGTTGTACTAATAAATATGAATTATCATATTATTGTATTAATTTATTATGTCATTTTTCACATAATTTCATAACTTATTTTCAAGTGCTTAATTAATATTTTATATATTTAATTTTATTTATATTAATTATATAATTTAAAAATTATATAAAAATAATATAATAATCTAATATATAATAATATTATAATTTATGTTTAAAATTTTTTTAAAAAAAATATATAATTTAATGAAACAGTCAATTAAGTAATTAATAGATATTAACAGTAAATTTTATATAATTAATGGTTTAATTATAAATTTTCAACATTAATGAGAGTAAAGTGCAACCTCCGTAATTGATAGAAATAATTTGTAATTTTTTTAATATTTTTATTAATTTAATAACAATACATAGAATTCAAATTTTGTATAATTTTAAGTATAATTTTAAAGAATAATTTACTAATTTTTAAAATTCATAAAAATAAAATTTAATCATTCCATAATTAATAAAAGTAATTTACATTTCTCACGTAAGTGTTTATATGCATTGAAATCCTTTAAAGTACAAAAAATACTTTACAGAATAAAGTATCAAAATTTATTATTAATTTATTATTATTTTTATTTATAAAATTATAAATTAAAATTAATAATAAATTTTAATATTTTATCCTCTAAAATACAAAATTCATTTTAGAGAATTTCAATCCGTGTTTACATATATATTGGCCTTGTTTGGGAAACAGCTGATAGTTGGAGCTGTTAGCTGGTTTGATTAGCTGTTAGCTTATAACTGATTGTATTAGCTGATTTGACTAGCTGATTATATTAGCTGTTTGAATAAGAGTGTTTGGTAAAATTAGCTGTTTATATTAGCTGTTTGTATGTAAAATGACATATAAGGGTATGAGTATATTTTATGAATTATTTGAGTATTTTTTATTTTAATATTTTTAAATTTTATATATTAGTCAATATATTTATTATATATTTATTCTATTAAATAATTTTCAAAATTATTATAATTCATTATTAAATTATTGGATATTTTAAAAATTAAATAATTTTTATAAGTAATATTATATATTTATTCTATTAAATAAATTTTAAAATTATTATAATTAATTATTAATTTATTAGATATATTATAAATAATATATTATTATATATTAAATATTTTTTAAAATTAAATTAATCTACTTTTTATAATTATTAAATTTTTTAAGAATTTTTAGAAAGGATAAAATGAAAACTATGAAAATTTGTTTAGGATAATTTGGTCATTTTTCAGATAAGCTAATTGAAAAAGCTCCTTTTCTTAGCTTTTTCGTTTTTAGCTTTTTGGGACCAATAAGCTGATTCAATAAGCTGATTACCAAACACCAAAATCAGCTTATTGGCAAGTCAACCAGCTGATTTTGGTCAAACCAGCTAAAAGCTAATGAAAAAGCTATTTGCCAAACACCCCCATTATTTGGGAGGAAGCGAACCAATCAATAAAAAATAGTAAAACACAGAAAATGACAAAGGTGAAGTAGCTACTTGCCAGTTGCTGCCGAAGACTGCGATAAATATGGAAGCGAACAATTCGCCCTTAAATGCAAAGTTGCGTGTTCCACCCCAAAACTAAAATCGACTCTGTTTTCATTGCATATCGATGGCGGCTACTGCTTCCAGACCAGCATTTTCGACACCCTCCACGGTTTCTGCTTCCTCCTCCTCCTCCATTCCGCTGAAGTACATTCTCAGACTCCCATTTTCCTCTATTCCAAAGAAGCCTAGTCACCTTCGTTCCCTTCGGATCTCTGGCTCCATCTCTAACCCAAATGCCAAACCAGCTGCAGGCACCGCCGCCACTGCCGCTGCCGGTTCCGTCGCTGCACCCGTCTCCACTATCCCTTCAGAAGCTTTTGTTTCGCGATTCGCTGCCGATGAACCTAGAAAAGGCGCTGACATCCTCGTAGAAGGCCTTGAACGCGAAGGAGTCACCGATGTCTTCGCTTACCCTGGCGGCGCTTCAGTGGAGATCCACCAGGCGCTCACGCGCTCCAATATCATTCGAAACGTGCTTCCCCGACATGAACAAGGTGGCATCTTTGCCGCCGAGGGCTACGCTCGCTCCTCTGGCCTTCCCGGTGTCTGCATCGCCACCTCTGGCCCTGGTGCTACCAATCTCGTCAGTGGCCTTGCTGATGCTATGCTTGATAGTGTGCCTCTGGTAGCCATTACAGGCCAAGTTCCACGAAGAATGATTGGTACTGATGCCTTTCAAGAAACCCCAATAGTTGAGGTATCCAGATCGATCACAAAGCATAATTACCTTGTTCTTGATGTAGAGGATATTCCTCGGATTGTGTCTGAGGCATTTTTCTTAGCTACTTCTGGAAGACCAGGTCCGGTGCTTATTGATGTACCAAAAGATGTACAACAACAGCTTGCTGTGCCAAATTGGAATCGACCAATTAAATTAAACGGGTATATGTCAAGGTTGCCCAAGCCTCCAAATGAGCATCATTTGGAACTGATTGTGAGGTTGATTTTGGAATCGGAAAAACCAGTACTGTATGTTGGAGGTGGTTGTTTGAACTCAAGTGAGGAGTTGAGGCGTTTTGTGGAGCTTACAGGGATTCCTGTGGCTAGTACTTTGATGGGTTTAGGGGCATACCCCCTTGCTGCCGGATATTCTCTCCAAATGCTTGGTATGCATGGAACTGTTTATGCTAATTATGCCGTTGATAAAAGTGATTTGTTGCTTGCATTTGGGGTGAGGTTTGATGACCGTGTTACAGGAAGGCTCGAGGCTTTTGCTAACCGAGCTAAAATTGTTCACATAGACATTGATTCGGCCGAGATTGGAAAGAATAAGCAGCCTCATGTGTCAGTTTGTGCTGATGTGAAGGTGGCGTTACAAGGCATTAATCAGATGTTGGAGAGCCAAGGAGTCAAGGGTAAACTTGATTTTCAAGCTTGGAGAGAAGAGCTGAACGAGCAGAAACGCAAATTCCCGTTGAGTTACAAAACATTTGAAGAACATATTTCTCCCCAATATGCTATCCAGATTCTTGATGAACTTACAAATGGAGATGCAATCATAAGTACTGGAGTTGGACAGCACCAGATGTGGGCTGCTCAATTTTACAAATACAAGAGACCAAGGCAATGGTTAACATCGGGAGGCCTTGGAGCTATGGGTTTCGGTTTGCCTGCTGCTATTGGAGCTGCTGTGGCTAATCCTGATGCAGTTGTAGTTGACATTGATGGTGATGGTAGTTTTACTATGAATGTTCAGGAGCTGGCTACAATAAGGGTGGAGAATCTTCCTATTAAAATTTTGTTGCTGAATAATCAACACTTGGGTATGGTTGTTCAATGGGAGGATCGTTTCTACAAATCGAATAGAGCTCACACGTATCTTGGAGACCCGTCTAGGGAGACAGAGATATTTCCAAATATGCTGAAGTTTGCGGATGCTTGTGGGATACCGGCAGCCCGTGTGACAAAGAAGGAAGACGTGAGAGTAGCAATCCAGAAAATGTTGGACACACCCGGCCCCTACCTTCTTGATGTCATTGTACCCCATCAAGAGCATGTCTTGCCAATGATTCCCAGTAATGGATCCTTCAAGGATGTGATAACTGAGGGTGATGGCAGAACGAGTTACTGATTTCCGGAACTCGAATGTTGATGCTTGTTTTGCGTAATATGATGTTATCTTAGCCATAACTTAGTTCTTGCAGCGTAAGTTTCGGAGTTTGTGGTGATGTTGGCCACTAAGACTTTGGTTGTTCCTGCATGTTTGTCTTTTCTTTTAACTATATCCGGTAGCGTTGATCTATTTATTCGTATAATGCCGTTGTCTTCGCTCATTTGAGAGGAATAATGCTAATATTATCTCCCTTCATTTCGTAATGGCAAGAATCATGTGTAAGGAGTAGATGGGAGCGATAGATTGATTAATGCGATTCCATTACCACTTCTTCATCCAAGAGCACATCCCTTAACACCATTAGATGCTTTCCCGGTATAGTTGGCATCAAGTACTATAAGATCATAAAACAATTTTATACAATGATAAGAAGTCCGTAAGTCCTAATCGAAATATATGTGGAAGTAATGAAGCAAGCAGAGATACGTGGATAAGTTTGTTGGCTCATGGTCCTCCTGGATCAGTATTATGCTTCTTTCAACAGCCAATTTCATTTCAATTCATTAGTAAAGACTTACGAGATGTGCTCTGCCCAAGTATGGGAATTTCCTATTGACTCTATTCTAGTGAACTTCATATATGGTTGTAAGAAATCTGAATTGGCCACAGCGCATGGTACTGTTAAACTAGCAAACCCGCGAGCCTTGCGGTACCAATGGAAGAACAACTCTCGACCTCTGCACTTCTCATGTTAAACTGACACGAGACTATTTAACGTGAGGCACGTCTTTGGTTTCCACAGAACCGTTCCTTTTTTTTAATAATGTAAATGTACATATCTAAGTTCTTCTACAAACTATTTGATTCATTCATATTACTGATCAACCATTAAAAAAAAGTGATACCAAAGGCTAAACCACCCAATTGATTATGAATGTTAATGAAGTCTGCATCTAAACCAGTAGCATTGGTTATCTGCAGGTGTTGACTTCATTTAAGATAGAAAAATAGGATTTATTCAAATCTATAAAGTACGCCCGGAAAATTCATGCCAATTGTCCTAAGGTCATAATGTTGAAATGGGACATTGATATACACTACAAAGCTGTCTAGAATATAAAAGCAGATACACCATCTCACTCGTTAATCTGAGAAGAAGCAGTAGAGGTGTCAAAGGATTTCTTCCTCACCAGAAGGCTAGTGATCCTTGAAGGATTAGCATGAGTGTTGTCAAGACTACAAATAACAAAATCTGGCCGGTGCAGCGTAAGATTTAGCCTATCTTTACCCACAACTAAAGCAGATGCATCAAGCAGAACATGCCAGGAATTCCTATGAGCTTCTGAAATCCAATGCATTGTCCCGTTCACATCTGCTGGATAAGAAAATAAGCCTTTTGGACTAATCTTGCACTTCCTTCGGAAATTTTGGCTGAGCTGTGAGCCTCTGATCCTCAAATCAAGCCAAGTCTTAGGTGCTATGATCACCTTGGATTCTTTGAAAGAAGCAAACTCCCTGATATAGTCTTCTCCCTCATCAAGAATGGTCATGTAGTAGTTTCCCCTCATAAAAGGGTAGCTTTCTCCAATTAACATCATGGCATCCTTGTAATTTGGAGTGAAGAGAACCAAGTATTCTTCATCAGGCAATCCACAGTGCTTCAAAACCTTGTTACGGGCTTGAATTTCCGGAATGGAGATGAAACTTCCCGGGAATGAGGCTTTCTTGTTGAGAATATCGAGTAATCTTGATGGCTCCAATTGAGTCCCATCCAATTCAGGGAGATTGCTTCCTAACAAATGGGTAGAAGATTCTCTAGGTGACTTCCTCCGATCATCAGCAGGCATGGTTTCTGAAGGCTCCTCGTTGATGACAATGCTCGATAAGTCTATACCATTTCCTTTAATCAGCCCTGCATATTCAGGATATTTTGCCAGGACATACTGTTGAACATATTCCATTTCTTTCTGGGTGATTGGCCCTGACCATCTCAGGTCAATATCACGGATAGTTGATATGGCTTCTGCTATAATGTGAGCAGGAATTACTGCATGTGGTTTCTGTGTTGGTGCAAGTAAAGTCTGTTATGGAAGATAAAATTGTCTGGAAAGATTTTCTGAACTAGTGAACTTGAGAGTCTGCAAATTACCTTGAAAACCATACTGTTTGATTTGGAATTTTCTGCCATTAATTTGTGCAGAGGAAATTTTTGAGACCCTTTAACTCCGCCTTCTATCATGTCTTCGCATGTCACCTGATAAATGGTTTCAAATATTTGAAACGTTGGCTTCTGAAGTGAAACTCAAAACAAACATGAAGTGAGCATAGTCTTGAATTGTAATATCTTACCTCAGATTCTTCATGCGATCCCATGGTCTGTCTCTTCACCACTCACAGAAGCATAATATAGTTCTGGCTTAGTGTGCAAGATTTGATTAAATCTAGGAAGAGGATAGAAAGATGGTTTATAGATGGAAGTTTAGATGGTTGAGAAATGGTAGATTTTTAAGGATATGGAGTAAAATGGGGGCTGAAGGACACCGCATAGAAATTGAAAAAATAAAGGGAAAAATGAAACAGATCTGAAGAGAAGGCCTAGCCAAAAACCCTGTCTTGTTGAAGCTATGTATCTGATTGAGAAGTATTAAAGAAATTAAAAAAAACTCAGATGATTACGCAGACAATGACAAAAGCAACGTTTCTGAATAGGAGCTGATAATGAAAGGGTGATACCATTTCATGACCTTAACCCTAGTTTACACAGAATTTTTTTATTTTCAGAGCAATAACATTATTACTTTTCACCTGCTATTGATTTTTAGACTACACCTTAATTAAATATTCAGTCTAGCTTTTGATTCTTGCTTCTATGAAACAAAGTACAGAACACGTTATACAAATATTTTAAAGAGAAAGCTTTGAACCGGCTACAACATCATCATATTTGTTAATTGGCAATGCAACGTCATTGCTCAGTTTTATATTTTGAGGTGAAAACGATTAATTGAAGGATTTGGTGGAATGTCAATGGAGTCATTTCATCATGTTTGGTCTCAATGACAATGTCAATTTTCCTCTCAACCATTGACCATGTGCTGAAAGAAAGCACAAATGCAAGTGGCACTGATGTTTCCAGGAAAATCCCTCAGCTAATAGATAGAGCTCATTTCAATATCTAATGGAAAAATATGATTTTGTGAGAACTAGTGTGAAGGATATCCAGATATGACTAGCATTGCTTGAAAGAAAGGCCTCTTGTGAATTATTTTGATACATGATGAAGGTCGGTGAATAATATCAGAGGAAGAAAGCTAGCTAGAATTGACTATGAAAGGGTAAAACTGCAATGACTCAGATATAAAATATGGAGTAAACCACCAAATTGGTAGATGATACAGACTACATAAATTTTTTCGGAAAGATTATTTTACATCAATTAATTAAAATTTTGGAGTAAATTTAATGTAACATCTATTTTCCAGGCATGAATTTAATAAAAAAATTAGAAACTCATGTATTTACGTAATGTAAAGCAAATTTTCAATAAAAAAATGTGATATAATTTGTAATTCGGTGGTTTATTCTAAAATATATATAAAAGATACTGTATCAACCAACAATGCAATCATTATAGCTGGGCGAGCGTATTATAGATAAAGGAATCACGATTTGAGCAAATCAGAGATGTGAAAAAGCCAAATTTTGGCATCAATAAGAATAAGGTCCTACTAGATGTAAAGGGAAATAATGAAATTTATCCACAAACTCAAATAAATAAATAAATAAATAAAGTCCTTATTATGAAGGTGAAATCCTTAACTATATGTCCTTCCCTTATGGCACAGTGAAGTGTTGAACAAATTTAGATTTTTTTCAATTTCTTACTTTATGAATTTTCTTCAATTTCAAGGAGAAAAGGACATAATTCTTATTCTAAGACTCATTATTTTTATTTGTTGAATTCCACCTCTTTAATTTAAAAAAAAAATGTTTTTGTATCTACTGTTCTTCAATACTCAAACCTTCAATTTCTTTTAAGAAATTGAGGGGATACATATTGGGGGCATATCATCCCCCAAAAACAAGACTAATAAGCTATTAATATGACCTATTGACCTCAATATATTTCGGTGTTTTGTAGAAGGAAACAATATTACAATGTCTCAAAAGAAATAGCAATTGGCCACTTGAGAATAAACAATGCTATTTTTTGAGTGAGGGAGAAAGAAGGAGGAAAGGAAGGTATTATGCCGTTTGGAGATACCTTCAACCAAAGATTAGATATGGACAGAGTCATCACAACAACTTAAGTATTTTTTTTTCTATTAACCAAATAAATATCCACATTAATTTAATCATTATGTTTAACTGCATAATTGGTCGATATTAGTGGGAAAATTATGTGAAGGTTCCAGATAGCTGACTAGGCTCCTGCAATAGCTAACAGCTCAATCCCCCCCGCCCTTTTCAAAAACTAAAGTTAGAGGAAAATTCCTTGACTATGGCTGGTGGATGATTTATAAATTTTCTAAGCCTTTACTGACTGAGTGGAGGACGCAAAATCAGAAGTCTTATTACCGCTGTGAATCACATATTAGATCAGTTCTTTATAGTTTACATCGCCACAAACACCGGTTTCTACTGTCGTTGATGAACATGGAAATAACATCATATTTTCTTCCAAAGTTTTAATTGCTTCATGCTTACCTACCATCTTTAATTAGAAAGCTTTGATTTATAAAGACCGTGGATGTCAACAACATAAATTTAAGTTTCTTACTGTCAGTTAAAAATAGTTGCAGGAACCATCTGTTTTTATCGTTTATTTTTTTTTTCACTAGAAAGGACAATTAAAACTAAGTATTAATTAAAATGTTTTTAATTCTACTGTATGTATTGAGAATTTCAATAATATTATTTATACTTTGACAAATAAAAAAATTACTATCTAAATTTTAGCAATTATGTAATTATGATATTTAAATATTCTTACTTATCAAAATATAAATAAAAGTAATATATATTAAGATGTTTAAAAGAAACATAACCTCTTTATTATGTCTTATAAATAAAAAAACCTTCTAATGTATTAAAAAGTGTAATTAAGTACTTAAACTACATATTAAGTTTTCTTATCAAAAGATACGTAAAAGTAGAATACAATAAGATCTCTAAAACAAACATAACCTCCTGATTACATCTTGTACCCTCTAATGTTTTAAAAAGTATAATTAAGTACTTAAACTACATACATTAATTAGAAACTCTTCACTATTTCTCCTTCAGATTTACTACCTTTAGAGCGAAGATTTTTTGCTCAGTGTATTAAATATTTAATTGCACATTTTAAAATATTAGAGGTTCATTTTTAGTACATGAAGTATTGTAAGAGGATATTATTTTTAGGTCTAAATTCATGTGTCCTCAATATATATATATATATACACACACACACACTGATTCCATTTCCTTCCAACAAAAAACTACAACGCTAAAAAATCTATGTTCAAACTTGTTAATTTGGTCAAATTAGAGAAACAACAAATAAAGTAACGGCATTTGCACTCTTCATCACTTTTTTTTTATATCAAGAAAAGTAGACTTATTTATTCTATTCTTTTATAAACTCCAAGTCCTTTTGTTTTCTTACATAAAAACGAGAGTGCAGGAAAAGTGAGTGTTGGAAAATATAAGTAACATTATTTTAATAAATAAGTTTGAAATTTTTTTTCTCTTCTTCCTTTATTTTAAGGTTAAATCTTTATTTTAGTTCTTAAAGTATTCGATTTGTATTAATTTTATCATTAATGTAAAACTTATTTCAATTTGACCTTTGAAGTTTTAAATCCTAATAAAATTTTATATTCAAATAAAATTTATATCAATTTAATTATGTAAGGAATTAGCTTTATTTAGATTTAAAATTTTAAAAATTAAATTAATATAAATCTTATTTTAAAGATGAATTGATATGAATTTGAATATTTCAAGAATTAAAATATAGTTTTAGAGAGGAGGAGAAGATTGAGGATATAAAGAAAAAGGCCAAGGCTTTTCTGTGAACGACACCTGGAAGGGGATTACACCCTCGTATATACCACACCTTGGATGGCTAAGGCTTTAACCACTGGCCTTCCGTGTTGAGAAACACTACCCGACATGTTTAGCCATATATGCATCTTCAGCCCATTTGACTGAAGTTCAATGGAACCGCTAAATATGGGCTTAATGGGCCGATCTGTTTCCCAGCTCAGAAAGCAATGGTTATCCTTGTACATGCAGGGAGACGAAAGGAAAACAATAATGATAATGATTAAAATCTTAAAACCGCAATCTACAAAGTCGACTTCAAGAGAGATCTTAAAAACTCCTCACCATTGAAATTTTAAGTACAAAACAGCTTGCACAAAACTCGGCTTTTTCTTTTTCTTGACAAGGACCTGAGAGTTAATTTGTCTTTTTGGCTAAGATCAAGAATTTTTATGTGTTGCAACCAAGTTCACAAGAGTTTAATTCTAAAGGAAATATGAAACTGTACTCATTTTTTAACTTCATCTGTCTTCCTCATTTTACTATTTTCTCTTCTAAGACATTTATATGATTTTTATATAAAATAATATGAAGAAGATAAAAACAGTTCAAAGCGACAATTGAGTTTCCTAGTAACAATCTTATTGGTAATATTTATGAAAATAACCTTTAGCCCCCAATTATTTCTACGAAAACATTTTCTGTAAATATATATATAAAATATTAAAATATAGAAAAATATTTTATTTGTCTGATATTAAATATAAAGAATACAAGAAAAATAACTTCTTTTATTTTTAAAGAAAAAATTATTTTCTTCTATTACTAAAATTATATGTATCTTTTTTAATCATAAATATAAATAACATATTATTTATTCATTAATATATGTGCAAATAATATATTTTACAAAATATATTTTCTGACAAAATAAATTGGGTCTTAAATCTATTTATTTCGATAGAAAATATTTTTGATAAAATATAATTATAAAATATTAAAATGAGAAAATTATTTTATTTGTTTAATATTATTATGAAAAGTTTTGGAAAAGCAACTTTTATCTTAAAAAAATATTTATATTTTTTTATTACCATGACTTTAAGTATAATTTTTTTTAATATCATAAGCTATGCAATATATGTTATTCCTCTACTACTGTACATATAAATGATACTTTCTTATGAAAAATATTTTGTGATAAAACAAATAAGCCTTAATATCTTTAGCTTAAGATAATAGAAATTAAGTTCTGTATTCATCTCATATTCCATTGAAGATATTCAAAATTAGAACCCCGCATTTCACATATTTATTTTCCATCAAAATTGGATAGGGAAAGTCTTAAAAGAAAAAAAGGAATAAATTATCATCAATTTATAATCTGTATTACTCTCCAGGCTGTGATGTGATAGATGATATGTGGCAGCAAAATTACAGGAAGCACGATGCATTATTTGAGGTTTCTGCCTGTCCTCTATCTGCAGCTAAATTTCAATCGCTAGAAGTTTGCTAGTAATGAAGCACACTGAAATCTACCTGCTCTGCCAATAAGTTATCTAAGTTTGGGCCAGCACAGCCTGCTCAACATGGAAATGTTTCTCATATCTTTCTGCCTTGATTTCATAATCAAACATCACCACAGCAAATACTAGCCAACTCCAATAATGGCAAAACTATGCTCCACCAATCTCACATGGTGGGTGACTCTCCAGGACTTCTTAGTCCAGCAGGATATCAACTTTCTTCTGTATTCAAAAGCAAGCTGCCTTTTTTGCCTTATTGGTTTAAATGATTTGATTGAACAATCTTGATCCTTCTATTCCCCCTTTTCCCTTTATTGTTTTATTACACAGAAACAGATGGAGCACAGTTCTTTCAATTATGGAAATTTTTGGGATTTGAGAGACTGGTTTACTTTATATCATCTAAGCTCAACCTCAATCTTCATGTGACATGAGAACATTCACCGGATTCTTTCCTCTCTTCTCCAAAATAAATTGCTAAATTTGAACCTAATTTAGTTATATATTACAACCTCTAAAGGGCTTGTTTGGTTTTACTCTCGGTTGAGTTTCTTCTCAGCACACGTAAATGTCCTAAAATAGGCCTTCATGGCTTCACAAGATGAGCAACCTAGACAACCAGGGAGAATAATTATCACTCCAAAATAACTTTCTTTATTGAGGCATCCACTGTTACCGGTAGGAAGTGCTTAAGTGGAAAAAAGGAAAAGAGAAATAATAAGAAAAAGATCCAAACTCTCATCTCATACTTATCAATTGATAAGCATATCAATAGGATACTATCTTATTAGTTAAAATTAAAACGATTTAATCTCAAGCATAATGATACAGTATATATTAAGGTACTTGGCATGTGATATCACATGAATTGTCATATAAGTATATAGAGATAATAAAATGAAAGACTTTTTATGTGTTCAAAAAGGATAAGATAAAAATTAGTTCTGTTAAAAATACATCAAAAAAAGTTATACCTATATAAATTTGTGAGTAACTTTCATAAATTCAGATAATAATTTTTTTATACTAATGTAGTAACTTTCTTAAATACAATTAACAACTTTAAAATAAGAATTTTAGAATGTTTCTTATTAAAAAAATTATTATTTAAATTTAAAAAAGTTCCTACTTGAACTTAAGAAAATTATTAGCGAGTGTGAACGAGCATGACTTCACCCGACATGTCTTTAGTGGTTTTTGATAAAAATTATTTCATGAAAAAAGAAATAAATAAAAAATTAAAAAATGCATGGAATCAAAATTCTTAAATAAGATATAATTCATACATTTTCCCCACCTCCCGTCTCGTGTTTATTTTCCTTTGTCATAAAGTTAAAATGAGTTTATTTTCTTTTTCCATAGAGTAAGATTTCTTAACTAAGTACCGAGTAATTAAAGTTTTTAGTGCTATATTAATTTTAAATATTTGGTATGACTTCCATACAAATATTATCTTTGTTTTCTATCAAATAAAATTAGTGAGTTGGAAGATTAATATATGTGACAATATTTATATTTAAGTAGTATTAAGTTTTTAGTGTTAAGGTAGTGCAAGAATTATGCCACATTATCATTTGTGATCAAACATTAGCCAACATGACATATGCAAACCATATTAATGAATGTCATATCTTTGTTTTGATGGAAAATGTCATTGAATAATGTTATTTGCTTATATTTATAATTGTAAAATATTAAGAAAATTAAAAACATTTTATTTCCAAGATTGTTATATGTATCAAAAATAAAATTTAAAATTAAATTCTAAATCTATTATATTTATTAGATTAAATTTTATAATTTTTTCATATAATAATCCTTAAAATATATTTACAATTCAATTTCAAGTTCCACTTTTGATGTATATAATATTACGATTTTATTTGCAATTTAAAGTTTGTGTGAGAAGTTTCCTTCTTTATTTAGAAAAGAAAATTATTTTTCTTGACTATGATAATACCATGTATTGTATTTTTGATCATAACATATCTAGGTGATATCACACTTTTTACTTGTACACAAACAAATATAAATTTTCCGCAAAAACTGCCTTCCAACAAAATACATGGAATGAGCTAATTACTTTAAGGGGGCAAAACTGCTGTAATTGTGACAACTTAAAAGCTGAAAGAACGAGAATTGCAATCAAGCCTCAATTTTATGGAGCTGGAGTTTTTACTTGCTAGAATATAGTGCTTATGACCATATCTTAGCGTAATTCGACGGAATTTACTAACCAAAAGTACTGTGTTAAAAGTGCAGTGTACTGCATATCCCTGTAATGTTGGCGAAGATTTGGTTGTCCCAGACATTAACAATGAAATAATCAAGAGTATACATCTTCCCCTTTCAACATACGTTGATTCATGCATGTAAGCATCAGATATGAGATTCTCTACAATTCCAACAAGGAACAGTATCACTTGACTGTTATGTGCGGACAACCTGAAAAGACAAATGTTAAGGTTTTGTCATGATGACTGGTTTGATGGTTCGGCCAAACATGTCCTACATCTTTATCATGGGCCTTTCGTCTTTCTCCAAGAAATTGATTGTTCTTGCATTTCTATCATTGTAACCAAATAAAAGATAAAAGACAATGTTACTGCTATTCATCCGGTCATATGTCGGCCTACTTCCATTATCAGCTTCATAATGAGAAGGTAATTTATATATGTTTTAACTTCTTTTGGATGTGGTAACCATGCACTTTCACTTGCGACTTCAATCATCAAAAAAAATTTCAGTCATTGCCGCTTTCTTTTATTAAAACACAACAATTTGTGTGTCAGAGTTCAGAAACCGTATCTGTTTTTTTTTTTTTTTTTCTTTTTCATTTTTTTGGATGATTTTGAAACATCATAGAAGTAAAGTTGAAATGCCACAGCATTGGAAAAGATTTCATTATGACGAAAATAACTGATGCTAAAGGGTGGTGGTGTGGGTTCTACTGGTTTCTGTGGCGTGGGAAAGCAACGAGAAATGACCCTTTTTTTCAGCGGTAAGTTGGCCCCTGGTCCAATTTGAGCTGCGAGTTGATTGAAGGCAGACTAATTATATTAAATTCAGAAAACTCTTTGTGGCCTGAACTAGATATTTTATTGCATTACTGTGTAAGTTTAAATTAATTAAGGTCCGACTGCAACTCTCTTTATTTTTTGAAAAATTTTATTTATTTTTGTATAAAATAAAGGAATACTATATATTTATATACCTTTGGATTAAAAAAATAATATTTAAAAAATTGAAAATAAAGGAAAATAACTTCTTTAAAAAATATATATATTTCATCAAATTCATTATATTTAACATATATTTAAATTATTTTTTATCATCTCAATAGTTTATAATTATATTTTTATAAAATATATATTCCGTTAAAACAAGCTGCCAGCATGAAATGTTATTATCGTCTTTAGGTTTTTAAATTGCATTTTTTACAATTTTGATATAACCTTATTTATTTATCTATTTATCTGCAATCTTACTGATCACAACATTATCACTGCAGCGATAATTTACAATCATACATGCATCCATGTAATGTATTTCTGGTTCATCGGTGAGCCAACTCATTTGGAATAAAGGACTTATTTCTGATCAATGAAACATTGGCACGTTTTTTTTCCTACATCCAAGCAGGAGAAAACGTGGCCACGAGCATCAATTTTGTCATCAAAAGGACGGTAGAAACTTTCTTTTGAAGCAACTGCAACTATATACTAGTTATATTAGTAAGCCAAAATGAATTAATATCTAGACCTTTAATTTTGATAAAAAAGAAAAAAGATTAATAGAAATTTTTGAAAGTGTGAACTGGGGTACTTACTTTATTAACTAGCCAGGATTGGGACTCCGAGCCTTGTTTGATATTCTTGAAATGTACTTTTCATAAAGTCCATGATCTTGCCCCCACAAGATATTGTTTTCTCAGTTCATAATAGAATCAAAGGCACTGTATTATTGTGTCAGCCATGACATATTAACTGTATCTGAGTATTATGTTTAGAGAGAGTGAGAGAGGTTGCTGAAAGATGAAGCTAATTCTATTCTTGAAAAGGAGCACTATTAGCTACTGTGCACTGTTCTCTCTCTCTGATTGATGCTTTTAGTCGGTAATAATGTAATCGTATCCAGATAGATAGATAGATATACCAATAGATATATAAATCTTTTTCCCCTTTGGAACCCAGACATGGATAGTGGTGTTTGGTTTTGCGATGAGCAAAAGTTAAGAAGTCGAATACAATTGGATACAGCTACCCTGTCTTGCTATTGGCGCTACACACTTGCTTTTTGTTCTGATTCATTTGTTCTATCGGCATCAAACTTCCCAACTTGACCCTCGTTTCTTCCAAATTTTCTTTGACTCATTATGCCATTATTCTTGGTGCGTTTCAGTGCGTATATGTTTGGGGAATATTACTGGCTAATTACGTGCTTAAACCCAGGATAAGTAAGATGTTAGCTGGAAACAAAAAGGCCAAGAGTGGGGTGCATAATTGAAAAGAGATTTGACAGTCATATGATGATTTTGACTGAAGATTGTCCTCTTTTCGGGAATTTTTTCCCTCCAATCAATTATATGTGGGAAGTTGTGATGGAATCTTAGGTGTAATCCTCCTCGAGATAAGTTTGTGAAAATTATGGAAGGGGATCAGGTCACTCATTGATCAATGTTTTGATTCACCACGACCCATTGAGATCATAATCAAGAAATTTCATCATCAAAACAACATATATATATATATTATTAGCATATATGCTTTCCTATATATGAGATTCAAAAGAATAATTCATTATTGGGTGTATTCATTTGAGGTTCCCGATTAGTGATTGCTTTTGCCCGGCAAAAAAAGTGCTTAATTTAATAACATACGTTGATACAAGGTACTCAAAAGTAAGGAAGAGAACTCGGTTTTTAATTGTTAAAAACTAGGTGTTCTACGATGATTCTGATAGTTAACTTTAACCTGGTAATTAATGTCAATGTGATATATATCTTCTTTTCTTCTCTTCAAATTTACATAAAAGAAGTAGAATATCCCTTTGCCACAATGAATTCCACCCCTGCTGTTATTAAACAATCGAAACCTCTTGAAATACATAATATTTAACCATTGAAGCATTCACTTAAATACAGTACAAATAAGTCTTCCATGCACTCTCTACCCTCTTTTTCTCCCCAAAACAATCCTAATCAAAACTGATGAACCACAAACATGTAATGAGTTCTCATAGGCCATGTAGCCACTTAGTTACATAATTAACATCATGATTGAAAAAGGATATTAGAGAAGAGAAACCCTGTCATTTGTGTTCTTTTGTTAGAGAAACATAGTAATCCAAACATAGCAAGAAGTGAGAGAGAGACCCAATATTGATATATCCAAAGCAATCAAAATCCAGCGTAACTCGGAGCTCTATAATAAAAATTAAAAGCTCAGCAAGAAAAGTTTTCTAAGCAAATTAAAATTCAAGGCCTGAACCTTTGCCTGCAAGACTGGCAAGTAATCTCCATGCACGTAGAGTCGATGTGTCTGGTGGCTCTTTCTTTCATTCTCTCAGCTCTTTCAACCTCTTCCCTTGCTCTCTCCCACATGTGCCTCGCACGTGCGAACTCGGACTGCGCCATCTCCATCTCCCTCCTCGTCAGCTCTCTCACTCTCTCCGCATAAGCCTTCTCCATCGCCGCCAGTCGAATCTGCTCCGCGGCTTGCCATTTCAGCGCTTCCACGCAGCTCGCCTCGTGCGGCTGTTTCGCTCTCTCCTTGCTGTACTCGCAGATGGGGCCCATCAAAACGCAATCCGAAGATGGTCGTATGGGCCTTACGCTGATCGATAACTGCAGGTCTAGCGAGGGAGTGATCAGTTCAGACGAAACCGATGACCGGAACCTTAACATGGAAGATTCAGTGCCTATATGTGATGAAGATGGTATTGAGTGTGGTGAAGGTAGAAGCTGAAGTTCCTTTTGATCTTCTTCTTCCATTTGCAGGACCGAGCAAAGAAAAGAAAAACAAGGTTCTGAACTGAAGAGCAACCAGAAATGGCGGAAGAAGATGCAGTTTGGGTTAAGCGCCTTAATGAGCAATGGATCAAAACCCCGTAGGTATTTATAAACACCACTTACATGCTAAATTTACTATTATGGCCTCGCTTTGTTGCGAATTGTCTTGGCATTCTGTGGTTTGTACTGACTATCGTGGCTCCCTATGGCCCGTGATACAGTTGTTGAAATAGACAAACGGTTCAGGGTAATATGGGTAAAAGGAGCCAACTGGATTCTTTATAAATATTTTTGTACAATGATAACATGAAATTTTGAATTTAATATTTTTAACAAACTATTTAAGTCTGTTCATTCTTAATAATCTTTTTGTAATTTTCTTAATGACTTTTAAATTAATAGAAATTTGAAAGATATAATATATAAGAAAGTGAATTAACAAAATTTCCTATATTCATCTAAATAAAATAATAATAATCTTATTATTTTATCAATATGTCAAAATTTTATTCATTTGTAAGCCTCCATATTCATAAAAAATTTGCTGAGTGTATACATATATATATATATATAATAATAATAACATAATATGAAAAAAATGAGTGGGTATAATGTTTTGAATATTGAAGTTGGCTTTTTATGCAGTATGCACAACTTCGGTTGAGAAATGTAGAGTCTGCCCGGTTGCTTATCTACTTTGGGCCTATAATGGGCCGTACATTTCGAAATGGACAAAGGCAAGGGGTAATGTTGGTAAATGCATGAGATGATGAATTGAACAGTGGGGAAATTCCGTTATGGGAAGAGACAGATAAGGGGGAAAACAACGGATCACGTTATTGGGCTATGAGTAGTTTATTTGCGCTGAAGGTATCTCTTTAGTTTTCCTGAATTTTTAATAATTTTGACTTTTCCTTTTCTGAGAGATGAGAATGGAGGGGTGTGGGTGTGTAATAATTACAGTCGCACGTGCGCTGGAGGGTTGAACTAAAATGTTTTTCCTTTTTATGAAAAAGTTATAAATTTTATCTTTATCAATATAAATTAATTTTAAATTATTAAAATATTTTTATTATTAAAAATTTTAATTAATATTATTATTTAATAATATTTTTATTTATTAATAATGTAAAATATATTACCCTACATTGCGTCAAATTCAAATTAAAAAAAACACAAGAGAAAGGAAAAACGTTTGTTTCGTGGTAAGATGAAATTGGTGAAATCGATTATTAAGCTTTATTGGTAGGCCTATGTCGGCCCTCGGAGCAAAAAGGGAGGGACTTTCTATCTAGCCAGCCCACGCTGACGGCAGGTTGGCACGTGGGAAGGAAGCAAATGGGGAGGGCTGACCATGATGGTGGTTCACTGACTCTCGCATTTCAACCGTTCGTCTGTGGGGCCCTTTCTCACTCTTCAATCTTCATCCAACATCATGTAAACGGGAAATCCTTCTAAATCTTTTATTCGGACAAATGTATACTAGCACCTTTGTAATGTTACAAAATGAGGCAACATAATTTATTTACTTTTATTTTGAAATTTAAAATTTGATTAGATTATATCATTTTCTTAATAAGAAAAAGTCGCATGTGCACTGCATGGGCATAATAAATTTATGAAAAGACATTACCTGCTAAAAAAATGAATATTTTTAAATTATTTATTTTCATTGAAATTTATAATTATTATTTAATTTATTTACTTTAAGATTAAAAAATAATTTAATAATAAAAATACTGAATTTTCTCTAAAATCGAGCTTTGCATGAAAATAATCATAATATTTTGGATTTAAATTCAAAATATTAGAGAGAAGAATTTAAAAATAATAAATAAAGTCACTACATCATTTAGGATGATAGAATCTTTTGATTTTTTCTAATACACTAAATTTTAAATTTGAGAGGAATCATCCTAATAAAATAAATCAACTCAAGAGGTAGCATTTGTATTAAATAATTTATCACTGCTACTATAAAAAAGAGAGACAAGGAATTAATAAAGCATTTTTTTTTTTTACATCCACGATAAAAAAAAATTGAATTTAGAACTTTTGCATGTTATTCAAACTTCTCATGTACAAGCTTACCACCTGGTTGCTTAATTAATAAAGAACTATGACATATAGGAAGGCGCAGGTGGGGTAATCAGAAAAAGTAAAAACCATATACAAGCATCTCATTTTACAACTAGTACGGATATGTAGAGTGTAAATAACTCATGAATAATTTAAAATTAATTCATAAAAAATTTAATTTAAGTTCATTTTTAATCAAGTTGAATTCAAGCTTTATGCTATTCAACTTTATTTATGAGCTTAAATTGGGCTTAATAATAAAAAATATATATCTATTTTTATATCATATATAAATAATATAATACATAAAAATTTTAATTTTATTAATAATTGTTAATTTGTATGAAGAAGTATAATATTTTAATTGTACAAATATTTTTGATAAATTTAATAACTGCAGAAAAATTATATTGATAAATAAATGGGATAAAAAGATTTTATGTTTGATTTATTTGTGAAAAATAAAATTTTATATTGTTAAATTGAGATGAAATGGCAAACTATTCAAATAAGGTCATAAAAATTCGATTAGGATCATTTTTATTACAAGTTTAAAGTTGAATTTGAATATTCCAAATAACATAAAAAATTGAATTTAAGAATACATTATTTAAATAAGTTTATGTAAACTCATTTAGATTCGTATTCAAATTAAAATTAATCTCAACTATTTGAGCTTAATATCTTCAGCTCAAAAATTGAGTTCATTTATTTTTGACAAATTCACCCTTGAACGTATAAATTTTCAATCCAATTCAATTCGTTTGTAGCCCTGTACATATGAAAAAGAACTGCTACGTACATATTCACAGGCGTGTGGGAAAAATTTCTTCACTCAATCCCAATCGCCGTTAGGATATGAAAATTTTTGGGTTAAGGTTGGTTAGTTCAACATGGGTGAAAATGGGCACCAATGCTTGAAAAAGATTAGTTTTTAAGGAGGACTCGAAATTTGGTATCTTATCCAATTGCAATTGAAACAAATCGATAAAATTAAATAAAACTATGTCATCTTATATTTCCTAATTCTATTTACTCTTTTTTTGTGACTAATGCTCGATCACCCTTTTTTTCTTCACTCAGCCTCCATCCTTTATTCTTCATCTGACTCATCTCCTACCTCTTCGTCAAGAAAAGAGTCAATTTGTTGATAAAAACTCCTTAAAAGTAGGACTCTAGAGGTTTTTAACTTTAATCTCAACCCACGCTATCCATCACTTTAGCTCCGTCGCCTTCGTCTAACAACTTGAATCTGGCAACTTAACCTCATCCTTTACTTTTCTTATTAGATAGTAATAACATATACTTGAAGTCACCGAAAACAAATCGCAGACGCGATATGTTGAAGGGGACAATGCGATACTGTTCATGATTGGGACGATTGAGGGTTTAATTGTTCTTAATCCACAACAAAGTTAAATTCTTTTTTATTATTTTTTATCACTTGTAATCCTTCGCTTAAATCTGGTTTTTATTTTGATTTTATGTTATTCATTGTTATCTTTATCTCAGATATATTTCTTTTTTATAATTCATTATTGTCCTTTATTATCTTTATCTCATATCTAATTTTTAATCGGTAAATGTGTTGTAATTTGATCTTGATTTATATTGATTTTACCAATTTGGTTGAATATTATTTTTTTCCTTTTTGGCATGATGTTAATTTTTTTTCTCTTTAGCATATAAAATGGCCTAGAAAGAAAAAAACTTCTAGTGCTATATTAGCATTGAATATTCAGTATTATATGTCTATATAAATATTATCAATTGTACTATTTTTTAATTCAATATATATTTTTAGCAAGAAATTAGCTATTTTTAAGAAATAAATTTATTGAGTTGGAAATATAATATATTTCACAATATTTATATTGAAGTAACATTGAGTTTTCAATACTAACATAGTATTAGAAGTTTTTTTTTATTTAAAAAGAATGTTAAATTGAATCTTATTTTTATTAAAAAAATTCCAAATGCACAAGAACCCATAACAACTAATCGTTGTTACTAAAGCTAATTTTAATGTCACAATCTATCTTAGGGCACATGACCGACGTAGAAAGCTACTTTAGACAATAACCTACTAACTTTTTCTAGATGCATCTAAATCTGTATTTCACATGTAATCATGTTTTTCATAAAGAAGAGTGGAGATTTCAAAAATTCATCATGGAAGAAATAAAATAAATTTTCATGCACAATTATTCCAACTATCCTAAGACTTATCTTGCCATCAAAATTTTCAAATGAGCCAAATTTCAATCCATTCAATAATAATTAGATATTTAAAAGGAAAGGCCCACAAAGAGAAAAGAAAATAAAAAGAAAACAAAAAAAAAAGAGAATGAGTTTCCATGAATTTATAATTGGTAAAGAATTTATAAATTATATCCATTTCATGATATAAAAGCTACAACCAAACTTTTAAGAGAAGCTTTTGATTTTTTTTTTATCCAAGGAAGATAAAAACACTTTCATACCTTCATCAAGAGAAAGGAGGAATTTATGGAGTATAAACTTATCTATCCAAAACTAACTATGGACATACACAATACTAATTTTCAAACAAGTTGATATCACACATTTTTGCATCATCATAGTCACTAAAGAAAAAATAATTCCCGATTATTTATTATGCTCCTAAAAAATTAAGATATATTATATTGACCTTTAATCATAGTCATTAATTATTTATTGTGGATATGTTTAGAGTGAAATTGTGAATAAAGAAAATAAAGTTTTATAATGAAAATAAGAAGATTGATATTTAATATAAATTAGTATATAATTAGATTTGAGTAAGTATATGTGAAGGAGATTTAAGGTAATTTCTTTTACCCCTAAAGGCTTCAAAATGATGAAAATGCCTTAGGTGGCATTAAAAATGTTTGATGCCTATTATTTTATTCATTTTTCAACAACATCAGTCAATTTGCCTGTCCCTTTTTCTTAGTTAATTCCTATAACCTCATTTTTATTAATATTAAGTAAGATTTAAACTAGCATCTTAAAGAGATGTTCATCAAACTCTCATCGATTAAGGTAATCTTTCATAATATCAAATTTTAATTAAATAAATTCATAAAGTTTTGTTAAAGACAAAGAAATTAAGAATTCAAGTTAATTTTTTTTAATTATGTTGAATAAGGATTAAACAATTATCCTCTCTTTTTTCTTCAATCTCCTCTATATCATAAGTAGATAATCTCCTTATTTATTTTAGTTTTTTATAATTTTGAATTATAATTGATAAGTAGTAGAAAACTAGGGAATATGATTATTTAAGTATTAAAACTTACTGATCGAATGATATTATTGTTGGATTAAGTTGAGCAAGGCTATGGATGTAAATTTGTGATGAATTTTTAAGTTTTAAAGAGTGATGTTGAATTGTGTTAAATATGACCACTTAAATAGGAAAATTCAAGGATGTGTTAGAAAAACCTAGCTGGTATTTGACTATAGTAGTTGAATATAGCTTGAAAGTATCTTCTGATAAGCTTTTATTCAACTACTATGGTCAAATACTCCTAAAAGAGTTAGCTTCTAAATGCCAATATTCAACTATGGTAGTTAAATGCAACTCTGAGAATTCTTCCCAAGCACTCTCATTCAACTAGCATAATTGAATACCTCATGGGATAATTGCTTCCAAATAAGAGTAATGGTTTATGATAATCAATTATAACTTGTGAATTTTTCTCTAAGGAAGCAAAATAAACTACCATAATTGATTATTATTGATTCCTATCACCTTTATTTGGAAATAATCAACTATAGTAGTCAATTATGACTTTTAGAAACGTAGTTTGGAAGTACATAATTGATTACATTAGTTGATTACAAGCCTATTATCTCTAGTTTAAAAGTGGAGAATTGTGCTATTTAGTAAGTATATGTAGATAGGATATAGATATAATTTATCAATAAATATGAATGTATGATTATTATTAATTATGATGAAATCCCATTGAAAATGTATGACTGAATCTAAATGTGAATATGGATGAATGGTTATGGAAATACGATGAAATGGTAATGATTCGAAATTGAAATTGTTTGTGAATGATTAAGTTGCTCGAAGAAACAAGACTAGGTTTATAAATGATTATGATTGATTAGGAGATACAAAGTAGATTAAATATTTATTATCCTTTTGTTCTTGTTATTATACATTGTTTGCTACTAGGTATTTGACTATGACTAAGAAGTAACAATTATGTGTGTGCATGCGTGTAATAGAATAAATGGACAGCTATTTATATTTTTGTTAGTATAATATCCTTATGAAATTATCATATTTTATAATTATTTATAATAATATTTTCCTAAACATGGTAACTAATACTTTGTTATGGATATAACTAGAGTGCAATTTTATATAAAGAAAATAGAATTTTATAGCAAAAATAAGAAAATTTAAATTAGTTTTAAAATTGTATAAAATTAGAATTTACTTTATTTTTTTTAATATTTTGTATACGTGATAATTAATAAATCATTGTGGAAGAGTTCAAGGTAAGAATTTAATTAAAACAAACAGGATATTACATTAGAAATAGAAAGAATAAAATAAAACATAAGTTAAGATATAATTAGATTTAAGTAAAGGTATGTGGAGGAAATTTAGGAAGTTGTTTTCCCATTTTACCTTTAGAACCCTTAAAAAATTATGAAATTGCTCAGAAATATGAACTCATTCTTTTAACTCCCTTAACTATTTGGAAAATCCTTTGTAAATTTTTAAAAAATAAGCTAACTTTCTTATCCTATTTTCTTTCCTTAAGCTTTTTTACTCTTATTTCTTTAAAGTTTGATAAATATGAGCTAAAGAACTTTAAGAAAAAAACTATCATCATCATCATTATCATCCTTTTCTTCTTCTAATTGAGGTAAATTCTTTTAGACCTAAAGCTTTGGTTTGAAATCTTCTTAGGTTTTGTTGAAAAGGAACTTTAAGGACTAAATTTTTTTAATTTTTTAATTGTTTAAAGCAATCAATCTTTATTCCTCCACCTTTCTAATCTCTTCCATTTCTAAGTAAATAGATAATCTACTTAAAAGTTAATGATTCTTACATGATTTGATTATATAGAATGTTACTGATGTTATGTTCCTAGAATAAGAATTTAATGATAATAAAAAAATGTTATGACATGAATTGTTGATGTTAATAGTGCTAGAATAAGTGTAAACAGTAGATTTGACTTGGTTTTTAGCTTTATTGATGTGTATGGGTTGGATTTTGAAAAAAATAACCATATGTATAGTGTTTTGTAGTTGCTCCAAAAAATTGTTCTCTGGAAGCTTGTACTTGAGTATTACAATATGGGTGTACTCTAACTGGCCATAGGCAAGTATATACTTAAGTATATGAATGAAAAATACTCTCCAAATGCTTATACTTAAGTCTCAAGTCAACTAGATAGCATTGTTCCTTCAACTTTAACAGGTCATATCTTATTTATTCTTCACCTATTTTTAATAAACCACTTATTGTTGAAAAAATAATTAAGTATATTTTTAAATAAAATTAGTTTTAAATTGATATCGTATATATATATATATATATATATATATATATATATATATATATATATATATATATTGATATATTACTAGAATAATGGACAAAAGTAAAAAAATTCAAGATTGGAAAATTTTGAATTATTAGGTCTAACTTATAAAAAAGATACTACTTTAAAAGCTTAACCATTTTATACAAAAAATTAGTTCATGGAAAATCTATCAAGTTTATTTTCATATGAAATAAGTTACATAAGCAATAAATTTGATATTTTTAAGTTATTCATAAGATATAGTATCTAGAGTTACTTTCAAGATGACTGAAACAAGTACATGCTAAAGTACAACATCTAAAGTTAATCTCAAGTTGCTTATACTTAAGTATAAGATTCCTAGTAAGTCTTAAGTCACTTATACTTAAGTATGATGATTAGAATTTAATTTTGGAATTGTGCACTCAAGTATTATCTTATGTTAATTGTCTACTTATTTCTTGTAATGTAAATAGGTAAGGTAAGCTTATATAATGATGTTAGCATTATAGTGTAATATCCTAAGTTAAAATATAAAATTTTATAAATTATAATACTCATGAATAATTATTTATTTATTTAATTAATATTATATTTTTAATATATCTTTTATATTAAAGGTTTTGAAATATTGAAAAATGATATTCATGTTAATGTTCAAAATTTATTTATTTTTATATGGTCATTATCGATTCAAGGAATGGAGTAATTTATTGTATTTGATAAATTAATTATTAGGAATTGTGAAAATTTGAAACATATTTGTTTTTAAAATGATTATTATTAATTTAAGGTTTTGTTTAAATATTTTTATGAGAATTTTTTAATAAGTTAAAAATAATAATTGGGTTGAGATTCTAAATAAAATTAGTTTCATAAAAATAAGAGTATTAATATTTATTTATTAAAATACATTGATTTACTAAGTTATTTGGGAGAAGGAATATTGCAAAGTATGAAAATCTGATGGCTAGAATTTTATGGAATCATTTAAAAGTTGAGATTAAAAAGTGGAGCATGAGTTGTGATGCATCGCAATACGCAAGATCATTACTTATAGCTGATTTTTATGCACTTCCTCTTTCTCTTCTTTTTTTTTATTTCACTGACCTCCTTTCTCTTTTTCTAACCACCCAACAACTCTTTCTCTCTCTCTCTCTCTATTTCTTCAACTTTATCTTTTTTTCATCCTCCCATTCTCTCCGTCTTAGTTTTTTTTTCCTTTCACCATGTCGCCGGTGTTCCATGTTGTTTAGCCATCATGCACACTACAAGCTGGGTTCTGTGCATAATAGCTTGGGATAACAGTTTTTATCAATAAAGAAAGCTACATCTCAATGTGAAAAAGGTGCACAAATGTGAGGTCACAAGTTAGTCAGCTTCAGTATGTCCCTTCCCAGTGGCGGTAAACTCAAAAAGCAGAGAAGATGACATTTTTCCAACACCAATAGTGGTAGCTTTTACTGCATTTTTTCCAATGAATTTATCATTTTTCTAGTGCCGGCAAGGCGCATGTGACCTTCACAAATTATGGTGAGTCACCATAGGCACTAAAATCTTTATATTTTGTTAGATTGACATAAGACCTGAAAACAGACCTATTTGGGCATTTTTGACATATACAATAATACATATGAAAAATATGATTTTTATAGTATAAATGATAAAATAATATGATTAAAATGTATATAAAGCATTTTATGCTATTATTCTAAAGAATTGTGCAACTCTGAAGAAAATATTTTTATGAGTATTCTGGATATCTAATGATAGCTCAAAGAAATAGAACTTTTATGCTACAAATTGCTAAAGTGATATGAATATAACATTTTTACAATATAAAATTTTAATAGTTTGATTGTTTCATATTCAAACTAAAAATTCTTATTTTATCATTCTATTTGAAAAACATTGATGAAAAGATGATTTAAAAGCTTTGGAAAATTATATTTAGTATACATTCATATCATAAAAGATAATATTTTAGTGTTTAAAGTTAATTTAAGTAGATCTTTAACACATAGTGATTGATTATATAGGCTTACATTGATTTTATGGGTTAATTTTAGAAATGTAAAGAAAGCTCATTTTTATATGTATTTGAGATGCACAATAATATTTATGGAAAATATTAATCTTATGTTATAAAAAGCTAGATTGATATTTTATGCAATAAAATGATAAATTATCCTATTGGTAGCATTTTTGAAATAGTATTTTTTTATGATTTTTATAATATAAATTGCTAGAACATTATGATCAAAGTGATTGTGAAGTATTATAATTTCATATTTTGAAAGGATTAAATTTGATTCAAAAAGCTTTATTATTTGAATACTCGGTAAAGTACTGATAGAATAATATTTTAAGGTTCTGGAATACTAGATTATTATACTTAGAATATATTTATATTTAAAATTTAACATTTTAATATTTGAAGCTAGATGTGGATAGTTCCTAATAAAAGAGGATAGATAATATTTATATAATTATAATTAATCCTTATAAATGATGATTTTAGGAGAAAAATATGAAAAGACAATTATAAATACTTCAAACTTTTTAAGGTTGGATCAGTATTACCAAGTGAGTATATATCTCACTCTAATTTAATATTTTAATATTAAAATATTTAAATACTATAGATTATAATCTCTTTTATCAATTTTATAAATCACCATATCTATTCATCCATGAATCTTAAATAAGCTAAATTGTGAATTATAATATATGTATTGCAAAATTAATTGTATGGTTTGTATGAAAAATTTAGAAATGTTGTGTGTGATGAGTGAGTAATTATTTGTTTGAAAGAGTGCTGTTTGAGCAAGCTTGTTAATGTGAAATTGAGTTAGATCTATCCCAAATCAGATGCAATAAAAAAAAGGAATGATATTCTCGTCATGCTTCAGAAAAAAGGAAGTTAGAACCAATAAGAGATATATTAGACACCATAAAGGTTAAATGCCCCTTGATAAGTCTTCAAATTCATACAAGAACCTAGAAAGGAAACCCTCATCAGCTTTTCTATTCTTTCAATAATGGCTGAATGGCTTAGAATAAGGAACAAGCCTCCTTATTAACTCTTTAAGCCCTAATTGATAAATGGGCTCAAATAATATCAAATAGACTTAAAATACTCTAAAGTGATACAACATAAAATAAGTACAAATTAAAAGTCCAAATGCTATTTTAAAGCCTAAAACATCAAATAATAGAAAATAAGATGAGGTGGCGCCAACTAGGACTATAGTTGATGTGGCACCATCTTCTTGATGATGTGGCAGTGACGATGATGTGGCAGTGACATGGATTGTGACTGATATGATGATGATGTGGCGATGATGTGGGGCCACTCCTTGGAATTCATATCACTTAGTGCTGATTAGCTATAATGTATATTATGATTTTGTTGTTCTCTTTTAATCTAGCTTCTTCAAGCATCCAAACTCTTTGTATAAGCCTTTAAAATCCTTCCTTGATCTTTTTAGCTTTAACTCTTATCATTGGACCCTCCAATGAATGTGGAAGTGCCTCTTCACTTTTGGAATTCACATCACTTGTGAGGCATGGTGACAATACTATCAAATATTGATTGACTATGATTGAAATGCAATAGTAAATAATGTTTATGTTATGCTTGGAATTACATTGTTATTTCTATGTTGAAAATTATAACGTAATCCATATAAGAATGAGAATAAGTGTTGTGGCAATGCAAAAAGGCATGGTAGTACTATTGTTAGTATACTATGTTATGTGCTTTAATTTATCTCGTGTTGGTGAATAGTTGAATTATGTTGAATTCATATTGAAACTTATGATTAGTAGAGTTGAGCTCTATTGTACATATTATATTGTGAAATATACCATAAATGACATTTGTAATAAGAAATGTGATAAGGTGATAATGTAAAAGTTAGATGGAAATTCCTAGCAATAGCTTATGGAGGGCATAAGGCAGACCTTGAAAGGATAAGGATGGACAACTGGTGAAGGGTATAAAGTTAACCTGAGAGATAAAAAGTAGATGCATGTGTTTTCATTATAATTATGATGCATTCATAATATAGCATTGAAACTTATTTACGATTGAGTAATTCTCATTGATGTGATTGTAAGGATTGGATGTGATTATGACCGAACCTCAAGGGCTAATAGTGAATATGATAATCTCCCAAAATGAATTATGTGCAATAGGATGTTGATATTATGCATTAATGAAATGTTGATATTATTGTGACTTGTGATGTGAATTATGAATTTTAAGTTTCGTGCAAGTGAATACTCAATTTGAGACTTAGTTTCTTATATTTCAAAAACCTAGAGAGCTGGAATTATATTTATTCATCTAATCAAACACTTATTTAACATAAGAACATTTAATACAATTAAATCAAGATTTAAATAGTGGTAGATATATGCTCATTAAGTTCTTGTAACTCATGCTATTTGTTTTTTTCTTTCCATGTTTTCAAGTTAGGATAAAGGTATTTGAGTTTTATTGCATTTATGGAAAATCAAAGGTAACCTGCTTAATGGATTCTGATAGTTAGATTATGATCGGAATATATATATATATATATATATATATATATATATATATATATATATATATATATATATATATATATATATATATAGTGAGGTTGTGTAGTATTGTGTATAGTGAACATATTGTCATATTTGAGAACATACAGGTTTTGTAATTTAGGGCAAGTAACCCTTGGAAAACTCTTAAAAATAAGAAAAACTCTTTATTTTTTTGTGAGAATTTATAGTATGATTTTAGTTCTCACATAAGTAAGGAGATTTCCATTGGGTAAAACTAGAAAAATTAGTGATGAGATGGTGGATACTGGATATTAGGATTCATGCCAATCACAATCGGGTTTAAGTTGTGACGTATAGCTTGCTTATGAATGATGTAATTTATAAGTGTGATGATAATACCCAATGGGGGATTATAATTCTACTTTATTTATGTTATGAATTGATAGTGGAGGGGATAAACTTTATATTTGAGATATATATTATATTAGATTTGAGCACTTATTTTTTAGAAGTATAAGGCAAATTGTAAAGGAACAAGGGTAACATTTATGAAAGGTATAAGGATGACCTAACAAAGTGGTTTAGTTCCTTTCTTTCTATTATTTATATTTAATATGACATTGAATTTTAATTATTATTATATGAATGCAAGTGTAGGTATGCTTGCGTGCTATTGTATTTGTATACATAAATAGTATAAGATCGTTACTTATGGTTATTTATGTTTGATTAAGTAAATTATCTGCTTATTAAGCCTATGACTCATTCTTTAGTTGTTTCCTTTTTTTTCATATATACCTATAGAAGCTTTTCCACCTTCACTTATGAGTCAATAGTGAAGTCTTTTAAAGTTTTAGTATTGCAGTCATATCTTCATTAGTCTATGGTTAAAAATAATATAGGCCTTATAGGAATAATAAACATGCAATAGTGCAATAATTATATGAATAAATTATATATATGAATATTTTAACTTTATGAAAATGTGTTACATTTTAGTAGTTATGTTATGATGCCAATTTCCTTGATGTAAACTAAGCTGATAGAAATCAGATAATGGTTTTACATTAGTCACAGTAAGGTAAGTTATGATAGTTAAGTAAATTATTTACTTACTTAGCAAATGAATTATTATTTTAATTTATTTTCTTTTTCAAATATACTTATAAAAGCTCCTTTGCCTTTCCATGTTAAGCAATCATAATTAGAATTAAGTTGTAATTAGAAGTAGTGTGAGGCTTGTATGTAATTTATATCATAATATTGTATAAACTTTATTTATGAATATTTTGAAAGTATTTATGAAATATCATGTTATTACTTTGAATCTATATAATGATACCAATACTAAGCTTAGTTAAGCTAGTGGAAACCAATAAATGGGTTTCACTATAGTCATAACCTAATGGGTCAGGACATTATCCTTATTCCTTCATACATCATTATTCATATCAAATCATAAGGCATTAAGGACATCTTAACCAACATTTCAACTTTCATATGCTAATTCAAGCATTTAAGTCCATACATATGCATTCAACTATAACCATAAATGGATTATTCTCTCAAATATACATTGAATCATTGTTCTAAAGGTTCATGATATATTAAGATCAAATTGTGCAGCTTTATTTGCTTTCTATGCATAAAAATGATTTATATACTTTTTTTACTCACCATTATTCATATTCCAAATCATCTATGCTTAACTTACATATAAATATAGGTATAATATTATTCGAATCCTTATGACATATGATATGGCATGTTAATAGGGTAATGATTGATTATATATTCGACTAAGTTTGTAAAAAGGGATTTTGACAGACATAGTTAATTATATAATTAACTATATTAGTTTATTTAATTAAAATGATCTCCAATACACTACTATGTTATCAAGTCATGCAATATCTTAGTATATTTGGCATGTGATTAACATTGCATAACAAAGGATGACCAAAATAGAACTTATACAATGTTAAGTAATAGACATATCCCTCGTAAAAACTTTCTTTAAATGCAAGTATGAAACAAACATATTGTATGTGTCAATGGAATTCCAAAGTATGTTGATGACTCATTCATAAGACAAGTAACTTGCTTTACCTTAAAAAAATATAAAATTTAAATTTTTTTATAACTTAAAAATTAATTAGAGTTTTTTTATGATTTGATTAATATTTATGCTTAGTTTGGGCTATGATTTACAAATTGGGTATAACTTGATCATATAAATTTTTTACCAATATAGTGACATATTATAAAAAATAATTATAGTTAATTATTTTTAATATAAAATATTTAATTTAATATGACTAAATATTTTATATGTTTAAATATCTTATTATTTATTTAGTTATGTATTTTTATATAAAATATATTTTTCTTAAAATAATAATAAAAATAAAAATAATCAAACTTTTTGAGTTATGCATAATTTTAATCAAATGAAGCCAAGTGAAAATTTGAAAAATTAAATGGGGCAAGCTCAAGCTTAAATTATTATATTTCGTACAATTATGTATGAAAAATTTAGCTTAAAATTCAAGATATGGTTCATGAACACCTCTACTTGATAAGTCAAATAAGAAGGGATTGTTAAACCTTAGGAGAGAGAAGGAAATAGATTTAACAAAATAGTCATATATGTTTTAGCTCACCATGTTAAAATAGTTAAGAGGGATATTTACAAGGACACAAGTGGTGAGTGGGGATAACTAATGTTATTGGTATAAAAAGGTCAAATTAATAGGTTGATCAGGATAGAAAAATAAGAAAACAAGATAAGTAAGTTAGTGTTATCAAATTTGATGGCATAACGATTAACTAACCTTTTTTTTTTAGGATTTAGGCAAAAATTGATATTGCTAGGAGCCTTTAGCAACAATTTAGGGTTTAAGTTAAAAATAATATTGTTAGGGGCTTATCTTTCTTCCCGTAAAGAGCAATTAGCATTTTATGCACCATTTATAATATATATAATTATATATTATATATTCTTTTGTTTGTAATAAAAGATACCATGTATAATATTAATAGTAATAGTAATATTTTAATTTAAATAAACTTATTCTTATATGATAGTAATAATGGTGGAGGTAAATATGTTGACCGGAAATGATAATAATGGATAATGATAGTCATGAAGACAAAATGGTTATAGATAAGGTGGTAATGGTAAAAGGAAGATGGTGGTAATATATGGTGATGATAATAATAATAATGTGTAACGAATTAAATGATAGTGAAAGTGGTGCTTGCTATGGTGCCCCTAGGAGTTTGGTGCTCGGGTTGGTGTGGCAAAATACAAGTCATCGAATGAGATTACAAAAATCTTGCATTGACTTAGTAATCTCATCTAATGACTTAAATTTTCCCACACCACCCCGGGTACCAAACCCCTAGGGGCACCTTAGAATTCACCAGTGAAAGTAGTTGTTAATGATGCGATTCACAATAACCAATGATAGCTACTACTACTATTACTACCATATTTGTGGCAATCACCACTACCTACCATAACTCTACTAATGATGACAATGATGGTGGTTGTTATTACATTAGTGGTAGCCAATAGGAAGGTTGACAATAGCAATGGTGGCATTTTTCACCATTTGTTGTTACCATATTTATGATAGTGATAATGATGACTATCACTTCATTAGTAGCAATTGAGAATTACGGTATTATTAATGGTAAGGGTTACAATTAATTGTGATAATAATAGTAATGAATACTAAAAGATAATAGAGTAAAAATACGTTATCTTTTTTTTAACCTAAAATTTGTTTATCAAATCCTATCCTTCTTTTTAAAGAGTATATAACATTATATGGTATTTCATGTATATACATATATATGGAAGAGATCTTACAAGGTTATATATTATATAATATACACACTAAACATACAATAAGACTTTATTATATACTTTCTCTTATACTATTAAATCTTATTTGGCAATTGCATACCTATAAAGCTAAATATCAACACAGTTACATTAGTGATTAAATTATAGTTTATCTTTTATTTTTTTATCTTTCCTCATACTTTTCTTTATGCAAATATAAATTTATAAGTGTAGTAAATATAAGAATAAATCTTTTCTCACACCCTTACTGTCATTTCTTATCAACACTCTTTTATATGCAGATGGAGTCTAGAATTTCAAATCTTACTTATATGTAAGAGGGTATGGGTGAAAAAGTAAAAATAAGGGTATGTGTATAAAATTATTGTAAATATAAAACTTTGATACATCTTTTACAAAGGTATAGTATTTTTTTATTTTATTTTTCATTTCTTTACTTAAGTGTCTTGACACGCACTTATTCACCTTTTTTTATTTTTGTTTTAATTTTACAATGCAACTAAAAAATTTTAACCATTTGAAATTTTGTAATACTAAGAATGATAAGTCATTTAATACATATAAAATTCTATATTTAAATTTAAGGCATGAAGGAGAAAGGTCTTAAAGGTAAGATCATGTGTAACTATACCTCCAAGGGTGTCAACAACTATTTAATATATTAAGCATACCATAAAGAACAAAATATTTGATAGCCATAAATAAAACTTCACTTTATTTTATAATGGGGAAGTTTCAAATTGCACATATATTAGTTATTTTTAAGTGTTTTTTTATTTGCATAGGAAGTCATTATAGATTTTAAAAAATAAATTTCCATGCAAATTTTTTAAAAAATACTTAAAATTATTTAGTTGATTATGAGAATTAAAAGTTTATGGAAGGAATTTCTTCTTATCTAAAGGAGGTAGATAAGTAATTTTCTCTATCTTTATGGAAAGTGAAACTTTTTAAAAAGTTTTACTTCTTCTATTTCATTAATTAGTGGTTGGCGAGAAAAATATTTATATATTTATTTTCTTTTATATTTAGCCTCTTAGGGTGTTCATTTACTTAATTGAGTCAATTGTGTCTTACTTGTGATTGATCATGATTTTGGAATGTAGATGATTTATTTAGCTAATTTCTAAAATTTTGATGTTGTCTCAAATTTTTAGCTATATTTAAAGTTTCAAACCTTTAATCAATCAAGTTGATATTTTTTTTACTATAGGAAATCTAAGAGACAAAATTACAAATGTTACAAAGACATGTGGATCTAGTTCAAATGTTTGATGGTTCAAAACTCATCGAGAAGCTATAGTAGAATTGAATGTTATTGCTGCATTGCACCAATTAAGATTTTTATGATATATTTAGAGCTCTAAACCTTAAAATGGTGCAAACCCAAACACATTTGTTAGCCAAGGTTGAAGTTTATAAAATTCACAAAGAAATCTTGTGAAACAACATAGTTTTAATGGTAAAAAGTGGTCGTGAAGTTAGAATAAAGGATTGGACTTCACTGAGGCTACAAGTTGAACTGTAGGCTTCATTTTTGTGCAAAGCCTTATCCATTAAAACTCTAAGAGGCGTAACTACAACTTTGTAGGGAAAACTTTAATCCGTTAAGTAATTAGATTGTATTCAACCTTTAATGGCAGAACACAAATTATATCATCTTTTCTTTTCCTTTTGTAGAACTCATAATTGGGTAATTTTTGTATTCAATTTAAGGACTTCAATTCAATTTGATTTTGAAACTTTACTTTTTATAATTTATTCTTGATTTGATTATCTAATTTGTTTCATTGTTCTTTATTATTTATAATTGCTTAGCTATCTAACTAAATTTTATTATTTAGTTAACTATTTGATGCTTCCTATAAACTAAATAATTGGTTATGATTAATTTTTTCTTGTAAAATTGCTAAGATTGATTGTTACAAGTAACAATTAGGGGTGCATGATTTTGCTTGTGAAATTATTCAACACCTAAAAAAAAAAGAATTGTTGTTTAGTCTTAACCACAATTCATTATTGATTAAATTTAGGTAATTGTTTTGAATTAACTAATAGTAAGAACATCACAAGGATTACTATTGACTTCAAGGATAATTTATTACTCCCTTTATATTTTTTATTTACTCATTCCGTTCTTATTTATCTGTTACCATTAACTAATTTCACATATATTAAGAAAATAGTTAACTTTGTTTATTTTTAATTAACTTTACAAAATTACTCTCTATGCATAAAATTCAAGATAGTTGAAAATAGAGAGAAAAATGTAAAGAAATAAATGCAAGTTGACTAATAGTGTAGAATAATAAAGTATTTATTAATGAAATAGAAGGATAGATTTGAAAAAAGAATATTTAATACTTCATTAGAATTCTAAAGCGACAAATAAAAAGGAACAAAATTTTTCTTAAAAATGCAACAAAGGAAAATTTTTATTTTCTTTTATTTGTTACTTTAGAAATCCAATGAATTATTAATTACTTTTTTTTAATTCTACCCCTGCAATGAATAGGAGAGAGAATAATTAGAAGAAAAAAATATAGTAATAAAGAAGAGAGATAGGGAATAATTTTGATAGAATTGATGCTATTTAATGATTTTCTTAATTTATGTTCCAAAACCTTAAATGACAAATAAAAAAAAAAGGAGGGAGTAGATGATTATGATAAATCAACGATTTAGAGGCCGGAATGTTTTTGAACTAGAGCTCTTTATTACTGCAACTTCTATTTCATTTAATTTTATTATTAATTGGTTTGAATTTATTTTTCTAAGCAATTTGATAAAAATTCTTTCTGGTTATATTCTACATCCTCAACTAATCAATTAATCCTTTAGATTCACTTGTTCTCACTGATATTGCAAGTTCCAAGGGAAACAATTAATAATTTTTATGTTTTCAACACACTTTAAAATTTTGACATAACCAAATAATTTATATATATTCCCTTTAAAAGGTTGTACTACTCGTATAATTTTCCATGGGCTCTTAGTTCCAAATTCAATAGCAAGAAATTGTTGTTATTACACGCACACGTGTAAATATGTATCTTTCATTATCATTAATGCATGTAACACTTTTGCATGCTTGGCGTATTCTATGTTTTTTATTTATTTTTTATTATTGTAAGGTTTTATCCTGCATCATGGTAAAATCTTGCATGAAGCAGTATATTACTGAAGCGTAATTTAATCTAAGTGATTGAAATATTTAAGTAACTATATCTGATTATATGATTTGGTACAATGGGATTTTTAACTAAAACAGGAATCTTGATACAAAGTACAATACTGTAAATTCGTCGTGTAAGTCACAACAAAGGATATTCTTCAGTTCTGTTGCGGTACAGATTGAGAAATAAAAAACATTTGTGTTGAGCTAAATCAAAAGTTCCATTCAACACATTAATTGTTAAAAGATGGAAACAACAAATCCTGCTAAATAATTTTTTAAAGGAAGATATTAATAAAAAGCACGAGAATGTACTCTGTAGGTGCAACGTTCCAGAATGTTGCACAATAGAACGGGAACTACTGTTTACATTATTCGAGAGGTGACTTGGTTGTATAAAAAAATTATATAAAAACTATAATTGTTCAAGAGATGGGAGAAAAATGGATTATTTGACTGATTATTAATTAATATAGAGATGAGATTTTTTGAAAAGTTTTATTTTTCATAAAATAAAAGAAGTTGTCTATCTACTTCTCCATGCACAAAAACTTTTTATGAAATTTATGTTTTATTATCAGTTAAATAATTTTGAATATTTTTAAATTTTTTTCTACAAAAATGGTTATTTCTTACTTAGGTTTTGTTTAGTTTTATGAAAAATATTTTTAATAAAATATAATTATTAAATATTAAAATAATAAAAATATTTTATTTGTTTATTTCCCTTTTTTAAGAGGAATTAGTTAGACTTAATTTTATTTTATACTTTTAATTTAGTAATTTAGATAAAATGTAAAAAGAGTTTGTCCAAAATATAGCAACAATATAATTAGAATCAGATTGCATTCTTACTCATAAATGTAATAATAGATGATTTTTTATAATGAGTTAATCCACTCTCGATTATAGTTTATAAATAGGGTTACTACTCTTATACCTAAAGCTAATATGATCACATTTTATCAATATCAAATACTTGTTTTTTCTCAAAACATTATGATAGGTAGGGTTTATACGATTGACACTTTTATTCATTTAGGGTAGATCATAATTTATTCAACGTTTGTTATAATCATGAATACAGATGCAGCTGACGCTTCAAGTATTTCTTTAATCTTATATTTATGTGTTATTATACCAATTTATATGATTCAATGGGAATTTATTTTTATAAAAATTTAATAAATTTTGATTTTATCAATTACTTTAACTCTATGTATCATTTTTTTAATCATAAATATAAGTAACATATCACTCCTTCATTAATATACATATATAAGCTCTCTTCTATTCCTTATTATCTATCGTAGTTTATCGATTTTAAATATATTAAGAAAGTAGTTTAATTCAGAGTTAAATTATCCTCTAAGTCCCTATATTTTTTATTTTTTTAAATGGATCCCTATAATTTAAAAGTTTCAAATTAAGTGCTTATACTTTTATTTAATTTCTAATCATATCTCTATCGTTATTCAGCTATCAATTAAATGATGTGGCAAACAATTTATTGATTAGGTTTAAAATTTGCCGACTCAATTGCCATATAAGCATAATAAATACAATCTAAATCCTTATACTTTTATGAGTTTTTTAAATAAATCCCTATACTTCTTTAGAATTTTGAATTAAGTCCTTAATGAATGTAAGAAAAAAGAAAAAATAAAAAAAATAATTAAATTTAAAGATTAAATGTAGTATCATTGATATTAAGATATATTAAAGACATGTTATATGATTAAAATAAAATTAAAATAATTTAAATAATATTTTTAACAAAATACTAATAATTTGGGATCTAATTAACTAAAAATATTACATCATTTAATAAAATTAAAGTTTAGAATTTGTCGTAAATTAAAGTAAGTTGAACATACATTAATTAAAGTAAGCTAAATACATATTAAGTAATTTGAATAAAAAATGTTTTAAATTTTTTAAATAAGAATAAATAATTTAAAATTTTAAACTATTATAAAAATAATTATTTTTATTATTTAATTTGATAAAATTATATATATATTCATGTTAAATAATTTATTCATTTATTATGCATGCCTAACAACTAACCCATTTTGTTAGTTATATATTGTTTTCTAACCATAATTGTTACTAACATCAAAATATATAGACTAGGGATCTAGAATATAATTTTACCTATAAATAATATTATACAATTGACACTATTGACAGCTCATATATTTATATAGATCAATAATTCAATATAGGTGAAATTCACTTATGACATTTATGTACACAAGTTCATTATTTTCATGAATAGTATTTACACCAATTTTATTTTTTAAAAAAGGTTTAAATTACATTTCAAGTTCTTCCAATTTTATAATTATTTTAATCTAAACATTTCTAATTTAAAATTTTTTAATTCAATACTTAAAATTTTTAATAATTTTTAATTAGAAACATACTATAAATCTTTTACCTAAATGTATTAACGTGAATTAAAGATAATTTTGTAAGAAATAACACATATTTTTCAATGGTATTTGAAATGTGTTTCTAATATATAATTATGAATAGTGATTAAAGAACGAACTATCTTTAAACTTGTGTTTGTTTTTGTAGAAAATGAATATTTTTTAAAAAATAGTTAAAATTAATTTTTTACTTGATTGTAAGATAAAAAAATAGATGAAAAAAAGAGTAGGACCTACCAAAATACTTTCTTACCAAAATACTTTCTTAGCATATATAGGGAAAAATGAGTGTAAATTTAATTTGTTATAATTTTTTCTTTGATTTTTCATGTTAGAATTTAATTTAAAAAATAAATAAAATTTTCATTCAACTTAATATAATTTTTTTGTCATTCTTTTATCTAAACAAGTAAAAAAATTATTTTCTTCTTATTATATCTTTATCTAAACAAGAAAAGAAAAAAGAGAAAAACCCTTTTTTTCTAATTTTACTCCTTTCTTTCAAACTTTATTGGATAATAGAGCATAAAACATTGGGAAATGAGACAAATTTAATATATTTGTGCATATATACAATTTGCACAAGTAATGAGAAAAATATCTTGAAATATTTACCTTAGACTAGATGCTTAAGGATTTAAAATCAATTTTTTCGTGAAACTTATTAGTAATTGTCATATTAGTAATGAATAAGTCAAGTGTCAAAGATGTTGATATGATTAAAAAATAATATATCTACATTAAAAATAAATAAATTATTTATTCTTATTTAAAAGTTTTAGGAAATTATTAATTGGAATCATTTAATGTGCAATTATTTTACTTTAATTTATGACAAACTCTAAACTTTAATTTTATTAAATAATGCAGTATTTTTTAGTTAATTAAATTCTAAATTATTAGTAGTGTATTGAAAATATTATTTAAATTATTTAATATCTATTTAGTGTACCTTGATATCAATGATACTAAATTCAAAATTTAAATTTAATTATTATAATTTATTATTTTTTTCTTTTCTCCTTTTTCTTCCATTCAACAAGGACTTATTTCAAAATTTAAAAAAATATATAAGGATCTATTTAAAATATTCATGAAAGTATAAAAACCTAAATAGCATTTATTATGCTTATGTGACAATTCTAAGTTAACATATTTTAAACCTAGTTATCAAATCATTTGTCATATCATATAAAATTGATAGAAGACTAATGATATGGACCCACTTAAAAATTAAATAAAAGTATAAGTACCAAATTTAAAATTTTAAAATTTTAAATATCTATTTAAAAAATAGGGAATTATAAGGAGTTAGAATATAATTTAATTTTAATTTATTTATTTTTAATAAATTTTTTAAAATTATATTTTATTCATAAAATTCTAAATAATTGAAAATAAAAAAAGATGTGAGGAATAAAATATTTATTAATTAGAACAGAGGATAAAATAAAAAATATATAATATTTTATTAAAATTGTAAATCAATAAATAAAAATAATTTTTTTAAATTTAATAAATAATAAATAATAATATTTTTTATATAAATAATTTTCGTTCTGAAACTCTAAAAAACTAACTTTCCCGATAAAACTTTTTGCTTTTATCAAACATCTCTCCACCGTCGTGTGTAATATATATGCCTGTGCAATCTAGAGAAGATCCCTCATTTATTGTCAAATAATAATTGAAGAAATGAAGTACTCTATGATGGTTGCGCTGTGACACATTTTACCAACCCAATAATTCAGATGTGACAACGATGCCTATGTCTCCAATATTTTTCACAATCATTGATAATCAATTCCAGCATTGACTCCTCTCAATGTCGTTCGGTTCAATGCAACATCTGCCTATCCACTGAACCAGTGCATACGCTAAAACCGAACCGCATCTTTTTTTTCCCCCTAAATAATTAATTTAGGTGAGGGGAATACATCCTCGGTTATGAATCATGAAATCAAGGATGTGCTTGGCGTTGCAAAAGTCATCCAATGTGTGGCTGTGAGAAACGGAAGCTCATTTCAACGACAAAGTGATTTTACCCGTTCAGGTCACACTTCGAAACATGACAAATATTAGATTGCTGGAGCCTTGATCCTAAAATAGGGATAGGGTTTAAACTTCTCAAAATTATTATCACCGGAGTGTGTTGGATATGCTTGGCAATTAGCAGTTTTAATGATTTTTAATTAATTTGATTACAATTAATTAAGCAACTTGACAATCAAATAATTTTAGCATCTGACAGCTAATTGATCTGATTAGCTGGTTACTTTCAAATCAATAAATTAATTAGTTTACCTTCAAATAAATCATTTTTAAAATAGTAGAACGGCTAGGTTTTGAATTGATTGATCTAAAAAATTGCTCTTAATAAACTTTCATATTTTTCATTTTATCTTTTATAAAAAATTTAATAGTCATAAAAATTATATTAATTTAATTTAAAAAATATATAATATATAATAAATTATAATATAATATTATTTACAATAAAATTAAAAAATTTTAAAAAAATTAAATAACTTATAAAATATACTCATTTTCTTATATTTTATTTTACATATAATTAATTTTACTAAGTATTCTTATTCATATAGTTAATGTAATTAATTAATATAATTAATTATCATCTTACAGTTAATTCAGTCAGTTAACTAATTCAATTAGCTAACTGTTAATATAATCATCTAATTGCTAAATAAAATTATTGTATACTTGATGTTATATCTTTTAGAAAAATTTAATACGTGGCATGTTAATTTATAAACTAAATAATTTAAGGTCATTATTAGAATTTAAATTTAATCTATGATTATTATAAATTACTTAAAAAATCAAGAATATATTAAATTAATATTAAAATACATTTTAGTGTTAGTTTAATATAAATGTCAGAAATTTTACATCACTTTAATACTATCATAATTTCCTTTATTAAAATTATGTACATTATACACGTTTAATAAACTTTGGTTGATGTAAAAGTTAATTGCATTGTAATATTTTTATTAGAAAAAGATTAGTTGAATTTCAAATCATTTCAGATTTGATAATGAATCATAAATTTGATTTTTATAGATACTTTTGTTAAGCGGAATCCATAGTTTATGATTTCGGTTCAAAATAAGAATTAATCTCATACTTGATAATAAGAATACTCTAAGTATAAATCAAAATGTATAAAAATACTGCAAATATAAACTAAAAAATTAAAAAGAAAGGGTAATAAGAGCTATAGATAGCAATCTATATGAAATCTCATAAGCATATATATTCTTAATTTTTCTCACTTTTTATGATGTTACTCATGTAATGAGCATTTAGATTTAAGTAAAGCCAGAATTTTATGTGCATACCGACTCCCTATTCAGAGTTTAATGATATTACCATTAAATTAATGTAAATTTTTTTATACTAACATTAAAACAACTTTGTTAATTTAATGTTTTTCTCATATTCAAATGTGCATACTAAAGCGAGCATCGTACGCACTAAGGGAAGGTGGAACACGACCACATCCTACCTCCCCATTGGCTCTTGACACAGCAATCTTCACTTGTGTGGCCTTCATCGACACCATTTGACATTATATCAACATGATTTCTCTCTTCCCAACGCCAATGCTCGTTGCACTTGGATATTTCTGCGTACTCCCTAGGCTATCGAAACACGTTTTACGGTGATCATTGTCGTCTAGCATTGCTAACTTCTTCGGAGTTGCAAGCCGTCCGGCCAGCTAAACTCGAAACTAATTCAAATAATTCTATTTTATTTTTAAATATAGGAGTGTCTAACATTTTAATAATACAGTAACACTTTCTGAATATTTAATATTATTTTAAAAATTTTATTTTTTATTCTATTATTGTCCCTCTCTCTCTCTCTCTCTCTCTCTCTCTCTCTCTCTCTCTCTCTATATATATATATATATATATATATATATATATATATATATATATATACACTTCGGAGTATTATACTGTTGAAACGTACAGCTGTATTCTTAAGGGAAAAAAAAGTAGTAATCGGGTGCACGTACAATCAAACGGATAAGGAGGGGCAATAAGTAACAAGAAAACAAAAAGAAACAAAGGATAACGGGATGCTTTGCCCAATCCGTTACTAAAAAGGGTGAAATATAAAGGATTATCTCATACTACAACTGGCGAGGGGCACCTAAACGATCCTGGTTGAATATATATCAAAGAAAAAGAGGACTTTGGGGTTCACAAAATTGGGACCCAAGGAACAATGTCACAGGGAGGCTTAGTTGGAGGGCATGATAAATGAATCATTGTCCCAAAGTGACCTCCATCACTACCTCAAATGGTGCTTATGTGTTTTAGCTCCCTAAAGCTGATGACCAAGCACGTTAGGTGCAGAGAGAGAGCATCCAACTTCGAAAGCTCCCAAACTTTCACATGGATCATGCATTATGCCTACCCAAAATCACTTCTACCACTTTCTCTCAAAGTAATATTTCCATCATCTATCTTATTGGCACTGCCTGGAAGACAAAATATATACCAACAACTTGTTGGTCCCTTCGCCCTTGCGGGACCGCTGTAATCCATTATTAAAAAGCTTCTATGGTGAAAAAAAAAAAAAGGGGAAATATTATACATTAACCATTCCTGATTTGTTGATTTTCATTTTATGTATTTATATTTTCAAGTATTATTATTTGTCTACTTGTACTTTTTAATATTAATAATTTATCCACTTAAATATTGTTTTATCTAATTTTTAACAAAATATTTCATAATAAATGACTTAAATGAATATAAAAAAATTATATGAGAGTAAATTATAATTTTTTTATATTTATCTGAATTGATGATTGATATTTTTAATTGAGATTAAAAATATATCTTGACCATTTCTATTTAATTAATTTAGATATATAAATTATATGTTATTGTTACATGCTTTACAAGACTAATACATTTGATTCTTGTTGAAAATTCTTGACATAAATATGAAAAAAATTACAAAAAGTGAGTTAAATAAATATACAAAGAATCGCATGAGAATAAATTATAATTTTTTATATTTATTTGAATTGATGTTTAGTATTTTTTATTAAGACTAAAAGTATATCTTAATCTTGTCTCCTTAATTTAGATATACAAACTACATATTATTATTATATGCTTTACAAGACTAATATATTTGAATCTCTATTGAAAATTTTGGATATTAATTTATATAAATATAGAAAAATTACAATTTATTTACGTATAATTTTGTCCAATTTTATTTAATTCACTTATTATGAAGTTTTTTTTATTAAAAATTAAATAGAAAAATTTAAGTGAATAAAATGTTAACAATAAAAAATACGAGTGGGTAAATTGTAATATTTGAAAATATAGGTAGGTTATAGAAATTGATAAAGTTTTATGTGAATAAAATGTAATTTTACATAAAAAAAAGATCAATCAGTATACACTTTTTGCACTATATTTCTAATATTATTAACTTAAAACATATTTTATTTGTTATCAGTAAATAGGAGATCATCAGTAAATACTAATTTTTAAATATCTTTTATATATAAAATGATTAGATTTATATTTTGAATAAATTATGTTTTTAGGTAGAGTAAAAAATTTGAAATTTTTTTAATAGAATAAAAACATATGTTATAATTGTAACATAAAAAAAAATTCTCATTTATGTAGATGTTAATGTAATTTGCCGTATGCAGGTTTAGTTTAGTTTCTCTTTCATCATCGTTTTCGAATGAAGGCAAGTCTCTTTTTCTTTGTTCAGCATTGCTTGATATCATAATCCCTATCTTAGCCTGCAAATGATTCTTGTGGTAGCTTAAGAACTTCTCAATGATTTTTACGTTGTTTTGACAGCTAGATTGTTGGCAACAGCATATATATAAAGTACACCATATCATGGTTGATATCTTCATGGGACTCCTTTCTTGGTTTGCAATTATGAATGCTTCTCTGAATGTACGAATAAATATAAATATATAAACATATGTAACAGAAAAAAAAATCAGTAAATATATATGTTTGTTAAAAATAAATAAATATATGTATCATCGTATTTTTAAAATTCCCCGCGCGCTTTGTCGCCTATTACCTTTTTTGGGTCTATCTCAGTTTCCCGCGTACAAATTTTTTATACATATTTTCTTATTTCACTATTTCGATTCTGAATCTACTATGGACACTGCAACCTGATTCAAAATTTTTCACCATTTTCGCTGCATGATCTCTCGCGAGGCTGTTCTAATCGCCACCGCTACTTTATTCGATGCCTTGCCCTCTGCAATTGCTCTTCGCTTATTCTGCATCCCGAAGAGGCAGCGATCGGAAGGAAAAAAGGAATCGTTTCGAAGAGCAGCTATTCTCAATTTCGATCTGTCCAAGCACAAAAGTTTTGTACGATTCCAACCATAAATCCTGTCGATTTGTTTAAAACTGCTCTGCTCTGTGGCAGATCGAGAATCTGCTTCATCGAACAGTTGAGATCTTCATTTAATTTGGCTAGATATATATGTTCCGGAAATAATTGTACCTTGATTGATTGTTAAGAATTAGGATCAATTGTGATTTTATATCGATTGCTGAACACAGATATATCTCTTGGAATAATTATTCCATGGCAATCCATTTTCGTCAGCTGAAAGATCCGACGATCCTAACAGGCAGGTCATATTTCACTTCTTTTCGCATGCCTGAATCATTGTACCTTTTTTGCATACATGATTAAATGTGAGAGTTCAAGAATAGTCGAGACTTATCAGTTTCTACTGTCCTTAGATTGGTTTGTTGTGAACATTCAGAAAGGAGTCACACGCATTTGAAGCTATTTGGTTGGCTTTCATTGACGGTGCCGCCTGTAGGGGGTAGCATGCTTGGTCAGCGTAATGGTGTAATTCTTAGCAAGTTCATTCGGTTCAACGATCAAATACCTAGTATTCATCTTTTGTGAAAGAGAGGATGAATTGCAGGGGAAGGGGCCCGAGGTTCGTTTACTTATGCTATGTAATCGGAGTAGGAATATCAGTACTCAATATAATCACTGATTTGTTGTCGCTGAAATATAATTTTTGAAAGTCAATGCATGTGGTAAGCTCCACCGCTACCATGATTTTGTAGTTTGGACCTTGAACGTGAGATATAGGAATTATTTTCACTATTTACTATTTTGTGTCCATAAATGAAGCGATAGAACTATTTCTTCTTGTATCTACTTCTCAACCGGGTTAAGCACTGTTTTCCTTAAACATTGTGTATTTTCATATCAAATCCAACCAAACTATTTGAAACTAGTCCTTGTACTTTAGGCATTCATTATAATGGATTTTCAAGAGGTTGTTCTGATGACAAGCTACCCTGGGAGAGTTTGGGGTATTTAACATCCTCCCCCTCCAAGAGAAACGCTGGATTAGGATATAATAGAAAAAAGAAATATTTGATATCTTGTCTGCTTCAGAAACCCAGATGGGGATCCTCCGGGGAGAAAGTTTTAACAGGTGTTTTGCTTTCATATATTCAACCTTCACTCTCATTACCACTGAATCATGCATGCAGATTTAGCTTATATAAATATTGTTTCAAGGGAATGCATCATGAGTTAAATCTTGTATGTGGTCTAATAATGTAGGCTTACTGCCAAATCCGTAACACGTTCCACTGATTGCATTACCAGGTTCCTTTTTACCTTAATATGTGTGTAATTATACATTTTCTCGTGCCCCTCTATATTTAGATCTCCCTGTTTTCTGTTTGTCGTGTGATGCAGAAGCATGGTCAGCTGCCGGACATGCGAGTTCAAGTGGATTCTCTAGTCTCCAAATCATGTCTGTGTTTTAATTACAGATATTGCAGCTTCTACTTTCACTTCTGCTCCCATGAACATCTCCCTCTTTCAATCTCTATCCAGACTTCCATTTGTGGTCAGCTACTCACCAAAACATATGCTCTTTGTATCTCAATAATTATCTGAAATTTCTTCATTTTTCATTAACTAAAAAAACTAGGCTTTTGCCATTTGGTGCTAAAAGACTTCTTTTTGCGGTTATTAGTGACCATGTTTCCTTGCAATAAATATGCTAAGAACGTAATTCATGTTGGTAGCCTTGTTATGTTCCCCATAATGAAATTACTTTGTAGATGAGATGTAATTTTTGACACCCAAGCATAACTGTGATCAACACTGATAGAAAGCAGAGATAGCAATGCCTTCCTGTAACTATTTATTTTAGTAAACTGGAATAGGTCATCCCCGTCTTGCCGGTTCTCACTTCCCTTCGTGAGATCGGTTTTGCGTACTGTATTAACTACGCTCTAGTTACAACTGCCGCATGTTGTCTTTTGCTCTACACAACTGAGATTAGTTGAAAGGAGCACGAGTTGGATTTTTCTCATCAATAGCACAAGTTGGATTGCAGTGTAAGTTATAAGTAGTCTTTTAGTGTTAAGCTGATAATAAATTCAAACAAATAATTATGCAGTTTATTCAATTTCTATTCTAGTATGAGTGCTAAACAATTAGATGAATCTTATGCATCATGTCAGAAGCATATTTATTTATTTATCCATTTATTTATTCTTGTGTTATTCAGACTTTAGGGGGCTTGCAGAAAGGATGAGGGGCCAAGGAACTATAGGATTTCTGCCTTTCTGAGGAATTAACTGATTGGAGACATTAACTACGATTTTTCATGGGCAATTATCTGAAGACCAGATGTTAATGTGAAAATAACCGGAAAAATTTGTGCATGGGAAACATCTATTTTCTCCGCTATTCGTTTATATGCCATAGATCTAAATTCTTTCCTGCAGTCAGGTGTTTCCAATATGATTTTGTGGAGGTAAGACATGCAGATATTGCTATCACGAGCGGCTTTCACTGGCCGGTGTCAAAGCATTCCGTTCCCCCTTATTTTTTCTTGGATTTGCACAGCTGGGCTCAGGGAGACTAGCTCTCCCTCGTTCGTTATCAATTAACTTGTTACTTCATTACATGTGCATCCCTGGCTCATCCCTAGAAGAGCTTAAATTTAGCTTTGTCGGAACCATCTTCTACTTTGAAGGTCAGGAACCATCAACCTCTCTTGAACGACATTCGTATCTAGCCTGATGATCCCTTAATTTTGGTAATTATTTTTCCCGTTGATCTTGATATTGCTCATGCCTGCATTCTTATAAAGAAACTGACTTTATTATTTTCAATCTATGGACTCTATTTACTATCTTGAGGATTATTGGATGATTATGACTTTACTGATCACTAAATCCACCAGAAGAAAAAGGTTTTATAGTTGAATTACGTCACGAAATCAAAGATGCGAAATCTGCACATTAATGACATTGACTCCGTTTGGCCATTTTTCAGTGCCTTGTAACTTTGATCTCTTTACACCTCGTCCATGGCAGATTTGTCCTTTAGACTTTCTTAATATAATTTCCTGTATTGAAATTTCATTTCCTTTATATTGTGCAAACTTTTGAATAACAAAGTTTATAAGAATGAGTTTTAAAAGTATATTAGGCATAATTACCATTCAGGTTATTTTATTTAGTGTGTTGAATAAGTAATTACGAGTATCGTATCATTAGAAAGGGTATAAAATAATGAAGATTGTGGTTAAAATATATATATATATATATATAAAATATAACATAATATAATATAAAAGACAATTCTCTAAAAAGTGAGTTTGTCAAATAATAACATTCTTACTTTTGGGAATCCAAGTTTGTAAAAATATGCCAATCAGACAAAGTTACTTGCAAACTTTTGCTCGTGCAGCATAGGTCAGCAAAAGTAGGTTTGCATGCAATAGGTGCTCGAAAACGCTTATCCCCTGGATAACTGAAACTTTAGGTGAACTAGAACAAGGTTGAAGTGAGCAGTGTGTCACGGGCCGGCGGCTCTCCAGTTGAAATCGTGTGACGCATGCTTACCACTCTTAACCAACATGCCAGCCTTCCAACATTAAATTCACGTTTGGCACGCTTGGGCAAAGATAGCGGGATATGTCCGCATGCCAATATCGTATGTTGTTGAAGTGTCCGCACATATCGGACCGCAGGATCCTTCCACACAGGAAGTCTCTGTACACTACGGATCGTAAGGGACAAATGAATAGGGAGAGAGACACCCCGTTCACTTGGTTTATGCCTCATTCCATAACTTTGAGTGTGCAGGGGGATGACCACAAGCTAACACACTCCGTCCCTAGCTCAGTGCAGGCCTTTGGAACACTTCACTCCCTTAAAGAGCATTTTGAACAAAAGCTCTCCCATGAGAAGATGACATACTTTTTCCAAGTTGTCATAAGCCCTTTTCGCAATGCTCCGAGTGTCCGTTTGTCACAAAAATCAGCCGACATGAAGATAAAAATGCGAAAATTTCAAATATGGTCTCGTTGAACTCCGCCGGATTCACGAACCTTCTGAAATGATCAAAATACCCCCAAACTTGGGAAAATCGGGAAAAATCGTACGCAAACTGGATTGCTCTCAAATTTCAGCCACAAGATCTTCATAACATGTTGGATTTTTCCACCAAGTTTCGTCTTAATCCAAGCATGTTTGCCTGTCGAACTGTCACAACTACCAGCTTGTGACATTCTCTCCTACTTCAAATGTCAATGCTCTCATTGATGCCTTAATCTGACACGGCTGAGTTACTCCCTCGATCGTCTTAAAGCCTGTCTCTTTGAGTGCTATGAAATGTTTCCCCCATCTCAGAGTTGGGCTGTCTGTTACCTCTGTAATATAGGTACTTGGCAAAATACATCCTCCACAAAGTCACTCGAAGGGCTATCTCTGTAGTCACCTTACAAGTGTCCCGATACTCTCTCTAATGTCGTTATCCCACATAACTCTTCCGAACTCGTTACCTCCGTAACTTGTTCGACGGGTAGTTGTCTCTGCAACTGGCGCTCACTGCCTCCGCAGATTGCACAATACGCCACCTCCGTGGCTTAAGTGTGTGCCAACTCTATGGCTCATGACAAATGCTAGTGTTTTGAATCACCTACTAACAGGTATCTTGCACTAAGTGTCCCATACACCCGTACAAGAGACAAGACTTACGCTGGATCGACGCAGAGAGGGCGAACCTCGCTCCCCAGCTGCTCGTTTGCATTTCGATCGATTCATTACACTAAGCAATGTCAATTGCACACCCGATCGAATCCTTTAATCCTCTATGGATTAATGCCTTCTGGCATATCACCGGCCATCACAGTCTACCTTTGGAGTTTGATGTCCACTAGCATCGCGGTCTTCACGATCATTCCTTGGCGTGCGTCCTCTGACGACTTTACGAGCGCATCCTCTGATGGCTCCCCCACTTCAACTCGTAGAAGGGGTTTGAGTTTAGAGTACCATCCATTCTAGCTCCTACACGGCATTGATTCCTCTGAATCTTTGCTAAGCTCTCCGGCTATAATGCTCTCCCGAGCAACAAGAATGATCCTACTGGATCATCTCTAAATTATGTGGAATACTCCCATTAGAGCAAACCACTTTGCCCTCTGGCAATGCTTCTCTGAGTAACACGGACGATCCCTCTGGACTTCCTTGATATGATTTTGGACCATTCCCTCTGGAACGATCTGCTCATGCCTTCCAACTGTGGTTATGCCCTCTGGCACGACCGATGGCTTCACCTTTTGATTCCATCAATCCCTCAGGCAGTCAAGTCCTCTAGCAAGACTAAAGCTTCTCCCACTGGATTAGCCGTCAATTCCCTCATCCTTTTGAATGGTAGGGTTGCATCCCTTGATGTCACTACTATAAATGAGTGCATAACTAATGTCCCGCGCACAATCGACAAGCAAGATAGCCCATTTGGCACAAATGCTTGGGTCCTTCGTACAAATTCTCGATCACCAGTATGTATCATTCTCTGGCCCACTGACTTCTCGGAACGATCCAATCTCTTGCACCCTTTGGTTAAGTCTTTGGCAACGACACCATTGAGTTTGAAAGAATGATAGCGTCGCACATACCGTATATTAAGGGACAAGTCGCATCTAAGCCAATTGTGCCTACTCGATCTTGGCCCTTTGGCGTAAACCGGGCTCTGATACCATTTGTCACGGGTCGGCGGCTCTCCAGCCTGAAACCGTGCGGCGCATGCTTGCCACTCTTGGCCAACATGCTAGCCTTCCAACATTAAACCCATGTTTGGCACGCTTGGGTAAAGATAGCGAGACATGTCTGCACGCTAATATCGTATGTCGCCGAAGCGTCTGCGCATACTGGATCGCAAGATCCTTCCACATAGGAAGCCTCTATGCACTACGGACCGTAAGGGACAAATGAATAGGGAGAGAGATACTCCATTTGCTTGGTTTATGCTTAATTCCATAGTTTTGAGATGTGCAGGGGGATAACCACAAGCTAACACACTCCGTCCCTAACTCAATGTCCAAGCGCCCTGTAGGCCCTTGGAACACTCCACCCCCTTAAAGAGCATTTTGAACAAAAGCCTTTCCGTGGGAAGATGATATACTTTTTTCGAGTTGTTATAAGCTTTTTTTGCAATGTTCTGGGTGTCCGTTTGTCACGAAAATCAGTCGACTACGAAGATAAAAATGCGAAGATTTCAAATATGGTCTTGTTGAACCCCGTCGGATTCACGAACCTTCTGAAATGATCAAAATACCCCTAAACTTGAAAAAATCGAAAAAAATCGTACGCAAATTAGGATTGTTCTCAAATTTCAGCCACAGGATCCTTATAATATGTTGAATTTTTCTACCAAGTCTCGTCTTAATCCAAGCATATTTGCCTGTCAAACTATCACAACTACTAGCTTGTAACAAGTGGCAGGAACAAGGTTAATATGGAAGTAGTACCAACAACAAAGTCGGACGAAGACACATTAATGGACAGGTTTCTAGTATATGGACAAAACACTAATGCTATGCATGGATTTGGACGGAAAACAACGTAGAGGAGGTTATACCATAACCTTCTTCTTGTTGTGGAGTCCAAAGTTTTTGTTAAAGAGGAGAAGGGAGTATAAGTTTATGATAAACCCTTTAAAACTCTTCAACACTATCTTCCCTCCACAATTTTGTGCACTTTGAGAGATTTTAGAGGACAAGAAAGGGAAGATCTCTTTTGACTATCAATTCTCCTCCACTTCCTTTATTTTCTTTCCATTTTTGTTATTGTCTCTCATTTGCTTTCCCTCCTCACTCCTTTTCTTTCTCCTTTTAATAACTCGAAAATATACCATTACCATAAATGTTATGTTATAAGTCTAGCTTCAATCAATAAATTTAAGGGTTGTTTGATTCAATTGAGGAAAAAGAAAGTAATCAATAAAAGGAAATAGAGAGAAAGGGAATAAATGTTTCATAATTATCTACTTTGATTTAAATAAGAAAAAAAATTAGTTTCCTTGATTCATTTTGTTAATAACTAATGCATTGTAGAGAAATTAACTTATTTTTAATTATTATTAAAATAATTATTATATTTATTATCATAAGTATTATCTTATTATTATTTTACTAATTATTAGTGTTATAATATTTATTTTTATTATTTATGATTATATTTATTATTATTCATTTTATTATTAACTAATATTATTATTTTTATAAATATTGATATTAAATATATGATGGGATTACTTGATATTGTAATAATTGTTGATTAGCAAGAAGAATATATGGCTTTTTGAGAATGTAAATATATATTAAATAAAAAGATAATTTATGTATAAGAGGAGATAAAATCATATGAAAAATATAATCTATTCTTTCCTTTCTTTGGGTTATTGACCATATGCTAGGAATTTTGGATTTAATACTAATATTTTAGCAACAAATCCAATGAATTTAAGTGTAGTGTTTGGTGTGTTAATTTCTTTTTTAGTTTTAGTGTTTATTTATTATTATTTTATTAATATTATTAATTATTTTATTAACTATTTTATTCCTTATTATTATAATCACTATTTTATTTTCTTAACAATAATAATATTATTACAATTATTAGAATTAGTAAACTCAATATCCATAATGAGAATTTTAGATTCTCTAGGAAATTAGAAGAAACATCATTATCTTATTTAAAGTAATTTCATTGAGAAAAAAATGAGGAAAGAGAATAATTTTTTTTAAAAATTAAATACATACAAAAAGAATGACACTCTCAATTCCCTTTTCCAACTACCCTTAACCAAACAATCCTTTAAATTTATTGGCAGATAGTCTTATACAACTTTGTTCAAAACCATTAGGTTAGAATTTTACTTTATATTAAAATTCTTACCCATATTAGTTTATTCTAAATTTTATAAATTATATAAAAGTTACTATTATTTTGCATAGATTAAAGAAAAAGAATTTAGACTTATAGGCTTCTTAAATTTGTCAAATAAAATATTTATATAAAAAATAATAGTTATTAATTTATATGATATAATATAATGTATTTCCATTTACTTCATGTTGAATTAATGGGTTAAATATGATTTCCTATAGACTAAAGATGTCAAGCAAGGTTACAATTGGGCCAAAGCTCTTCCTACTTTACTAGGATGTAATGCTAAGATACATTAGTTGGAGATGTAAAGGAAAGGAATGCTAAGATACATTACTTGGAGATGTATAGGAAAGGAAAGGAAAAAGTACATTATGTCTAGAGATTCAAAGGAGTCAAGCCAAGCTCAATACTACATATTCAAGCTCGATTTTGGCAGTAATAAACTCAAAGTTGGAACTCATTAAATTTGAAAAATTCAAGCTCAAATTCAAATTAAATACGAGCTTCAGTAAGTTTATTCAAATTTAAATAAGCTATCCATTATTTATTTTAAATATTTAATCAAATTTAAAGTATTCAAATTTGAATTTAAAATTAGATTAATTGGATTATAAGCAACCTAAATGAACTCATATAAGTTCAAACAAGCCCATAGGAGCCTAAACTCTAAACTTAATGTTTTTGTTTATTATATATAGTGTATTATTTGCATGTTGTATTTATATTATTTAAAGAAAATATAAAACAAAAAATATATGTTTTATAATTAGCCTTATTTAAAGTTGTAAATAACTCAAATCCAATAATATAAGTTCAATTCATATAATAATGAGTGCTCGATTCATGCAACCTTACATCATTAAAAATCAAATTTGAATTCAATATTTTATTAATTGATCTTGAATTACTCAAATGCTACTCAACTAGTTTACAGCCCCAAGTTATGTCATAATAAAGGGCAATCAAATTATGTTAAATTATTCTTAATCAACTAATTAAAATCGGTTTAGTAGTAAGATTAGTTGATAGGAAATTAATTTTGAAGAGTATTTTTGAGTTTCGTTTAATTACGATTTGAATTTTGTTTTTAACCTCGTATAACCAGAACCACCGACACCTTCTATTAATGCTAAGTTGTGTCTTTTTAATATTTCTAAAATTTCATTTTTTCCATTTCTCATTCTCGTTGATGCAAAACCTACCTCCTCCCATTTTTGAAACTCCAACAGACCAATCAATGAACTGGTAGTACTAGTGGTTGCAATACTTGTAATAGTGGTGAAATTACACCGGAAACAACAGATACCTGCAAACAACCAATGTTCAGAATCTTCACGATTCATAGTCACCATCTCTCCCTTGTTTTTTCTCATCAAAGCAGGAAATTTCCGAGAGCCCGTTCCAAATTCGATCTAAAATCAACAGCCTAGGGAAGGCTTCCTCAACGATTGCACAAGTCATCGTATACTTTTTTGGATAGCAATATCAGCGTTAGACTTTCTTTGCGGTTTAGTAATGCTGGTTAGTGTATCCGAAAATCAATGTGCCTTTTCTTTATTGATGAATAGAATGCAGACCTTGAAAATTGCAAGGAGAGCTCTCTGGTTTACAAGAAGGAAACGGCAAATTGAAGTGTTAAAACCACTACAATCCGACCGAAACTAATACCTACGGTTAAAATCGATTTGATTATGACCTTTGGTCAGCTTTGGTTGATAATAATAATAATAATAATAAGTTTGGTTTTGATTGTTTGGATGAAAAATTAGATTTAACCAGTCTTCAACTGACCAAAGCCGGCTCTAGTCACAATCTTTTCATTTGAAATTTTTGATTAAAGAGAAAGATATAGGATATTCATAACTATTCCTCCATAATCTCTCAAAACCCTCCATTATTAATTATTTTGTTTTACTCCAATTTGAAGAATTTTGGAAAATTCCTAAACATCCAAATAATGTAGAGGGAAAATCATGACTGTATCATTCATTCTCCTCCCTTCCCTTTCCCTCATTGTCTTGCATTGTCCTCATTTCCCCTCCTAATTCCTAAACATTTCATAATGCTCTTCCTGAGATCTATAACACTTTGAAAAGGAAAAAGATGTGTATAGTGCGATTTAAATGAGCTTCGGTTCAAAATGTCCACTAACATTTCACTCTGGTACTTATCATCAGATTCCCTCCCTGACACTACAATGTATGAACTAATGATATTTTTGGCTTAAAATGCTAGCCGGATATATGTGAACCTTCGCGAACAGTCTAGTGGAGGCGATGAGAAATTCTATTTTTTTTTAATTAAACCTGTTTGATTGATCAACTATAACCCCAAAAGGGTTTTCAACCTTGAAAGGGGGAGAATCATAACTGACTATGCAGAATTAATGGCTTCAAGTTGTTTCCGTAGATCTTCAAGGTCATCATCATCAGCACTTGGGGCTTCAGCAGGTAATTTTTGAAACTCATCCGCACTAGGGAGTTCACGAGTGAGACCCTCAGGCAGGGTATCTGTGATCAAGAGAGATTTCAAGGAGGAGCTGGTTGACTAAATCAAATAATTGAAAATAAGCAGAGCATGTCTAAAAAGTTAAATTACTCTTATTCTTTATAGGTTTATTCAATTTCTAATTAAATACCTATTGTTCAAAATTTTGAATTGAATATGATACTTATTTTTTTGTTCTTAATTAGATTTTCCCCATCACTTCCCCTTGAATAACCCGCACCTGTGGCAACACCTTCCAATAACCCAAAAAAAAAAAAAAAAAAAAACTTGAGAAAAATGTCTCAATATTTGCCGAGTTATTTTATATAAGTACAAAATGTTATTTACAGTTGTGAGTTATTTACATAACCTAACACTTAGGTGATGGGAAGTATCTAATTTGAAACAACTAATAAAGATACGAATTTAATTTCAAAATTTTAAACTACATGGATCTAATTAGAATTGAGTGAAAGTAATTTCATCTCAATGAAATTGAACCATTCAACATTGGAGGTTTTTCTGTCTGTTTCCCAATTTGCTTGAGTAATGCATTTACCGACAGCAAGGAATAATGACTATATGTGTTAATGGGGAGAGGGGAAAAAGAAAAAGGAAAGCAAAAATGAGTTTATATATGATTTATACTTTTGAGGGAGAAAAAATGAAGGTGCCAGTGCTAAGGCATCATATATTGTCAAAACACAATTCCATGAACAAGTTAGGTATCAGAAACAATCCTAGCCAATCTTTAATTTCCTTGCAGAAAAAACAAACCCATTCTCACCTAATGAATATATTATAAACTTCATCGTAAAGTAGATTGGATTACCTGAAACTTTTGCATCTAAAGCACCCAGTTTGCTATCATCAACAACACTGAAGATTTAACAGAAAAGGACATCATTAAATGTGACGGTGAAGGGTAAATATTTTAGAATGGAATAGCATTAATGATGCAGATCTTAAAACACATTACAGTGTAGTATCATCATTGTACTAATGGTAACATCCACCTCTGTAATAAAAACTGAATTCTACGATTGACAAGGCATTTCTCTTACAATGTAAATAAAATCGGAAGGAATAGAACAGAATCAGCAAGCACCTTATATTCCATTCATTATCATCATGAAGTGGGCATTCCTGAGCTGACAGTGCTTCAGCTTCAATTTTTGCTTTTTCTGCAGCATCTCTCACAGGCTTTGCAAGGATGTACTCTTTCTGCAAAACAATTATAGTTCCAATCCATAATTGGAATGAGTCATTAAGGGTTAATCCATGAGATCATGATAATAACATAAAGGCTGGATTAAAAACCCTTTACCTGTCTTTGCAAGCAAGCTGCATTTGAACATTGAGGGTTTGGCTTCATTTGCATGGTTGGGAAAAAATCCTTAAGTGAATTGTATCCCTAAAGGCAGGTTAACAGAAATGAGGATATTGGCATACATATATTACGTGTCAAAGCAAACCATAAAGTTGATAGTACAATATTTTTTAGGCTAAATTACAATGTTGCTCCCTATATTTTCACTCAATTTCTAATTAGGTCCTTATAGTATAAAAGTTTTGATTAGAACTTTGATATAATAAAATTTATATTTGTATTTAAGTGCCAAGTAACTTAGAGAAAATTAGGACATTAAATAAAATTATTTCCTTTTAGAGGTAAAGAATAGATCATTTGTCTTTCACTTCATAAGCTGCTAATAGATTGTTATCCATGTGGATCAATTACAAACAAAATCTCACAGTCAAATGAGAAGAACTATCCAATTACAAATCAAAAGTAAGTATAAAGATCTGATTCAAAGATTTTAAGCTATAAGGACTTAATTAGAAATTAAATAAAACTATAGGGAGCAGTAGATTAATTTAACCTATTTTTATCAAATCATCCAAATGGATGTTCCAAATTAAGATGGCCTCATTTTCCTTTTGGGATAAAATAAGCTGGCCTCATGATGTTCGTATCCACAATATGAAAGTAAAAGGAGACTGAAAATCAAATAACAAGTTCGTGATTAGATTATTGAGGATAGTATGTTAGAGAAGTCATCAAATATTAGGAATTATTATTATTATTTGAGTCAAATACTAGTAGTTAGGTTTTGGATATATTCTAATTATTGAGTTTATCTTTAAAATGGTTTTAATGTTATTAGAAGTCTTTATAAATATATAAGTTACTCATTTAATTATATATCAATTACATAGATCAATAGAAGTTCAAGAATTTCCTCCAATCTCATTTTCTCTATTTAAATCAACAATGTTACTATCCAGTTTTACTCCTGTTACTACCCGTCTTTAGACAACATTGTAGTTTACCAAAATTACTACCATGTTGGCACCACACACGAGATTGATAAATATGAAAAAGTGACAAATCTTCATATATCTGATATAGTTTTAAATCCATATCAGTTCGTCTGAAAATATTGTTTAGAACTAGTTGTTTGATCTTTGTAAGTCTTATCTTCTCAAATTTCAAGTAACGTAGAACAGAGAGAGCAGAGAATAGTAACAAGGATAGGTTTCTAATATAAAGATAAAAATAGATTTCGTGAAAACCAACTTTCTGTTTTATTTATTTTGAACTGGTTTTCACCAGTAAAATGATGACAAAAAGAACCGGCTTTCAAATCTCAAGTAACCACAAAAACAAAAGGTTACATGATGTATCAAAACCAATTCTATCTAAGCTAGTTATCTAGTCTTTAAAAAGTTGGTAAGAACCCCAAAGTTATGCAGTCTAAGAATAATAAACTGGAAAAAAAAATCAGAGAGAAGGAAACATTTGCAACTGCTCAAAAAGGGAAAAGTACGGGAATGTTGATGGAGTACTCACTAAGTATGGAGAGACTTGCCCGAAACCTAACAAGAATTTGAGTGTGTTTTGGACAAGAAGCCCAGCAACAACTCCCTTGAGGGTAAAAACATAGTAAGGTCAGATACCACTGAAGAAAAGTGCACTGTACGTTCTAAACATATAAACATATATAGAAATGATTTAGAGCAATGTAGCAGAAAATTTCAAGCACTTTACCAAAGACAGAAACATATCTCCTCATTTTCTGTCTACAAACCACCAGACTCAGCACGGTGAAAAAGATGATGATGAGCAGTAGCCAAGTACTTTTAAATTTGAAATACGACAAGTAGAAATTACTTTACCATGGTTGTAGGTAAAGATGCAGCACAAACCCCTTCACGCTTGAGTGTGCGTTCATCTACACCAGAAGCTACTACCTAAGAATATATAAAAAAAAATCGAAGCATCATATGTTTAGTTAGTTTATGTACTGCATAAAATTTCAAATATATTTTAGATGGCGTTTAGTTCGCATAATGTTTTTAATATTCTCGGGAATATTTTAGGGAAATATTACATTCTCGTATTTGATTTAAAATTTGAAAAAAAAAATAAAGCGTGGAAATGTCACATTCCTGGAAATATTTTTTACGCAACTTTTCTTCAAAATATTCCTATGGGAGGAGATAAAAATTTCATATTCCCATGCAATGAGAATACTAATGTTAAAATAAAAAGATAAAATTATCCTCACATTTAATTCTTTTTCTTATTTATCACTTTATCAAATAATTTTTAACTTAAACTGAAAAATAATTATCACTTTATTTTTAAAATATTTTTATTATTAAGAAATACAATAACATTAATTTTTTTAACTATAATTTCTTTTCTATTGTTGCTTCTCATGTTTGAAAGATTATTTTAATATAATTTTATATACATATGATTTCTTTCATTAAAAAATAATACAAGCTTAAAGTTTCATTAAAAAAAGATATATTTATACATAAAAATATAAAATAGTAATATTTTTATATTAAAGAAGAAACTATAATATAAAATTGAATACCAGTACAAAATATAATTGTAAAAATAATTTAACCGTGAAAATATATAATTTTGTAAAAAGAGAAATATCAAGTATATTTAATATTATGATAATAATTTAAATAAATTATGTTGACTTCATTTAAAAATTGATTTAATAATAATAATACTACTATTACTAATAATAATAAAGTATAAAATATAAAAATATAATACATTAAATATTAAAATATAATAAAATGTAAAATATATATATATATATTAATGAATTTTTACATGTTAAATATTAAAATTTAATTTACTAGTTAAAATTTTTTAATTATTTATGTAGTTTTAAATAAAAATATAACTTACTACATTATATTTTATAATAAAAAATTTGATAAGGGTATTTTTAAAATAATTTTAAAATTCTCAAGAATATCAAATATAAACCAAACATAATAATATAATATATCTAGGAATCTAACAAAATATTCTCAGAAAAATTTACAATAAATCAAATATAGGAATGTTACATTCGTATTAATTAAATTCTCAAGAATCGTATTATTAAAAATATACACTTTCCTGAGAATATAAGATTCCACAAACCAAATGCCACCTAAAGATTTACATAGTAGTGTATATCAACAGAACCAATGCATGTTTGATGCTCAGTTGCCAAGCACCAAACCATATCTTAGAGTGGGCTCCATGGAATGACTTCTAGAACTTCATATCACAACATATTCAGCCAACTTATTATTTTAAGCTCATAAATTGTCAATTGTGGACAACAAAATTCAAATGAGGGGCAGCATACCAAAGGAGGAGCACATGCAAAACAAGCAGTTTCTCCAGGAATGAGTAACTGAATATGACCAGACACAGCATCTTCAGAAACACCTGTCCAAATTTTTGCCTCCGTTAAGTTTTGACACAAGGCACACTGTTCATATATCTAAATATTACCATAATGAATTTTAAAAATGAATCTTGATGACAAACGACACTCACAAAAGATCCTATATAGTAACTGCACATAGATCGAATTACATGCTAATAATGTGAAAAAACATAGATCAAACAGATATACACAGGTCCATTTACTTGTCAGGGTCTGGATAATTTTTTAGAGCACAAGGAAAACAGTGTCAAGGACAAGATAATTAAACTTTCCATATATTTACCAGAAGCATGCCAATTACAAAATATCCAAGTAGATTAGTATTTTTTTTTTCTTTTTTTTTTTTTTTTTGGGTATCACTATTCCACACATACCAGTAGAGATGATAAAGATGATTTTAAAAGTTTATCATCTTCCCCACAAAATGTAAAAGTTCCCAGATACAAGTTAAGATAGAGATAAAGAATTCATTTTGCTCGCCTGATTCCAACCATGTTTGACCCAGTTCATTGCAAGCCTGCATAGTGTCTATAAAGTCAGGCAGACATGAAACTCGAAGTGAAACCCAAAAGAAAGACTTTGTCAATTCTATTTGAATGTTAATTTATAAATACCTGGTTAACGGCCATCCTTGCTTCATAATTATCCACACAGCTTAAGACAAGGTCCACGCCACTACCTTGTTTAGTAGGGCAAAATGACGTACTTCTCAAACTTGACATAAAAGTTTCAAAACCTTCAACTGTAGTGATGTTCAGTGTGTAGCTCTAAATAAAAAGAATAAGGAAATTATCAAAAGGGAATAAGTGTCAACAACACATTGATCAGCAAAAGTACACGTCTTAGTAATAACTCAATATATGTAACAAGCCAAAGAAGCTATAATTACAAATACCAGGAAATACTCACCTCAAGCATAACATCAGGGTTTATATCTGAAAGAGTTTGTACAGCTGCATCTGTCTTTGTCATGCCAACCTTGAAGTGAAAAATACAACATACGTTAATGGTGTGATTTAACTTAATTAACTTTTGCAAGTTCACAGATGTGAGGAATAAAATTACCTTTGCTACCATGACAGCATCAATGTGTCAATAAAGAAATGACTTACGTTTGTATCAGAATATCATTTATCAGATTACAACTTAACAATACAAAAAAAGGATCTAAAAATGAGAAATATATCCAAAAATAAAAATCTGAACAAATGTAAATCAAGATCTGGATACTCACCTGATCTGGACGAAAGAACAGCCTATTCATGTTGGCAAGCTCCACTTTGTCATAATCATACAACAAAAGTCGACCTACACCACATCTTGTTAACATTTCAGCGGCAACACTTCCTACACCACCAATTCCCTAAAATAGTGAAAATGAACAAAATTCAGAATTTGTTACCACGTAAAGGGGCAGGAGATAGAGAGGGGGGGGGGGGGAAGGGATTATTGGCAAAATAAAAAATATACTGGACCACTTGTTCAATAACTTCGGTTTATCTATTAAGAAAGGATGCTACATTGATGACCAAATAAAGCACATACATCTTTTAAAAATTATCCTACTAAGGTGAAAAAGACTCTTTTCCACAAAATTTTGTTGTATTACCATCTTGAAAATTTAATATTCTATTCTTAGATTTTGTATCAAAAGTTCTATTTAACAGTAACAAAAAAAGGGTAAAAGGAGGAGATTAATACAGACAACTATGACAACCGAGAAATCCCGTATTCTTTCATAGTTCTCCACAATACCCATTCGCTGAAGTGCCATCAGGCGACTGTATGGATTGCTATCAACAACCTCAGCACTCATATCCTGGAAATACAATAATTAGAGGAGAAATCAATCAAACATAACCACTGAAATGCATCAAATGACAAACAAATAAAAGAGTATGCCACGCAAATACCTTGACTTTGGAACGTCTAACAGGTGCAGACTTCGCAAGACTACTGAGATGCTCAACACGAGCTTGGAGCTTCAAAACAGAAGATACAAATCAAAGAAAAGGTCAAGTGAACATGTACCGGAAAATGAAAATTAAAAATGTGCAACTGTGGAATACCAAGTAGTCCAATTACACTACTATCAGCTAAGTTTTCAAATAGCAAATTCAATGTTTGTAGAATTCAAAATCAATCCTGAAATGAACCTTTGAATATCTTAAAGGAACATCTTGTGGAATCCAAAAAAATTAAAAGTGAACCAATCACAGTATTTGGCCCCAATTTTTAAAGCAAACAACCAAGGCTACTGCTATAACAAAAAGAAGGACGAGGATTGATCTTCCACTTCTACATACATTATTCATCCACAAATTGCATGTCAATCACCAAAATAACATTAACTTTGAATCAAATTGCATGCAATCGCAAATTAGTCCAAAGCTTGAAGTTCTCACTTTCAGTTTGAGCTATAACCAATCAGTAAAACTGGAGGCTACAATGTCAATTTCAGAGTTCATATTTCAGTGTCTGACACAAATCAGAACCAAGACAGAGAAACGGTGCTCGAATGTCAAAAAATACCTTAGCAAGCGAAGCATGATGAGATGGATCAGGAAGCGATTGCTTCAGAGATGCGAGATCAGCTTGAATCTCTTTAAGTTCGACCTCCATGTCCCTGCTTTCTCTGTCTACGTGTTCTGAGGCTATAGCGTGATGTCGTCAAATAACGCTTTCTCGTGGATCTGGAGACCGCTGAGAGCTGAATTGCTTCCGCGAAATGGCTGTTACTTTTTCTTTTTCTTTTGGCTTTTGCTTATGCTCTTTAACATGAACTGGGGACTATGAATCAGCTCCAAGGGCTCCACTCTATCGAAACTTGAAAGAAATACTAATTTCTCTGCATTAATACCGCTGCGTTGGGAAAAGCTGCCGGCAGCTTACTTCGTCGCACGGTCACCTAAGACATCAGGAGTCCGAAGTGCGTTTGTTTTCTCTTTGGACAAATTACAAATGACTCCCTAAGCTAAAGCTTATTACGATGTAATCCCCTTAAATTGCAAATTCTACAAATGATCTTAGGGTTTGTTTGGCTCAAGGGAAGTTTTTCACATTCTCGGGAATATTTTATGGGAATGTTACATTTCCATATTTAGTTCAATTTTTAAAAAAAATTTCTTGGAAATATAACATTCTCAAGAATATTTTGGAGGCCAATTTTCCCGTGAAATATTTTCATGGGGAGAGGTGGGTATCTCATATTCTCATCCCATGAAAATATTAATATTAAAGAATAAAGATAATTTTACCCTTATTCTTCTATATCTTTATTTATAAATATATATAAATAATATTTTTAATCATTAATATAAATAATATATCATTCCTTTATATAAATATATATAATTAATATTTTTTTATAAAAAATAGTTATTGATAAAATAAATGAACATTTAATTTTTTTCTTTTATTTGCATGAAGAAAATGGATGAAAAAAATATTTAAAGATAAAATATGTGATTATTATATTTTAATTATTTTAAAAAAATTATTTTCTTTTCAATGGAGAAAATTTTTATTTAAAAATTATATTTTCTCTTATTTTCTTTTAAAAATTTAAATTATTATATTGTTAACAATGGAGAAATTACTTATTCCTTTTTAAAATATTTTTCTACATTACATAATTTAATGCTCAACATCAACTTCATTTTCTTGTTGACGCTATTGGGTTCCAATTTTTTCAATTACGTTATTTATGATTCTTAATCATTTTCTAGTGGATTTTTGAAACTGTTTCGTATATTTTACATGCATATTCTCACATCCTATCATCTTAATTACCTTTCTAGCTCTGTTATTTATATTTGAAGTGATTTTAATTTTTCAATCACATTTTTAGGAAACAAAATAGTAACATGTTACTATTTGAAGAATAAAGAGTAACGTGTTGTTATTTGGTAGTTTGATTGTTAATTAGACTTGATTTATCTATTTATTTGAAATTTTTTATTGGTGTTACTGTTTTAAAATAAAATAGTAACATATTACTATTTAGATAATAAAGAGTAACATGTTATTATTTGGTAGTTTGGTTATTAATTAAACTTGATTTATTCATTTATTTAAAATTTTAATTAGTATTACTGTTTTGAAATAAAATAGTAACATGTTACTATTTGGAGAATAAAGAGTAATGTATTGTTATTTGGTAATTTGGTTGTTAATTAGACTTAATTTATCCATTTATTTAAATTTTTTTTGTTAGTATTACTGTTTTGAAACAAAACAGTAACATGTTACTATTTAGATAATAAAGAGTGACGCGTTGTTATTTGGTAGTTTGGTAGTCTGGTTATTAATTAGACTAATTTATCCATTTATTTGTAATTTTTTGTTGGTGTTACTGTTTTGAAATGAAACAGTAATATGTTGCTATTTGGAGAATAAAGAGTAACGTGTTATTATTTGGTAGTTTGGTTATTAATTAGACTTGATTTATCCATTTATTTGTAATTTTTTGTTAGTGTTACTGTTTTGAAATGAAACAGTAATATGTTACCATTTGGAGAATAAAGAGTAACGTGTTATTATTTGATAATTTGGTTATTAATTAGACTTAATTTATCCATTTATTTAGAGTTTTTGGTTGATGTTACTATTTTAAAACAAAACAGTAACATCCTCTTCTTTGATAATTATAGTTATTCAATGAAATAAAAAAATCACTTAAAATGGATAGCTGAACATAAAATTTTGGTTGTTCAAAGTTTTAAACTTAATTTACATGTTTTTAACCAGATAGACTTCATTAAACCCACGTTTTCTTGTTTTCTATTCATAGTTTATATATTAAATTATTTATTATATTTTAATCAAATATAATTTAAATTAGTAATTTATTAAGTCTTCAAAAGTCTTTATTCATATATTTTTAATTAAATCTATAATTTATTTCAATTTATAATAAAAAATTGATAAGGGTATTTTTTGAAAAAGTAATAAGATTCCTAGGAATATGAAGTGTAAACCAAGCATAGAAATATAATATGTCTGGGAATGTGAAAAAATATTCCTAAGAATATTTGTATTAAACCAAACATAAGAATCTCACATTCTTAGGAATTACATACCTGGGAATCACATTTTCGAGATTGTATATTTTCTTGGGAATGTAAGATTCCGCGAACCAAACGGCCCCTCAAAGATTTTAAAAATTTTAAAAATTTTAAAATGTTGAAATTTCAATTGAAAATGATAGGATAAAACAAGTGAGCCACTTGTAATTTTTTAATTTTTTTAGCAAGATAAGAAGTAATAAAAAATTTAAAATATCTACATTACCTCTCCAAATGTAGCCAGATCAAACTTAAACTAATAATTTATTCAAAATATTTATTTTCAATTATCATAAATACATTAAAAACTCAACTACCATTAGTAATAATTTATTTTAAAACAAAAGACATTCACGTACCAATTGAAAATCATTATACCTTTTTATTTTTTCTTTCTTATAAAATTTTAGTATTTTTAATTTTTTTATAATTTTAAAGAGATTATTTATAAGATTTAAAATTTTAAGGTGTTAAACCCATCATAAGCAAGCAAGAAGTCTTCTCTCAGCCTAATATTAGGAAACCATTAGCTAAGGAGGTAAATCGGCTAAAAAGGAGTACAAAAAAGTTTAAAGGAGAGAAGAGGTTTTGAAAGTGGTGTTATAGGCTTAAAAAAGTATAATAATATTGTCCTATAACGTCAATGTAATAAGGTGAAGGATGGTAAGGCTTCATCATCTAAGAATATGTTAGGCCATGATGAGGATAAAAAGGTGGAATATAGGAGTTAGAGCAATATAAGGATGGATAAATCTAAAAGACACTTCTTAAATCATATTAGTTTCAAAACAAACTCTAGAAATGATCCTTTTGTTGATAGGATTGAAGTAGAGTATTAAATGATTGATGGAAAGAGGATTTGCTCGATTTTTAAATAGTTAAACTCACTCAAGAAGAAATTGAGAGAATTGGGAAGTCTTGGAAGAATTACTTAATTATCAAGCTCCTAAGAAAGAAAAGAGGATTTAGATTCTTAAAGAAGAAGTTATTGCAATTGTGGAGGAAAATAGGAGTGTCTAAACTAGTGACTTTGGAATATGATTATTATTTGGCAAAATTCTCATGTGTAAGTGATCAGGATTTTGTGTTAATAAGAGGTCCCTAGCTAATCTTAGATCATTATCTCACAGTTCAAGAATGGATTTCAAACTTTAACTTAATAATAATAACTATTAATCAAGTAATTATCTAGATGTGTTTCCATGAATTAGCTATGAAATATTATAATAAGCAATACCTTAAAGATATTAGGAATATAATAAGAAGGATAATCAAAATAGATTATATAACTAAAAAAAAAAGCTAGGAACAAGTATACATTTTTTACAAGCTAATAAACCTTAATGATCTTGTGGTGCTATAGTTCAAAGTGCGGAATAATGATATAAAAATTGAATTTGAAGGCATTCATTTGTTTTGTTTAAGATATGGCAAATATGGTCATTATGCATATGGTTGTACTTTAAAGTAGAACTTGAATATTGGTCTTTAAAGGTGTAATGGTGGTGCCAAAAAGTTCCTTAGAATTTTGCAACTACTAAGATTAACTGGTAATAAACTTATCAAATATAGCCAGGCATGGAGTTTGGTGATTGGATAGTGGTTTAAAGGGTAAAAAGAACTAGAAGAAATAAAAGTGAACAAACTAATAATCAAATAGGCAATCACATAGAAGGTTCCAAGTTTGTTACATTAGCAAACTATATCTTTAAAGTAGGTCAAGATAAGGAAGCCAGGTATGGTAACATGAAGAATTATGAGGTAGTAATTGACAAAGAGAATTTCAATCCTAATGTATCACAATTAAAATTTTAAATTATTTCATATGCATCAATTTAAGAGATAATATGAAAAAATTATGTAAGTGAAAAAAACTTTAGAAGAAAACTCTCGGGTACTCCATAAGCTATGTTAGACCTTATATTTCATAGATACCTCAAGCTTTCAACCTTTTATATATATAAGGTAAGATTCATTATTTTTCCTTCATCATTTATTTGACAATATTCTAGTATCAATAACTGTTTCAATAATGATGCAATTAAATATGTTAAATCTTTTTAGTAAGTTTATTGTATATTTCTTTTGATGTATCAATGGGCCCTTTAACTTTTTGCTTGAATTCCATTCTTAAAAAGGAAGAAAGTAGTCCTAAATCTATCATTTCAAATTCTTACCTTATTTTATATTTAAATTTGTTAATATTTTTTAATTATTTCCAGTAAATAGTAAATTATCCATATATAGGCATATTATTAATATGGTTTTGCATCTTGTAACTCTTACATATAAACCATATTCACATAGGCATTTATCAAAGCTATTTTGAAAAAAATTATTCAATTCTATCATTCCAAGCTTTTAGTGCTTGTTTTAAGCCATATAAAGCCTTTTTTTGACCCATACACCTTATGCTTTCCTTCAACAATCACAAAACCAAAAGGCTAACTAACATATACTTTTTAATCAACAAGGCTATCTAAAATGGTAGAGTTTATATCTAATTGGTGTAATTTCTAGTTTTACATGAGTTGAAATGGTAGTTACTAATTTTATTGTCTCAAATCTTGCAACTAGAGAGAAAACTTCTTAATAATCCAAGCTTACTTTTTGCAAAAAGGCCTTTGGCCACAAGTTTAGCCTTACACCTTTTTATTTCACCATTAGGTTTCAACTTAGTTTTGTTAATCTATTTTAGATTAATAGGTTTCTTATATTTAGAGGGTTCCACAACTTCCTAAGTTTTACTCTTCTTAATTCTATTGAGCTCCTCCTTTATAATAGAAATCTAAGTATCAAATTGAATTCCATCTTCAAACAAAATTAATTCACTATTAGCAAACAAAGCTATATGTACCAAATATTTATCATTTGTCATAAATCATTTGAGAATAGCTTAAATTTGCTAAATCTTGTTAAAATCTATCTAATTCTCTAAGATTTGCAGATTGGTTAGTCACTAAAAGTAGGAATTAGTTGTTCACCAAGAGAAGTAAGAGCTTTTCTTGCATATTTTCTTCCTTCATTGCTTGGACTATTTTACTACCATTCTCATATAATTTAAGTAGTATAAAATTTCTCTGATAAACATTATTTTTACAGTCCTAGGTGCTTACTTCATCAAAAATCACATATCTACTAATAATCATCTTTTTGGTGGCAAGAGTATACAACTTATATTTTCCAGTAAAATGGTAGCCAATCATTATTGCTTTTTTACTTTTATCATCTAGTTTCTTCCTTCTTTCTTTAGGAATATGTGTAAAATAAAATGCACTAAAGACCTTAATATGTTTCACAATAGGTTTCTTCCTTAACTAAACTTGTTTAGGAATTTTTTTAGCACAATTTTATAGTTGTACACTTTTTTAAAATGTATATAGAACAAATAATAGCTTCACTCCATAATTGAATGAGCATTGACTTTATCTTAAGCATACTTTTAGCCTTGTCCAAAACAATTCTTCTATTACCTAAATCTTCTTTTAATAGTTTCCATAAAATTCTTTTATTATTTACTAATAATTGAAATTCATAAGTATATAATTTATAAAATATGAGTATCAAATATATTTTAATAAATAATTTTACTTGAAAGCTTCCAAATTTTGAGGCATTTGTTTTAAGAGATTTAAATTTAGTGAATTATCTTATTAACTATTATGAAAAACATATAAATAAAGTGTTCATGTTTAAATGATTTAACTAATTATTTTTTTATAAATGAAAAAGTAATTAAACTATTAGATACACACATGTAAAGATTAAGAATGGAATCCTAGATAGAATAGAAAGTACAAAACTTTTAAAAAATATCGAGTGCCATTTGAGTAAAAAGCCTTTTGTGGTTTTAGCAAACTATTTAAACACTACATAATTAATGCAGTTCATTTTAACATAGTTCATTTGACTATAAAATATTTAAATTTAAGTTTTTACTATTATAATTTTATTACAAGTATATTAGATAAATACGTGTATGAAAATAATTATTGAATTATTATTTATTTTGATTGAATTTAAAGTGCAAGTTTTATAGGAAGTAATCAGATTTTTGTGGTAGAATATGAGGTAAAATAGTGAAAGAATGAGGAAATAAAATATATAAAAACTTAGAATGTAATTAGAATTAAGTAAGTATATACGAAGGAGCTGTAAGAGACTTTTTTTTTCAATTTTACCTTTAATTATCTTGTTTAATTTTTCCTTTAACCTTTCAAAAACTTAATCACATTTAATTTCGAATTTAATTTTTTTTATCAATCATTGACTCTTTCATTCCTTTTCTTTCACTTTTTCTTATTCTTCTTAAATTCCACCAAGATTAAACCTTTAAATTCAAGGAATTAGCTACAATTCTTAGCTAAACCAAGGTAAATTCTTTAAATTTAGAGCTCGTAGATGCTTATTTTATAAAATTTCAACTTTAGGTGAGTAAATGGAGAATTTAGGTCAATTGGATTAATTCTTAGAACTTGGCTGATTTTTTAAATTAAGAACTAAAATCTCTTGACGTCACTTTTTTATCATCTTCTTTATATCTAAGTAAGTAGGTAATTTGCTTAGATTAAACTTGTTTTTATATAATTTTGTATTAGTTGATATTTGAATAATGAATATTGATAATTTGATGAATAATGTTTGAAAATTATTGTCATTGTGTGATTTTCTTGTTGTGTTTGTTTTAAACATGAGTATAGATGCTTGTTTTAATGAAATTTTTAGGTTTAAGGTGGTGTATATTGAAAAATTAATGTTATAATGTTGAATGAATAGTAACATTACAAAAAAAATTGCAAAATCTAACTTATAGTTGATTATAGCCCCCTAAAAATGTTTTCAGAAAGCTTACAGTCGATTGCATAGTCAATTATATCAAAAAAATTACTTTTTAGATGTCTATAATTAACTATAATCTTCAAAGTTGCTCTTTAAATGGATATAGTTAACTATAAGTGTCAAATTTTGCCTTTGGACCTTATAGTTAATTATTATCCTATTTTCTCAATTTTGTATATTTTATGAAATTTTATGATGATGTAATGATAAATTGTTCATATAATTACATATTTAATATATGGATTCATTTATATGTGACATCTGATGTTTAATTCTATTAGGAAATGTACACATGTAAAACAAGGCAGGTGGGATAAGTTAAGTCCACATAGGTTTAGGCCTGCACAAGCTTGACCACATTATAAGTGGGTCAAATTAGTTAAGATCGCGGATAGCTTGTGTCTTTTTTCACTCTTAAAAATAATTAAACTATTAAAAAATATATATATAAAGATAAAAAAATTGAAGCCTAAAAGTTGAGGAAAGTACCCTTAATGGGATATTAAATTGCATTAAATTAAAAATATTTTTTTTATAAATTATAGTTAACTAATTAGATTTTTTTATTTTGTATAATAAGTTAGTCAAATAAATCTAAAAAATTTATATTAGGCCATTATACATTAGATTAGAAATTAGGTTAGATTAATTTTTTTTAAAATATTTGAAAAATTACTAAAAAATAAAAAAATAATAATTAAGACTATAGAAACTCATGCGTAAGCTCACACGAGCTCGCACTCGTATAAGCTTACCAATATAAGCTCATAGTAAAAACAAGCTTTATTTTTTAAGCTCGAACTACCCTATACCCATAGGTCCCACATAAACCTATAAGCTTTAGGCTCGTTTTACATCTTTTATAGGACGTCATTGTGATGTCAATTATAATAGGGAAGATGAAAATATGAAAATGTGAAATGAAATCAGATTCAATAAATATTTGTAAAAAGATAAGGCAAACCTTAAAAAGATAAGGTTAGGTTTATAAAGGAATAAAGATGACTAAAAGTAACAAAAAGCTTTTTTGGCTTTTAATTGCAATTAAATTAATCTACTTTGAACAAGATCTCTTAAACTAAATGAGATATGTATTATCATTATTATGATATAAATATACATAAAATTGTCAATGTATGGCTATGTTTATTAATGAGATTATGTGTATGAACACAATACTCTAATGATTTAAATGTTTCCATAGAGCAATATGTTCCAAGGTAAATGAAGTGACAACAATTAAGTTTTTCATTATATGTATTATGTTTGTCTCTTTATAAGATAGACTAATTTTAGAATTTACCTTTTTACCCTAAAGAAGGTATAAACACCCTTTTTCTTTCTTTATAAGAAGTATACAAAAGAATAGCTTTTGAATTTATGAAACGACATAAATATGTCTTATGTAATATACACTACTTAATGTGACCAAATAAGCAAATCTAAGAAGACTAAGGATGTGATTGGAGGAGCAAACTTAGAGCTTATGGATTTAACTTTAGGAATAATCTGGGTTAGTTGATGATATTTTGCCTATTTTGGGCCTTAGCTTGTATTTTCTTATATTTTGTTATATTTTAAGACCTATTAGACTTTTTATTTGTCAACTTTGATCAATTATTTTTACCATTTACCTAGAGCTATTTACCCTATTACTATTTTTCATTTAATGATATTTAATAGTAGGCTTAGTTAGTAAGTTAATATTGGGCTTATTTAGACTAATTATAGCCTAATTAGTTTAAATCATTATTTTAGCTTATATAAGAAAGGTTGTTCCTTATAGACAAAAGGAAATTAGACATTTTATGAATTGACTGATGTCTTTTTTACGAAAGTGTGATTCTCTTATTGGTTCTTGATAGAATTTTTAGACTTATCAAGGGATTCATCCTTTATAGCATTTACCATCCCTTAGTAAAGGATTTCATCCTTTGTGGCATGATTCTTCATCATTTATTACTCTCCTTCTATTTTTTCTTAAGTATGATATAAATATCCATCTTTTTTTATTTAATTCATTGAATTTTAGGATGATGCATCAATTAAATTCGCATAATTTGGTATCAGTGATAATGTTGACACAATTCCATTAAATGCTCAAAAGGAAATTGGAAATTGTTAGCTTACAATTTTTGGTATTCAATTTCAAAGCTTAAATTTTCATTTTAACCTATTTTTCCATTGTTTTAAGAATATTTGAGTTCCTTTACTTTATTTTAGTCCTTGACTCTTTTTCATTTCTCATATTTAAGTCTTTTATTTTTAATTTTTAGATTTTGGTTATAATCTTGAGTCCTTATTTTTAGGCTTGTTTTTCTTCTCTCTTTAATTATTTGATGTTAATCTTGAGTCCTAATTAGTCTCCTTGTTTTGAATTTCTATTTGTTGTTTCCTTATGTGTTTTGTTTAATCCTTTAAAGTTATTTGGACTTTTAATTGGTGAATTGATTATTACACTTGTTGAATATTATTTGGTTATATTTCCTAGTTCTTAAAAAAATCATAAAAAGGAAAGGTAAGAATGGAAAGAAAGGTAAGAGTGTGTAAAATCATTTAAGAGTAAAAATATTAATTAAAGTATAAATACAAGCGTAAATGCCTCTAAATCAAGTGAGAAGGGTGCTTTTGTAAGGTTCCTTTCTTTATCTAACCTTTTTTTTATAGGTATCTTTTCTTTAAAAATTTTAAGAAGTAGTGAAAATAATGATAATAAATTCACATTAAAAGATTTGCTACAATAATTTGAAAGAATAAATACAACATTTGATGTGTTGGATGAAAGACTTTGAAAGCTTAAAGGTAGACAACCTCAAAGAAACTAACATGATAGAAAAATATGAGAAAAAAAGAGAAAGAAAATAAAATGAGAGATATTTAAAAAAAAGTTAAGAAAAGATAAAAAAAAGTAAAAAAGAAAGAGTATATCATGATGAGTTTAAAGAGAGTGATAAAAAGAGAAGTGTAAAACAAGAAAATGATACATAAAAAAGAGATCATGCAAATTCTAACCTTAATAATGTGAAAAATAAGTTTCTTTCATTTTAAAAAAGGATGATCTAGAAGCCTAATTAAAATAGAAAAAAAAGTTAGGATTAATCTTTGTTCATTACCACTATTCTAAAGAGAAAGAAATGAGATTTATCACTTACTGGTTCATTGATTATGCTAATATTTAGTGGGTTAACTTAACTTAGTTAGAAAAAGAAATGGTATAAGGCCTATTGCCACTTAGAATTTCTAGATATAGTTACAATTCTAATTCTTTATGAAAATATTAGAAGAGGAAGATTGAGAAGAAAGAAAACTAAAAAATTTAACATAAATCCAAAACATTTTCAAGATCTAGAAGAGATAAAAAAGAGAGAAGAAATTAAGAAAAATATAGATAAAGAAAAGAAAAGAGAAAAAAAAGATGAAAAAAGAAACAAGAGGGAGATAGAAAAGAAGAAAAAAAAGAGAAGAAGAGATGGCCATGAAAAAAAAGGAGAGTGCTTGTGAAGAAAAAAAAAGAAATGAAGTTAAAAGAAGAGTCAAAATGAAGAATAAAAATTTGAGTGTAATGACAAAAACAAGTGACGTAAGGAGTGCTTCATATGTTTCTAAGACAATTGTATCATACAAAGAAGTATTATAAAAATTTCAAGGTGTTCCTTAAAAAGAATTTTTAGAAGAGTTACCATGTGTAAGAAGGAAAGAATATTAGGGAAAGTAAGGTAAAAATATTGTGATATATGATGCTTTAGCTTGGAAGTATACTCTCCCTTGTATTTTGCATGATAAATTATTAGGTTTTAAACATAATGAACATATACTTTGCATACAAAAGTGTTAAGTTTTTTACTACATTGGAAATTTATATATGAATTACTATAGTTTTATTGCCTTTTCATACAACTTTGGTATGCCTTTACATATCGATTTTGTTTCAAATATTGATGTTTAAAAAAATGATTTTTTAAGACATTTTTAGGCATGATAGGTTTTTTATATAGGAAAAATGAATTATTTATGCTTGAAGATTCTCTAAATAAGTTATTTGCTAGAAAAGATCACATCTATAGCTTGATAGAAAAGGGTAATTTAGTGAAGCATTTTAGTACTAGGAAGACTTTAGAGAAGATATGCTTCATAAGTTACATGTCCTTGTGTGCTTTCTAAGCATGGTTTGAAAAAGAGATATCATCCAATTTGCTTGAGGAAAAATGATACACTGGAATTTTTTTTATAAAAAAAATATGATTTATATAAGTGGTTAGCTTTGAAACTTGATTTGTTTAATGCACCAAGTATTTCCTTGAATTAAATGAATCATGTTTTGTATATTTTCATTAATAAATTTGTTGTCATTTGCTTTCGTTGCTATCATGATCTTAAAGGATGGATTTTTTTTATTATTTAAGATTTTAAAAAATTAGAAAATTTTCTTACCTTATTTTAATGATATTCTTATGTATGACAAAGATGTAAATGAGCATATTGAGCCTTCAAAATATGTTTTTCCCATTTTAAGAAAAGAAAAGTCATATGATAATTTAAAAAAATGCTAATTTTGCATGAAGAGGGTTATATTTTTTAGACATTTTATGTTTAGAGGTAGATTAAAAAAAAGCAATTAGAGAATGGTTTCTACCTAAATTTGTTAGTGAGATTAAGAATTTCATAGTTTGATTAGATTTTATTAAAAACTTATAAAGAATCATGCTCTATGTGTTTTCATTAACAAACTCATTATTATTGAAAGGTTTGTATGCTTACATGAAATTATTGATTCTTGTTTTCTGTTTAACCCTAGTATTTGATTTTGTATGTTTAGAAGAAAAGATAGGCCTCAAGGGAAACTAAGTTGCATTCAAGTAGAGATGATTCATTTCAAGCTCTCGAAGAGAAAATAATTATGCTTCCAATTTGATTCCTTATAGGAAATTTAATGTTAATTTTTTTTTGTTTCTAATCTTACTCCTTTTCATGTAAATTTTGAAGATTTGAGGATGAATCCTTTCAAAAAGAAGGGGTAATGATGTGATCATAAGAGAGCTAATCTCAAGAAGTAAATTTAAAAGGATCAAGGATATGATTTAAAAAGCAAACTTGGAGCTTATGAATGTCACTTTGGGAATAATTTGAGCCATTTGGATCATTTAATACTATTCTAGCTATTTTAGGCTTAGCTTGCATTTTCTTATATATTGGGACCTATTAGGCCTTTTATTTGTTGATAATTTTAGGCTATTATTTTTACTATATATTTAAAGATATTTATCATGTTACTATTTTTCATTTGATTATGTTTAATAGTGGGCTTAGATAGCAAGTTAGTATTAGGCCTACTTGGATAGATTAAAGCCTTATTAGTTTAGCTCATCTTTTTAGTCTATATAAGAAGGGTTTTTTCTTATAGATAGAAAGAGATTAGACATTTAATGAATTGGTTGATGCCTTTTTATGAGAGTGTGATTTTTTTTAATTCTTAATACAACTTTTAAACTTATTAAAGGATTCATTCTTCATGGTATCTACTATCATTTATCAAAGGATTTTATCCTTTGTGGTATGATTCTACACCACTTATCACTCCTCTTCTACCTTTTATAAAGTATAACTTGAATGTCTTTCATTTTTAGTTTAATTTACTAAATTTTAAGATGATCTATCAATTAGATTTACATCACTACTCTTGTTCACTTATTAAGTTTTCTATGAAAAATCATTCTATCTGTTTTTCTTCTTTCCACTAGAATCTTTCCGTTAGGCACGTACTTGTTGTCTGTTAGGATAGAAGGGGATATGTTCGAGCATTTTAGCAATAAGGTAAGTCATTAGACATTTGGAATAGATAATAGTACACATACTTATTCATTGTATAGTAATTTTGCATTCACTTACATTTTTATCTTTAGGGTTGCTTATATCTATCAAATATTACATCATTATAAAATATTTTTTAAATTATATTTTTTTAGTGAAGTTGGAAGGTAAATACTGAGAACAACTCCTTATACTAATTTGGTATCCTTGAGTTAGGTCATGACACTTTGTTTTTATGTAATTATTTAGTTTATTTTATGACAAAAATCAATGTTTTAAGTGTATCTAAGTATTATCAATATTTTTATTTAAGTGAATTTTGCAATTTATGAAAATATGTTTTCCCTATTACACCATAAATTTAGTGTGCATTATAATATTTTAATTTTAATGATTAAGAATTTGAAGCTTATGCAAATTATGCTTTATTATATTATATCTAAAATGTATGAAATTATATTTAAAATAATATTTTAATTATTTTAACTACTTAGTGTGTGCCAATTAATTATAAATTTTATTGATCATTAAGTTTTTATTTAAATAGAGTTTAGTTTTAAAAAATAAATAAATAGAAATTAACTAATAATAGTAAACAAATGGTTAAGGATTTCTTGCTTAAGATATTTTCTTAACAATTTATTTCAACCATAACATTTAAATTGAAAATCCACTTCTTCCTAATCTAAAAAGTCATCCTTTCTTTTATATATGTGTGTGTATATGTGTTCCATTTCATTTTCCATTATCTTAACTGATATTGTCAAACTTATTCCTGTCTTTCCTATTTACCCCTCTTTCCTCTTTTCTCATTTGGCATCTTGGCCTCCAATAGTATTGATAAGCCCAATCCATTCAATCTCTTCCTCTTTAATTTTTGCTTCCAATCACTTGTAAATTGGAAGATTTTTCCAAGTGAAAGCCATTCATTTTAGTTCTAAAATATAGGTATGGACTTTGCTTTAAAATTCTCTTTGTAAGGTTAAATTCTTAGAATTAGCTAATTATTACACTAGATTTAAAATAAACGTAGCAAGTGTTAACTTTTTGTGAATGATTTTTGGTTTAGATTATTTGTAATCTTAGAATTAATGGAGTAATTGGAGCAAGAAACTCATTGGATATTATCATAACTGGATATAAAGGTGTGAAAATCATTTGGAACATGTCGAGGTAAGTAAATATTCTACTCTAACTTGCAATTACAATATTTTTCTTGTACACTTGAATATTTATTTGTTCCTAAATATATATTCTAATTCGTATGTAAGATTATTTTACTGTTAGTATTTGTTTTATTCTTATGGTTTATATAATTATCTTTGGCCTTTGATTTTACCTAAAATTAGCATTTATGATACTAAGAAATATTAATGAGTTTTTAAATGTTAATTTTTTAATTTTGTATATGAATATTTTGATATGTAAAAATCGAATGAAAAACTTGAAATGTTTGATGAGTATTGGTTTGAAAATTTTCATTATTTTAAAGAAAGTGGGATGGTTTTCTTACATATAAGGATGATGTGAAAAATTGAATTGGATTCAAGAAACAAATTAAGTTTATTATGGATCCTTAAGAGTTTGTTATTTTAAAGAAAATGGAATGGTTTTCTTATATATAAGGATCATTTGAAAATTTGAGTTAGAAATGAATTAAGTTTATTATGAATCCTTAAGAGTTTTTCCTAGAAAACCCTAAGTGCACTTAGATTTCTATATTGCCATAGCTATTATAGGATGCATATAGGAGGACTTCTATGTAGAATAATAAAAGGGAATTTTGACATATATTAGGACTTCTTATTAAGATCTCGGATATAACCTTGACCTTAAAAAGGAACTTGAATTTTTTATGTACTTTTGACTTTTAACTAGGATCTTAGATTTGACCTATTCATATTTTTAACTTTTGCATGGTTGATTATACGAAAATCTCATTGAATCCTATTTGTAAATGATACATAATTTGTTAAGTGTAAAATTATATTTTCCTTAGCATTTTAGATTTTTTGAATATAATTATGGCTTATTCAAGAAAAAGTTTTGATTATGAAACTGTTATTTATGTTAAACCAATTTTACAAGGAAGGATATTACATTTTAAAATTTTGAGATTTAAAGTTATTTAGCACATTAGTAGGTTTTAAAAAAATTATTTATGTCCTTCAAATATATTTTGAAAAGAACTTAGGTTTCTCTAAATTTTTTGAATTATATTTTTAGATTGCATATTTTAGCAATTTCTTCACTCATTGAGTTTAAGTAACTTGCCTTTTTCCTTCAACAATTTTTAAGCTTGACACTAACTTATTATATCCTCATTACCTTTATAGAGATTGAAAGCATTACCTTGAAAAAAGTTGACAGTTGAAATAGGATTTCATGCTATAAACATCTATGTTTTTAATGAGTTTATTTAAATATATTTTTTGTCACATATTATGGTGTTTTGTTTTTTAAGTTATAGGTTTTAATTTTAAAGTGTGTAACCTTTCAAAAATTAAAAAAAAATAAAGAAAACCCTACATATTTTTCTATACAATTTATAAGAGTTTTTGATTAATTTTGAGTAATTATCATTTTATGGACTCTTTTAGAATAAGTGAAGTTTGCATTTTCTATAAGTTAGGCTTATAGGAAGTCATTTGGTTATGATTTCCTTTATCGGTTATGTACTTAAATTTAGGGTGTGACAATTCTATTTATTCTTTTTATTATCCATTATGCTAAAGGGTATAGGAAACTATTACATCATGAATTATCCCATTTGCTTTGCCAACCATTTGAAACTTAAGTGAGTTATATTCACCACTCCCATTAATTCTTATTGCTTTCATAAATTTTCCACATTATTATTCAGCCACAAGTTTAAAGCTTTTGAATGCATTAAAAGCTCCAAATTTTTATATTATGTAAGCAAATAACTCCATCACTTTTTTATTGTAGTCATCAATAAAAGTAATAAAATAATTATTTTTGCTAATGACTGAATGCTCATAGGTCCATAAACATTTGAATATACTATCTTAAGCAAATTTGAGGTTCTTTTATGTTTTATTTGCTAAATGGTCATATATACTACTTAGTATACATGCTTCACATAGCTTGTTTGGTTAGCTTATCATAAGTAGTCCAATCATTATCCTTTCTTTGCTCAATTAATTATAAGTCCTAAAGTTAAGATGCCTGAATCTAAGATACCAATTCCAATTTTCTTAGCTCATGACTGTTGAGAGACACTAATAATCACCATTTTAAATGTTTTGTTTTTTGTTGCACCTTTAAAATCTTCCTTTTTCTTTCATTTAAAATAATTAAATTACTTTATTTCATTTTCATTAAATAGTTATTCTTAAGTAATTGACCTAAACTTAAAAGATTATCTTTTGTTGTTGGAATAACTAAAATATGCCATTTTTCTACTAAATCAAAATTCTTCCCTTTCCTTTAATAAAAAATGTGCTATCATCTATAAACTTGACTTTCGTTTTAACTGATATGTCTAAATCTATAGACCAATCTTGTTTTCCAATCATATTGTTTAAGCATCTTATATCCAAAAATTATGAATTTGTTTGTGATATCAACTGTATGTTATCTTCATCACATTCCTCTTGAACAAAGCTAGCTTTTTTTCCTTTTTTTCTCTAGTTCCAATTCTTTTTACTCTACATTCATTTGGAAAATGATTAAATCTTTGATAATTCTAGCATTGAACTAGAGATTTGTTAAATTTTCTTCCTCTCCCTTGTTATTAAAATTTATTATTATTTGTTAATTGGCTTTTCTTTTTCTTCATCCATGCCTTTAAAGCTTTTTGAATTTCTTTCATCAAATTCACCATTCCTTCTTCTGCCTCTTGTCTTTTTATTTTTGAATCTTTCTTGACTTTTTTCTGATTTTACTCCAGTCTAGGATGAGAAAACTTGCTCCATTGATATATCATTTGCTCTTTTATTTAGGATTGAAAACTTATTTTGGTCCTTATAAGATTGAATTTTTATTAATTTTATTTTTAACTAAAAGTTTATATCAATTTAGCCTCTGTAAGATTAAAAACCATCATATTTTAGTCCTTTTATATAGTAATTAAATATTCCATCTCATGTAAAAAAATTAAAATTTGAAGGCTTTTAATCTTATAGATATCAAATTGAAATAAATTTTTAGTTAGTGATAAAATTGATAAAAACTCAATTTCATAAGAACTAAAATGGATTTTTAGTCCTCACTCAATCTCTAGTTATGAGTCTCCAATGAGTATTACAAATTATTATTTATCATTTCTTTAAGGTATTTCAAATTTTCAATTGCTACCACAATGTAGCTAAACTTGGTTAACAAGATTCATAGTATAATTTCTATCGGTGTAAGATTTTCAAGCTTGTCATTATTGTTCTTCATTTAATTGATTACTCTAAGAACTTGATGATTTGTAACCTCACATTTTTAATTTTATAAGTTCCCATTGTAACTCTTTTCTAGAATTTACCATGTTTCTTTGGCTAATGAATCACTAGATTCCTTTTTAAATATAGAGACATCTACATTTTGATGGATTAAGAACAATCATCTGAAATTTTTTTAGTTATTCTTCTTGTGTTCTTTTTTTTTAAGTGTCAGTAGCATTAGGTGAAAGATTTTAAACCTTATTGTAACAATATCTATAACATCTTAGTAGTTAAGTAGCATTTTTATTTGCACACAACACTTTTTGTAGTTCTTATTATCAAGAATAGGGAATGTAGAGGGAAAAGCAATACCTGAGCTAGTCATAACCTAGGTTTGATACCAGTTATTGAATTGATTATTACTATTGGAATTGATTTAATATATAAAGCTGTTAGAATTGATTCATTTAATGTTGAATCAGTTTAAATTTGAAGTAAGAAAACAAAGAAGAAAAGATACATCTAAGAAAGGTGTTTAGAGAGCATACATCCTATATAATACCCTTAAATAACATAAGTTTTCAAGAAAGTTTGAGTATAATTGAGTATATAAGGGGTAGCTAGACTACTTATACTTGTGTATAACTCGAGTATTAGGTTCCAAAGGTAACTTAGGATGCCTATACTCAAGTATTAACACCTAGAAGCAACTTGAGATGTTTATACTTGAGTACCAACATCTAGAAAGCATGTTGTAGCTATATACTTGCTTATATACTCAAGTATGCCTATTCAAAGCTTCACATTTTTGGGCATACTTAAGTATAGCATAGGATTTTCTAGTGAAAATTCACTATTCATTCAAAATTTCATTTTCCCACTTGATTTAATACTTAACTAAACACTATAAGTTCATAAATACAAGTTTCTCATTCATTATTAAAGTCATTTTTATCATTATAACTCATTTATAACAATAATCATACCAAAATCAAGCATTTATGATTACACACCCATAAAACCTAAAACACTTTGTTCAATGCATTATTCATCAAATTTAACAAGAACCGATAAAACATCCACTCATCTTATATGGAAGAAGATATTAAGAGGTTAGATAAAAGCTCTCTCAACCTTAATCACACTAAAATTTGAAGATCATAAAGTTAAGGTTTTAAATCTTTAATTTGAACTAAATAATCCCTAATTCCTTTATCAACCTAAGAAAAATGTAAGGGATCTCAATGAAAACAAAGTTCTTACCTTGATTGGATGAAAAAGTTAAGAAAAATTGAAGCTTATTTACTTGATTGAAGAAATTGTAAAAAGAGATGGTAGAGCAAAATACGAAAAAAGGAAAAAGATGAAGAAGAATGTGTGGAAAAGAGGGTTGGGGCTAAAAAATGAGGAATAATACTTCTAAGGACATTTTTGAAAAGTGTTTATTAATCCTTTCCATACTCACACAAATATTTAATAATTTTATTTAATTTTCAATATCCAATTCTAATGAAAATTCATATTTCCACATTTATTAATTTAACTTTATTTTATTTCATAATTTATGCTTAAAATTTTGAATTTAATACAATTTTTCGATCATCAAATATATTCATATTTTAAAATAAATTTAATTTATTATATTTTAAAAAAGGTGCAAAATTTAATTTATATTTAATTTTATATTTTTTATTATATTTATGTAATAATTTAAATTTTATTTATGTAAAATTATTTATTAATTTAAATCTTATTATCTTATTAGTTTTGGAAAATATACACTTTAAGTTAATTTAAATTATGTATAATAAGTTCTTTACTCTTTTTTTATTTTTATTTTATTACTTACTAATATTAATTTTAATTATAGTCTTCTCTATTTTTTATTTTTATTTTATTACTTATTAATATTAATTTTAATTATAGTCTTTATCTACTAAGGGAAGAATCATCTATTTAAATTATATAGAATTATCTAATTGTATTAACCTTTGTCCGATCGAAATTTATATAGGAGCCGTTTACTTGATTTTCACCAATTTAACTTATTTATTATCATTAAGTACACATATAGATTAATACTAGTCATGGATATTTTATTAGAACAAAGGTAAGAGTACATTTGTTTTGCTAGTTTTACCAAAATAAGGAAAGCTAAGCTTATTTATAAATTCTAGCATAATTGAAATAAGTTAACTTAACAAACCTTAAATACAAAAGTATTCTTATCCTATCAACCAACTATACACACAAGGCCCTAAAGACATTTCTTTATGCATAAAAAAGAATAATCATTACTTAAACCATTAGAGGAGCCAAGAGATATACTATTTAAGTGGTAAAGGTTCCCCTATAAAGAAATCTGCAATGAATAAACATAAAAGGGTAAGTTCGGGACTAAGTGAATAAACATTTCAATTTAAACAATTTATAAGAAATAAATAATTATTTTACTGATTAGATTACCTCCTTTCACAAATGATTTAATTCTTGCCATTCTCATATCATGAGTATTAGTATACACAATATTATTTATCCAACACATTCATATCACTCACATAATAACTAGTTCAAGAGAGATGATTCAACAATATTGTATGAATATATAAAGATAGAAAGAAAAATAAATTTTCTTGTAATTCTCATTCATTTTTATTCTTTTACAAACTTAATCTTATCTTTTTCAGAATTTGTCTTATTTTCTCACAAATATTTATTGGATTTAGCTTTTTAATCATGCATGTATCATCAATTCACCTCTATCATGATTTTTCATATTCATTGCCAAAGCTCAACTTAATTCACATCACATAATACAAGTATTAACATATACCATATATCATACATGATCATGCCTTCTTACATAGCCACACAACATTTATTCAATATTATTTAATATATAACAAACAATCTTGATATTAATATATTTTAGAAGATAGTTAACTATACATCCTAAAAATAAAGGCATAGTTAACTACAAGAGTTATATAGTTGACTATGTAATTAACTATGAATTTCTTGAAAATGGGGATATAGTTATGTAGTTGATTATAGAGTGGCCGAAAGAAAACTTGATGGCTCGTAATCAACTATGAAGTTAATTATGTGATCCCTTGATGGCTTATAATCAACTATGAAGTTGATTATATGATCCTCTAGAGTAACTTTGCAATGGCGTAATTGACTATAAGAGGCCATAAAATAATTTTGCATTATTATAGTCAATTATAATTGTCCAGGAATTAAATCTTTAGGGAATAGTTGACTACCACCTGAGTATTTTGCAAATTTTGTCAAATGCATCATTTACTTACAAATTTAACACTAAAATCTCATCCTTAAAGCTACTATCTATGACTAAATCACCATACAAGGTATCCTTATCATAATATACATTAAATTCATCAAAGAAATTAACTTAAAACACATATATTATGCAACTTTCTTAAGATTGATTTCAAGCATAGAAAACCTAACTTCTCATAACCAAATCATAAAAATCAGTTTAATTTGATTAGAATGCTCTTTCAACTTTTATAAAGGAGATAGATAGAAGATGACATCAAGGTTAGCTTACTCTTAATCAAGAAAAATTAATAAAAACCTAAGTTAGGGTTTAAAATCTTTCTTTGAAGCAAAACTAAGTCATTCTCATTCCAAAGGAAAAATAAGATTAATCACCTAAGAGTTCAATGTTTGAGAAAGCTTGCCTTGTTTAGATTAAAGAATGAATGCAATAAATTGGAATTGGTGTCTTGAATTGATAGAGGACAGAAAAAAGGAAGAAAATGATGAAAATGAGTGGAAGTGTTAGGGAAAAATGAGGAATGATGATATAGTTAGAAACTAATGGGAGAAATAAGTTAAAGATGAAATTTGAAATTATTCTAAATCTCTTATGTAATTATTTACTCAACTCTAATCATACTTTAACATTCAAATATTTTATTTTATATTTTATCATAATAAGTCTTCATCATTTCTCAAGCAAAAATTTCATTTTATATTTGGCCATAATGGTTAAGCAAATACTTTCCATCTAAAATATTTTAGTTATTTTTGAATATTCCTAAAGGATGTATGACTAATACATCTTGAATTTAGAAAATTTATTTAGATCTAATTATATAATTTTTTTATATTTATCACCTTTGAATCTTATTATGTTATTAGTTTTTGGAAGATGTACACTTCAAATTAGTTTAAATTGTGTATAATAAATCATAGTAATAAGATAGACACAAAAACCAAGTATTATATTTAATTTAAGAAATTAAATTAAGCAAGTTTATTTATTTATTACATACTTAAAGAAAATTTTAATATCATTTTTTAGTTTTTTGAAATATTAATTAAAGGAAAAATAATATTAAAAATTTGATATTTTTCTATAAAAGATATCCATACTTTATATATTATATAACTAATTAAAGAATATGACATTATTAATAATTCATTACGTATTATTAATTGCTATAAAAATATCTATATTTTTTTCTTTTGGCAAATGCTAACAATTACCTCAAAACAATGGATAAGATATTAGTTAGATTATAATTATTTTTATTTGTATTATCTTAAAATTTATTAATAAAATCTTAAATTAACTAATATATTCATTTGTTTTAATATAATATTAAAAAATGAGTGAGAGAAAAATAAAAGAATAGTAATTAAGAAAGAGATAAAAAGAATTAATATAATTAAATTTGATCCAAATTTAATATAATATATGTAGCTATAATTGCTATATCTAGCTATTGAGTAGTTGATTGCTATGAAAATGCCGAAGGGTTGTGTACACTTGAACAATTAGATCTAATATCTAATCTTTAATTAGTATAGATCCTATAAAAATACAAGAAGTCTCATGTATTTGAATGGCCAAATGTAGCATCTAACTATTGATTAGCATAAATTCCATGAAAATGCTAGGATTCATTTGCATAGCTAAATGTAGTAACTATAGCTGCAATTACTACCCTGGATTACAATGTGATTTTACTAAAGATAGGAATAAAATATTAAATGAGGCTCTGATATTAATTGTGCCATTAAAAGTAGTAACAAAATATTAAATGAGATTTTACTATCATTATTAAATGTGATTAGTTGAAAGTTACTCTCTCCGTTCCTTATTACCTATTGCATTTTTAATAAAATTTTAGTTCCTTTTTATCTATTATTTTAAAATTTCAATGAAATATCAAATATATATTTTTTAATTTTACTCTTTTTTCTTTAAAAATACTTTATTATTCTATACTTTCATATTGAAATATTTTAATAAATTTATTTCATCTTTATTTCTCTACTTTTAACTGTATTGAAATGTGCACTTGAAATAAGAAAAAGAGAATGATTTATATGTACATTTAAATTTGATTGCAAATTTCAAATGAAGAGAGAGATAAGAATGAGATAAATTTTAATTTTAAATTAAAGGGTAATTTTGAGAAAATTCACTAAAAAAATACTACTTAATTTTTGTGGAATTAATTAAATAGATAAATAATAATAGATGAAATGAATATTAATTATAACTCATTTATATATTAGGGCAACCGTTAATACTGACTTTTCTACTTATTAAGAGGATATTAGGATGATCGTTAGTACAAAGCCTAAACTTAACATAACTTTTTGATTGTGTGGGTGAAATTTCAAATGTCTTAAAACTTTGAACTTAAGGGTTTTTTTTTAGTACAAAGCCTAAACTTAACTCAACTTTTTGATTGCATGGGTGAAGTTTCAGATGCCTTAAAACTTTGAACTTAAGGGTTTTTTTGGTTTCAATTTTATAAAATTATTTTCAATTTTTAAAAAACAAAAGAACAAAATTTTTGTTTGGTGACTTGTTTTGTTCATTTTATTTTTGAAAACATTAACTTAGAAAGTTATTTTAAACCGTAAAAAATCGAGATAACTACTATATGTTCTCTAAACTTATGTTTTGTTTTCTATTTTTTCAATGGTGGTTTGATAAATAAAATTAAAGAATGAACTTTATCTTTTTCAATTCCTGTGGCTTCAATCATCCATCTTCCTCCATCATCATTTTTTTTTAACTACAATCTTTCTCCTTTTAATTTTTTTTTCATAGTTAAAGTTATTTGATGTTGATAAATAAGGATGAGTTGATTTGCTGGTGGTTGAGTGATTGGAAAATAATAATATAGAGAAAGAAGAAAACAACAATGAAGAACCTGAACAAAAGGAAAAAGTAGATAAGAAGTCTCCTGATTGATATGATTGTCAAGAAAAATGGAATACTAGGAAGGAAGGAAGTAAAAGATCTTTAAAATCCACTAAAGGATGATGATCCAAAACTCAAGAAGGCTTTCCAATCCTTTTTATGTCTTTTTCCGTAGCAAAATCCACAAGCCAAATTAAAGAAAACTTTGGAGAATTAGCAGGAAAAGAAAAAAAAATAATTACGAAAGAAATTTTTAATTGCTTTGTCTTTTAGAACTATTTTTAAACTAGTTTTAAAATAATAAAACAAAAATAGAAACAAACACACTCTAAATGTCTTGAAATTTATACTTTAAGGAAAAAGACATATATTTAAAGAGTCACAGTATGCAACTTATTTATATTATTAGGTTGCACTACTCTAAATTTATCAAGAATAAATAACATCACTTATTTTAAAGATCAATCCCATATTAACGATTAATTAATGAAAGGGCCATTTGAAAATTAAATAACAATTTTTACCTTAATTTAAATAGTATTTGTGTAAGTCTTAACAGATTGAATATATAAATAAAAGTACTACTTGTTTTTTCTACCAGTCTTCTTTCTCCTCTTTCTTTTTGAACTCATCCATTCAGTGTAAATTTACTAATTACATTACACAATCATTAAAAGAATATTACATTACTCTTTCTTAAGTGATAACTATGTAATTACATGATGTTTGACCACATAATTTCAAAGAAAGATTAACATATGCTTCATTTTCATTAAGTAAAATTTGATCATTAAGTAATTAAAGAGAAGTTTGTATATCATATTTATTACCAAACTAATCAATTAAATATATTATATTATATCAGACTAATTCAAAATTTTACGGATGGAAATAAAGAAAAATAGGAAAAAATAAAAATATACATTAATTATGTAAAAAATGTAATTACTCATAAAATCAAATATACACTATAAAAGGGGTTTGTAATAATATCATAATTAACCACGTAATTGATATGATGTTTATATAATGGCATGATAATTGAAATATTTGTGAGGGGTGATGGTTAAATGCAAAATTAAACTTGAATTATTAGTTTTATGAATAACATATCAAGTTACATTTATAGTATATATATTTTAATTCAGATTAAATGACTCAAATGTCGTTGCTTGTTATGAGATTGCTATACCTAAAAATGAAATAGGGTTGTATAGAATTTTTCAATTTGATTTTTATTTTGTTATATGCTTTTAAATTATATTTCTTAAATGAAGTAAACTTGTTCATGAGTCTTTTAGGCCATGTTTTGGGAGATCCATAAAATATAATAAGCCTTAAAACAAAACTCAAGTATTGACCCATATAGTTCTAAGCTCACTTTTGAATTAGAGCATAAGCCTATAAGTTTGGGTAAAACTTAGTCTAAGTCCAACAATAAAATCAATTTATTATAATAAAATAATAATATAACATGAATATGTTTATCTTATTATTATATATGCTACTATTATATATTTAATACCAAAAGATATATATATATATATATATATATATATATATATATATATATATATATATATATATATATATATATATCGCACTAAATCAATTTTTTTTACAAATTATATATATTTATTCCTATTGTAAAATAATTTGCATGTTATAACTTTTATAAATATAACTTTATATTTTTATTTACATTATACACATAATATAATTGTATTATAATTATCATTTACTATCTATTTTGATTTATCATCTGGAATTTTTATAGTAAAATATTTATACATGTTTAAAAAAAATATACATAGGTGTGAAATTTATTAAATTAGTTACATTTTTACAAATTTGCAATTTTTTGTAACCTTTTTATTAAAATCTGAATAGTTTATATGTTACAACCTTTATAAGTTTATTTAATGTTTCATAATTTTTTACATTTAATTTTAAAAAATTACAATATCTTAAATGAAAACTATAAAAAAATTATAATTTTCTTAAATAATTATAAATTTTTTAGCATGCATAAAAATAAAATTTTACCCAGTAATAATCAACTCCTTTAAATTAAAATTTTTTGCTTCACCAATGTAGTCGACAACTTTATTCTCATTCTTTCACCTACTTGCTTTTGCACACAATGGAAGTATGAAAATAAAAATAATGTTACAATGGAAGTATGAAAATAAAAATAATGTTACACTATCTCATAAGATCAAACTAAATGATTATTATTCTATAATTTTTAACCTTTTTTTACAACTTTTAAGAATTATTTGTTCAAGAATTTGTAATTTAATTAAAAAAATTATGATTTTATAGAAAATTTTTGGATAATAGATTTGAGCTTGAGCTTAACTCAAGTTAATTTTAAGCTTAATCTACCATACATAAAGGCTATATCCATTAAATGAGTTTAAACCGATAACTCATATAATTAACTAGACTAAAGCCTATAGAATTTAGCTTAGTAGGCCCCCACGACTTTCAAGTCTATAATTACCTCTAAAATGAATCAATATTTTCAAAGTTATTTGACTTTAAAATTTAATGATCATGTTAATATAATTATTATTATTTAAATAGCTTATGATTTTATTCTAAAATAAGATTAAATAGTTTTTCACTAATGCATAAAATTTTATCAAAATACTTTTTATAACATGGTCATAAATCAGAAGTGATATAAATGCATATGAAAGTACAAGACAAATGTAGATTATAGAATTAAGATGTTAGTGTTATTACTTTTTTTATATTGAAAAAAAATGTAAAATATTCCTTTTCAATTTTAAGATAATTGAATTTTTCTTCTTTCAATTTTAAAACTTCAAAAATTATTCTCTTAAAATTTATAAAATTTGGAATGACACTTATCATCAACTTAATTAATTATTTTATCAAATTATATCTTTTTTGCATGAACTTTTTAAATAAAAATTATTATATTGTAGTGTACTAGTTTATTTCATCTTTTTGTCATAGCTAATTTTACAATTCATTTTGATGACTTTAATCAAAACTTTATACATCTAATATAATTTTTATTAATTATATAATATAAATTTTTTTTAAAAATGATAAAATAAATTAATATAATATAATATTATGATTATATTTTAAAAAATTGATAAAAAATCATATAATTTGATAAAATAATAAACTAAGTTAGCAATGGGTGTTAATTCTAAATTTTATATAATTTAAGAGGATAATTTTTAACTTTCTAAAATTGAATGCTGTAAAATTTAACCATTCCAAAGTTGAACAAGGTATTTTATATTTTTTAATAAAAATTAAATTAGATATGTAAAATTCTAATTAAATACTTGAAAAGAATTGTAAATTATGTGCAGAAAAATTATATAATAAGCCAACATACAATATATCGTGATAATATTTAAAAAGTTAAAATATTATATAATTTAATAAGATAATTAATTAAATGATTAACAGGTGTTAATTCTAAATTTGTTATTATTTAAGAATCTGATCAACAAATTTCCAAAATTAGTGAAGTTAATATGCAACTACCGAATAGGTATTTTGCATTTGAATGATACTATATATAGTATGCTAAAAATAGAATTTCAAATTGAATTTTAAATGAAAATAAAAATTTATTATTAAATATAATAAGGTAGAAACAATTTATAAAATTTACTCTAATAAATATAAAAAATTTAAAATTTAATTTTGAAACTTATTTTTGACACTTAAAGAATTTTTTTTACGTTTTCAATAATTTCATTTATGTATGATTCAGTTTTCCCATAAGTTGGATTTGTTGAATCAAAATTCAAACCCACAATTAGTTGACTTACCACTAATAATAAACTGTGGGTGAGGGTGCTGAGGGACTCGAGGGAAATAATTCATAGAAGTAGTTCATGTGGAGCCATGACCATGTGCTTAGGGATGGCACATAAGTCGAATTCGCTGTTCAATTTGGGAGTGGTTGATTTCCGATCGTGACTTGCTTTTATTAAAATTGAATAAAAAATTTAATTCATTTAATAAATTGAGTCCAATACAATATATTTTTATTCCAGTAGTTTAACTTGCAATTTATTTATTTATATGTATATTTTAAATAATTATTAAGAAAATACCAATGATTTACCCTTTTTTTTATTAAATATTAGTGCTACCATGATTATAACTTTATTTTTAATTAGTTTATATATGTTAATATGAATTTAGTTTAGTTTCTAGTTAATTTATATTTTAAGTTCAAGTGTTTATCGGAAAATTAGGCTTTATATTAAATTGATTAATTTACCAATAAATCAAGTTCAAATCAAACATTAATTACAATTTGATAGGAATTTTCTTTTATTATTATCGAGTGAATTAAATTAATTATCAAATTTTACTATGTTAAGTCAAATAAAAAATTAATTAAGTTTTTTTATTACAATTTGATTTTGAGCTAAACTCAAATTCATACAATTTTTTTTCAAACTATAATTTTTTAAATTAAAATTTGACTTGACTTAATTCCATCCTTATACACTAATATCTAATCCACCAACTGCTAAATTTTCTCTTGTGAATCTATTAATTCAATAATAAAATAAAATGTAAAGGGGTTTAATCAAATAAAAAGTGATTAAATAATTTGGATTCAGTGATAATTTAATCCAATAATGATGTAATGGGTGGTTTTCGACAAAAGGTTGACCTATTAATGATATCAATATAAATAAAGGTCACTACTCCTAAATCTTAAAATTGATTTTAAACACTTCCCATCAATGACAGAAAGCCTTCCTAGTTAAGTTCTCTTTTAGGATAGATAAGAGTAGTGAAACCTTATTGAAATTTGTAATCAAAATTGATCGTGAATACTTCGTGATTTATAATAAATCCAGACTTCATATTCATTGAAAATGGATCCATCAGGCAATAATTAATTATTTTTCTATATTTAACCAAATAAAAAGTGATTAAATAATTTGGATTCAGTGGTAATCTAATCCAATAATGATGTAATAGGTGGTTTTCGACAAAAGGTTGACCTATTAATGATATCAATATAAATAAGGGTCACTTCTCCTAAATCTTAAAATTGATTTTAAACACTTCCCATCAATGACAGAAAACCTTCCTAGTTAAGTTCTCTTTTAGGATAGATAAGAGTAGTGAAACCTTATTGAAATTTGTAATCAAAATTGATCGTGAATACTTCGTGATTTATAACAAATCCAGACTTCATATTCATTGAAAATGGATCCATCAGGCAATAATTAATTATTTTTCTATATTTAATATTGTTGTTTTTATATAATTCATTTGGCGTTATTATTTTTATAAAACTTTAATTTTAACAATTGATATTAGAGGCTTTGAATTATGTGAATTGCATATATATTCTATAAATTCAGGAATAAGATTTTATTTTGAATAGTTTTATATTACGTAATGAATGTATTCTAAATGGAATTTCATTATGAATCTCAAAATATTTCATAACTTTTCATATATTTAGTTTTGTTATATGTATTATTTTCTTCTTTATGAATTTATACACATTATATATGAAGGAAATTTATGTATATGTTTCATCCATGATTTGCTTCTATATGTGTTTTGGATAAATTTGTTTAAATGCAAATTATTATAATTTTATATGCAAATTGGTAAATCATGATGCAATCATAATGTACTTTTTGATTGAATTTTTTATCCAAAAAAATTACAAATTCATCAATTTTTATTTCTGATTAAAAAAAGGAACCAATTTTGGAAATGTGAATAGTACCATTTTTGAGGAATTTTTTGGTTTAGGGAATGTGTATCATGGAGTTGTCTATGCATGTTTGGATTCTAAGAAATTTTTTTAATCCATTTACAATGAATTTTGCAATGGTGTTTGAACATTTAAAAAAATTTGGGAATGTTTTTTGGCCACTCCTAAAAACTATGAAATTTTGAGATTTTTTGCAATCAATTTGGAAATAATTTTCATTTTAGTGTTTTACAATTTAAGAAAAATGCATTTAGCATTTATAAACATTTAAATTCAAGCTTTAAAATAGGAAGGCCATTAAAACTCCATGGTAGAAATTTTAAATTTTTTTAATCATCCAAATTGTTTTAAATGCAATATTTTTGAAATTTTTTTTGCATTAAATGCATTAAAGAGGATTTTATGTGAAAAATGCAAAAAAATTGTATAAATGGTCCGACTTGTTTCAAGTTTGCAACCAAGTCACATGACTTAGGTTGTAGACTTGGTTTGATGATAGGTTGCATTGGGTAACACTTATGCGTAGTAATGGTGTCTACACGCCACATGTCACTATGTCGACATCATCCAACGATGGTGATTAATGCTTTGACTCCACTTTCTAAGTTACATTTATTAGTTTCTTTAGATTTTTTTGAAATTAAAATTATTTTAATTATTTTTTATTTAATTCAAATAACTAATCAATGTTATTTTAGGCTAAAAAATTTACTATTATGTATTAGTATATTAGACTTCCACATATATTTTTTATGAAATTTTTGGACACTACTTGCCCCATTAATGATTTTTCTATGCATATGTATATATAGGAAAATAATTTTAGAAAATTATTTAAACTTATGTTATATTATAAAATTTTGTATAATTGTGAGCCTATCATATATAAAATTTTGTTCATTTTTAATAAAATGGTAGTTAGATTAAAGAAAATATCATATTAATAATATTTTAATACTCTATTGGTGTAATATTATTAATATGATTTGTTAGTGATAACATAAGTGTAGAAATAAGTATTATATTTTTAAAATTTTTATCACCCTATCAGTTTTAAAATTTTAAGAATTTAATATTTAGTCCTTATATTATATTATAAGGCCTTTAATGCCCTATCAGTATTAGGCTTTATAATATAATACTGAGTTTGATTGCATAGTTTATTGAATGAAATTTCTAGTATGATTAAAATCAAACATAGATTAGTATTCTAAATTTATTTTTTTAGTTCCTTTACCTATGTAATTAAATATGATTAAGACGCTTAATGAAACGAATCATAAGGACTGGGCAAAATCGTTGAAGGTGTATCTTATAGTCTCTAATCTTAATTTGGTGATTAAGGAAACAAAACCTTAAATAAATGCTGAGCCCACAACAAATCAGAAAAATCAATATGAAAAATGGATCCACTGTAATAAAGTGTGTTTAATGGTAATAAAGTACACGATGAATAAAACAATAATAAAGAGCATTCTTGAAATAACAAATATAAAAGAGTATCTAGATTTTATGGCAAAAAAATATAAAAAGTTCGATAAGGTTAAGAAGAGATGATGTTTTTCATTGCTTGAAAAATCAGTGCATGATGGTGTCAACGAGGTCAAAGAGTATATTTTGAGATTAGCTAACTAATGCAATGAGTTGAAAATCATGCAAGTTGATCTAGGAGAAAATTATTTAACTTGACATATACTAGAGTCTCGTCCATCCCAATCTCATATTTTAAAAATGTCCTATAATACTCAAAAATCAGAATAGACTATTAATGAGTTTATTTCAATCATTACATAGGTTAAGGAAGACATGAAGAAAGAAAAGGCATAAGTAGTTAATTACACATCTCATCGCCCATATTCAAATTACGATAGAAAGGTCTAATTAGAAAGACAGTAAAGGTCATTACAGTTGTCGAAAGAAAAAGGGTGAGAAAAGTGAGTTTAGTGGATAACAATGCTATAAACCCAACAAGGCCCAATTTAAGTGTAATTGCAAGTTCTATAAGAAGTATGGATATAAAAAAGTGGATTATTTTAAATACAAGAAATGTGTTGAGAAGAAAAGGAAAGGCATCCATCTAGCTTTAGTCTATTTTAAGTCAAACATTATTGATATACTATTAAACTTTTGGTAGTTAGATACTAGTATGACTATTCATGTGACTAATTATTTTCAGGCATTAATAAATACAAGAAAACCAAATGAAAAGTAACTGATTGTGAGACTTGGAAATAGAGATAAAGTTGAAGTGGAGTACATAAAATTAATGAAGTTGAAGTTGAAGTTGAAGATTAGACATGATTTTTTATTGAATAATGTAGTTTATGGACTTTCCATGAAAAGGAATTTAATTTCAGTTATTATTTTAGATTCTATTAGATACTCTTGTTATTTTGGAAATGAAAAGGTTAATTATTTTATAAATTATATGCTATTGGTACTGGTTACGTGTGTGATAGATTATATAAAATTGATTTAGATCCTAATTTCATAAATTTAATAAACTTTGTTGTGAACAAGAAAAGGTGTAAATGATCCAATATAACTAATGGCAGAGGATGTTAAGTTAGATAAAGTAAATGATGAAATTCTATTGAGGAGATATCATAAAGTTCACAAATTAGCAATTTTTAATGATTATCTTGTATATCTGTAAGAGCATGTATATAATATTAATGATAATACTCATCCTATAACATTTTCTTAAGCTATATCTAATTCGAATTGTTTTGATTGGATAAATGCTATAAAGGATAAGTTGGCTTCGATGTATAAGAATTACGTGCAGAATCTAGTAGAACTTTTTACAAGTGGTAAGCTGGTTAAATGCTTATAGGTCTTTAAAACCAAAAAGGATGCTGAAGGTGAAGTTGAGATATACAAGATCAGATTGGTAGCAAAAGCATACACCCAAAAAGAAGGTATAAAGTGCAAGCAAACTTTTTCACCAATTTTAATCAAAAACTCATTTCGAGTTATTATAGCTTTAGTGGTTCATTTTAATTTAAAGTTACATTAGATGCATATAAAGACAACTTTCTTAAATTTATATAGCACATTTATTACAAATGGATCTATTAAGTAACAATTAATTATTTTTCTATGTTTAATATTATTCTTTTTATATAGTTCATTTGGGATTATTATTTTTATAAGACTTTGATTTTAGCACCGATATCCCCAGATGATTTAATATACATATATCAATTTTTGTTTTCATATTATTTCGTAGAAATTTTTAGAGAATATTGAGGTATTTGAGTTTTCTTTCTCATGCTGCGACTTCAAATATTATCTCTATATATTGCATTCCAGATCGGCGATGGTTTCCTCTGGGAAAAAGCTAGCTGGCATTTGTCACCAGCCCACAAATACAGTCCGCTAGGCAATTTTCATGAGAGAAAGAGATGAGTACAGACGCTACCCTACCTTCGTTTTCCAATTCATTTATTCAATTCAAACCTACTTAAAATATCTTAGACAGTTCACCTTTTATGCCTTTATCCACCCAGCGGGTACAGCCATTTATTCCAGTCAAGAAGCCTGGTGGGGTTTTGCATCACTAATGCTTCTAAGTCTAGATTTCTATATCACTATGATTGAATATATAAAACTATTTTGCACTTTTCAATGAAGTATTTGAATTTTGAATTTCGGTTTTCTAGGAGCATATAATCCAAATCATAGAAATGAGATGAACAGTTTAAAAAAAATAAAAGAAAATGACTTAAAAATTGAAAATCATATAAATTAAACTCTCTCAAAAATAATTTTCAAATAAGAAATAATATTTATAATGAAAATGAAACCCGAAATTATATTTTAAATATTTTTTATTCATTAAAATGAGTTTTACAAATTTGATCAATCATTTTATATTTAGTGACAACAATTAAGTTATATTTGAAATCTAATTTTAAAATTTATTTTTATCGTATATATAACATTGCTGTTTTTTAATATCAATATAGTACTACGCAGAGTAAAGAGAACTCGTATTGTAGAAAATAGGAGAGATTATCTCCGGGGACAGTTGTTAACTTGTTATCGTTACCTACTTATAGAGTTTTCATTGGGAATTTTAACGTTCTTCGCCACGAAATGGGCAAGCAATAGCATATTTGCTAATCCTTGTGGTGTATCCAACTACCATATCTGCTCTATTTGATCCCTTCGTTCATGATCAAACTAAAGAATCCAAGATGATCTCAAACCAACTTAGAAAAGAAAAGAAGGTGGAAATTTCTAATATGTCAATAATTAACAGTTGGATAATGTTATGCAGGTGTTCTATTTTTTGGATATTTTTATTATTAAATTATTTTTAATAAATTAAATTTTATATTTTTTATTTTTAATTTACTTGTTTTGATATTTTAAAAAAAGATAATTCAATAATGAAAATACTTGAAGGGAAACTCTTATTAATTTCATTTACCTATCTACTTAATCAGCTAAAAAAATGGGGAATATATATTGGAAACAGATCTTTTGTCACCACTAGAGGACTCGTGGTCTAGTGATCATAAGAGAAAGTTCAACTTGATATAAAATTTTAAGCATGATTCTTGGTCAACATAATTGATATGGTAAAACATATCCGTCAATAATTGGTTCTGTTAGATTGTTATTCACGGAGTATTCTTCCATACTGCAAAGGCTTCAAATCTGTCGGCAACGCATCGCTACAGCGCTTTGGGTCTATTATGCACCACATTTAGCTATGTTGTTTTCCTTGTCGTCATTCATTGTGGCACTTAACAAGATTAATACTTGGCATCATTTTTAGACTAACAACAGAAGGGATATAGACAAAAAATACATCGCATATAAATATAAATATTGCGAGTTTTAATACAAAATTTAATATATCATATTTTTAAGTGTATCTTGAAAATTTTTGTCATTTATTAGGCTCTCTTTGTTAGGAGAAGATTAGTATAACATTAAAAAAATATTATTACTCCTAACACTAAATTTTAACATTCTATCTCAATAGACCTCATAAAAAAATAATGAAATCAATGAAAACAGAAAATCAAAATTTCATAGGTTCTACGGGGCTATGGTGGTAAGCTATTTATTACAACATGAATATTATAGGCATTATATATCTATTTTGATATTGTAAAATTAAATTTTTATTAATTTCATCCTTAATTAAAAATGTATATTAATATAATCTCTATAAAATTAAAAATTTTCAAATTTCAATTCTTCTAGTATAGTAATTGTAATTTAGTATTCCATTTCATATGCGAAAGAATTAAAATTAATTTTTTTAATCTTACAAGAATTAAATTAATATAATTTTTTAATCAAAAATAAATTAATAAAAAATTAATCTTACAAAAATTAAAATAAGTTTTTAATCATATCAAGGTGTAAAATAGACTAGACTTATTTGTATGAACCAATTTGTATAAATCCACGTAAATCATAGAACAAATTTTAGGTAGCATAGTTTGTTTTGTATTTGTAATTCGATTTACAAATTTTAATTATAAATTTATAGATCAAATTATTCAAATTTTGATTTATATAAACTAATTTGCATAAACTTGATATTTAAACAAATTAAATTTTATGTAATTTAATCCGTCCATATTCGCAAATCGTTCCATTTGCAAGGCCTAATGGATATGAAAGGAAATTAGGTGGCCACTCTCGTGCATGATCTCATGCCCTTTGTTATTGAAGATGTATACTTGTACTAAAGGAGCGTATAAAAAAGTGGCCCTGAATGGTTTCCACCGTCAAGAGAACGAAGGTTCCTTGCCTTCTTTGTTTTATGCTTATGGACGACAATGGAAGCATATGCCTGGCTCATTTTGGAAATCCTTAGGCCGAGAGCATTCTCTCATATAATTTATTGGTAGGTTTTGGATGTGTGTGTGTCTCCCTCTATGTAACCACTATTGAGTTTGCTTTTCCTTCTTTATAGGCTCACAGATCCAAGCATGCATGTGGAAGCAATTAGTATCGTAATTATGTCTTTGGGTATCTACATCACTCACACATTCTGGTAGAATGATTTAAAAGGGAACAAAGTCCCCCCCCCCCCTCCTTTCCGTTGTGTCAAGCGTGCTATATGCACAGGCCATGTGGGGTTCATCAATCAATGTATCATACTAGTCTATTTAGCTCATCGCAATGTCAACTGTACCACCGATTTGCAGCATTGAGTTCTAACACATATTAGAGCTACGCTTGACAATGGCAAAAGAACCAAAGCTATGTTTGACAGTAAAAAAGGAAAACATGTTATTACGAAAGAGAAGACAATCGGATAACAAATAATATGTATGTTTTCTTAATTTAGATGTTATATAGATCAACAAGTAATACTTTCTTTAGTACTTTAAGGATTTCCAAGTTGGTTTTTGAACTTAAAACGTCTACTTATTTTTTAACTAATAAACTGAGTTTAAATCAATGGAAATTTAATACTATTTGAATTAGACGAGACAAAATTCAGAATGATTTAGGTAGCAAGGCGAACTTACCTATATAGCTCATGGAGTGTTATTCATCATTCATTGGCGGATCATAGATTATTGATGAAGGAATTCGGCAACATTTGTTCGCGTTGAAATCTTGAATTAATAAACATCCGAACATTGATTGGTTACTTGTTGCTGAATGAAAATGAGGCTACGGAAGGACTATGTATCACGCAAGAACAAGACGGCGTTGGTAACGTAGTACTCGTCATGTTATACGTAATATATTTAATTAATTTGCATTAGGCAGCACATTGTCGTATCCCTTTTTTATCTTAATTCTGTGCCAATGGTAAGAGACTTGATCGCGTACAGAAAAAGATTTCTGGTCTTATTGATATTATTTTCTATTATATTTTTAACAAATTAATAATTATGATATTATAATTAAATGATTTCTAAAATTAAGTGAATAGTAAGCATTTCAGTTCTACAATAAAAATAGAAATTTTTTCTACGTACACACAGGTGGACTATTCGAACGGTGCGTTGAGCCATTGTTATACATTACCAAATCCCAAAAATGCCCAAATGCATGTAAATTTGTCAATAACTTTGTGTCACATTGGCAGAATGGAACACAATGAGGCATAAGTTGATAAATTACGAGGAAGTAGTGAAAAAGACGCCCACAAAAACGCTATAAGAAACCAAAACTAAAAGAAGGTAGCAAAAATATAAAAGCTAGCGTCCAGCCCATAACGTGACGCACAATTCTGATTTGAATAATTGAATGGATGGATGACGACTTTCGGATACGGCTGAACTTGTCACGCAAGAAATTCAAATAAATAAAAGGAAATTTGTAATCCGTGTGGAAGAAATGATATAACCTAGCTAGCTGGTCTGATCAAATTATTATCAGATTGTTTACTTACGTACATTAATTATATAATATTTTATAATATATATAAATTAAACTTAATTTACTTACACTGTAAATCATATTTATACTATTATACATTCATATATTATTATATCAATAAAAAATTATTAAAATTCTTTTTTTTCATAATTTTTTTTAATTATATTTACTTTTTTAATGATATATCTTCCTTCCATTTATTGATATTGTAAAATATTTTATACTATCAATAAATTAAATTTAAATCATATATATTTTTATAATTTATTATTATATAATTATATGTATATGCTTATATTTTTTTTAAAAAAAAAATTAGGAACAGAATAAATTGTTCTCTTCAAGGTCAAGATAAATTATTGGCCTCTTTGAATTAATAACATTATTTACTGGTAGTATAATAATTTAAAAAAATATGAATAATATATAAGATAACATACTTTACAGAAAAGCCAATCCAAAGAATTATATGCCCGTGATTTTGGCTCCTTGCTTCTAATAAAAATTGTTTTCATACTCATTATGAAGTTGTTTTTGTTTGAATTTTTCATTAATCTTATTATAACAGATGTTTAAGCTGCCATAAGGTCAAATATTTTCAGCTGCCTTCCACCTTCATGAAAACCACGTTACACCTTTATGATTTACGTTTTTGTCTTTCTAAAACTCTCCAAAATGTGAATGATTTTTTTCACTAATACAAATCGGTTGTAAATTCACGAACTGAATTCAATTTCTCAAAATTTAATTTATTTTTTCACGAATAATATGAATCAATAACCCTACTTTACACTCCCATTTTTGGTACCTGAATTTTCCATTGCGAACCCAAGGTCAAAGATATAGAAGTCAAATATATGTATCCCTCTTTATCGTTAATTTGTTGAAGGAAAACAAGATTATATGACGGATGTTTTCTAGGAGGTGGAGGCTGAGCATTTTTTTTAAAAAAATTGAAATTTTAAAAATAAATAAATCAAATAAAAATAAATTTCAAAGTTAAAAAATAATTTTATTTTGAAAAAAATAAATTTTGTGGAAAGTTCAACTGATCCCAAATATATATATGTGTGTGTGTGTGTGAATCACCCCGTACTAAAATATGACTGAATTTGAATATAACGACGGAATGTAACATGTAAAAAAAAAAAGTTATATCACTTGAGTAATTAATTATATTTATAATATTATATATTTTAAAATAAAATATAATTATTTAAAATTTAATTTATTACATTTTATAATATTATATATATATATTATTTGTATATTTAAAAATTTTGAAAAGTTATACATTTATAAGAGATAATTTATAATTTATTGATATGATTTCATTGTACAAATTAATAAATTATAAATTAATTTATTTATTATATCAAACACATTCTTAAACACATACAAAATTATAATTAATTCACCATGGGTTGGATCATTTTTGTGAGGGTAAAATTTGAAAAATACTTATTTATATTTAATGTATTAATATCACGTTATTTAAAATAATTTATTTAAATATTAAAGCAACTAACTTTCTATTAGAAATTAATTAATTTATTAATATACGTGCCGAATAATTAATAATATAATACAGTACGATGTAGATGAGAAATTCTCTTTGCATAACTGCTCTTTTGGGTTCTACTCCCAGCGTATAAATTAAGGAAAAATCCCAAATTGGACTCCCCGTATTTGCAAAATTGCAAGAAACTTGGGCGGACTCCGCGTATTGGGCAAGCCATCGGATCGCGTAGTAAATATGTATAAGTGCGGGCGATTAATTATAAATTAATTAATCAATCACCCCCTTAAACCGCCAATCACGCTGATACCGATTTTCCCATAGGTTAGGTGGCTGCGGTGCCCTTTTTTTTAATCCGCAGTATTGCTTCTTTCAGTTAATGATTTGCATAGAAGCATCCCGGTTAGGGCCGTTTAAACGGATTCGCTCCGCCAACGGATCTACAAGTCTATAAAATTTTGTGGATTATAATTTGTTAGAGTGAGTTCATTTAAATATAAATATAAAGCATTCTGCCTTTTTTATTTTTTATATTTTTATTTTAAAATTAAACTATTATATTATACAATTATTTTTACAATCAATTTAATACTCACTTCTAAATTTAATCTTTTTATTTTTTAAAATTAATTTGATTTAAATAAATTATTTTTAAATTAATAATTTTGATTCTATGTTTATTTTTTTAATTATTTCTATACTTATTTTTTTAAAATTAACTAAATTTTATTATAATTTAATTAGTCTTGAATTGTAGTTATAAATTGAGAATGTATTAAATATGTTTTTTTTATTTAAAATTATTATTTTAATTTCAGAATTATTTTAAATTTTTTAAATAATTTTTTAAAAATAAGCTTCACCATCCATGAACTTTAAGATTCAAACTCATATTTAAGAAATTCATAATTTTCATGAATTTCTTAAATATTGTCATTTTAATAATATGTGGATTCATTTTATTTAGTAATTAATTAAATATAAATAATAAATCAACAATCATTTAATATTAATTATGATAAAAAAATTAAATTAATTCATAATTGATTACTAGATAAAATGTATTCACACATTATTAATTGGTAATATTACTTAAGAATGATGTAGTAAACAATATTCACATAAATATTTCTTTCTAATTCAATTCATTTGCGACGAATTCCACAAATCCATGCGTAGAAGAATTCATTTAACGGTGATAACAATCACAATCACAACGGACCAGAAGGCCGCTGTTATAAGTTTAATATTTTCAATTAAAAAAAGTGTAAAAATTTTCAAATGAAGAGCGAGGCAAACGCAGGCCTCATTTTCTACCAAACCGTGAGGGATCCAATATAGTCATCTGTTTCGAGTGGGACTGGGGGAGAGAGGAAGCAGATTTGTGTTTCACCAAACCCACATCCTCAGACCTTATCCAAACCTAAATTTTTATCCCAATCGCTGAATGGATCATTAGTTTACTCACCCTTGTTTTCTTTTTCCCCTTTTTTTTTCTTTTTTAGCTATGTCCCCACCCCTGCACGAATAAAATATCTAGGGCTCTAGCTTGATCTGCAAAACTCAACTTGAGCTTTATCCTTTCAACTTGCGTTATGCGTATAGATATAAAAGTGTAACATAGACAAAATAGATGCGCTTTGTTCGTCCATATCATAGTTCACCAACCTTGTCAAAACTTGAACCTATTTGCATGTTGTCCAGCCGTGAAAGTTAGATAAAAATATGCTTGCTTTGTCCGATCAGTCCCATGACTTTTCTTTGTCATAGAGACGAGGTTGTTTTGTATGGGACCAATATATACGAAATTTTCTAAAAGAAAAAGGACCATAAATTCTAAATTTTATAGTACCCTTACCAATAATCTCTGCATTATATGATGCAATCTATAAGTTGTTTTCAACCAATTGAACGTAGTGTGATTATAGTATCAAATATTCATAATCAATATTTTTAATTTAGGTCCGATAAAATATTTTAAATTTGATCCTTAAAAATATATAACATCTTTATTAGATAAGATTTATTAGTTATTATTCCCATCCACCAAATAGTAATTAGCCTCACATTTAATTAGAAAAATATAAAAATACATAAGTTTAAAGAAAACAAATACTTAACAACCAGAAATTTCAATTAGCATAGATCATTGATATGAATCATTGATAGGCCTAATATAGAAAGTAATTGTGAAGATGCTACCAGACCACAAAATCATTGAATAGCATTTTCCTTTCTAGGTATATGAATGGAAAATTATTTTTGTCCTTTCACTTCTTTTTGTGATAACAAGTAACAAATCACTTACCATAATACATGCATAACTTAAAATTTTCTTTATTTGATATTAACAAGATATTAGTTCAATGAAAAGTGTACTTTTCTTAGAGAAACTTTATCTATTAATGGACGTGAGTTTTAATTTCAAAGATGACTCTTGTTAGAAGGAATAAAATCCATTAATATTATAATTTTTGAAATGATTCCCCTTGCTATTTCACCATACACACATACATTAAAATCAAAACTTTAAATAAGGTTAGGTATCACTCATCACAAAGATGTTGGAAAAAAATCACCTATTTAATTTTAATATTTAGGTAATCATAATGTTAAAATATTTTAATTATGAAAAATTTAGTGTTATTACTCTAACTCGTAAATCCTAAACCATGATTCAAGCCAAGAAACATTCTTACAAAATCATGCTTCTCTATGTCTTATCTCAAGGATTCCACAAATACAAATTAAAATTAAAAAAAAAAAGGATAAAAGTGCACCTCAAAAGAGGTCTAAAGAGACTTATTTTATACTAGTTTAAGGAAAAGGTCCTAAAGTAACTAGGCTATTACAAGTATGAAATGCCACATAAGTCTAAACAAATAAAGTCCCATGGAGTCAAAGAGTTAACTAATAATCATCCAATTTAGGACAAGAGTGGTTTTAGTTACAAAGAATAAAGATCTCCTTTTTCACCGTTGTGTTGGAAATTTTTTTAAGCATAACTTGATTGGATTAAAATGAGAATTCCTTGATATGTACGAGTGTTAGACATGGAATGCTTATGCTTCCTTACCTCATGCCCTCTAAGCTATAGCGAGTACGATGGATCGCAATGATTTCTCAAACATCCTTTTACGTACAAGCAAATAAACCTTAACCACTTGTGATTACACAGAATCATAGGCATCATTTACTTTTGCTACTTTGCATTCCATTACACTAGATGTTTGCCATTTAGCTGATAAACTTGGCTAACTCATATTGAATTCATTATCACCATCACATGCCTTCCACATGACTCTTTCTCCAACAACACTTACCAATATCATTCAATTACCTTGTAAAGAGAAAGTTATAAACTACATCTTGATCTTTTATTGCTTGACTCAAATCTTAATTTGAAGTTCTCGCTCTCTTAAAAAACTCATTACCATACTTACACCTCTATTTATAAAATTTAGAAATTCATCCTCTCAACATACAGTAGATAATAATAGCTAGTAAGAAATCAAGCTTCCATTTGACATATTGTCTAAATTGAATTTAACCCCATAGTTGGTTGATTCAAAAGAAAAGAAAATGCATTGAAAATTTTGAAATTTGAGATTTTTTTTGTATGTGTGGATTGAAAGGAAAAGGAAAGAAGAAAAAATAAGTTAATCTTATTCTCAAACATTATAATTTTAAAATTTTCTTTTTTTCACATTTTTTAATTATTATTCAATTTTTTTCTTTCAATCTATTTTCTTCTCTTTCAACATAACATTCTTTAATAATAATACCCACAAAATAGAAAAAATTGATTAAAGTTTTAAAGAGTATATATTAGCCAAGTTAGTATGTCTACTGAAAAAAAAGGCATAAAATATAAAATGAGGGTGTGAAAATTTCCTTATAAAATTTATACTTCTATTCATGCAAAGGTAGAGGTAGAGAAGTGATACTTAGGAGTTGTTTGATTCACATATGAAGTAACTTCTCATGAAAAATTAAATTTCTTAGGAAATAATTTCATATGTGAACTTTTCCAAAAGCATTAAAAATTGTTTGGTTATTACATAGAAAATGATACTTCCTGAAAAATAATATCCTATTTCTTATTTGGTTCAAATTTAAATATTTTAGAAAGTGTTCACAAAATAATTACTATATCTTTAATATTATTATAATATAAATTAATAAATTTTAATTATCATTAATTAAATTTAATGATAATAATTTTATCATTATATTCATAAATAATATAGGAAGTAGAACTTATTTAGAAGGGAGGTGAGTAAGCAACTTTAAATATTTTGTGGAAAGTAAAACTTTTTAAGAAATTTTATTTCCCCCAGCCTGTAAAATAATAACTAACCAAGCAATCTATATATTTTCTACTTCTCAAAAAATAAAACTTCTCATACTATTGTAACGAACCAAACAACCTATTAAACACATAGAGAAATGAAACCTAAACTATTTCCATAATAACTAATTCAATGGCCAATCATAACAGAGGTCATCTAAATTTGTATTAGATAACGAGACTTATATCTTGGCTGATTTAATATTAGTTCATTAAAATTTAAAGTGTTTTAAGTTTGAATTTTAAATCCAATTGATGGAGATGTTTTTGTTGAGAAAAAGTTATTAAATATTATTTTTGCTTTAAAAAGAATTAATCTCATACCTAGATACAAATGGTATAGAATATTTGAAAGAAAAGATTTAAATGCATTGATTGCATCTATTGGTTTAAGTTGTTGGAATTTATTCATCACATATAGTAGTATATAAATAAATGAAATTTAATTATATGAACCAATGATGTACTGTATTATCATATTTGAATGTGAAAAGGGAAAAACATAATGAGGCATAAATCAATAGTCCGGACTTATCAAAAATTAAGATATGATCAACATTATTTTAGTAGTATAATAATATTGGATGCTATTTAAAAAAAATATCATTATATAATATTTGATATTATTTTAATAGTATGATAATATTTGATATTTATTAAATAAATTATTATTTTTCTCATAATATATCTATATATATATAATTAACATATGATCAAATATTTTGAATGAAGTCTCTTTCAATTTGTTTTAATTTTGTTCTTTAACCATGCTTTCCGTTACGATTTTAAAGTATGGAATTTCAAGATATTTAAATGAGAATTAAAATAATAATTAAATTGGAGGGTGACGTAGGAAACCAGTGCTTCGATTGTAAGATAGATAAAATTCCATATACAGTGAAGGAGGATGCCAAATAGATCATTCCAGACCTTCCGGTGAAAAGGGATAAGTACACAATCCGATAATACCACACTCTCGAAGTTAATCTTCAGCAGCTGTATGAAAAGTCAACCACGTCACCCAACGTATAAAGCCAAGTCAACCAAAATTTTTATCATTGTTCTGTCCGGAAACAAAGATTAGCGACAGAATTGGGAATTCCCTCTTCATAAATAAAAGTAAAAAAAAATTAAGGTTATGTTCGTTAATTACTTCTAAAAAATGAATTTTTATTTTTATAAAAATAAAAAATATTATTTTGAAATCTATTTTTATAATCAATTTTTAAAATTATAATTCTAAATATGTAATTTAAAAAAATTAAATATTTCTTACTCTTGATGTGAGGTGAACCCTTACTGTAGTCTTTGGCCATCCAAAGTTGGAGAAATTTCATAAATTTGTCTTTGAACATTTTTAAGATGAAATTATATATAATCCTCTAAAATTTAAATATTTTAATTGAAGTCCTTAGTATGTTATACTCCAACCCTCCAAAATTTTCCTTCTAACTTTGTACCTTGTCATTTTTGTAATCAAATAAATATTTTTTATTTATAACACTGATTTTTTTATTTTTTATTCTTTAATTCAAAATAAATTTTTAAAAAATAATTTTTAAATAAAATATTCTAGAATGATTTTTAAAAAATAAAAACAAAATATATATTTAAACATATCCTGTATTCTCAAAAGATATATGGCCAAAACTGAAAAGAAACGCAAACCAAAGAAATAGGGAATTTTCCCCCCTTTCCATCTTCACCAAAATCCAGAATTTTAAACTCTGTATTATTGCAACCAAAAATTTACATCAGGATTTCCTATTTCATTTTTTATTTTAGATAAATTATGCCCTTTTGGATTATTGAGTGTGGAATTAAACACATGCATTAATTGATAAATAAAGGCCATGGTCCTTTCCTTCTCTTATTTCTCTCGGAATTTTGGAGAGGACCAGAAGCAGATACCTTGCAAGGATGGAGATTGAGATTGCAGTCAGAGGAAGTGAGCATCGGGTTCCTTTCTCTTTTTCCAGAAAACAGAAGAGAATAAGGAGAAATAACACTGAGAAATGACGTACGTGGAGTAGGAAGAATCACGTGACTCCCTCTTCCCTTGGGGGGAAAAAGGCGAATCTCAATTTACCTGAAAAGAATAATTACCGTATATAATAAGAGTTTAATGTATTGTTGATTGTTGATTTAAAAAAGTTTTTAATTATCAATAATTTCCAAAAATTTTGAGTACTTAGAATTTTTTATCAACATAAAAAAAATGTTCTTTTCATAATGTATAGTAGCATATAACAAAAATAATAGAACATAAAAAATTTATTTACGCGGTGGGTAATGTATTTCTCAACAGAGCAGTTCTGTCTTAAATGACGCTTTTAGAGAAATAATGCAATTTGACAAATTGCGTTTAAGGTTGGTTTGCCATCAAATATTTTTGAAATTGATTTCTTACTTTTTTAACATAAATAAGTTTAATTTATTTATGAATAAATTATTTTATTTAAAATTTATTAAAAATAATACAGTTTAATTAAAAATATTTTGATAATATCATAATAAATATAATATTAAAATTTTATTTATAATGTATTTTAGGTGAAATAAAATTAATTCTATTGAAATCTTGATAAATTTAATAAAATCCATAATACAAAATTACAAATGTAATGAATATAAAAAATTTACACGAAATGAAAACTCTTTACTTGAAACTAAATAACACTTAGGAAAAATTTTATTAAAAAATAAAATATTTTTTTTGCTTTTTCAACTTTTTATAATGATAGGAATATTAATTTATATAATACACATATATAAATTTTAAATTTAAATTTCAACCATAATAAAAAATAAAGAATTTAAAATATCAGATTTTATTGTTCTGTTCAACAGTAACGGCCTATTTTCAATCATACTAGTGAAGCGGCAGAGAGATTTTACATGAGGCGATATGTGATTTCATACTATAATAAAATAGTCACATCTAATTTACCCAAAAAAAAAAAAAAATAGTTGCGTCTTACCGGGAGATAATGTCCATTGTATTTGCCGTGTGTACAGAACTAGAAATACAAACTCTTACCAAAAAAAAAAATGAAAAAATGAAAAAAAAAGCAGCGAGAAATGCAAATGCACGATTTTCATGATTACCTTTGCTTAATTTCATCCATAATTTTCATTGTTGAATTTTTTTTCTATAAATTTGTTCCTTAAATGAAATATCATAAAAGCTTCAGAACATGTGATTTCTTTCCCTTTTAATTAGTTTGTAATATAACTGCTTTCGTAACATAAGGCTAACCAAATATTGCGATCTAAGTCTTGTTGACGAGTTGCTCCATAAAAGGCTAAAATTAGCCATTTTTATTTTGCCTCGTGTTATGTTCTCGTTTAGATGCTAAGAAATTAAGTATTATGCTACGTTAGTATGGACAAAAATAAATAAAAATTTGTTTTACCAAAAAAATAAATAAATAAAAATTTGAGTTTAAATTTAATTTATTATTGATATAACATATTTTATATTTATACTATCAATAAATGAAAATAAAATATATTATTAAAAATAATAATTAAATATTTTAATAATTATAAAAAATAATAATATTTTATTAATATGATAAAATATATAAATGATTGATTATATAAAATTAATTTATTCCAGGATGCATGAAATTTAAATCCTTAAAATCGATAAGTAACTGTGATTGTGATTATAATACATGGGCCTATTCCTATTGGCTATTGCTGGTCTCTCGCTCACCGCCCCTCGCCTTGATATATATCCCTTCTTTGCGGTTACAGAGCACCATAGACCGGAGAAGAACAAACACCCAATTTATACATATAAAATACAAACCAAGCGAAGGAGTTCCATCGTACCAAACGGATTTGCTAATTTGGTTCGCCTTTATTTGGACTTTTGTCCGATACGAAATAGCACAAGAAATATGAGAAGGCCAGTGAGACATTGTTCCCACAATCTAAACAACAAATATGATTTCTTCGATATCTTATCTGATGATCTTGTTGTACTCGTTCTCTCTAAGCTTAGCTCCAACGCTTCTTCCCCATCCGATTTCATCAACATCTTCTTAACGTAAGTTCACATCATACATGTTCCGCCATTTCTGATTTTAGAAGTATGTAGTGTAGAGATCTTTGTGTTTTGTACTACAGATATCTTAATCTGATTTTTGTCGACAGATGCAAAAGATTGAATGGTTTAGGGCAGCATCGTCTGGTGTTATCCAAAGCTAGTTCTAAAGTATTTGCAATAAAGGCCAAAAATTGGTCGGAATCCGCTCACCGTTTTCTCAGACACTGTGTAAACGCCGGCAACGTTGATGCCTGCTACACTCTCGGAATGGTCACTACATATTCAACAACTATAATTCGAAAAATCTATCTCTGATTTTCTTACGAAAATTTCAGCTAACTATTTTTGTTGTTTTGTCGTGTCAGATCCGATTTTATTGTTTGGAAAATCGAAGGAGCGGGCTAGCTCTGATGGCCAAAGCCGCCGTGAAATCTCACGCGCCGGCGTTGTACTCGCTCGCCGTGATCCAGTTCAACGGCAGCGGTGGCTCAAAGCGTGACAAGGATCTACAAGCCGGCGTGGCTCTGTGTGCCCGAGCCGCTCTCCTTGGTCACTTAGATGCTCTTCGTGAACTAGGCCACTGCCTTCAGGATGGTTACGGTATCCGCCAGAACATAGCCGAGGGACGGGGATTGCTCATCCTAGCTAACGCGCGTGAGCTGGCGTTGGTCATACGCTCCGTCACGCAAGTATCTTCAACTCCATCTTCTTTGCTGACGTGGCGTACCCACCGGCACGAGCAGTATGCATGCCAGACGGATTCGAGTTGTCCGTTACTCAGTGATTATGGGTATACTGCGACGGTTCCGGAGGTCCACCACGCGAACTGGTTTCTAAGGGAGTGGTTCGAGTCGAAACGCGGGGTTTTGGGGGAGGGTCTGAGACTGTGTGCGCACATTGGGTGCGGTCGACCGGAGACCCGAGCGCACGAGTTTCGCCGGTGCTCTGTCTGTGGCAAGGTGAACTATTGCTCGCGTGGGTGTCAAGCGCTTGATTGGAAATTGCGGCACAAAATGGAATGCTCACCGATGGAGCTTTGGGCTGGGGAGAACGGTGGTGGTGTTGCCGTTGGAGAGGGAGGTAACGGTGATGGCGGTGTGGACGTGGGAAATGACGTGGAGGCACAAAACGCGGTCGTCGTCGATTGATTCAGAATGGGAAGCTTAATTCCCACCCCCCAAAAAAAAAAAAAATTCTGAAGTCATACAATTCTGGCTCTGTTTCTTCTATATGTAAGGACGCGGTAAAGTTTTTTTTTTTTTTTTTCCTTGGATTTTTTTTTAAAATTTCTTCGAAAAAAAGCTGAAATTACGATGCAGCAGAATAGAGATTTCTTAAGCTATTCTGGTACTCTATTCATCATTTTTATCTTTCACTTAAAATTGAATTTCACTTGAATATTACAATTTTTTATTAGATGGCCTGATATTTTCACTATTAAAATAATTGTCGGAGTAGACATATTGTAGTCCGTTTGAAAAATAAATAAATAAAAGCATCAATCTTTTAAAATTATACAATTCATTAACTAATGTATACTAGTTATATGTAAGATTAGCATCTAAGAATGTCACGCGTCATCCTAATAAAAGTTCTTATCGTTTTGTTCATAATTCAGAGAGTGTTATGCTCTTTAAATATTTAAATATAGAACAAGAAATGTGTGTATCTCATTCAAATTGGTCAAAGACGGTGGTGGCGAATTTCATATAAATTATAAAATAAATATTTATTTACTAAATTGATATTTAATTATCAATTTAAAATAAATAATTACTTATTAATTTAAAATAAAAAAGTTTTTTTTATTAAATTAGTTGATTAGATAGGCAATTCATATATTATCCTTTTAATTCCAGGGTTAAATGTATTCAGTTTCTGCATTCTCAATTTAATGTGCCACCACATGCGAGTAAGTGACAATACGTCATTTATTAAAAACTTAATTTAGTAAATTGATATTTAATTATCAATTTAAAATTTAAAACAATTAATTACTTATTAATTTAAAATAAAAGGAAATTATTTTATTAAATTAGTTTATTAGATAAGCAATTCATATATTATCTTTTTAATTCCAGGGTAATAGTATTCAGTTTTCTAAAATTTTAATTTAATGTGCCATTACATGCAAGTAAGTGACAATGCATCATTTATTACAGAACTAAGTATTTAAAATTTTTCATAGAATAAGAAAATGTTAATCTATCCAATTACCTATAAGTGTATGCGATCATACCAAAATTGGAAGACTTAGCTTCGAAAATAATATTAATAATACGAAAGTTATAGAAATATTTAAAGAAATTTATTGTAACGTTGAAAGCATCTAAGTTTCTAAAGAATTTGCTGGATTATTGAAAGGATTCAAGTTCTCATAAAGCGGCTTGTTGAAAGTGGCCAAATTTTTAACAATAGAACTAGCTCTAAAAGGATACAATAAACTTCGACCCTAGTGAGTTCTAGAGGTTCGATATATTTGACTTGGAGGAAGGCCTACAAAAAGTCACCTTTTCCCTAACCTAAATCTAATTAGGAAGGGAGCGTTACTTGCCACTCCATCAACATCATTATTATTGCAGGGTCTAAATGAATAAGATCCTGTGAAGGTGAAAGCCAATTGGTAGTCATCTAACTCTCAAATCTAAGGCAAAAGTTGCCTTAGTCATAGGAACAGAGAAAGTCTCTCTCACTAGTTGAAGAATCCTCTAAAGTATGTGGTTTAGTATGATTAAGATAAAGGTCTCACTTTAGTTCATAGAAAGAGACAAGCATATCACATATCATCTTCCTTGCTATAAAACCTTTTGGTTAAGGTGAATAAAGGACCTTCGTACTCTCTTAACCATTCACAAAAAAGGCAAAAGCCTAACCATAGCAGTACCTTTAACCACTTATTGAAATTACCATTGTCATTGTATGCTAAAACCTCAATTAGGCATTCAACGGTGACACCTCCAGCATTATGCACAAAAACATCCTTTGTCTTATCCTATAATGCATCTTTTATCCCCCACATCTATGATAAAAATTAACTTTCCATACCATACCATACCATTAGCACACTATCTTTATTCCATGTTAGCATATATTTCCCTTGTAAATACCTTTCCAAAAATAGAAAATAAGAAGTTGATAAACCCATAGCCACTAAAAAATCATAATCTTCTAATAATAAGTGTTTAAATGTCCAAGAAGCATGTGAAATGGGAGGTCTCTTTGTCTCATTTCAAAAACTTTAGTTTGAAATACTTATATTTCACCCCTTCTAAACACCACCCAAAAAGATTCTTTTGTTGTATTTTCACCTCCTATTCTCGAACCTATCTCCCTTAAAACAGTAAGTATTTAAATTTTGATAAATTAAAGAAATTTTCTTTTAATTGGAAATTAAATCATTCTAATATGCATTTATTGCTATTTTTTTTAATTTAAGGATTTTCTTAAACTAGAATAATTCACTCATTATGGCATATTTGATGTTGAAGATACTATGAAAAGTTATGATATCCAAGTTAATTTTTTTACTTCATAAATCAAACCCAAAAAATAGGTAAAAAAAGTTGTTGTATAAGTGATTCTTAATTCTTGTTTGCATCATTATTCTAACATAAGGTAAATCCTTAGTTTTACCTTCTAGACAATTATAAACAAGGATCATTCACTAAAATATAAATATTTTAACTTTAAACTTGTCAAAGTTTCCTTTGTAAAAATCAACATGCCAAAATTATCCTATGAATGCATTCTAAGAAAATATATAAACACAATAAATTCATTGACATAAATAAATCAAAATAAATTTTAAAATGTTACTAAATTAACTCATAGGAATCCTAATTTTGATAACTTTTTGCCTTAGAACATCATGCAAACAAATAAAAAACTCAACAATATTAATATATACAAGGATTGCAAATTTTTTAGATTAAAATAAAAATTGAGTGGAAAAAACAAACACTGAAATTACCTTTAAAGGGAATAGAGAAGAACTCGAATGAGAGACAGACATCCTAAATGCAACATTTCTAGCAAGAAGCATTGAATGTTACTAAGACTATTTTAGTGTCAGTAGTGATGAAACTTATACTTAAGAAGAAAGTAGTAGCACATTTCAAAACAGACTTTAAGACAATAAGTAATAAATAAAAACCTAAAAAAAAGGAACAAGTTATTGATCTATAACTAAAATCAATTAAGGATCACTTACTAATCTAATGAAAATGAAACACCTTGAACAATTAGTAAGTATTAAGATAATAATGGCAATAAAGAGGAATAAAATCATTTAAAAACTACTAAATACTTTGAAAAGATGAATGAAAGCATTGAATATATCCACTTACATAAATGAAATTCAATAGTTGATAGGGAAAACATCAATGGAAATTAGGAAAGAAAACCCTAATGGATGTACTTAATTATTTGGTGAAATTTCATAATATAAGATAATAAATAATAAATTAACATAAACCACTTTCAACTTGAATATTTGATACTATTGTGTTATCCCTCTTTAAATTGGTTGGCATCCATTGTTTTAGGTTATTTAACATATGATCTTTCTAAGTAATCCATCTTACATTAATCTTGGAAATTATTTAGAATAATCCTAAGTTAATGTCAAAGATGGTAGAAAGTAGTTGGATGATAAAATTAATTAAAAAAGATTGTAATTAGCAAGTAAGAATTAGAAGATGCATTAAATGTAAGAGTTCGAAGAAGTGCCAAAGGCTTTCTACAAATATGAAGGGTTTGGGATGGTTTATGTAATCCAAAAGTAAGTGAGATAGTGGAAAGTGAGAGATAGTAATTATAAGTGAAGGAACTTAAGAGTTTGTTAATTTGTCAAATCTGAGTAAATGATTCTATCCTAGTTTGGCAAGATATTGAGGGTAACCCTTTGTTTGCACTAAAAAAGATAAATAGTAGTTGTAATATTGTTATAGTGGAAAATTTTGTTGAACCTACGGTCTTATGATTTTTCCCTTCAACTTGAAGGATTTTTCATGTAAAAATTATATGTCTCCATTTATTTCTTTTCTATTTACTTTTTAGCTCTTTTTAAATCAGTTACTAGTTAAAGGAAGTCATCTTTTATTTGGTTTAAGATAAAAGATTTCATCACTCATAATGATGACATGTTAAAGTTGATGCTAAAGGATTATTCATATTGGAAGTTAATGAAGGAGGACCATTTATATTATAAAAAGTTATATGAGTTAATTCCCGATGATAGGAAGCTAAAATGAAAAGGTAATGGTGAATAGACATCCTTGTATTGGAAAATAGTGGCAATGATTTAAAAATATATTGATTAAAGCTTGTTTGTGCACATAAGCACCTATATAAATGCTTACAAATTATAGATAAAGCTTGAATATATGATTCAAAAAAAGATATCTCACAATAAAGCTCATTTAATGAGGTAGTTAGTGAAGTTAAAGTACAAAAATGATCAAAATATAATGGATTCATTGTGCATAGAAGTTATTTATAAAAGGCTCAACTCGATTTACCTAGAACTTATGAAAGGAATCAATTATCAAATTAATTAAGCAAGCTTAAGGAACTCTTTGGATAGTCAAAATTAATTTCCCAATCAATTCATCCTTCATAATAAGTTTTTGTAAGACTTGAATTGATTTTCAAATCAATTTAGCCTTGACAAAAACTTTAAAAGGAATGAATTGATTCCCTAATTGATTCACCATACAATTCTTTAAAATTTTCCATGTTTTAGAGATTTTATTGACATTATACCTTATATATATGTTGTATGACTGTAGATGATATTATTATAGATTCAATGGTGGTGAATGAGTTTAGTAACTCATTTGGGATGAAAAAATTTTATGCTTTGTTTATATATATGCTATAATTGAGTAATGATGATAAACATAAAAATTTTGTAAATGATTAAACTTATACCTTATATATGTTGTACGACCATAGATGATATTATTATAAATTCAACAGTGGTGAATGAGTTTGCTAACTCACTTAGAATGAAAAATGTTGTAATGATTAAGCTTATATCTTATATATATTGTACGGCAATAGATGATATTATTATAGATTCAACAGTGGTGAATGAGTTTGGTAACTCATTTAAGATGAAAAAATTTTATGCTTTGTTTATTATATGCTATAATTGAGTAATGATGTTAAACATAAGAATTCTATAAATTATTAAACTTATGCACCAAATTTGAATACTTATTCGTGAAGGGATAAAGAAGATCTTAGAGAAATAAGGTTGAATTTTTGAAAAGATAAACATATTTAGGAGTCATAAAAAAGATTATTTGTTTAAATGACTTTGTATATGATATCTTTAGTATACTTTATACAAATTTTCCAATGGTAGGTTAACTTTGGGTTCAGTATGTAACCCATATTTTATTATAATGAAGTTCATTTATTTATAACCTAGTAAGTCCATTAGGAAGTTTCTTATTTTAGTATATAATGTAGCTTATTGTCTAACTATTTTTTATGAATATAATTATTTAAGTAAAATATTGACTCATTAAGCTCTCTAACTTACTTTTTTATGATTTACTTTTCAAATGCTTAGGTTGACGTACCACCACCACTTCCATCTCAGTAGAAGAGTTCACCCTCTAACAAATTTCCCATTATTTTGTAAGCTAGAAGATATTTAATTTATGATTTGAACAAATTTGTAAATTACTAACTAGGGCCATAATTATAATTGATAAGGCTTAGAATTATAATAACCTAAAGCTTATATGAATAATTATTACAAAGCTTAGCTAAAGTAATTTATTCTTTATGTTATAAGGATGCATAAGTTGGTTTAACTACTCTTTTAGAGTAACTTTATTTTATGTTATGGTACTTCAAAATTAAATAAAATTGTTATCTTCTAGTATATTATTCTTCTTTAGTGATAAATCCTAATTTAGGTTAACAGAGTTATGCTTAATAATTTTATGCCGATAACGGCTATAGGTAGGCTATAATAGAAAAGGTATGGTGTATGCTATGTCATATCGAGTTATCTAAGTTATTTTGGCGTGAAGCTATATAGACCACTATTGACATTATCAATTCCTCACAGTTAATTCCTTTAGATGAAGATATCTTAGAAAAGGCTTTGTATGAAAAGAAAGCTTCTTACATCCACTTGAAAGCATGCAGGTGTCAAGCATTTGTCCATATTTTTAAGGATAAGCAAACTAAACTTGATGCTAAGAATAAATAGTGTATTTATTTTAGCTCACCTAAAGATAAGTTCGGCTATTAGTTGTAGGATCCAATTAACAAGAAGATTATAAAAAGTCTAGATGTTATGTTCTTTGAAAAGTAGAACATTGAATATTCTAAAAGGTTAGAGAAAACTAAATCCAGAGTCATCCACTTTGATCTTGGTCTATCTATGGTATATGATGACTTAAAGAAAGTTTTAATAGAAATCAATTATAGTGTTGATAATAATGATCTTGTTTTTCCTTTTATTGTGTAGAGTAAGCTAAAGGAGACCTTGAAGAGCTGATTAACATAAGAAGTTTAAGTATACTAAATCAAAGCCTTTAGAAGAGCCTTAATTGAAAAAAATCACTAGTGACAGATGATCTTTTATTAAATATGCTTCAAGTGATTATATAATTGTTATTAATAAGATAGAGCCTCAAATTTACAATGAAGTTATGGTTGATAGTCACAAAGCAGAATGGATGAAAGCTATATAAGAGAAGATATAGTCCTTATATGAAAATAATACATATGAGAAAATGAAGCTACCTAAAAGAACATGAGCCTTCAGAAATAATTAGATGTATAAGCTTAAAATTAAGGAAAAGTATCCAAGACCAAGGTGTAAAGCCTAATTAGTTGTAAAGGATTTTAGCTAGAACAAAGAAATTAATTTTGAAGAAATATTCTTTCTAATGGTAAAAATGCTATCTGTTTGAGTTATACTTAGTCTAATTGCCAGCCTAAACTTAAAGGTTGAATAGGTTGATGTTAATATAATATTTCTACATGGTGATCTAAAGGAAGAGGTCTATATGGTGTAATATGAAGAATTCTAAGTTCCAAGCAAAGAAAATTTAGTATGTCGATAAACTAAAAGCTTCTATAGTTTAAACCAAGCATTAAAGTAATAGTATAAAAATGTTTGATCCATTCATATTAGAGCATGGCTTTAAAAAAACCCTCACCATTCATTATCTCTTTGTGAAAAGGTATGCTAATGATGATTCTATTATACTTTTACTTTAAGTAAATGAATATAATTCTAAGAAAATAACTGCTTTAGAAAAAAAAACCTTAAACAAATCTTTTACTATAAAATCTATTGAAAATTACATGGAAAAATTCAAAAAAGTTGTTATAGATATTCAAAGAAAAATATATTTAAAATGCATTTGAAAGATTCAACATGAATAAGGCTAAGTTAGTGAGTGTGGCACTTGCTAGATATTTCAAGTTAAGTATAAAGCAAACTCCAACATATGAAAAAGAAAAAGAAGAAATAAAGAATATCATTTATTCATCTGTAGTAGGCAACCTTATGTATGCCATAATATATACTTGGCCCAACATTGCTTTTACTATTGATATTGTAAGTTAATTCTTGTCTAATTTAGGGATTAAACACTAAATTGTTATAAAATAAATTCTTCAATATCTTCAAGGAATAACCAAGATATGCTTCTCTTTGGCAAAAGGAAGCTTAGGCTGGAGAGTTAATTACATGAATGCAAATTTGACTAGTGATGCTAATACCTAGAAATCAATTTTAGGGTATTTAACTACTTTTGCAAAGGAAACTGTTTCTAGTAGTCCAAGTTGTAAAAATGTGTTGCCTTATTTACCACTGAAATTGCAAATATCTCAATCATTAAAGATTACAATGAGATGCTATGTATGAAAAACTTTTTGTTTGAATTATATGTAAAACGAGAAAAATATGTACTATATTATGCTTATCAAAATATTATTCACTTAGTCAAGATTTAAGCCATCCACTATTACTTAAAACATATTAATGTTTATTATGGTTGGATTCAAGATATATTGAAAGAGAATCTCTTACAGCTTAATAAGATTCAAATCGATAACTATTAGTTAGAATGTGATACTAACTAAGAAATTTAATGACTATTGCAAAAGTGCTAATATAATTGTGGTCCCTCCCTAATTAAGTTAGGAAGAAGATGAGTGAGTAGAGCCTAAGATATAAGGAAGCTTGTTATAAAGTAGTTAACTACAAGTAAAAGACTATTGACTTGAGAAAAGGTGATCTCTCTAGGTAAAGCATCCTTAGGCATCTATAAAAGGCATTTCTGCTAACAACTTTTATGAAAAAATCAATGAGGGAAGACCTAATTACGATCTTCTAAAACTTGCTTAGATCCTTTATGTAACGGCATTGCCGTTCATAGGTAACGTAGAATCGTTATAACGTAAAATACAGTTAAATAGTTTTGATATGAATTTAGGATTACCTTAAATGACCTTAAACTATTTCTTTTTTCAACTTGTTGAAATGATTTAATTTGATATATGCTCTTGTTTAACTTAATTTCACAAATAAAGCTGAATCTGTCAGAATTTCAAAAATTTTTCTGAGTGCCTTCCTTGGAAGGCTATATAAAATATGCATTATTTGAGAATAAAAAATTTTAATAATTATTCCTCAAGTATTTTTGCATGAAAGACTGATTTTTAATAAATTTTTGGAGACTTAAAAGAACAATTTTGAGAAGACGCTATTTTTGAAAATTTTTAAAATTCAACATTTTTAACTAAAATCCAAAATCTAAATTTTTATTCTTTGGATTTTTTATTTTTTTGAATTTTTTTAATTCAAATGGAGGGTATCTCCTTATTTACATTTATATATTAAGTAAATTAAGAGTAAAATATTAAAGGGGAAATGAGGACATTTACTTAAATGCAAAAATGTAAATAAATTGCTGAACCCGTGATCCTGTATGCTGAAACCCCTAACCCGTGCCCAGTAGACCCAGAACGCCCAACCCGTGCCCAGCAAACCCAGAACTAACCCGAAATAAACCCTAAAAATGAAACAGAACTGGGCAGCAGAACAGAAAGCACGAAACACAGCAGCAGCATAGAGCACACACTCCTCTCTTCTTTTTCATCTTCCACAGTTAATCATGCAAAACAACTCCTTCTCATCACATTTCAACGTTTCTTCTTCCATTCTCTTCCTGTTTTCCCCTGTTTTTGCTGCAGTTTTGGGTTTGTTCGAATTTTAAGGGTTTTGGACAGCAACCTACGAAAATCCCTTTGATTTACTTGATAAGGTATTTCCCAATTCATTCTCTTAACTAGGAGTTAAATTAGTTTAAATTAGTTAGTAGATAGTAAAGATTAGATTGTTTTTAAATTATGCACATAGTGTGGAATTTGAGGGTTTTTGACATAGGAAGCTTGATAATGAAATTGAGTGTTGATTTGTTGTTTGATTGCTTGTATAAGGTCAATAAACACTTTCTAATGGCATGGTGGTTCGAGAAGTGAGAAGAAATTAACTTTAGCATTTTGGTCATATTGTGAGTAGATAATGTGTATTTCCATATTTTTATATATTTTTCAAATTTCTTTATACTTTGAAATATTAATTTGAATTAATTTGTTAATTGTCATTACTTTTTATGCATTTTAATTCCATATATGTTTAGAGCTCTAGGTACTCTTGGGACAAGTACCTTAAAATTTTCTTGAGTTATAGTAAATAAGAATAATGCTAAAATGACCTTATAATGAGGAAATTGATTTATGTAGCTTATTTTGAAATGGTATACTATTGGAATCTTATTGTATAATGTTCTTTGAAAGATTATTGTGAATAAAGTGATAATGTGTTGAAGTTTCACATATGCTTATAAAATTTGATTTTTGATGAGTTTGGAATGATATGATGTTGGAGATGTTGAATACCATGATTGAAAGCCTTCGTGAACTACATATAGTTGAAAGAAGTATGGTTTGATATTGTTTTAAACTATTAATGTATGAAACTATTTATTTTCAATAATTTCTCATATAACTGTTATTTATATATATGCTTAGTGTTTTTCTATTTTATAAATTTGTTTTGGGAGAAGACTAATTAGAACTGTAGCTAATAGCAGTGATGATGTTACCCTTAGTACACCTTGGTTCGAACTCCAGTTAGTAGGGGAGTTGCTAACCCTGTGTGTCGGCCAACACATGTTGATTAGTTTATGGTAGTCTGATAAGTTGCCTTACAATTGAGAGCTTTTTGAAATTGTTAATTCATGAATGGAATGCTTATGTTAATCATAATTGGAAATCTCCCACCTCAAAATGTAATTTTGATGGTTTATGTATTTTAAAACTTATTAACTTTGATTGTGTTTATTTATTTATTGTGATTATATTATACCAAAATTTTTACCATGATACTATGTTTATGATAATTTCATTTGATTAAAGAACTTACTACCTATTTCTTGACTTGAAACTTACGTTTTCATATTTTACTTCTAATGAACACTTCAAGTATTGTTTTAGCAAATATGATTGCATAACTTTTATTATATCTCTCAGTATTGAAAGGTTGTCTAACTATTTATAGGGAAAAACTCGTGCCATGGCTTGTCCTATTTCCGTTAGAAATTTACATTATCTATTCACTGAGTCAACGACTCACTCTTTTGTTGTAATATTTTTCAGATAGAAATTTGGCTTCAAGTCCGTCATCTGCTACTCCTTAGAGAGAAAGGAGTATTCTTTTGTAGTGAGCCAGACTTTGTTCATGTGGACTTGATATAGAACTTTTGTATATTTTTTTAAGTTGTAAATTTTAAATACTCTTAGATGTGCTCCATTAAACCCACAGGCAGGGCATGCTTCTGTAGACTTATATGTATACATTTTGTTATTATTAAGGAAAGGATTGTCTGGTTACTAAATGACATCAATTATATGTTAATATATATGATTTAACAGGTGGATGTTAAAAAAAAATAAGAAAGTCTGTGTGGGACTATGTGTATGTGAAAAGTTATTATTTATGTGTTGGACATGTACCCACTTGAGTTTGAAACAGGTTACAGGTTATTTTCTTTATGTTTTAGGCTAGCATGGCCATAAGGTCATATTTTACCCTAAGGTCATGCACCGGTCACGACCCCTAATTTTTTGTCATGACAAAATTGGTATAAGAGCTTTAGGTTTCCCTGTGGTTAATAGAGCAAGTGATCTTTAGTAAGGTCACGATTGTAAAAATGTTACCGGCCATTCTCATAATCGTAACACTACTAAAGGCATGATAGGTTGTTAGTCATTCTCTCATTCTTAAAGTTGTCTACTTGAGTTACTTGTGTGTTATAACTTCTTGTTGTGTTTTGATAAAGTTATTACTCATATAGGTGGAAATGCCACCTAAGACTCGTGCTCGAGGTAGGCAAATTGATGCATGTCATGTATCTGATAAGGCATCCGCTAGGCCTCACTCTCCAATTCATAGAAATGGCAGCCGAGGTAGACCTCCTTTACGTAGGAGACATGCCAAAATTGATAAAAATGAAGGCCTTAAAGATAATGCAGTGCCAGCACCTAACATGGCTGAGTTGATGGCTGGTATACAATGGCTTCAAAGGACAGTTGAGACTTTAGTGGGATCTATAGCTAGCCAAGGTAGACAAGAGGGTGAAATCCATGTAAAAAAAGGCCCTCAAGGTAATGAGGCACAATTTGAGCAGCAGCCACCACCTGATGGTCAAGAGATTCATGTATCCTATTATAAGTTTATCAAGTTACAGCCTCCCATATTTATAGGATCTAATATTTCTGAGGATCCACAGCGATTCCTAAATGATGTTGGTAGGATTTGTCGAGCACTTAGTTGTTCTTCAAAAAGATCAATCCAGTTAGCAGAGTTTAGATTGCGGTATGTGGCCCAGACATGGTTTGATGGTTAGTTGAGAGGAAGACCTCAAGGATCGCCTGCCCCAACTTAGAAGGAATTCACTAGCTACTTTATGGAAAGATTTCTTCCAGAGAGTGTGAGAAGAGTAAAGGCTAAGAAGTTTGAGATGTTAAAGCAAACTCCTAATATGATAGTGATAGAGTATGATATTCGATTCACACAGCTCTCCCGTTATGCTCCATACTTGATACCTACAGAGAGAATGAGGATAGAGAGGTTTATTGATGGGTTGGTGAGACCATTGTATCGGGTGATAGCGCCCCAAATGAAGACTTTACCTTCTTATGTAGCTATAGTGGATTGTGCAAGAATGTTGGAAATGAAAGAATTGGAGGGACGTGTGACTCAAGAGAAGCCAAAGAGGCCAAGGACCAAAGGTAATTTTAGTGGGTAAGGCAATATAAGTAAAGGGCCGCAATCTCAAATGCGGCAAATGTGTTACAGTTAGGCTCAAAATCCATTGGGCAATCCTTGGTGAGTACATAAGGGTTAAGACATGATATGAGAGGGTAGGGAAAATAATTTCACAGCATATGAGACAATCCCAAGGAACAAGAGATCCATGTCAAACTTGTGGAAAGTTTCATTTAGGACAATATCGTTGAGAGATAGGTGCTTGCTTCCAATGTGGCCAAGTTAGACATTTAAGGATGGATTGTCCTCAATTGCATAAAAGTTCTAGCCAAGGGTCAGCACATACTGCTTTACCATCCACACCTATCGTGGCTCAACCTGTAAGATAAATTCCAACTCAAACAAATAGAAGTGGTAGAGGCAGAGGATCAAGGGATAGAACCCAAAGCCAACCAGGTAGAGGCCAAGCACATGTTTTTGCTTTGACACCTCAGGATGCCCAAGCATCTAATGCTGTTGTGATAGGTATTCTTTCAATTTGTTCTCATGATGCACGTGTGTTGTTTGATCCTAGATCTACACATTTATATGTATCTCCTTTCTTTGCCTCTCGGTTTAATAGAGATTCGATGTTGTTGGATCGATCTTTCTCTATTGCTACACCTATCGGAGAGTCTATATTTGTTGATCATGTGTATAGGTTACTAAGCAAACATTAGTTAATTTAATTGTGCTTGATATAATTGACTTTGATGTGATCTTAGGCATGGATTGGTTAGCCACCTATCATGCCTATCATGCCGTTCTTGATTGTCACTTGAAAGTTATCAAGTTTGATCCTCTAGGAGAGCCATCCTTCCTAATTTAAGGTGATCGAAGTTTGACACCTTATAATCTCATTTCTGCATTAGGTGCAAAGAGATTGTTGAGAAAAGGTTGTGAAGGTTTCTTGGCAATGGTAAGAGATATTTAACCACAAGGATGAAAACTTGAAGAAGTTCCTATAGTGAAGGAGTTTGATGATGTTTTTTCTGATAAGTTATCTGGGTTACCTCTAGAAAGAGAAATTAAATTTTGCATTGATTTGGTTCTAGGCACACAGCCTATCTCCATACTTCCATACCGCATGGCTCCTGCAAAATTAAAGGAATTAAAGGATCAACTTAAGGATTTGCTAGACAAGGATTTTATTCGTCTAAATACATCTCCATGGGGTGCTCCTGTACTTTTTGTTAAGAAGAAAGATGGTTCATTGCGGTTATGTATTGATTATCGATAACTGAATAAGGTAACTGTATGTAATAAATACCCTTTACCCTGTATAGATGATTTGTTTGATTAACTCCAAGATTCTCAATATTTTTCAAAGATAAATCTTCGTTCGGGTACCATCAATTGAAGATTAGAAAGGAGGATGTTCCTAAGATAGCATTTAGAACTCGTTATGGGCATTATGAGTTCTTAGTGATGTCTTTTGATTTAACAAATGCTCCAGTTGCATTCATGGATTTGATGAATAGGGTGTTCAAGCCTTTTCTTGATCAGTTTGTTATTATGTTCATAGATGATATCTTGGTGTATTCCAAGAGCAAGGAAGAGCATGAGCAACACTTGAGAATTATTTTACAAACCTTGAAAGATCAACAATTGTATGCCAAATTCTCAAAATGTGAGTTTTGGTTGAATAGTGTGCCCTTCCTAGGACATGTTGTTTCAAAGGATGGCATTCAAATAGACCCAAAGAAAGTTAAGGTAGTGCAGCATTGGCCAAGGCCAACTTCAATGACAGAGATTCGTAGCTTCTTAGCTTTAGCAAGTTACTATCGTCGATTTGTTAAGGATTTTTCTAAAATATTAGCCTCGCTAACCAAGTTGACATAAAAGGATGTGAAGTTCATATGGTCAGATGCTTGTGAAGAGAGTTTTCAAAAGCTCAAATCTTGTTTGACTACAGCTCCAATGTTAGCTATACCATTAGGATTAGGTGGTTACACTATGTATTGTGATGCTTCAAGGGTTGGGCTTGGTTGTGTTTTAATGCAACATGGACGAGTTATTGCTTATGCCTCTAGGCAACTCAAGAAACATGAACAAAACTACCCCACCCATGATTTGGAGATGGCAGCAGTTGTGTTTGCACTTAAGATTTGGAGGCATTATCTTTATGGTGACACTTGTGAGATTTATACCAACCACAAAAATCTCAAATGCATATTTGAGCAAAGAGATATTAATCTCAGGCAAATGAGGTGGATGGAGTTACTCAAAGATTATGATTGCACAATCTTATATCATCTAGGAAAGGTAATGTGGTTGCAGATGCTTTGAGTAGGGAGTCCATGGGTAGTTTAGCTCATATAGCTAAAGTGAGAAGGTCGTTGATTAATGAAATCCATAAGTTAGAGAGAAACCCAGTGCAAATGGAAGTTAAAGGCCCAAGAGTGTTGTTGGCACATGTATAAGTTCGTTCTTCATTAATAGAACGAATTAAAGCAGCTCAGGGTGATGATCCACAGTTATGTAAGATAAAAGAAGAAGTTGTAAATGGAAAGGCTAGTGAGTTTGTACTTAAAGATAATGGAGTTCTTTGGTATGGAAATCGATTATGTGTACCTAGGGTGGAGGAATTAAAAAGACTTGTGCTAGAAGAAGCTCATCATTCTACATATACCATTCATCCAAGATCAACCAAGATGTACCAAGACTTGAAATAATTATATTGGTGGGATAGCGTGAAAAGAGACATAGCAGATTTTATATCCTGATGCTTAGTTTGCCAACAAGTGAAAGCTGAACACCAACGACCTACAGGTTTACACTAAAACATTGAAATTCCCAAATGGAAGTGAGAAAGGATTACAATGAATTTTGTGACAGGGTTTCCTCGTACCACTAAGGAATTTGACTCCATTTGGGTGATTGTGGATAAATTAACTAAATCGGCACACTTCATCCCTGTGAAAACCACTTATGGCTTTGCTCAGTATGCTTAGATTTATATTGATGAGATTGTTAGACTTCATGGAGTGCCGGTATCCATCATATCTAATCGTGAACCATAATTCATAGCTTATTTTTGGAAAGCTTTTCAAGAAGCCTTGGGAACTAGAGTAGACCTTAGCATTGCATTTCATCCTTAAACAGACGGATAATCAAAAAGAACCATTCAAACATTGGAGGATATGCTAAGAGCATGTATTCTAGACTTTGGAGGGAATTGGGATCGCCACTTACCTTTAATTGAGTTTGCCTACAATAATAGTTACTAAGCTAGCATTCAGATGGCTCCTTTTGAGGCTTTGTATAGAAGGCGTTGTAGGTCACTAATCGAATGGTTTGAGGTTAGTGAAGCTAAACTTCTAAGACTAAATTTGGTGCAAAACTTTACACAAAAGAATCGTCTGATAAGAGAAAGATTATTAGCAGCTCAAAGTAGGCAAAAAGCTTATGTTAATCATCGGAGAAGGGACCTAGAGTTTACTATTGATGATCATGTGTTCCTTCAAGTTTCTTCTATGAAAAGTGTGATGAGATTTAGGAAGAAAGGGAAGCTTAGTCCGAGGTACATAGGTCTTTTTGAGGTCCTTGAGCGAGTAGGTACAGTTGCATATCGATTAGCATTTCCACCAAAGCTTGCTAGTGTGCATCCAATATTCCATGCTTCCATGCTTTGGAAATACTTTCCTGATCCTTCGCATGTGTTGCAACCTTAATCAGTTCAAATTGATAAAAATTTATCTTATAAAGAAAAATCAGTGGTCATTGTGGATAAATAACTTAAGAAACTTTGTTCAAAGGAGATGGCATCGGTAAAAGTGATTTGGCAGAATCACTCAAGGGAGGAAGCAACATGGGAATCCGAAGATGTTATGCGTGCTAGATATCCACATATTTTCAATGTTTAAGGTTAGTAGTTATCTTAAGAAATTTTAGGATGAATTTCTTTAAGGGGGAAGAATGTAACAGCCTTACCGTTCATAGGTAACGTAGAATCGTGATAACGTAAAATATGATTAAATAGCTTTGATATAAACTTGAGATTACCTTAAATGACCTTAAACTATTTCTTTTTTTAACTTGTTGAAATGATTTAATTTGACATATGCTCTTATTTAACTTAATTTCACAAATAAAGCTGAGTCTATTAGAATTTCGAAAATTTTTCTAAGTCTGAATACCTTCTTTAGAGGGCTATATAAAATATGCATTATTTAAGAATAAAAAATCCTAGTAATTATTCCTTTAGTATTTTTGCATCAAAGAGTGATTTTTAATAAATTTTTAGAGACATAAAAGGATCATTTTGAGAAGACGCTATTTTTAAAAATTTTTAAAATTTGATATTTTGAACTAAAACCCAAAATCTAGATTTTTATTCTTTACAGTTTTAAATTTTTTAAATTTTTTTAATCCAAATGGGGGATATTTCCTTATTTACATTTATGTCTTAAGTAAATGGAGAGTAAAATGTTAAAGGGGAAATGAGAACATTTACTTAAACGCAGAAATGTAAATAAGTTGCTAAATTCGTGATCTTGTATGCTGAAACCCCCAACCTGTGCCCAACAGACCTAGACCGCCCAACCCGTGCCCAACAAACCCAGAACCAACCCAAAATAAACCTTAAAAATGAAATAGAATTGGGCAGTAGAACAGAAAGCACGAAACATAGCAGCAGCACATAGCACACACTCTTCTCTTCTTCTTTATCTTCCACAGCTAATCACGTAAAATAACTTTTTCTCATCACATTTCAACATGTCTTCTTCCATTCTCTTCCTATTTTCTCTTGTTTTTGCTGCAGTTTTAGGTTTGTTCGAATTTTAAGGGTTTTGGTTTTAAGGGTTTTGGACAGCAACCTACGAAAATCCCTTTGATTTACTTGATAAGGTATTTCCCAAACTTCATTCTCTTAATTAGGAGTTAAATTAACTTAAATTAGTTAGTAGATAGTAAAGATTAGATTATTTTTATATTATGCACATAATGTGAAATTTAGGGGTTTTGAACATAGGAAGCTTGATAATGAAATTGAGTGTTGATTTGTTGTTTGATTACTTGCATAAGGTCAATAAACACTTTCTAGTGGCTTGGTGATTCGAGAAATGGGAAGAAATCAACTTAAGCATTTTGGCCATATTGTGAGTAAATAATGTGTATTTCCATATTTTTATATATTTTTCAAATTTCTTTATACTTTGAAATATTAATTTGAATTAATTTATTAATTGTCATTACTTTTTATGCATTTTAATTCCATATATGTTTAGAGCTCTTGGTACTCTTGGGACAAGTACCTTAAAATTTTCTTGAGTTATAGTAAATAAGAATAATGCTAAAATGACTTTATAATGAGAAAAATGATTTATATAGCTTATTTTGAAATGGTATACTATTGGAATCTTATTGTATAATGTTCTTTGAAAGATTATTGTGGATAAAGTGATAATGTGTTGAAGTTTCACATATGCTTATAAAATTTGATTTTTGATGAGTTTGGAATGATATGATGTTGGAGATGTTGAATACCATGATTGAAAGCCTTGGTGAACTACATATAGTTGAAAGGAGTATGGTTTGAGATTATTTTAAACTATTAATATATGAAACTATTTATTTTCAATAATTTCTCATATAACTGTTATTTATATATATGCTTAGTGTTTTGTTGTTTTATAAATTTGTTTTGGGAGAAAACTAGTTAGAAATTGTAACTAACGACAGTGATGATGTTAGCCTTGGTGCACCTTAGTTCGAACCCCAATTAGCAGGGGAGTTGCTAACCCCGTGTGTCGGTTAATATATGTGGATTAGTTTATGGTAGCTTGATAAGTTGCCTTAGAACTGAAAGCTCTTTGAAATTATTAATTCATGAGTGGAATGCTTATGTTAATCATAATTGGAAATCTCCCACCTCAAAATGTAATTTTGATAGTTTATGTATTTTAAAGCTTATTAACTTTGATTGTGTTTATTTATTTATCGTGATTATATTATACCAAAATTTTTACCATGATACTATGTTTATGATAATTTCATTTGATTAAAGAACTTACTACCTATTTCTTAACTTGAAACTTATGTTTTCATATTCTACTTCTAATGAATACTTCAAGTATTGTTTTAGCAAATATGATTGCATAACTTTTGTTATATCTCTCAGTATTGAAAGGTTGTCTAACTATTTCTAGGGAAAAACTCGTGCCATGGCTTATCCTATTTCTGTTAGAAATTTACATTATCTATTCACTGAGTCAACGACTCATTCTTTTTGTTGTAATATTTTTCAGATAGAAACTTGGTTTCAGGTCCGTCATCTGCTATTCCTTAGAGAGAAAGGAGCATTCTCTTGTAGTGAGTTAGACTTTATTCGTGCGGGCTTGATATAGAACTTTTGTATATTTTTTTAAGTTGTAAATTTTGAATACTCTTAGATATGCTCCATTAAATCCACAGGCAGGGCATGCTTCTGTAGACTTATATGTATGCATTTTGTTATTATTGAGGAAAGGATTGTCTGGTTACTAAATGACATCAATTATATGTTAATATATATGATTTAACAGGTGGATGTTGAAAAAAAAATAGGAAAGTCCGTGTGGGATTATGTGTATATGAAAAGTTATTGTTTGTGTGTTGGGCATGTACCCACTTGAGTTTGAAACAGGTTACAGGTTGTTTTCTTTATGTTTTAGGCTAGCATGGCCATAAGGTCATATTTTGCCCTAAGGTCATGCACTGGTCACGACCCTTAGTTTTTTGTCGTGACACTTTATCTTTAAACTTCATCCTTTTTAACAAAATTATGTAATGTGTGGATGTAATTCTTGAAAAAATCAAACTTGAATGGCAATATCTACCTTAATGGTAAAAAAATTGAATTTTGATTCTAATTTTCCTTCTCCATCAAAAAGAGATACGGCTTTTGCAATCTATTTTCAAGAAGATTAAAAAAATGGGAATCATTAACTAATCTTAGGGAATTTTACAGTAAAGTTAGAAGACTCAATTTTACTAATTCATTAGAGTTTATATTGGCAAATTGGTAGGCAAATAACTAGATCAAGGAATTCCTTCTAACTAAAATCTTGAATTTTTTCTCCTTTCTGAAGGGATTATAAGGAAAAATGTTTTACCTCCACAAATGGCTTCCTTTCCTTGCAAAGCTCTTACTCTTACTCAACTTATCAAGAAAAAGTGATTTGCCCAAGAAAGTTAAGCTAAACTAGTCAACAAAAAAGCAAAGGTTTTGATAGCCTTAATGTACTTGTCCTTGGGATGTCCTTATAGGCACGGATATTTTAGACTATTTAACATTTGGTTTTTCTAAGTAGCCCATCCCACATTAATCATGGAAGTTATCTAAAATAATCCTTAGTTATTGTAGAAAATGGTAGAAAGCAGTTAATAAATATAATTAATTAATCAGGCTTATAATTGGTAAATAAAAGTTGAAAAATTCATTAAATACAAAAGTTATAACAAGCTTCATAAGCTTTCTATAAATAGAATAGGCTCAAAATGGTTTATGCAATTCACAAGCAAGCAAGCCATTGGAAAGTGAAAGATGGCCACTATAAGTGAAGGAACTTAGGATTTTGTTGATTTATCAAGCTTAAGTAAGTATTCCATCCTAATTAGGTGGGATATTAAATGTAACCCTTAGTTTACATTAAGGAAGATAAATTGTACTCTTACTATTTCTATAGTGGAAGATTTTATTAAGCTTAAGGTCCTATGATTTTTCTATTTAGATTGGAGGGTTTTAAACATAAAAATTGTGTGCCTCCATTTATTTCTTTTCTATCTACTTTATTGCCCATTCTTATCTCACAAAGAGGAAAAAGAGTAAGTTTCCACCATCTACCAACTTGCTTTTTCGCAACAAATACCCCTCACAATATTTTTGTTAAGAAAATAGAAAGTAAAGAACACTTAATTAATCATTCAACAAATAAGAAGCAATGATATTTTGAACAAGATGCATATGATAATTTTGAAAAAAATTTATAAACTCTAAGATAAGTATAAAATTGTTAAATAATAAAGGCCTATTGTTTTTTTTCTAAAAAATCTAATGATAATAATGTGAATGACAAAATTTATTGATAATAATGTATCTAATTGTCCTATAGTCTTGAGATGACCATAACCTCAAAATTTACTTTGGTATTATAGTTTTGTCATTTTTTTTATAAACATGGATTATGGAAATACTATTCTTGAAAAAGAATTAGGCTTATTAAACATAATACAAAATTCTTATCTTATTGATTTTTTTTAATGTTCATTAATATGAATTATCATAAAATTGAGAATAAGTGCATTACAAAACTTACTTTTGAGTTGACTAGCCCCAAGGATGCTTATATTACCTAATATTTATTTTTTAAGATAGCTTAATTAGTTTTAGCAAAAAAATCAATATCAAATTATTTCACATAAAACTTTTCACCATTATCAAAGTGAAATTAGGAGGGTGAAGGATTTGGAACATTAAATTTTGGCTCTTAAAATGAAAAATGAAGAATCAATGTTGCAATTGGAGATTATTCACTTTGGGTTGAATTAACAGTTGAATTACAACAATTAAAAGAATAAAACTTAAAACATTCAAAAATCATTTGTATCCCTGCCAGATGATTAACATCAAGGTACATACAATTTTTTAGTGCAATACTACAAAAATTTACTATTACTATGAGAGTTAATGTGTTTGTTTCTAATAATGTAAGTAATACTTATATAGTAATTTCTAGAAAAAAAATTAGTAAACTCTATTCTAGTTATTGATAAGCAAAGAAAATTTATTTTAGTTGCATTAAACCTTACTTAATTAAAGACTTTTCTAAAATTTTATCTATTTTCAATTTTACTTTGAAAATTTAAAAAGATTTCTTCTTAGTGGTAGTTTAATTTAACCCTCATCATGTGGCTTGCCAACTAGTTAAGTTTACTCCTTGCAAATCAACTCCAATAGCTTGCTTTCAAATTTTAATGTTAACATTTAAAAAGATTGAGCTATTGCAACCTCTTATGTTTGCACTATGCATAAAAAACATCAAAATAGGATGAAGTAAAAACATTAATAGGTATGCATTAATGAACATCAAATGCAGTTAGAAAAAGATATTATCATATTTTTCAATAGCAACATTTCATCAATTTCAAAACCTTATTCACTAGTAAGTTTTAGGAAGGTTTTAAATGTTTGCAATATTAGCTTTAAAGTATCTCATATGAAAATAAGAGGCTCTTAATTGTAGAGTTTTATATTCAAATATTGACATTTATGAGAGGAACTATCAAAGTAATATCATCCACTGGATATTTATAAGGTTTGACTTGATCTTAGAAATTTTCATCTTAGATTCACCTAATAACTTGTTAGTTTGTTTATGTTTTACAGATCATGTTTGTCTTGCATGATCTTTTATGTTACATTTGATATGATAGAATAAAATTAAATAATCATTCGATAATTATGTTTAATATGTTTAAGAATGGAGTAGGCATTTCATTTTATAATTATGTTTAGTATAACAAATAATGCAAAAATGGAATTAAAAAAATGTATCAATAACAATAATACCTTTAAAAATAAAAAAGTATAAAATTAAAACTATATTTATATAAAAAATAGTGTTGTCATTTTTTATTTATTTATAATTTTTTATAATTAAGCATAAAGATCATAATTATTAATGTTAAATTAACAGATAATTTTCTATAATAAAAATATAAAATATAATTTATCAAATTTTTATATTAAGTAATTTTTGTATTAAAACATATTCACTAAAGTATTTTAATAATATAATATTAAAAATATATTATTTTATTATTTATTAATAAATAATAATATTAAAATATATATAAAAATATGATGGATAAAATATGAAAAATTTATTTAAAAAATGATAGAATATCATTCCATTGCTTTTATTATAAAATAGAAATTTAATCATTTGATAGAATTTAAGAAATATGTATTTTTATTTTATAATACCAACCAAATAATTTTTTTTCCAATCCTATTTCGCCATATTAAATATCCTATTAATTATTTAACGTGAGAGGGAAAAATGAAAATCTTACACTTAACTTTCAATTTAAAAAAAAAAAAAAATTCCCCCTTCCACGAGGAAGCGGCCCACATGTAAACTTATTATCTTATCTGAGAAATAAGAGGCCACGGGGCCTCCAAGTCAAGATAGCCCATCCGATATCCGTCGCCGTTGTTATGAATCAATGCACGATTTTCCCGCACCATAGCCGCTCATCATCTCGAAAAGCCGCTCTGGGCTTCTGTCAACAAAAACTCGCGCGCTTCTCTCTGTTCTCGTCCTCTGTAAAAAATGGCTTCTCTGCAGCGTACTCCAACTTCGCTGCAATGCAAACACATCCATTTGTCTCCCAACCGCAGATACTTCATCGCCCGCAAGCCTCTCCTGAACATTGCTTTCTCGGGCACCATCTTCCCTTCGCTGAAAGTGAAATTCGCCGGCACCACCACCCACCGCCGGTCCCACGGCGCCCTTGGAGCTAGAATGGCTGCAACCGCCGCAGCCAGCTACGCTCTTGCCCTCGCTGATGTCGCCAAAGCCAACAACACGCTGGACGCGACAACCGCCGATATCGAGAAAATTGAGGAATTATTCTCCGACCAGCAAGTGTTCGATTTTTTTGCAAATCCAACAGTAGAAATAGAGAAAAAGCGCGAGTTGGTGGAAGAAATTGCCACTTCCTCTAGCTTTCAGCCCCATACTCGCAATTTCCTCAACATTTTGCTTGATTCTAAGCGAATTGATCTACTCAAAGAAATAGCCAAGGAATTTGAATTAGTATGTAATACGTTGACTGACACGGAGCTTGCAATTGTGAGCTCGGTCGTGAAGCTGGAGTCACAGCACTTAGCTCAGATTGCGAAGCAGGTGCAGAAGCTGACTGGGGCCAAGAACGTGAGAATCAAGACCGTGATTGACCCGAGTTTGGTAGCTGGATTCACAATTAGGTTTGGGAATTCTGGATCCAAATTGATTGACATGAGCGTGAAGAGGCAGCTTGAAGAAATTGCTGCCCAACTTGATTTGGGTGATATCACACTCACCGTATGAGTCTACTGTGTGAAAATTTTCCATCAGTATATGATTCAATCTAGTCTGGTTTGTTTTTCTGAAGTTACAAATACATGAACCTTCAAGCGGCTGGAAGATTCGTACTATGTCGTCCAAAATATATGCTTTTAATTAACTTTGGGAAATTTGGGTGTTTTGTTATTGTTTTGTTGGAGCAATTTATGGCTTTTAGTAGGTGAAATTTGAGCCCATTGAGATGTAGGTCACAATGAGCTGAATTTGTAGATAATATATTAATTCATGTGTTGCAACCGAATTCTCTGAATCCATGTCGGTGGCACATGGCTCTCAAGAATTTTTTTTTTTTTTTTTTAAAATCCTTTCAGAGCGCTGTATCTACATCAGCTTTAGTTTAAATAAAAGCCAGGAAGCGTGTCAACATATTATATAGTTGTTCAATGCCGAACCCAGAAATGCGTGTCGACGTTGGATGTGTAACCAGTAGGATGGTCTGAAGACGAGCTATAAATAAAAGGCAAATACAAGATTCTTGCTGATTAATGTAGTTTAATCTATTATGTCCAAAATGGGAGGACGAACTAAGGGATTTTATTATCCGAAAAACCTGATCATTGCTTAAAATTTAAAGGAAAAATCATTTATGTTTGACTATTGAGATTTCAATCCAGAGTAACTTTACATATACGACAATCTTTTGTACAAACTTTTCAGGAAAACATCGTTCACCATTAAATTATTACCCCACCTATAATACAATTGTGAAAAGTCTTAAAGCACAAAGGCAATGACATTTCCTCCCCCGAAAAGTAAAACCCAAAAGATTTCATGTCGTTTCTCCATTTTTCCACTCTTGTATACAAGATTCGTAGGGGTTGACTGAAATGAAAATAATGAAGTCGTATGAGTCGATGGCCTTTACATATTCACATTTCACATTGTGATAACGTAAGAAATGGCTGCAGACCCGCTGCGGTCGTTATTATAAAAGTATACCTGATGACTTAAACCATTCAGACAGAGTTGGAAGTCCGATAACAGAATATCCCTCTTGTCAGTTTCAAGCCACAGTGCACAGATGGGAACCCTCTTGTCCCTGAAAATTGTTCCACTGCTTGTTTTGTTGTTAGTACAATGTTCAGCAGCTTTCAATAGGCGTGGAGATGGGTTTCAACCACTATCCAGGATTTCCATTCGCAGAGCCGTTTATGAGCTTCACAGCAATGCTTCCATCAAAGCCTACCCAATGGTTCTTGGCACCAAGGCGAGTCTATGCTTCCTTCTATATATATGTTGGTTTCCCTTTAAATATGTTAAGAAAACTGTGAATATGGATTTAATATGAACTTGAGTTCATGGATGACAGGGGAAAGATTCTGAGTGGGTAACTGTGGAGCTTCGAAGTCCTGAACCAAGTGAAGATGACTGGGTTGCAGTTTTTTCTCCTGCAAATTTCAAGTAATTTCTGTCTTAGTTTACATGATGCTTAGTTAATATTGCTTTTTCCGAAATTAATCTTATTTATTCTTTGTATTCTACAATGGCAGCTCATCTACCTGTTCAGGGGATGAAGATGACGATGAGTCAAGGATAGAGGCTCCCTACATATGCTCTGCTCCTATAAAGGTGTCTATATTTGGATATTTAGTATGGTAGACTAAAAGTGTAACTGTGCTAGCATTTGATCTTGACATTTTGAAATCTCTCATTTTTCAGTACAAATATGCCAACGATTCCAATCATGGCTACACGAAGACAGGTCAGGCATTTCTGAAGTTTCTGTTAATCAATCAGCGCGCAGATTTCTCATTTGCATTATTCTCAAACGGGTTGTCAAATGTATGTCTCTGTAACTCATCCGAAAATGTTTTACAAAATTACTTCTCAAAGTATCTTATAAAAGCCTATTAGCGTTGCTGGTCTCAGTCGCTTAATATGGAAGCACTAGTCAAGTATATTGAGTATATGTTCATCTATGCAGCCAAAATTGGTAGCAGTCTCTAATTCAATCAGATTTGAAAATCCAAAAGCTCCCCTTTATCCGCGCCTTTCGCAGGGAAAATCCTGGAATGAAGTAAGTTTTCTACTTAATAGTTTGCTTGTCATCTAATTCAAGATTGATCCAGAGGCTTGCCTGCGGAAGTTGTGAGAGCGAGATAATCATAACAATTCATTATTGATTTTCAGCAGTCTGAATTAGTAGACTTGCTAGGAAGTTTCACTCAATACTTTCTAAGTTTTAAAACTATTTTTTTTTTTTTTCATATTTCTCATATTTTCTTTTTCATCATAGATGACGATAACATGGACTAGTGCCTATGACCTTAGCGAAGCCATACCATTAATTGAGTGGGGCATTAAGGGAGATATTCAAACTCAATCACCAGCCGGAACGTTGACTTTTGGCCGAGGCAGTATGTGTGGTAAGATACATGTCTGTCTCCAAGGATGCTATTTTCTTTATATTAGCTTGGTATGAAGGATGATGGCTGAATTATAATTTTGATCCCTTTATGTACAAATTGATTGTATCTGTCCCCATTTAAGTACAGTATTTTGTTTGAATCTCTTTAATATACAAATTGAATCACATTTAGTCCCCATTTGTAATTTTAATCAAATTGAAAACTGGAAATACTAATTTGCACATAGAGCTCTAATGAGATTCCAAGTTGATAATCATGAGAGAAATTAGTCGGTTATGTGATGTAAATGACTAAATTAGGATATTTTCTCACCTTAGATGAGTTACATTATGCATACGAGAGGAGCAAAATTGTAATCAAGGCATTTTTACCTTGTTTTACAATTCACATTGCAGATTGTTCACCTTGCGAGGCATGTTTGGCCAACCAATAACCATTACCTATTTCTAGGCTTCATTTGGAAATTTTTTTGCTGTTCACAGTGTAGAAGTTGGAGTGGAAATATTCCCACAAACACACAACCTAGCAACTTACTCTTCTTATATATACAGGTCCACCTGCACGAACTGTGGGTTGGCGTGATCCCGGATTCATCCACACAAGCTTCTTAAAAGAGTTGTGGCCGAACTTGCAGTATGAACATTGCGAACCAGATTTTATATTAATGAACGAAGGCTGTTCCAAATTATCAAACTGAACAATCTGATGTTTCTTGTCATTTCAGATATACTTACAAGCTAGGCCATCGATTATTTAATGGTACATATGTCTGGAGTAAGTCATACCAATTCAAGTCATCACCATTTCCAGGACAAGACTCGTTGCAGCGTGTTGTGATATTTGGTGACATGGGCAAGGTATTAACAACACATTGAAGATTGGGTTTGCTTGGATCTGTTTTCTTTTCTTTTTTTGTTTTTTAAGAAATTATTTTTGAAAACTTTTTTTTTTAATTTAATGAAAACAAAGAATAAAATGTGTTCGGATTTATAAATAAGAAAATCTCTCATTTAAATCAAAAATTTGTTTTTATTTTCTGTTTTTAAATTATACATTTAGAGTTATAGTTCTTAAAAATAGAGTTTGAAAACAGTTTACCAAACAAAAACTTCTGTTTTAAAAAAGAAAAAATAAATAAAACTGTTTTTAAAAATAATAAACAAACAAATTTTTTGCATTTTACGTAACTACTTAGAATGTGCTCCATGGAGATAGATGTAGAAGAAACTCGGAAGAACAAAACTGAATATAAACTTGCCCCCCCCCCAACAAAAAATGTTATCAGATGCTTTTGTGCACTGCATATGAGCAATGCTTCTTACAATTAATTTATCCCCCAACAAATTTTAGGCTGAGCGTGATGGTTCCAATGAATACAATGATTATCAGCCAGGCTCTCTCAATACCACAGATCAGCTCATCAAAGACTTGGACAATATTGATATTGTTTTCCATATAGGAGATATTACTTATGCAAAAGGATATATCTCACAATGGGATCAATTTACATCGCAAGTGGAACCAATTGCATCAAGAGTGCCATACATGATTGCAAGGTGTGCTTGGCCGCTTTACAGCTCTGCGTGCGTTATTATGTTTCAAGGATTACTCTCTAGTTTCGACAATTCTAGGACTTACTTGAGGTACTCTTTGCAGTGGCAACCATGAACGTGATGTTCCTGGAACAGGTTCCTTTTATGACACCAATGATTCAGGCGGCGAATGCGGTGTGGTAGCTGAGACAATGTTCTATGTTCCAGCCGAAAACAGAGCCAAGTTCTGGTAAGTACCAATGTGCTTCAGTTCGGAGAATTTCGACAAGCTAAGCTGACAAGCATCTATTGAAAATTGTAACAGTCAGCCGAGGAATTATATTGTTGTTACATTTATACATAGGATTACTAATTCCAATTGTCTCTCGCAGGTATGCTACGGATTATGGAATGTTCCACTTCTGCATAGCTGACAGCGAACATGATTGGAGGGAAGGAACTCCTCAGTACAAGTTCATTGAGAACTGTCTTGCATCCGCAGACAGACAGAAACAGCCTTGGTTGATTTTTGCTGCTCACCGTGTTCTTGGCTATTCATCCAGTAACTGGCAACAAGGCACTTTTGGAGAGCCCATGGGAAGGGATAGTTTACAGAAGCTATGGCAGAAATACAAAGTGGACATTGCATTTTTTGGCCATGTCCATAACTACGAGAGAACATGCCCCATCTACCAGGTATAATTGGATCAGAGTTTCCGCTTACATTGTTCTCCCGTCGAGTCGAAAAATAAAAGGGGTTTATGTCTTATTTCAACTAAATATAGAAATTATATATTAAGTTTGAGGGGAAAAAAAGTATCAAAGTGACATTTTGTTTCTGTTTTAATATTTGGTTTTCAATATAATGCAGAGTCATTGCGTGAATTCAGAAAAGCATCACTATTCAGGCATAGTAAATGGAACAATCCATGTGGTTGTGGGAGGGGGAGGAAGCCACTTGTCGGATTTTGGACCAGTAAATACCACCTGGAGTCTTTTCAAAGATTCCGACTTTGGTTTTGTTAAGTTGACAGCGTTTAACCATTCATCTCTTCTGTTTGAATATAAGAAGAGCAGCGATGGAAATGTCTACGATTCCTTTACAATCTCAAGGGACTATAGGGATGTATTGGCCTGTGTTCATGATGGTTGTGAACCAACCACTCTGGCTACTTGAAATACTTTTTCTTACTATACGGCATTGATGTATTGTATACCATGTAAGAAATTCTTCGTCTCAATGAGAATAAGGTTTTATGTTTGTTGATTGCTATAGCAGGGATTAGTTTTCTTTTATTACTTCCGTTTTACAAGAAGAAAAGCTCCACTTCTTTCACGAAGGAAAGTGAGGAAATTCTTTGTTAGGCATTAGATCCCTAATCATGCATAGAAATTTTAGAAAGTAGATTAGTTTTAAATTTAATTTATGGTATAATACCCTGATTGATAGGTTAATGAAAAAATATCGAAAGAAATTTTGAGGTCAAAGTTTATTTTTAAATCTTGTAAATTAATTTTTAAGCTTATTTTAATTTTATTTATTCCCTAATGTTTTAACCAAATTTTAGGTTAATAAAGAAGTAGGTTGGGTCAAATATTTTTCTCTTCACAAAAATTTCAAAACTCTGGGCATAAATTTTTTTCACATATATTTAAACTTTTTCTTTTGAATTCTTTCCTAAACGCCTAGAAAACACATTGAAAGGAAGAAAGGTAAAAAGTGAAAAATGGCAACTTTACTTTAGCTATGTAACTGGCGCCGTGGAAGATTTTGTGGATAAAAACTAATACCGCTAAAAAGACTTCATGGCCTCGTGCCATTTTATTTGTAATAGAGGCGTCATAATGAATATGTAATGTCCGACTTGTAGCATTTTATTTAAAAATTAAATTTTAGAATGACTTTAATGAATAAAAATACTTTGTTTTACAATTTTTTGTTGTTGAATGTTATATAAATTATTTGTCATTTAATGGTTCACTTGTGAATCAAATATATTGGTTATTGATTGCAGTTTGCAGTTCAGCAGGTTATTATGTAAATGACTTGCAGTTCATAATGTTTGTTCAATATATACAACTCACTACAACAATATATTTTAAACCGTTGCTAGAAATATAAATAGAATAATATATGTGAGTAGAATTAAAATGGTCACGTTATCATTTTTACACAAGTTAAACCCTTCTTTTATTCTTATCCATCTTCTTTACTGATTTAAACAACATTTAAATCCAATGTTGATTGCAAGGAAAGTATTTTAAGTAATAATATTAATAACCTAGACTTTTAGCGAATAGGTGAAGACAATTTCTACCTATGCGAGCATGCAACCGTAGTAGCTTACGGTTTCTTCATTAAATAGTGTTCAATAAAACAAAATCCTATCGCTTGTCTATTAGGAGTGACATCCAATCGGAAAAATCGAATGTCGTGTAAACATTAAGAGTATTATGTTAACCTGCCATTATCAATTTGACAAACATATCATAATGAGATGAATTAAGATAGAATTGCATTAGTGAGGGATAAAATTAATTAAAAAATATTTTTTTTCATAACAGAATTAACATACATTAGAAATAAGTCAATATGATAAAATGGCGTGCGGCTACACCGCTTAATCAACGGTGGGGATTTAGTCCGACAAAGAATGGAGCCCAATTTTGATTTGGTTCGTACTTTTAATTTGCTACAGCAACTAAAAAATGCAACTAGTTGAACCTTAGTCCTTTGGGTGAATGATCAATCAATCAACCACTGGACTACTCTAAATCATTAATTATATAAGTACATATTTCATCAATAATAAATAATTATTTAACATACTATTAATAAAAGCAAATAATATAATCAATTGTTTAAAATATTATAATTATAATATGCTAAAGTATTTAGTTTTGTGACATAATTATTCAATAAATTTAAATCCCTTCACATTAAAAGAAAGAATTATTAAGATTATATTTACATATATATATATATATATATATATATATATATATATATATATATATATAACATGTTTCGGTTGGATTATTGATTTAATTTATTGAATTAATGAATTGTGACTTGTAAACATTTGTTATTTATTGTTCCATCCAATTTTAAAAATAGTCTCTCTCATAAAATGTAACTATTTAGTAAATATTTTATAAATATACTCCTGTATCCACTTTATTTAATTTGGCATTTATAAAGTGATTTTGGTCTATCCATGGCCCAGAATAATTAAAAAGAGGAGATATGAAAGAAAGATATCCACCACTGTGTGCTTGGTCCCAAAGGCAACTATGTTGAACTTTAGAAATGTGATATCTTAGTGATGGGGAGTTTGATTCCTCCCAACACTCCACCCCCACCCTTTACCCTCCCCTCCCCTAAACTCCCACCCATTGAGGACAAACTTCATTGAAGATGGCGATGAAGGGCATCAATTGAAGAGGATAATGAAGAGTATGGTTGAAGATGACTTCATGCATGGAGGAAAATCGTAAAAAACAAGAGAGTATTGATTGGAAGATGGCGAAAGCAAAGGGTATCTGTCAAAGACGAAAACGAGTGACAACTTGTGCAAAAATCAGTTGATTGTTGTAAATTCGAACTATATTGTGCATATTTTATGGGGGTATTGATCAGATTTATTTGCACAATTGATCTTTATTTGCAAAGAAACGTAGTTGGTGAAATCAAACAAAAATATGAAAAAGCGAATAATATAAATCATTGAGCCACGTACACCACCTGAGTTTTGATTTTCGCGAATTTTTTTCGGTCTGTTTGTTTTAACGGACGATATTAAGATGGTAAAAAATTGTTCAATTACTTCAATGTTAAATTTGAAGAATGTGCTAAAAAATATAATTAATTTCAAAAAAATTATTATCTTTTCACTATCATATTATTAGATATCATTATTTTTTAATCAAAGTTGTATAAATGATATAATACTCGTTTACTTTATATTAGTAAATAATTTTTTTAATAAAAATTATTTTTCAATAAAATAAACAGCATCATGACGAGTGAATTTGTTTTGAAGTTCTGGCTTCGGCAGATATTTTTTCGAAAATGAGACCTCGTCCTTTTGCAGTTATTATTTATAGATTGCACTTGTTTTATTCTTATTCTGATTGCATTTTGTGTAATTAACTTAGGTAGCATTGATTATCACTATTAGTCTATTACTAAAGACGCCTCAATTGACTATAATGGTAATTGTATATGTTGTGATTGCTTCGTGACAATTTAAGCTTTAAATTTATGTGTGCTGCTTGAATACCTACTTCATGTGAGTGGCCGGTGATTTTTATTGAACGTACTTTCTGTGATGAACAAGCAGCCCCACTTTAATCACTTCAATCGCTGCCTTAGGGACGAGATGCACTATTACCTCGTCCGTCTTTATCTCTTCAGGTTTGTCCTCAATGGCCCAGAATTTTTCCTTTTATTTGTACTGGGCCGGGTTATAATGTGACGATTAAAAATTTATTTTGATTCTTATGAAATTACATTTTTATTAATTTTATTTTTAATTAAAAATTTATTTTAATTTAATTTTTATAAAATTAAAATTCTTGAAATTTTAATTTTTTATACGAGGTGAAATATTAAATTATTGCATAAAAAATTAAAATTTAAATATTTTTAATTTTATAGAGAGATAATTAATATAAAATTTTAATTAAAAATAAAATTAATAAAAATTTAATTTTACAAGAATTCAAATAAATTTTTAATCTAATATAAATCTGACCCAAATCTTTTTTCAATAGCTAAAGCAAATAAGGACACTGTAGGGGCATATTCATAATTATTCAGAAGCCAGATACACTTCGTGTCATAGGTGGCTATGAAAATATCTGCAACGATTAAGTGGTGCAGATTTATATTAATTTTCTACTGGAGTACAGTAGACAATTCCTATAAATTATACTCCATAAAGAAAAAAAATAGATGTTTACCCATAAATACCAACCAGCTCATAATTTTAACGCCATATCAAATTCGTCACTACCCCTCTATTTTAAGCAAATTTATATACCTCCGCTGTCAACTTGCAAACTTTAACTCCGTTTGAGATTAATTTTTTTTTTTCAACTTTACCCTTGGTGTAAATGGTAAACTGATATAATACAATTTATTTATGTAAATATATGTTAACATTTTATAAATTTATTTCAATTAAGTAATTATCAATAAAAGAGAAAATATATTATAATATTTTTTATGTAAATATGTTATAATTAATTTTAATATTTTTATGTATATACCTAGTATCACCTGGTTCAAGTCAATAGTTTCAAAAACTCTCTATAATATGTAATTTATTTAATATATTTAAATTTTATTAATGATTAGTGTAAAATATTTTATATTATTTATAAATGAGAAAAAATATGTCATTAATAAAAGTAATAATAATTAAAAAAATTTAACAGTAACAAATAAATTTTAATAATTTTTTATTGATATGACTACATATGAGTAAATAATAGTATAAAGTTAATTTAACAATGAATTGAATTTAAATCCTTATTTAATTCTTTGACACAATCTATTAAATGTCATCCTTAATTTTTTAACATATCAAATTTATTATCATCTAAATTCTTCTATCTCATTAAATCAATAAATTAATATCAATTATAATTGATACTTTTAGTGACACACTAGTACTTAATGTTACTTTAAAAGCTTTTTTCTATTATGTCCAAAGTTTAAACCCAATATTTTATATGTGTGTTAAGCAATTTATCAATTCTTTTAATAATAAAAAAGAATTAATTTTAATTATAATTTCTAAAATTAATTATAAGCAAACTCAATATTGCTCATAATAATATATTTAAAACCTTTTTATTTCTTATTAACTTTATATTCCAGTATATTTGATAACTCTAAACTAAAAAAATAATAATAACACAAAAGGTATTATTTTATTTTTATTTATATTTCATTAAAATTATAAGTTAAGTATAATTTCATTCCAATTAAGTGCATGATATTTTTTATAAACATATTTAAATTATCTAATACTTAGATAGTTAAACTAAAATAATTATAAAATTATGAAATCAATTTTTTGTAATACACGGCCTAATTTAGTAAAAATATTAAGTAAGGTGTCCATTACCAAAAAAAATATCTAGAGTGTGAAATCTTGCCCTGTAATTATTCTAAAATTATTAATTCAATCTTTCAAAGTAATTTGTAAAAAAACTAGTACATATCATTTATCTCACTTGATTAATCAAGACAAACAATTTTATAATTATTTTAGCTTACTATCTAATTATTAGATGATTTAAATAAATGTATAAAAAATATCATAAATTTAATAGGAATGAATTTATATTTAACTTGCAATTGAAATGAAACATAAATAAAAATGAAATAATACTTTTTGTTCTTATGAAACTTTTCTTTTGAATTTAGAATTATCAAACACGTTGAAATATAAAATTAATAAGAAATAGAAAATTTTCAAATATATTATTGTTAGTAATATTGATCTCCTTGTAATTAATTTTAAAAATTAAAATTAACATTAATTTTTTTATGTAAAAGAAGTGATAAGTTACTTAATAAACACAAAATATTGGGTTTGAATCTAGGACATAATAATGAAAGGTACTTAAATTAATATTGAGTATCATTGTATCATTAAGGATCTCAATTATAATTATCATTAATTTATTGATTAAATTGGATAAGAGAATTTAGATAACTAATAAATTTGATTATGTTAAAAAATTAAAATAAAATATAATCGATTGTGTCAAGGAAGTATATAAGGATTTAAATTTAATTTACTATTAATGTAAATCAATTTTATTTTATCATCCATTCATATATTATCATATTAATAGAAAAATATTAAAATTCATTTACTATTGTTAGAAATTCTGAAGCACTATCAATTTTTTTAATAACATGTATTCTTCTCATTTATTGATAATATAAAATATTTTACATAGATAATAAATAAAATTTAAATTCATTAAATAAATTATATAATATAGGAGTTTCTAAAATTATTGATTTTGCAAAGGTTATACTAGGTATATACATAAAAATATTAAAATGAATTATAACATATTTACATAATAAAAATATTATAATAGATTTTCTTTCTTATTAATAATTACTTAACTAAAATAAATTTATAAAACTTTAACAAATGTTTACAAAAACAAATTGTTTTTTAACGGTTTATAGTTGACACAAAGGATAAAATTGGTAAAAAAAATAAAATAAAAATAAAAATTTCAAACGGAGTTAAATTTTGCTAACAAGGAAGGGAGCTTTGTGAAATTGTTTAAAATAGAGGGATAATGAATGATTTTTATCCAAATCTCAAGGGAAGCGAAGAAAATTTATCCTTTTTTATGAAAAATTAGTTTTATATTTATAAAAATAAAATTTCTTTTATTTCGGTGAAAAGTATTTCTTGTATTAAAATATTATTTATATATATGTATATTAATAAAGAAGTAAAATGCTATTTATATCTACTCCTCAACGTTTTACAAGAAGAAGCGCTCTACTTTTGGTGTTGATGAAGAAAAGTGAGGAAATTCTTTGGTAGGCGTTAGATCCCTAATCATACATAGACATTTTAAAGAGTTGAATAGCTTTAAATTCAATTTATAGTATGATTTTCTGATTGATAGGTTAATGAAAAAATAACACCTTGATTATGTGAAAGAAATTTTTAGGTTAACAGTTTATTTTTAAACCTTTTAGATTAATTCTTAAGCTTATTTTAATTTTATTTACTCCCCAATGTTTTAAACAAATTTATCGGTTAATAAAAAAGTAGGTTGCATCAAACATTTTTTTCTTCACAAAAATTTTAAAACTCTGGGCATAATTTTTTTCACTTATATTTAAACTTTTTTCCTTTGAATTCTGTTCTAAACATCTAAAAAACACTTTGAAAAAAATGTAAAAAGTGAAAAATGACGAGTTTACTTTAGCTATGTAGTTGGTGCCGTGGAAGATTTTGTGGATAAAAACTAATACCGCGATAAAGACTACATGGCCTCGTACCATTTTATTTGTAATACATAATAGCTAGCGGTGTCATAACGAGTATGTAATGTTCAACTTGTAGCATTTTATTTAAATATTTAATTTTAGAATGATTTTAATGGATAAAAATACTTGGCTGTACAATTTTTTATTGTTGAATGTTATATAAATTATTTGTCATTTAATGGTCCACTTGTGAATCGAATATATTGGTTATTGATTGCAGTTTGCTATTCAGCAGGTTATTATGTAAATGACTTGCAATTCATAATGTTTGTTTACAACAATATATTTTAAATTGTTGCTAGAAGTATAAATAAAATAAAATATGGAAGTAGAATTAAATAAGTTTCGTTATCATTTTTACACAAGTTAAACCCTTCTTCTAGTCTTATCCATCTTCTTTACTCATAGATTTAAACAACATCTAAATCCACCACAAGGAAAGTATTTTAAGTATAAAACAAAATGCTATCGCTTGTGCATTAGAGGTGACATCAAATCAGTAAAATCAAATGTCATGTAAGTATTAAAGGTGTAATATTAACCTGCCATTATCAATTTTAGGGATAAAATTAATTAAAAATATTTTTTAAAGCAAAATTGATATGCATTAGGAATAAATTAACACGATAAAAGGGTGTACGCCTACACCACTTTATCACTTGTGGAAATTCTAGTTTGATAGTGGGAGGAACTTGTATACAATATAATAATAATATACTACTATATTCAATGGCTTAAATTTATTAATCCACACAATATTGTACTGATTAAATAAAATTTAAAAGTTTTAAAATAATAGTATATATTAAAATGACATTAACTATATAAGTGTATATTTGATATATATCTATAGTGTATATTTGATATATATATATATATATATAATTTTCATCAGTAATAAATAATTATTTAACATTCTGTTAATAAAAGCAAATGATATAATCAATTATTTAAAAGTATTATAATTATAATATGCTAAAGTATTTTATTTTGTGATGTAATTATTCAATGAATTTAGATTCCTTCATGCTAAAAATAAGGATTATTAAGATTATATTTAAATATATCTATATGTATATATAATACATTCCAATTTGATCATTGATTTAACTTGTTAAACTAATTAAATTGTGACTTGTTAGTATTTTTTATTTATTATTTGATCCGATTTTTAAAATATTGACTCCTTGTGAAATGTAACTGGTTACTAAATATTTATAAATATATTCCTGTATTCTCTTTATTTAATTTGGCATTTATAAAGTGATTTTGGTCTCTCCATAGCCCGAAATAAATAAAAAGATGAGATATGAAAGAAAAATATCCATCATAGAGGGCTTGGTCCCAAAGGCAACTATATTGAACTTTAGAAATGTGGTATCTTAGTGATGGGGAGTTTGATCCCTCCCAAGCCTCCACCTCTACCATTACCGTCCCCTCCCCTAAACCCCCACCCGTTGAGGACAAACTTCATTGAAAACGGCGATGAAGGGCATCAATTGAAGAGGAAGATGAAGAACACGGTTGAAGATAACTTCAAGCAAGAAGGAAGAAGATTGAAAAAAACAAGAGTATTAATTGGAAGATGGCGAAAGCAAAGGGTATCTGTCAAAGATAAAAACAAGTGACAACTTATGTAAAAATTAGTTAATCGTTGCAGATTTTGTGCGACTGATCTTTTTTTTTTTTTGGCAAATCAAAGGGGTTTAAGCCCAACAAGGAAAATGAAAAGCTTAGTTAAACATTACATCTCCAATCCTAGAGACTATTAAAGCATCAACTAAGACTAAGAAATATACTTGTGAGGGAGGATTAAAAAAAAGATGAGTCCTTAGCTGGAGTTTTAGACTTATAACTCGCCATCCAATTTGTACAAGTATTTGTAATTATGCATAATGACAACATCCCAAGCTCGCTAAAGAAGATCATGGATTATGCACTAGATTGGAAATATTGTGATATAATGCTTTGGAATCACTCTCCAGTTGAACTCTCCAATATCCTAAGTTTCAAGCGGTTTAGAGACTACAGATTACTCTCCAACATTCTACTATATAAGAAGTACATTGGCCAAGGGATCTAGCATAACTCATTAACCACTCTTCTGTGAAATCTTTTATAAGTCCACCCCATCCAGCAGTGTTATTGGGTTGTTTAATTGCTCCATTCGAATTGATTTTAACCCAATCAGAGGGAGGAGGATTCCACTGAATAGCAATACTTCTCACTCTTCTGCAACTAGCTTGGGACATATTGTCCTTGGCTTGAACTATTTCACTAGCATATGAGAGAATCACTTACAAAGGGTTAGTTGGTCTGATAAAATCATGTTGATGAAGTTCTTTATTTCGCCAATTCCAAAACATCCAAACCACAAACCACCGAAATGATGCTCCAATTTCCATGCCAATATCGAGTATTTCCTAGTTATTTAGACAAGTTTAGTGCAAACCAATCTGCAATATCCAACATACTAAAAATCGATAGCCACTTCGAGTTTACAAGCAGTCTCCAGATTCTCCATGAGTTAAGACAGTCTCTTAAAACATGTAATGATGTCTCAACTTTATTATGACAGATATGACACTATTTTGATTTGTGATTACACTTGCTTGTCTTGTCACTTGTGAGAAGCCCATTATGGCATGATTGTCAAAGAAAGCACCTGATGCATTGGCGAACCTGGATCTTCCAAAGTTGGTTCCATTTGCTATCCGTGACACCCCAATCTTCACTAGCCAGGAGGTTATAGACGGTTGTGGTAAAGAACTCTCCATTCGGACAAGCCCGCTTAGCATAGCAAGGTCCAATCCCAATCTAAATTCGGTAACTAATTTATTAACAGTAAGATTAAGCTGATCATGAGAAAGAGAGGACATGGTAAAGAAATATAGTTGTGAAATTAGACAAAAATGTGCAAAAGCGACTAATATAAATCATTGAGCTACGTGTAGTACTTAAGTTTTGATTTTTGTGTAATTTTATAGGTTTTTTTGTTTTATAAGATGGTAAATAAAAATGTTTAATTACTTCGATGTTAAATTTGAAGAATGTGTTGGACAATATTATCAATTTAAAAAATTATAATTTTTTTCACTGTTATATTATTAAATATTATCATTTTTAAATCAAAATTATATAAATGACATAATGCTCATTTATTTTATATTACCAAATAATATTTTTTCAATAAAAATTATTTTTTGATAAAACAAATAGCAGGACTGAATTTGTTTTAAAGTTTTTGACTTTGGTAAATATCTTTTAGAAAATGCGGCTTCTTCCTTTTGTGGTTATTATTTATAGATTGTACTTAGGTGGCATTTGATTTGCAGAATCTTACATTCTTAAAAAAGTATAAATTCTTGGGAATGTAATTTTCAAGTATGTGATTCCTAAGAATATAAGATTGTAATTCTCAAGTATGTGATTCTTGAGAATATATGATTCTTATGTTTAGTTCAATATATATATTCCTAAAAATATTTTTTCACATTTTTAAATATATTAAATTTTCATATTTGATTTACACTTTATATTCCTAGGAATGTTATTACTTTTTCAAAAAATATCCTTTTTAATTTTTTATTATAAATTATAATAAATTATACATTTAATTAAAAATATATAAATAAAATTTTTAAAATTTTAATAAATTAATAATTTGAGTTCTGTTCGGTTAAAATATAATAAATAATTTAATATATAAAATATTAAATTTTTAAGAATTTAAATTTGAATTTTTTATATAATTAATTATATAAAATAAATAAATAATTTCTTCATTGTTGACAAGAAGTTTTTATTTTCTTTGAAAATAAAATAAGAGAAAAAGAAGAGAAATAATATCTTTTAAATTTAAATTGAAAAGAAAACAAAAAATTTCAATTTTCAAATAATTAAAATATAATAATCATACATTTTATCTTTAAACATTCTTTTTCATCCCTTTTCTTCATTCAAATAAGAGAAAAAATTAAGTATATATTTTATCAATACATATTTTTATAAAAAATATTATTTATATATATTTATAAAGGAATGATATATTATTTATATTTATGATTAAAAAATAACATCTAAAAATTTGAAAATTAAAAAATTAAATTTTAATTTTTAATTCTTAAATAAGTTAGCAAATTAACATTTTGAATCAATCCTAATCTAGTTTATTAATTATTCAAATTATATGAATTAATTTATTTATAATCTGAATTCGTATAATCTCAACTAAAATCTATATAAAATACTTCATATTTATAGAAGATTATTAGGTTATATTTATAATTGTCACCCCTAAGTCCTAAGAAGTAAAAAAGTAAAAATGTAAGATAATCTAAAATTTTCAATATATATTTTATTTTCTATAAAAAAATAATTAAAAATTAATGTCAAATTTGTTCATTTAAATATTATCAATATCTTCTTAATGTTAGTTTTCAATGTTATATTTCAAATTAAATTATATATATATATATTAAATAAGTTATCATTTTAATATAAAATTTTAATTGAATTAATTATATATTATATTTTTATAAAATTATTTAAAAATTAAAATTAAAATTTATTTATTTAAATTTTATTAATATTTTATATTCAAATTTAAGAATTATATTTCAAATTAAATATATATAAATCAAAATTTGGTTAATATTTTATAATTCACTCTTAATATCTTGAATGTAAAAAATTGTTATTTATAAAATTAAATGAATAATTTTAAAATCAATAAAAAAATTAAATTTCAATACTTGCAACTTTTTCTTTTATTATATATAAATTACTTTTATGTTAATAAAAAATTAATAAATACCCATATGAGATACAAGTTAAAATGCTAGTTAGGTTAATTAGAATGATAGATTCAGACTACAACTTAACATAATTTTAGATGGGTTATATCATATTTTCCAATGGAGCCAAAAACTCTAACTTAGAATTAGAAACCGATTATAATTAAATAAAATTTAATTTTATCTATAGTAAAAAATTATGAAAATTATTTAGAGAATCATAATTTTTTAATAATTTTGATTTATGATATTATAATTTTTTATAAATTAAATATAAAAATTATTAAACTTTATATAAAATTATAGAAATTTATTTTTAAAAGTTAAAATTAGAATTTAATCTTTCTCTGCATATGTCACCAAGGATTAAATAGGACAAAATTATTGAAAGGTTGAAATATAATTTATTAAAAGAGTTTATATTTAATTTATTATTAATATAAAATATTTTGTACTATTAAAAAATGAGGAAAAATATATTATTAGAAAATAATAATTAAAATTTTTAACAGCAATAAATAAATTTTAATAATTTTTTATTGATATGACAATATAAGTAGATGATAGTGTAAAATTAATTTAAATTAATAATAAATTAAATTTAAATTCTTATTTAAAAATTTATGAGAAAAAATGAATTATTAAAAAGTTAAATACAATTTTTTTTTTACGAAATTACGAAGAATGTGAAACAATCTTTGAATTTTTCAAATTTCGGAGTCACTAAAGCTATGGATGTTTTCCGCAAAATCCAACTTGAATTTTGATTTTGCTCCCTATTTCCCTTTTTGTGTTTTTAACTCCGTAGTAAACATTCATCTTTGCTCATGGGAAACATTGTTATCAATTTTCATTATTAATAAAAAATAAAATTGAACAAATTTAAACAAATGATGAACAAAATTAATAATTTTTTTGAAAATTGAAAATGGACAAATACGAACAAATAAAAAATTTGATGAAAATACATTTAAAAAAAATGAAATCGATATAAATTATATTATAGGAAAACAAAAATGAGTTTTAACTCTCGATTTTAACTTCTAATGCATATTTCGTTTCTTTATCTATAATCAAATCAGTTGTTCGTGCATTTCCTACTATCATGAAAAAAATCCTTGCCTTGATTTTCTTTGGCAAACGTCAAAAGCCCATGGAAAATTCGTGAAGTGCCGGCATTTTTTTTTTTTGTAATAATTGTGGGACATATTTTCATATAATAATATAATAATTCTCCAATTACATTATTGTGAACGTTTTATAGCTAAACATCTCTTTTGAAATTTTCAAATATTATTTGCATATATGAAATAAGATACAAAAGTGTTAGAGATATTTCAACGATACATCAATAATTTTTTTTCAAATATTATTTAATAATTGAATTACCAATATTAATTTTTAAATTCAAACACAAGATTGGTTGGTGTATTTTTTGCGAATAAAACAAATCCAAGTTGACCATAAAGTTAATGGAAAACTTGGGACGGGGAAATAATGAATGATGGGGAAAAAAAGAAAAAAGAAAGGAAAATTAGTTTCAGATATTATTTTATTATATTAATGATACATCATAATTATTTTCAAATATTATTTAATAATTGAATTATTAATATTAATTTTTAAATTCAAACACAAGTTTGGTTGGTGTATTTAAAATTTTAAATTTTTTATATTTCGTGGAGCGAGATAGATTGTCCCGATGCGGACGGATCCACAAATCATGATATATTCCACCTTCTCTTTTCAGCCTTCTTCATTTTATTGCCCCGTAGATGCATCGCATGCTCGGCCCATACACCTTGAAAAATAATGCGACAATTATTCGCTTATGGACATTTTTAATTGCTGGTAGCCCCAGACAGCATCGTGTTAATAAAATTTTGGACAATGTGTTTATCACCTAATTTGTCACCAGGCGAACTTTGTGTGCATATGACACTGATAAAGTTTGACAATGTCGCAAGATAATATTGTTTAAGAACCATATTCTTTTAAAGTACATAATGTATTATAAAAAGTAATGTAAAATAATATAATTTTAATAAAAAATTAAAAAATAATTATAAATTTATTAAAAAATACAATATCTCACTCGGAATGCACCGTACCCAAATTTAACATGAGAAACACGAGTTATTCAATTTGCAATCTTGTTTGCTTTAGTAACATCCGTTTAATATTGAAAAACAAGTACAATGCCGAGAAATGAACTTCCCGCTTTCGTAAAATCTCTGTTTTAAATAAGTCGGTCCTTGCTTTAGGTGTGGATGCGTTGTGGGTTCTTCTCAAAGGTAAAATTCAGAAATCGTTTGATTCATTAAAAAAAAGTAATTTTTCATAAAAAAATTAAATTTTTAATAAATAATTTTTATGTAAATTTTATAGAAGGTATTTAAAGTTATTTTATTAATACTTAAAAAGTAATTTTTTTATAATTTATTTAATTTAACATTACATTTTTTTAAAAATATTAATAAAATGATTAATATATCTTCAATATTATTGTAATATAAATTAATAAATTTTATTTATTATTAATTAAATTTAATAAGAATAATTTTATTATCATATGCTTAAATAATAAAGAAAGTAGACCTTATTTAGAATGAGATGGATAAACAACTTTTTATGTTCTATAAAAAGATTATTTGAATAATATCCAAACTAAAAGTCTAGGTATTGATACCCCAATTGACAATAATCATAAATATTTATCACTTGTATTATTTTGTAGGGCCCACATTATTTATTACTTAAAAAGAGTAGTAAAATAAAATTTTCTTTTTACCTCACTTACTTTTTATATTTACTAATCACATACATTAATAAATTAAATATAATATTTTTTTATTTTCACCAAACAATTTACATAATTTTTTTTAATTTATATTTTATAAAACGTTCATTAGCTTGTGATATAAAATACCATAAAAATATGATTATTTAGTAATATTAATATTAGAATTTTATATATTCTATTATTAATGAAATAATTTTATATAAAAGGTCTCATATTATTAAAAAAATAAACGTGATCATAAATTGTTATTTTTAGTAAAAATAATTTACTAATTTTTAATAATGTAAAATGCATGATAAATAATAGTGTAAAATTATTTTATTTATAACATCAATAATCAATTTAAATTCTAAAAATTAAAAGTCAATTTACGCAATAAATTTTTTCATTTTGACATTTTAAAATAATATAATAAAATTTTGTAATATCGCTTAGTGTATAATTAAAAATTGCTACAAATTTTCTATATTTAATAAAATTTTTGGTTATTTTTATTTTTTTTAATGACTTAACTTCTTGTTCATTAATAATATTAAAAATATATTATATAATTAGTGTAAAATTTTATAAAAATAAACTTAAAAAATAATTAAAATATAGGACAATAAGTGAAAATGAGAGCATGGATTCAATATATCCAATATAATGTCTAAAACTCAATTGACAGATATTGATACTATAAAATTTTATAAAATAAATTAAGATTAAATTTTACTTAAAATAATTATTAAAAAGTATTCTTATCTTAATATATGACTTTATATAAAATCTATTTCATTAAATTTATTTTTTCTAAAATTTATATTTGATTAAAAATTTTATATTTACATTTTTAAATGATTGTGATATTTATTAAATATTTGATTATTGAAAAAACTTATTTAGTGAATAAAAAATTTGAAAATAAGTAAAATTAAAAAAAGGTTTAATGATGTCTCATTCACCATTCCATTATGATTAATAAATTATAAAGATATATGTAATGATTTTTTTATCTAATTAATACTTTTAATATATTTTTAATTAATTTTATATATAAAATATATATTAGATAAAATAAATCATTCATATTAATATAATATGATAATTATACAATTATTCATGATTATATAATAAAATATAAAATAGGCATGGATTTTGATGTTTATAGAAATTGATTAAATTCAATTTTTTTATTAGTATGTTGGATAATTTTTTGTGTATTGAATAAATTCAAATTATATACTAAATAATTAAGATAAATACTTTTTAGTGAGATAAAAATAATTACTTCTAATTTCTATTAAAAATATTATAAAAATGAAAAAACAAATGATTCCATGTATAAAATTTAAAAATATAATAATTATCAATTTTAAAAATAATAAATAATTATTCTATTCACTATAAATATAATTTAATCTTCTTCATTTTTTTAAGAAGAAATGGAATTTGAGGAGAGTTCATGTATGAAAAATAAAATGTAAGACTCCTTTACTAACTTCACTAATCTTAAAATTATTATAAGAACTAACTATATTTATAATAGTAATAAATATTTCATTTAATATTTAATATAATTTTAAGAAATTATATTTATATTTTAAATTATATTAATATTTGATTCAAATATAACAAAAAGAGTAAAATTTTCTTCTAATGTTAATAAAGGAAGCAAAAATTTGAATAAATAGATAATGTAGGGTAAAAGATGGAAAAATTTATTAATAATAAGATATTATGGGTATTTTTATAATAAATTTAGTTAACTAATTAAACAAGTTACCAATTAAATTGTCACAACTCTTAGATTTAATGACTAAAAAATTGAATAGTTCAAAAGTTATTATTTATTCAAGGTATCCATACCTCAACTTTTACTTTAGGTATGGAAGAACTATTCTTTGAAAAATTTTATTTTTTTAACTTATTAGATAATAGTTAACTAAATAACTCATTTCTTTTTTATTTCTCAAAAAATAAAACTTCTCAAGCGAATCAAATCTCATGCTTTATGAAAATACTTTTTGAAAAATTTTATTTTTTTAACTTATTAGATAATAATTAATTAAATAATTTATTTATTTTTTATTTCTTAAAAAATAAAACTTTTGAAGCTACTTAAATAATTTTTTGATTTAATAAATATAAAATATTTAAAATTTAATTCTGATGCATATAATATTTTATTATTAAAAATACCAGCACAAATAATTGATTTGAATAAATTTAATTATATATTTAAAATAATATGAATTAGATTAATTCAAAGTTTTCTAGTAATTCTTAATATTATGAGAAAATTATTCTGACTTCCCCTCTAATTTTTAAAATTTACACAGGCCTCCCCTTTATTTTTAAAACCTACACAAAACTCTCTTCTATTTTCAAAATAAATAAATAAAAATACACAGACCTCCTTAAAGTTTTAAAAACTTACACAAACCTCCCCTCAAAGTTTTAAAAACTTACACAAATCTCCCCTGTAGTTTTGAAAATAAAGGGGAGGTTTGTGTAAGTTTTCAAAACTTTGAGGAAGGTCTGTGTATTTTTATTTATTTATTTTGAAAACAGAGGGGAGGTTTGTGTAGGTTTTAAAAATAAAAGGGAGGTCTGCATAAATTTTTCAATACTTCAAGGGAGGTCAGAGTATTTTTCTCTAATATTATTATACAAAAGTTGAATAATATCATCAATGATATTGGGGCTTTAAAACAAAAGATAAGCCCAGTTGACACAGTTGTACTTCATTATTTGATTATTAAAAGATAAGAATGATAGCCATGTGATTTCTGATTTAATTTTAAAACATGAATATCAATTATTTATTTAATTTATATTTATATAAGCTCTATTGCCCTATTAATATACTTATAATTAAAAAGTTTGAAAAAAAAATTTGTCCTTATAATTTTACTAAATTTATAATTACATTCTTACAATTTTAATTTATGTAATTAAATTCTAAAATTTTAAATAATTTATTATTAAGTCCTCCATCTTGATTGAGGTTAAACCTAATTAATTTAATCTTATTTATCATCTTATATGGCAATTACATTTTACATTTTGACATTTTATTTTGGTTTAACCATCAAATTTCAATTATTCCTATTAGAATTATCCTTGTTAAAATACATTTAATTTTAATAAATTATATATATATTTTTAGTAATTGTAAAAATGATTAAATTATTAGACGTACATATACAAGAATTAGAGATTGAATCTTAAATGCAATAGAAGGTATATAACCTTCAGGGAATGCTAGATGCCACTTGAGTTAAAGATTCTTAATTTCACTTTACTAGAAAAAGAATTATGCTTTCAAAACACAACTCATGGAAGAATAAAGAAAAATTGCCATGAAGAAGAATAATTGAGATCTAAGAGAGATGAATCCAGACTGAAATCCAAATAACCTTTAACCTCAATTTTTTTCCTTTTATATTAATTATTATCCTAGATTTTTTTGTTTCAATTGTATCAATTTTCAATTTTGTTTACATAATAATATAATTAAAATAAAAAAAATTAAAATAATAAAAAAGTTTGCAAAATAAGAATAATAAATGAAAAGTTATTGATACTCTGTATCTTTTTTATATTACATCTCTCTTCTACCCACCTACTACATTTTACTTAGTCATGTAGTAAACTATACAAATCATGAATTTATTGCATGTCAAACTATCCCCTAAACACATAGCAGTAGCCAATGTTGAAAAATAATATTTTTTTTGTTAGGTTTTTACCTACCGACAATGTTTCACCTAAGAATTAAGGGAGATGTAAATTAATTATAGACTAAATACAAATGTATTTACTTAGGTTTTATCTATAAAAGTCAAGGCAAATTTATTTACCTTGGAAGGGAATTAGAAAATTTTAGAAGAAGGGAAAAAAAAGAAAGATATTCAAAAAATTCAGAAAGAGGAGTGGTAAGTGAAAAAAAAAAAGAGAGAATGCTAAAGATAAATAAAAGATAGGAAAAATAGTTAGAAAAATGAGAAATAATAAATAAAAAACTTATAGAAAAAAATTTTTATCCTCAAATTTACCTTTTTTAGTCTTTTTCTAAAAAATCTTATACTTAAGATATTAAAATCTCTACTTTTTTGAAATTTTAGACATGACTTCAGGTACAAAGATTAAAAAAGAATAAGAAATAGATCAAACTTGTAAAAACTTGTAGATGAGAGAGAAGAAAAAAATCAATTAGAAGGATGTAAGGAAAGAAAAAAGTAAAAAAAAAATGAATATCAACAAATTAGAAGAGAGAAAGTGAGAGGTTATTTTTTCTTTTTTGAGAAAACAAGAATGAATGGAATGACATCTAACCATTTATGTTGTCCTATCTAACTTTTTTTATTTTTTATTTTTTAAAAAATTTAATATTTTATTTGTTTAACATATAATGCTAAAGTATTACTTTTGTGCAATTCTTATGATGAAATAAGTTAAAAAAATTTGAAAGTTCAATCTATTTTAATATTTTTGAAGTTAGGAGATATTTCAAAAATTAAATCAGGTGGGTAGATTAAATTTAAAAATCTTAATATTATTGTACATAAAAATGATCTTATATTTATTATTTTCGTATATAATGTGTTTTAATTTTATTTTACTCTACTGAAATTACATGTATACTCACAATTTATATTGTCTCTCTACTTATTACTTAAAAATATATTAAACATTTTTTATGGCGGAATGATATTGAAATTAATTTTAAGTACAATAAATATAATTTTAATTTTTTAGCAATTTTTTTGGAATTTGATCATGAAGTTAAATAAATTTGATACTTTAAAAATTATAAAATAATATTAAAATTTTAATTTTAATTTTTTTGAATAATTTTTTTATTTAGAATTTGGTCATCAAGTTAAACAAATTTAATATTTTAAAATTATAAAATAATATTAAAATTATAATTATAATTTTTCTAAATATTTCTTTATTTAGATTTGATAATGAAATTAGATAAAATTGATATTTTAAAAAATATAAAATAATATTAAAATTATTATTTCAATTTTTTTGAATAATTTCTTATTTTAGATTTGACTATAAAATTGTACAAATTTGATATTCTAAATCAAAATTTATTAATTTGATGATTTTTTAAATAAATAAATAAGATTACTTAAAATAAAATTTTCTTATCTTATTATTTTAAAAGTCATATTATATCCATTTTAATAAAGATCTTTCAAAAATAAAATAAATTTTTTTCAAAAATAATAAAATAAAAATATTTCTAAAATAATAAAATTGTTGCAACAAATTATTTTCTCTACTTTTTAAAAATGGTTATTAGTGAAAATAAGATTAGAAGAAGAACAACACAAACTGCTTGCTTTGCTTTGGCAAGAGAAGATAATAAAGCCGATGCACAGTAAGGAAAAGATCAGTAAATGGTTTTACAGAGGGGAAGTTCAACTTTCAAAAAAAGAAAAAAAATGAATTGCAAATCTTATTAAGAGAGAATTCAGCATTATATTTGCAGAACCAAAATCGTTTGGTTGTGGTTGGGGGAGGAAGAAGGACTTGCCAACAATAGGAAGATCAGAATCGAAATAGTGGCACCAAAGGCGAAGTGATATCCATGATGGTGAAAAACTAGGTAAGAAGGAAGAGATTCTGTGGTTGGTTGACTCACCTTTCTTTGTCTTTTTTATAAACTTCTCTTCTACGGTATCAATGAGAATCATCTGAGGAGTTTTGACTGATTCATTTTAACGGGAATTGAATATGTTTTAATTTTAGTAGAATTATATTGATAGGAATTAAATTTTGTTTTAACTCTGATAAAGATAATCTTGATAGGAATAAAATTTTGGTGAATAAATAAAAATAAAATGTTAAAATGAAATTACCACATAGGATGATATATAAAATTACATTAGTTAAATTCAATTTCAATTAACAAGAAGGAACTTGATAATAAATCCTTTAAAATTTTAGAATTTAATTATACAAATTAAAAATATAAGGATGAAACTACAAATTTAATGAAACCATAAGAACTGAAATCTTTATTTTCCCTAAAGGCTTTTAATTGAATCTTTATGCTATTTTTATTTCTAATTAAACATTTTCTATTATTTTTATCTCGGATTTTATTAGTAAATAGCTTACATGGACAACAATTTATCAATGATTTATTTAGCAAAAGATGAATGACATTCATTTTCATCTAAAATCAAAATAATATTATAAATTATTTTAATTTTGTTACAGCCCTAACTGATGCAAAATCATTAAATATAATTTTACTAGCCTATTCCAAGATTAATACTATTGCACATATCATGTTAGAAAGTGAGATAATCAAGTGTAATATTTTCCTTAAAAATGAAAATAGAAACTAAATGCTTATTTTCCATTAAATAAAAAATATTCTGAAATGCATGAAGTTACTATATATAAAACTTAGATAAACTTTTATACCTACATGAGAAATAAATTGACCTAATTAAACCCTGTAATGAATATTTGCCCCTAAGATTTATGCCAACCCAATTCTATGTCCCATTAACGGTGGCTATGACACCTTGTTGGTTGGTATACAAAATACCCATAATCACAGAATAATTATAGTTTCAATGCCGCCAGACTAAACAAAACATTGGGGGAAAACCCTTAAGGCGATTAAGTCATCTGATGTGACAGTGCTAGTTATAAACCATTAAAATAATAAAAATTATTTTATTTATTTAACATTAAATATAAAAGATCTAATAAAAGTAAATTTTTTTAAAAAAAATTTATTTTTCTCTATTATTGTAACATTATGTATTTTTTAATCATATATACAAGTAGTATATCACTTCGTTATTAATATACATGCAAATAATATTTTTTTATAAAAAATATTTTCTAATAAAATAAAAATAATTTTATACAGAAAGACAATTTTATAAATATAAAACTAACTTTTTATATAAAAAAGGATAAATTTCATTAAGTTTTCTTGATGTTTGGACAAAAATCATTTACTACCCCTCTATTTTAAACAATTTCACAAGGCTCCCTCCCGGTTAACAAATTTTAACTCCGTTTGAGGTTTTTATTTTTATTTTTTTATCAAAATTTTCCTTTGTGTCAGCTGCAAACCATTAAAATACAATTTATTTTTCTAAACATTTGTTAAAGTTTTATAAATTTATTTTAGTTAAGTAATTATTAATAAGAAAGAAAATTAATTATAATATTTTTTATTATGTAAATATGTTGTAATTCATTTTAATGTTTTTACGCATATATCTGGTATCACCTTTACAAAATCAATAGTTTTAGAAACTTTCTGTAATATATAATTTATTTAATAAATTTAAACTTAATTTATTATCAATGTAATATATTTTATATTATTAATAAATAAAAAATGCATCATTAAGAAAATTGATAGTACTTAAGAATTTTTAATCACAATAAATAAATTTTAATAATTTTTTATTAATATAATAATATATAAGTAAATAATAAAATAAAATTGATTTATATTAATGGTGAATTAAATTTAAATTGTTATTTAATTCTTTGACACAATTAATTATATTTCATTTTAATTTTTTAACACAATCAAGTTTATTGTCCTCCAAATTCTTCTATCCCATTAAATCAATAAATTAATCGTAATTATAATTGATACCTTTAGAAATATGGTGATACTCAATATTAGTTTAATGATTTGTTTGACATGTAAATTTTCTAGAATTGATTTTATTTTATTTCAATATAAATGATTTCAATTCATTTATAAGTAAATTCTATTTTTTGAAAATTTTATCAAAAATAATGCTTTCAATTCATTTGTAACTCAATTATTTTATTTGGAGTGCATTAAAAAATATAAGAAATTTAATTAAAAAGTAGATTTTGATGGTATTATAATAAATATAATGTTAAAAAGATGGTAAAACTTTTATATAAAATATTTTTTTACCAAATTAAATGAATTTTAGTGAAATCTTTGCTAAATTGAATAGATTTCATAATGACATAAATATAATTAAATTAGAAATTGTAAATGAAATAAAATAAAATAAAATTATTTTTTATTTAAAGCCAAACATCATTTTTTTAAAAAAATTAATTTAAAAATAAAATAAAATCTTATTTTTAATCTTACCACACAAGGGGTAAGTGTTTTCATTATTGTGTCCTGTATTTAAACCCAATATTTTATGTGTATTAGGTAACTTATTACTTCTTTTATTAAAAAATAATGTTAATTATAATTTTTAAAATTAATTACAGGAAAATCAAAATTATTAACAATAATATATTTAAAATTTTTCCATTTCTTATTAATTTTATATTTTAACAAGTTTGATAACTTTAAATTCAAAGTAAAAGTTTCATAATAACAAAAAGTGTTATTTCATTTCAATTACAAGTTAAATATAAATTCATTCCTATTAAATATATGATTTTTTATAAATATATTTAAATTATCTAATAATTAGATAGTTAAACTAAAATAATCATAAAATTGTCTGTCTTGATTAGTCAAGTGAGATAAATAAAATGTACAAAATTGTTTGTCTTGATTAGTTAAGCGAGATAAATGAAATGCACTAGTTTTTACAAAATACTTTTGAAAGATTACATTGAAAATTTTAAAATAATTTCAGAGCAAGATTTCACCCTCCAGATATTTTCTTGGGTAATGGATTCTTACTTAACATTTTTACTAACTTAGGCCATGTATTACAAAAAATTGATTTCACAATTTTATAATTATTTTAGCTTAACTACCTAATTATTAGATAATTTAAATATGTTTATAAGAAATATCATACACTTGATTGGAATGAAATTATACTTAACTTGTAATAAAAATGAAATAATACTTTTTGTGTTATTACGATTTTTTTTAATTTAGAGTTATCAAACATACTGAAATATAAAGTTAATAAGAAATTAAAAAAGTTTGAAATATATTATTTTAAGTAATATTGAATATTCCTGTAATTAATTTTAGAGATTATAATCAGCATAAATTCTTTTTTTATCAAAAGAAGTGATAAACCGCTTATCACACATATAAAATATTAGGTTTGAATTTTGTATAGAATAGAGAAAAGCTTTTAAATTAATATTAAATATTATTGTATCATTAAAGGTGTTAATTATAATTGATATTAATTTATTGATTTAATGGGACAGAAGAATTTGGATGACAATAAATTTGATATGTTAAAAAATTAAGATGACATTTAATTGATTGTGTCAAAGAATTAAATAAGGATTTAAATTTAATTTACCATTAATTTAAATTAACTTTACTTATCATTCACTCATATGTTGTCATATTAATAAAAAATTAGTAAAATTTATTTGTTATGATTAAAAATTATGAATTTTTATTACTTTATTAATGAAGTATCCTATTTTTATTTATAAATAATGTAAAATATTTTATACTAATTATAAATCAAATTTGAATCTATTAAATAAGTTATATATTATAGAGAGCTTTTGAAACTATTGATTTTAACTAGGTGATACTAGGTATACACATAAAAATATTAAAATGAATTATAACATGTTTACATAATTAAAAAATGTTACAATATATTTTATTTTTTATTGATAATTACTTAATTGAAATAAATTTATAAAACATTAACATATACTTAAATAAATTGTATTATAACAGTTTACCCTTTACACAAAGGGTAAAATTGATTAAAAAAAATTAATCTCAAACAGAGTTAAAGTTTGTAAGTTTACAAGGGAGGTCTGTGAAATTGTTTAGTAGTCAATTCATTTCCTTCCCGTTTCGCAGAAATACAACATCTTATATTATATTATTGAAGTAAATCAAATAATCTCTTAAATTAAAAATTTATTTTGATCCTTATAATATTAAATTTTTATTAATTTTATTTTTAATTAAAAATTTGTATCAATTTAATTCCTATAAAATTAAAAATTGTTAAATTTTAATTATTTTATACAATAATTTAATATTTCATCTCATTTATGGAAGGATTAAAATTTAAAAATTTTTCATATTATAAAAATTAAATTAATACAATTTTTTATTAAAATTAAAATCAATAAAACTTTAATTTTATAAAAATTAAAATAAGTTTTTAATCTTCATAATATAACCCGGCCCGTACAAATAAAAGGTGGAGTTTTGAACCATTAAGGACAAACTTGATTAAGGAGACAAGGACGTCGACGAGGTAATTGTGCATCTTGTCCGAAAGGCAGCGATATATTGAAGTGACTAAAGAAGTGACCAGGTAATTGTTCATCGCAGAAAGTAATGTTCAATAAAAATCACCAGCCACTTACATGAAATAATTGTTCAAGCAGAATGCATCACATTAAAGCTTAAATTGTCACGAATCAATCACAACATATACAATTACCATTGTAGTCAATTTTTTTCCGATAATCATAGAAGTGATTAAATTATTTAATATATACACATGAGAATCAAATATTTAATTTTGAATGTAACAAAAGATACATAACCTTTAAAAGATATTGAATATCATTTAAGTTAAAGGCTTTCCGCTCAATTGGGGTGTATTTAATAATAAACTAATAGTGATGAATCAATGCTACCTAAGTTAATTATATAGAATACAATCATAATAAGAATAAGCAACCAAGAGCAGTTGACTCAAATAATATTTGATATTTTTTAAAGATTTTATATTTTTTGTTACATTCAAAGTTTGATCCCTAATACTTTCGTTTGTGCGTCCAATAGTTTAACCACTCTTATTATAAAAAAAAAAAGAATAAGAAAGTGTTTGGTCTAAGGAATGATTTTCACATTCTTGAAAATATTTTATGGGAATGCTACATTTCTATATTTGGTTCAAAATTTTAAAAAATTTACTTGGAAATGTAAAATTTCTAGGAATACTTTAAAATCTAATTTTTCTTTAAATATTTCCATGAGGGAGGTGGGTATTTCAGATTCTCATCTCATAATAATGTTAAAACTAAAGGAAAATGATAATTTTACTCCCATTCTTCTATATCCTTATTTATTTAAAAAAAATATTTTTATTTTTTTAATTTTAATTTTTTATGATAACAAGTATAATTATACTAAATAAATAAAAAAAGTAATTTCTATATTCCAATTCTAATTTAATTTGAAAATTTTTTTATTTTTATTTTCTTGATAACAAGGATAATTATATTAAATAAATAAATATTGATAGATAAAAATAAACAAATAAATTTGATTTAAATTTATATCTTGAGAAGGCTTGCAAGCCTTGTAAAATAAAATAAGTATACGCAATTTGAAACTTGAGAGAGCCTGTAAGGTATGATTCTAAAAGGCAAATCGATGCATTGGTGTGTTTCCATTTGTCAACGGAAAAATCGTCAGGGTTTGGAGAAAAATTTAAGTGAAACAATGGCATTTTTCGTGGTTACGTGTGAGTGCACGTGTTTTCATAGTAATGGATTCTTTTTTTTTTTTTTTGGTGACATGGTAATGGATTTGAATATAAAGCAACATATAAAATTTATTATTGTAGATCTTTAAGTGTTTTGAAAAAAAAAGAAAATGAATGAAAAAGAGATTGAAAGGAAAAAAGTGAAAAACAGTATTTCCTTTATTTAGTTGTATGGTAGAAAATAGATAATAAAAAAAAAGAATGAGTCCAGCAAATTTTTTTTATCATATATAAATGGAAAATGAATAAAAATTTTACTTGTAATAATTTTATTCTTATTTTATTTACTACAGGATGTACATTTTTTTTTTACATTGCCTTAGACATGGGATGCGCACCTACATAACTAAGCATAATTTATTAAAAAAAAGTCATTATATTTATTTTATGCTCTAAATAAGAATATATCATTAAAAAATTGGGTGTAATATTTAAAGAAAGTAACTAACTTAGTTCATATATTAAAAAGAATACAAATAATTAATATCAATTTTTTAAATTTGCACTCACTAATAGTTTTTTTAACTTAATATCAACATTTTAGTATTATTATTTTTTGATAGAATTTGCTACTTGATATTCTACATGGATCACACCATTTCTCTGTTATATAACTTTATCTGCCTATCATAATTGAGATATTGGCAAATTATATAAAATAGAGTAATTTCACAATAATGAAGTAATTTTAAAATAAATATTAATTTATTTTAATATAAAATAACTTATTAATCTCTTACTAATTTTCAAAACGTCAAAAAAAGAAAACCTTCTACAACAAAAGTTGAAAAAATGAAAAAAAGATGTTACTAAAATTTACAATGGATAAAATTTGTTATTAACATTTTTTATGAATACCTAATTAAAAATATTTTCATATTTTTATTTGTTAAAATATATTTATAAAAATTTAATATATAAATATGCTGAATTCTGATTGTAGCTTTATTGTTTAACTACAAATAAAATATTAAATAAATATATTAAGTTGAAGGATAAAACTATTATTTAATTTTATTTATTTTTTCTTATTTATCTATATAAAGGAGTAAAAAAAAGATATTTTCTTGTTATTTTTCTCTTTTTGTTTTTTACACATCCAAGAAAGAAAAATGAAAATTTCTTTTTTTTATTATTTTCTTTCTTCTCATTCTTTCTCTTTGCATCCAAGCTTGGGTAGGTGTTGAATTATCCTCTCAAGAGAAATATTTCGCAGATAAAGTAAAGTCTAATGGAATTATATGCTTTTTAATCAATTTATTATATTATAATATTTTGTATCTTTTTTTATATATTTTTAAAAAATGGGCTATATTTCAATATGCACTAAGTAAAACTCGTATGTCTATATAATTATAAGTTTTTGTGAAATTTTTTATTAGAAGTTTTAACTTTTAGAAATAAGAAAAATTCTAAAAAAATTAATACAAATTTGAATCACTAGATTATAACTTTTATGTATTTTATTTGCACAAAATTCATATATACTTTTAATATTTTGTAAAATTGTATCTAAAAAATATAACTTATAACTTTTATGTTAAAGTTTCATAAAAACTTTTCTTTGCTTTCAGCTCCATTCAACTTTTTCATATAACAAACACGTAAAATTTTATCATTTTGTGATAAAATTTTTAATATATTGTTTTTGTAAGAATTTATATAAAATTCACAAAAAGTTATAAAATACATCCGTGGAAAATAGGGATTTAGTTCTTTAAAGTTGTAGATATATTTTAGGAAATAAATTGCCACATTAAATTAGAATCACTTGATTCAAAAGTTATTAGTCAAAATTTAATAGTTTGAGAATACGTCAGCTCCATTTGTTTCGTTGAAAAATACCTTCTGCAAAATATAGTTATAAAAATAATAATATGAAAGAAAGCATTTGACTTATTTAATATTAAATATAAAAAGTTGGAGAAAAAATAACTTTCTCAATTTCAAAAAAAAAAATATGCTTTTTTTTATTTCCAAGATTTTTAGGTATTATTTTTTTAAATCATCAATATAATCATACTTTCATTAATTTATATACAAATAATATTTTCGTACGAAAAATACTTTTCAACGAAACAAACGGAGTTATAGATTTCATTTTTGAATCCCGTTAGAAGAATTAACTATTATTCAATCATACTTGAATTTAGTGTTTTAAATATTTTGGCTAAAACCACAAGAATTACGAACACCCAAACACATATTGACAACACGAAAAATAAACTTGTTTCATGTACATCCATTGTTAACCGGCTTCTCGAGTAAATTCAGGTTTCTGCAAATTCAAATTTTGAAACTACTCAAAGCCGTTCTTCTAATCCTTTTAAACATTAAAAAAGAGGGGGGTTAAGAGTTGCCCAGAAAAGTCGTGTAGTTCTTGTTAAAATAAGATTAACCTTGTAAAATTAAAATTAAACTTATTATTTTTTGTAACACTACTCTTAAATAATTCTTATTTTTTAAAAATTTTATTTTTAAGTTTAAGGAAAATGGAAAAAACAGAGCTTATACGGTAAAAATATTTTATTTAATTATAAAATTATTATAATAATAAAAGTAAGTTAAAAAAATTTTGATAGTTGTATCTATTTTTCTATTTTTAAGTTATATTATAAACTTATAATTTTTAAAAATTGATTATAAGAATACTTACTCTGAAAAAAAAATTGTTTTAAGAAGTATAAAAATCAAAAAATATTTTTAGTAATTGTAACTAAACAAGTCCTTACTTTTCTTATAGTTATTTTTATAGGTAAAATACAAAGACTTGTTTTAAGATAGTTAAAACCCATCTAAAATTAAGATGGGTCTTAAAGTATCTTAATTAACACAATACTTGGCAAGTGAAAAGTATCTTAAGTTTTGAAAATGACATTCGTTAAGAAGAGAAAAATTTATTAATATTTTAATCATCATAATGGTTATTCAATCCCCATAAAGAAAAAAAAATTATAAACAAGCTTCTTAAAGACTTTAAAAAATTAGAAATATTGAAATTTTAATTAAAAAAATAACAAAAGGCCAACAAGTTACTTGTAATAAAATAAATAAAAGAATCACATACATTGTATCTTTAAATATAGTGATTGTGGGATCCAGAAAATTTTTTTGAGTTAATTTATACATAAAAAAAATTAAGTATTCATATAAAAGCGAAATATTATTTTAATTTTTGCTATTTCATTTATAAGTGTTAATGAATGTAATAAGTCAAATTTCAAATATTTTTTTACTTTTGCTTAAAATATTTTTTTTCTTTTTTAACTGATTCAAAAAAATTATGAAGACAATCTTATATAAATTATGAAGACAATAATTATAATTATAATTAATATGTGGGGGCATTTGCCCCCCATAACATGAGGAATAAATTTGCCCTGAATGTAGTGATGTTAAATTTTAGTAATAATTTATTTAAAATACTTGTTAACTATTTTCTTAAATCTATTAAAAACTCAACCATCATTATCAGTAATTTATTATTGAAGATAATATATCTACAATTTGGTTGAAATTTATGCTTAAATCGTAAAGAGTTAGGGATAGTTTCCATGTCTTTTTTATGTTAATATTTTTTGAAAATTTTAGGAAGTTGTTTATAGGATTTAAAACTTTGAATGATTACATGACACTAGAGTATAAACTAAAATATATCATTATATTACTAATGACCTGAAATTTTTATATTTTATTTAATCTGTAAATATTATGCAAATTAATAAATTTAGTGATGCACTATTATTATGATACATGAAAATTCTCTTCCGAGACTAAAATTATTCTAGGAGTTATATATATATTTGTAAAAAAAAATGAATGAAGTCATACTTATGGATAAGGATTTATAATAATATATATAACTCCTAAACCTATTTTAGGAATTATATATTTTATTATGATACATGAAAATTCTCTTCTGACACTAGACCTATTTTAGGAGCTATATATATTTGAAAAAAAAAATGAATGAAGTCATAATTATAGATAAGGATTGCCATGGCATATCATCGAAGCCAACCGGAAAGGCCAAGATACTCGCAATTATTTAATTTCTGGACGACGCTATTTACACAAGATCTTTCTTGCAAGATTTATTGCGCGCGCGCACATATATATATAGTTTTGTGTGCACTTTTAAATTAAAATTATAACATCAAAATATATATAAAAAACTAATCATATCATAAAAATATTATGAAAAACATTTCCGCCCTTTTCGATTGGAAGTGGCTTCAAGTATGTGAAATGCTTTCTTTGTTATGGGCTTTAAATGTTCCATTTGACAAAACACTTGAACAGTTCATCATAAATAAGTTAAGCAATGCAGTTAACCGTAAGTAAACACCTGAATACTTTATGCTTTCTTCGATTATTTTCGTTTTCTAAAACATATTCGGTCCCTTTCCGTTTCCGCAATTGTAAAAGGGGTCCGGTTCTCTGACCAATTGGTTTTCTTCACGTAAGGACAGTGTATCCAGGTGCACAATATGCGTCCGCATCTAATAATATTCTCTCCCAACCTTCCTTCCCTCCCTCCTCTACCAATACAAATAATACAAACGGCCGGCAACCTTTGTGCTGTCAACTAAAGAAAACCGCGAAACCTATAGAAAAGAGAGAACTCATCAGTGAAGAAAAAAATCCCGCTGCTTAACTCTGCTTCCCATTCTCAGTCCGACAAGAAACTATTTTCCGAATGATTCTCTGTATCCAAACAGTATTTCGAACTAGCTTGATATCTCCATTCAATCCGATCGTTTGAACTTCCACCTGAAAAAATGAGGGAGAGAGTTGGTCAGCGTTTCAAACTCAGTGTGATTTTGCTGACAGTGTGCTTTGCCAACTTGAGCATTGCTTTTGCCCACAGTGTTGAAATCGGAGAGCAGCCACTGTCTAAAATTGCCATTCACAAGGCTACTATCTTGCTCCATGCTACCGTCTCCATTACAGCATCTCCACTCTTGCTCGGTTTAAAGGTAACCAAGTTTGTCTTTGTAAGAATAATGAACTTGTTATGGACAAAATGTTATTTCTACTATTTGAATTTTTGGATTCTTCTATTTGGTCAACGTTGATACCAGCTCAAGGACAGCAAGTCATTGCGCTGTAACATTTTAACCTTACATGTATTTACAGAAATTAGAATGTGTATTTATATTATATGGTTGCAGGGTGAGGATACCGAATGGGTGACTGTAGATCTTTATTGCCCCGAGCCGTCCGCAGAGGATTGGGTGGGAGTTTTTTCTCCTGCTACGTTCAAGTAATTTACACTTCTCCTTCTTACAATTTATTTAGTTTTTATTATTGAAAATGCTATAATTAAGGACATTTTCCGATAGCTGAAAATTTTCATCCGAAGTTAGTAACACGAGTTTGGTGGTAGGTAGGGGCAATTTTTTTTTCTTCGCTGTGATTAACTGAAAATATCTTTTCTGCTATAAAGATTTAAAAGAAAACTGTTTTATACATTGCAGTTCATCGTCTTGTTCAGAAGATGAGGCTCCTTACATATGCTCAGCTCCAATAAAGGTTAGTGTAATGCAGCTGTCATATTGAATTAGACATAGACTGGAATGACAAATTAAAAATGTTGAGTTTCCCACTTAACTTTTTTGTTTGAAAATGCCAGTACAAGTACGCAAACTCCTCCAACTCAAACTACTCGAAGACAGGGAATGCTTCTTTGAAGTTCCAGTTGATCAATCAACGTGCAGATTTCTCCTTCGCACTATTTACAGGCGGACTATCAAATGTGTGTCCCCCTAACTCTTTCAGCTATTTTTTTTATTACTGCCTCCTTCCATTTATAATAAAAGCACTCTAATATAATGTTCTATTGTTTGTCGCATTAGATTTATTCTTGTCGTGTATAAAAAAGTAGTTATCATTAAGGATATGTAGATGTTATATCATATTATGCTAATGAGCAATCATCTTATTGAGCAATTCAGCCTAAACTTGTGGCGGTTTCCAACTATATATCATTTGCCAATCCTAAAGCACCTCTGTATCCGCGCCTTGCTCATGGGAAGTCTTGGGATGAAGTAAGCTCAACTTCATTCCTGAAGTCCTTGATTTTGTATTTTCCTAAGAGGGCTTATTCATTACTCTGCTTTGTACTGATATTGCAGATGACAGTTACCTGGACAAGCGGATATGACATAAATGAAGCTGTGCCATTTGTTGAGTGGGGTTTCAAGGGAGGACGTCAGACACGATCTCCTGCTGGGACTTCAACATTCACTCGTAACAGCATGTGTGGTATGACGCATCAACTCCATGAAGTTTGATTTTGTATGCTTCAGAAAAATGATTATCCAAATCCCCTTGGTTTTGACATTCCTTAACTTTATGAACTCTGGCTAAGAGTCAACAAGAGCAGTAATTTTCTGTTTACTGAATATTCTACAACTTCCTGATTTATAACTTCGTACAATTTGAGGACTTTATTTATAAAGAGTTTCCTTCAATTTTAACGGGGATCTTTTGCTACTCTGCAGGTGCACCTGCACGAACTGTTGGATGGCGTGACCCCGGCTTCATACACACGAGTTTCCTCAAAAATCTGTGGCCAAATGCTGTGTACGGTTTTAACTGTCCTTTTAGGTTTATGAGTCTATGAAATATTGAGGAGTTAGTAGCATTTGTTCTGAGATTTCTTTCAAAACTTTTCAGGTACACTTACCGGTTGGGTCATATCTTGTCAGATGGTTCACATATCTGGAGCAAGATTTATTCATTTAAGTCATCACCATATCCTGGACAGAACTCATTGCAACGAGTAATTGTATTTGGAGACATGGGGAAGGTAATATTGATAATTGAAGATAAAATCGTTGATTTTAAACATTTCATCTTCCAGTTATTGCATTAGAAGTATGAAAGCATAATTAAATTATGAGCAAAATGATCAATTTTATTGGATTAGTCCTTCAGGCAGAGCGTGATGGTTCAAATGAGTATGCTGACTATCAACCTGGTTCGCTTAACACTACCGACCAGCTCATCAAGGATTTAGATAACATTGACATTGTTTTCCACATTGGAGATATGCCTTATGCAAATGGATACATCTCACAATGGGATCAATTCACAGCTCAAGTTGAACCAATCGCATCAAAGGTGCCATATATGGTTGCAAGGTTTGTCTGATTGCCAAGGCTTGCTTCCATCAACATCTAAATTTGATTTTACATATTACAAGATTGAAGATTATTTTATTTTATTTTTTATTTGCATTGCAGTGGTAATCATGAGCGTGATTGGCCAAACACAGGATCCTTTTATGATACTACAGATTCAGGTGGAGAGTGTGGAGTTCTGGCCGAAACCATGTTCTATGTTCCTGCTGAGAACAGAGCCAAATTTTGGTAAATTATAGATTTAAATTTCGAAATATAATAAAGTTCATTTATTCATATATTTGAAATCTAAACATTGAACCAAGTGAAACACAGACTCCTATCTGCTTTGTTTTTCTTTTTCTTTAATCATAGAAATTAAGGCATCTCCAGAAATCATAACAGACTAATGTTGGGTTGCATATTATTTCATCTCTCCTAATGTGAAACCTTATATCGATTAGACTTGAAATTTAAATATGATATAGAAGGCATTTGGCTTAACTCCTTAAACAAACCTAGCAGTTATCTTAGATTAGTCTGACTTTGAGTATCGCAAAATCACCACAGTTAATATATACCTAGACCCACATCCCTTCACACAAATTGAAAGAAAAAAAAAACTACATATTTCTACTTATCATCGATTAATAATTTTTTATGCAAGATATTTTTTGTTTTGAGAGTAGCATTTCTAATTGTAACTTGAAAAATATGCAGGTACGCAACAGACTATGGCATGTTTCGCTTCTGTATAGCTGACAGTGAACATGACTGGAGAGAAGGAACAGAACAGTACAAATTCATTGAGCATTGCCTTTCAACCGTAGACAGGAAAAAACAACCTTGGTTGATCTTTTCTGCTCATCGTGTGCTTGGCTATTCCTCTAATTATTGGTATGGCATGGAAGGCTCATTCCAAGAGCCCATGGGAAGGGACCATTTGCAGAAGCTTTGGCAGAAGTATAAAGTAGACATTGCCTTTTGGGGACACGTACATAACTATGAAAGAACATGCCCCATTTATCAGGTAAAATACACTGACTTGTTAAAATATAGAGGTCGAATCACATGATTTTTACGCATTATAATGAGAAAAAGTGAGAATTTTTGCTCACTGCAATTATGAGCTTTTTGTTCACTTCCTGTTCTAATTATCAAAATGCTTACAATGCAGAATCATTGTGTTAGCTCAGAAAAGTTTAATTACTCTGGCACTGTGAATGGAACAATTCATGTTGTTGTTGATGGAGGAGGAAGCCACTTGTCAGATTTCAGCGCAATCACCCCTGTTTGGAGTCTGTATAGAGACTATGACTTTGGGTTTGTCAAATTGACGGCATTCAATCACTCATCTCTCCTGTTCGAGTACAAGAAAAGCAGTGATGGAAATGTCTACGACTCTTTCACCATTTCGAGGGATTACAGAGATGTCTTGGCCTGCGTACATGATGGATGCGAAGAAAAAACTCTAGCAACCTGAACTGTGTCTCCCTTCCAGTGTCTCTTGTTATGGCTTGAATTCAAGAAGTGCATCTTCTAAATAAAAAAAAAAGGTTACTGTTTAACCTTCATGCAACATAAAGGATGCGTAGCAGATAATAGGGATGTCGTGCGTTTAATAAAGGGATAATTCAATGATCGGGCATTGAGTTATCCGTCCAATAGATTGGTCCTAGCCTTCCTGGTCCAACTTTCATTTGGATACGGTGGTTGGGACCTGTATAACAAGAACGAGGTTTCTCCATTGGGTAACATTCACTATAACAATTAACTTATGTACTCGTGCACTAAACGTTTTTACATATATAATACTCGACAATCCTTTGATACATAAGTTGCTAAGTAACCTGCAAGCGCTCACTGGTGAGTGGCCCCCGTGCGCATTGTGTTTGGGCGTGAGCGTGAGCCTACGTGCATGCAGCACTGTATTCTAAATACTTTTCTTAGCCCACAATAGTACAAAAGCCAAATCAAATACAATAGTATATCAGCAATAAATGAATCAGGTGGTCAGATGGATAACATGCAGATGCCGAGGCTACCATCTTAGCGCCTCAACACAAGTTGCAGCTAGCTGTGAAATCTTCTATGCAGATTATAGAAGCCTTCAAGGAAATGAGTATGATAGTGGGCCAAAGATTAAGGCGAAAAAGATATAACATAGCATGCAGCTGAAAAGACCAAGCCATTTTGTTGTTAAGTCATTGTCAACCATCCATTTCAATGTCACAAGGTTTGCTGATTTCTTGATCAACTGGTGAGCTGACAGTTCCTAACAGATCCTCAAATGTCAGGGGTGAATGCCGAACACTGTACTGGAACATAACCTGTAAGTGCCAAATGCAGCAAGATGTGATTGATTAATAATGATTCTCAGAAGTTCTCTTTAAGAACAGAAGCAAGATAGAAAAACACCAATCAAACATCCAAGAAAGCATAGCATTACATGCTATTTGGAATCCAAAACACATATCAAACCTTAGAGAAACTGTCAGCAAAAGCACGAGTTTGATTGACGTAGCCAAGATAATGTAAATCAGCTTTCTCAAGCTTCCCGTCCACAAAAACTAATCCCCCTTCTCCAATTGCAAATCGGAGGAGACATCCAGATTGCAATTCTGACTGAAAATTGAAGAAAATCATATACTACTACTTGCTATAGAATGGACAAAAAGCGAAGATTCTTTGTCTAAATCAAAACCCCTCTCAAACAAACCTGTTGTTTCAAGCTTCCATCTAGGCAGCCTAATATTACGGGAGGATCATCTGATGTACTAAGTTTCCCATCTTCTTGTAGCTTCAAAACGACCTGATTTGGAAGACGAGTAACTGGATTAGCAGATGTCACTACCCATAATACTTCATAGAGTATTTTGCATCTTCATGTGATTAAATGGAAACATAGATGAGTCTTGTATCTCTTAGGGATTATGATGAGCTCTGCATAATTAGTTACAAAATTAAAACTTATCCACAATCAATTTTATCATATCACGGTTTATGATTTGTCTGTTTGATGTTTCCATAAATAAATTTCTGGTGTCTGTTATAGCTCCCAAAATTTTATTTTGCCAAAAGCAGTAAACGTGCAACTCAAACACAGAAATTAAGCTGATCTTTTTGAAGCTAAACAACCATTTCTTTTCCAAGTAAAAGATGTTTCATTGTTTCTCCAATTTCTAACAGTAACAACGATCTAGTTTAAAAAAGAACATGTCATCCAAGTTATTCAGAAAGTATAATATATAAGGGCCAGGATTTAAAGAAACTAACTATTGAGACATAAAGCAATAAAGAAAAAGCAGGAAAGCAAAGGAGACCGAAGGAAGCTTAGGACAAAACCTGTTGTTGGCTTGGAATTTGCCCTTTACTATCAGTATCAATAACATATTGACTACAATTCACGTCCTTCCACACTAATGCTAATGGTGTGTTTCCAGTCTGGTAGTGTGCATGCCTAAGAAAAAGGTCAAATCAAAAGGCATCATTTAAAAGAGACATAAACAAAAATAACATAAGAATTTAATTTCATGTTTGGGAACTCATTACATACATATGTAATATAATTAGGTTTAAGAATTATATAAATAAGTACAGGAAAGACAATTTAGATGTATGAACCTCAAAAACAGTTTGTAGCACTCTAATGGTTTAAGGATACAAATTGATACATTACCACACGAATTAAGCAACCAAACACAGAGATATACTCCCAAGTATTTATGGAAAGAAGAAATTTGAGACTTATATCAGGAGGAGAGGTTTACTTGTTATAAAATAGAAGACCATCTTTTACATAAGGGACTCCTGCCGCATAGGCCGCATATAAACCACTCTGGTCACAGCTGTAAACTGGAACCAGACTGAACCTATATCTGTGGTAATGTGAGGGAGGGTCACAAGCACCAGTTTCCGCAAGCTTTGAATTCAGCCAAAAAAACCTGAACTCAGCAGTGCAGTCATAGAGGGAGTAGCCCCGCCAGCAAACCATGTCAATAACATAGTAAGTTTGATCCGGCTGTTAATCAAAACCACAGATCACCAACACAAACATTAAAAGACAGAAATTTACAAACGGAAAATAAATGGCTAACCTCATGAAAAATGCAATCCAATATAGAGTAAGATTGAGCAGAACCAGAGACATCTTTTCTCCTTGCCCCATTAGGCAGTGCAGACGGAAAACGATGAAGAATAGAACCATTCCTTAGCCTACTAATCGTTGTACCGTTAGAACAAACAACAAAGCACCGTTTACCAGATGGCCTAGCAAACACATACCTGAAGGGGAAAAAAGGAAATTAAAAAATGGGACCTTGGCCATATATCTCAAAAATCCTTCCTCAGTTTACTAGCATAATTTGACGAAATTAAGGTAAGAGCTAGAGAGTAGCAATCAATACCAGTCTTGACCGAGTCCATCAGGGATATCGATCATCCATTCAGGAAGCATGAGTTGCTTTGCGAACCATTTGCGAGCTTCTGCGCCTTTGAGTTTAGAGGCTGAAACGACATTGAGGTCCTTTGGCGAAGGATCCTTTTCGTTCTCCGGCTCGAGTTCAATATCCTGTTGTGATTCGAATATAGGTTCATCTTCCAGTTGGGGTTCGGAAGTTGTTGCTTCCAGGTTTCCAGATGGGAGTGAGAAAGCAGTGGAAGCCAAGCAGCGAGCTTGGTGCTGAGCATCGCGGCGATTCTGGGCTTGCCGGAGCAGCGAGAGTTCCCTTCGTCTCTGTTGGTCGGAGATAACCGGTCTTTTGAACGGACGTCTGAGGTCCTTGGGCGCCATTAATTTCTCGAACTCAATCAGGAATTAAAGCACGGCACTGTCTCCCCTTTCTATGCTTCCTTTCGGCCACCCCATTGCTTAAAATGCCCGCCTACTTATCACGGTTCTTTCAGCCGTTTTTGAAATTATCTTTCAATTTAAGCTAAAATGCATTTTTATCGCCAAACTACCACACTTGTTCTCAATTTTGTCCCTTAACCTCTGTATTTTGTTTAGGGAAAATTATAAAAATATCCCTTTCCATTTTAGGATGAATTTTTTAAATTTAGAAATTACAACTTAAATTACATAATAATTGAAATTAGTACCTATTCTCAAACATCTATTTAATTTACCACTCCATCAAATTACATATTTTTTATGAATTTTTTAAACATGAACTTTTCATATTTTTCACAAATAATTTTTATATTATATAATTAATAAAAATTAATTTAGATATATAGAATCTTAATTAAACACTTCAAAATGAGTTAGGAATGATTAAATGAATCAATATCTTATAATATTGTGATTTTTAATTAAAAATTCATAAAAAAAATATATAATTTAGTAAAACAATTAATTAAGCTATTAATAAATATTAATTACAAATTTTATAAAATTTAAAAGATAATTTTCAAATTTTAATAATAGGGGGTCGTAAAATCAAACTATCACAAAATTAGATTAGATATTTTATATTTCTACCATAAACAATACATATTATACCTCTAGTTTTCACGTAGATTAATGTTATTATTTAACTGAAAATTCTTAGTTTTAAATAATATCAACTCCTAACCTAACGTTGATTTAATCCTTAATAGAATTTATTAGTAGGCTTAAATGCAATTTTAATTTTTTAAAATATAAATTATATGATTTTGATCTTTTTAATTAAAAAAAATCTATTCTAATTCCATAGTTCAATTTCGATTTTCTTGTTTGATTTCTATCATTATACATGAGTTCCTTTCTTTTAATGAAAAGGTCTAAATCAAAAGAAAAACAAACAACACTAAAAAAAATAATAAAATAAGCCTTAAAGACTCTTAAACCATCATCTAAAAGCAATAACTATGGAGGAGTAGCCAAAGTGTGGAATTCTGGGGACAATTTCAAGCTATAGTTTGTTAATCAATTTGTAAATTTCTTTCTTTCTTTATAGGTATGCATAATCTCCACTTCTCATTCCATTTGCAACTGGTCATGAATAATTTAAATGAAGTAATTATCCTTCTTTCTCAAGTTTGTTATGTAGTGCACCAAAATCTCAAAGTCACATTCCAATTGCACCTTCCTATATCCCAAATACCACACTTCTTAAAGATCACAAATTACTTATCAACATTCTATTGTAAAGGCCATGCAAACTCTAAGAGGCTTAACAAATCTATAAAGATATCTACCATAAAAATCCCTAATCAAACCACCATAACCTAAAAAACTAATACTAGACTTCACTACCCCATCTTAACTTTCACCTAACCTTCACAAGATGGTTACCATGAAACCTCCGTACTACCCGTAATCTCACCAATTGTAGAATAAGGCAAACCAATCACTACTTGAACTTTAAGTGCATAATCTAGAATTATCTACTTAGCTTTTAAGGGACAGACAAAATCATGATTGTGAATAGCTAGATTCCTCCACTTCCATAAAAACCAATATCTAATAGCCTAAAGTTATATCAACATAATCGAATAACAAATTCCTTTAATAGCTTGATATTGAAATCAATCTACTCTTTTAAATTCATAAAGTAAAAATCAAAGAAAATACGAATAAGACCACCTTTTTTATATAATAATGGCAAAGGAGTAGACCTTCAAAACATGCAAGACATTCTCTTTCAAATTAGTACATGCCTTGCAATATTTAGATCCATAGCCCCATTTAGCAGTATACAAATTCATAATGAGTCTATTATGACAAACTTATAACATAAAAACTCTTATTCTTTGAAGAACAATAAGCTTCAATAGACAAGACCAAGACCAGTAAAACCTCTTCTCATTCCAACTACTTTCCATGAGAGTAATGTACACATTTAACACATTGAAAGGTAAGAAATCTTTATGCCAAGCCAATATATTAAGGCTTATTGCTTCTTTAGGAGGAAAAATAGGCAATATTCTTATTATAACATTCTGAGGAATAATCTAATGTAACAAGCTTCAATCCTAATTTGAATTGTTGACCATAAACACAAGCCTCAAATAGTTCTTCATCAATCGGAACCAAAGCTTTTTGTTGTAAAGGGAATCCTAATCCTAACCAATTATCTTTCCAAAAAGAAATAGATTGACCATCGTTTATTTGTCATTTAATAATCTTTAAAATACAAATGATAGGCCATTTAATAGTATGAACCTTTTTGCTCTGATCATCATAACCTTAAATAAAGTTTCTTTGTAACTTTTCAAGAGTCTTGTAGATTTTACTAAGAATTTGCTTAACTCACGTATATACACAAGTACTTGTAAACATAACAAAATTTGCCAAAGCTATCCTTTTTACCATTGATAGTGTGCTAGTTTACCGTCCTAGTTAGTTTATCATTAATATTTGTTATCAGCCCCTTAAACTTCCTTTTACTACTTCTTGAAGAAAATAAATTAATGCCTAGATATCTCATAAATTGAATGTTTAGGCAAATTCACTCAAATAAAAAATATCAATAGCTAATAAACTTTAAGCACTTACTTTATTTTTTATTAGATAAAAATATTATTTTTAGAATTTAGAAAATAATGAGTTCTTATTCTCATATCTAAACAAAGATATCATTTCCTACTTATATACAAACTGTTTTAGATTAATATGAAGAAAATATTAGGTAGAAATAGTCTTATTAGGTTAAGAAGTTAGTGACAATCAAATAAGATGACCACAATCGTATTAATTAAATATTTAAGGGAATCAAAATAAATTATTTTAAATTAAAAAATAAAATTACATAATTTATATTTTAAAACAGCAAAAATTACATATAAAGCCTATTAAGGTAGGGTCTAACATAATATCTATCTAGAAAAATATTATTAACTTTCACTCTAAAATTATTTAAATAATGATTCTATCATTTCTATTTCAATTTTTTTTTGCCTTGTATCTTCTGCTAACTTCCTTAAGGGTTTGTTTAGAAATAATTTTTTTAAATTTATTTTAATTCATTTTAACTCATTTATCATTAAATGTATTATTTAAAAACTATGTCAAAAATAATAATTTTAATTTATTAAAAAATAATTTTTTATTTAGAAAATTTTAAAAAATACATGCAATTCAATTAAAAAGTTAATTTTAATAATACTATAGTAAACATAATGTTAAAAAGTGGGTAAAATATTTAATATAACATGTGTTTTAATTCAAATGAAATGAATATAGTGAAGTCCTTGTAAATGCAATGGATTTCATAATGATATAATCTAATTAAAACAAGAATGGTCTAAATATAATTAAAATAAGAATTGTAAATGAAATAGAATGTAATGAAATCTCTATTTACTTAAAACCAAACACCATTTAATAATGAAATTGAATCTTATTTTTAGAAATTCCAAACAAGGGAGAAAAGACAAAATTTCAAGTATTAACTTAATATTTAATGTAATTAAAAATAAAACTTATTCTCATTTTCAAATGAACTTCTTCTTTCAATGATATTTAAATGAAAGTAAAGTAAGATTTCATTTCATTTATCATTTTTTTATAATAACAAGAGTGATAATCTACTTAATGTATACATGTAATATTATACCCTCTTTAGAAATTTATAATTTTATTTTGAAAAAAGGAATAATTAATTAATATTAATGGTATTAATTAAAATGAATATTTTAAATGAAATGAATAAATTATAATAAGAAAATATGAATGAGATATTAGATAAAGTGGAATTAATTGATTGAATAAAATTAAGATTAGAATTTTGTGAGAAATAGATGAGAAAATATAGGTAAAATAAAATATTTAAGTGTTAGGAGTGTTTGAAGATAAATAAAATATTTTGCCTCTGCACTATTTCCCATTTTACCTTCCTTAATCAACCAATTTCCCCTTATTCTTCTATAATCCTGAAATCCTTAAAACTATTATCTTGTCTTTTCTTTTCTAACCTATTCCTTCCCCTTTCTATTTTTTCTTCAATTTCCTCTCTAATTAATCTATAAAGGAGTTAATCTTTATCAAATATATCCCATAAACAAAGCAAAATCTCCATAATAATTAAAATCTCCATTGTTTTCTTTGGATTTGAAAAGATTTTGATTATTTAACTTAAATCGAGAAAATATAAACCTTAACCCCGATTTAATGATTTTAGGTGTTTAGGAATTAACAACCCTTACTTTTAACCTTCTAAGGATTTAATTAATTTTGTTAAGTTTGAGTTGAAGTTTAAAGTTTATGATGAATGTACAAAAAATGTGACAATTTGTAGTAAATGGCATAAAAAGGATGTTTTAATGTACATTTATGATGTGGTATGCATCAATGGTGTAATATATGCATTAGGATAGGCATTTTATGGCAAAATAAGTAAAAACATTCCAGGAAATTGCAAGAAATTCACAAAAGAATCATTTTTAGAAGTAGTTTCTCAAATCTAAATTGCACTAGGTATAGGAATTGCTTTTACAAGCAAATTCATTAGGATAAAATTACTTATAAAAGCATTTCTCCTTTTCCATAAGGGGTAGAATCACTTTTAAAAGTGATTCCTCACTCCCAAAATTACATCTTCCTACTAGAATTGCTTCCAAAAGTGCTTTTAAGCCTTTAGAATATTATTAAAGGTCTAGAATCAATCCTTTTTATTCATTTCCATGTTTTAACATTAGAACTAAATCAATTAATGCATAATTAACCATGAAATTGATTTACAAGCATAAAAATAAGGATTTTACATTTTCCTCGCATGTGTATAACTATTATACATTGATATTTATTTGAATTGGGTACGAGTTTGATATTTGACCATGAAAATAAGTTCTATGACCATGCAAAAAGGTATGGACATTATTGATATTTGAATTGCAAATCATGGTTGAGATTTAATATGTTAAGAACATGCGAAATGCAAGAAAGTGATATAATATGCACGATATTCAAACTTCAGATCTGATAATTATTTATGAAGGGATAAAATAGACCTTAAAGGAATAAGCTTGATGTCATAATATGCCTAGTTGTGACTTATGTGGAACACATTTTTTAGTTGCCACTAACCAAGATTACCTAATTCTGGTATCAATACACAATTACTAGGAAATAAAATAATTCAATAAATGATTTCAAAGATCATACATATAATGGAGTTTAAATTGTCTTTAAATATTATTATCTCTATAAAACTCAAAGTATCTCTATTTACAATATACTTTTAACTGTGGTTGCTTAACATGAAATATCTAAAGAATCTTTCATCTCATAAGCTACTAATGGTAATAGAGTTTCTGTGGCCTATCTGCAAAATATTTTAAATAAAAATAATAAGTCATAAACTTAATCAATAAATAACTTTCTTAATAGAACATACGTAATTGGATAACCACTTTATACTACACATACACAAACATAATTAGCAATATCTAATCATAATAAAATTCCTAGTTTTTTTTAACTACATAACTTTCCAATTTGCTTACAATAACCTTGCAACATGGAATAACAAGAATTAAATAATAGTAAATACTTAATCTAATCATCATTCATGTTTAGATAGGGATAACACAATGGTAAATAAAAACATATACATACACACATACGATTACCTATTTTACAAATAGAATATGCCAAAATCATTCACATTCATAATAAAAATGCATAAATGATAAATATAATATCAACTAGCCTTAATATCAAGGGCTCCTACTATCCTACTTACTTGGCCAACTTGCTTATCATTCCCCTTACCTACTCCCTATAAGTTCCTAGGTAAGATATGGCTTATGATATGGTATGAGCACTTGATTAGGAGATATAAGGTGATAAATTTCTCATACTTACTAGAATCAATGCTTACAAGAACAGACCCTTAGATGAAAAGTCATGCTTTAACATTATCCACACATGAAAGTTTCTAAGGGTCAATTTTCAATGTTCATACAAAGAAAATCTAAGTTCTGATATTGTACACATTAAAATAACAAATATCCCACCTTGTACTTCCTTTTACATTAATAGTTTTTCTATTTTCCTAACCTTGTTCATCTAGATATCATAATAATCTCTCTATATTTTCATTTTTGTAATCATTTTATAATTTCTCACATCATCACATAATCTTATTTCCAACCATATTCTAACCCCATCTAAAAATTCAATACTAACACAAACCTATAGCCCATAATCACATTTTAAAGCTACAAGAGTATCTTCGCACACCTTATCATATCAAATAATTTAAATACTTATCTATTTATATGCATAAATACTATTTCATATCACACCTTCAATCACTAGTTATAATCATTAAAAATTATTTATAATTATATGAAAATTTTCACACAATCACCTATCTACATCTTTATAATTATTATCATACTTCATATGTTTTTTATTGTTGATAACACTAATAACTTTATCTATAAGTTAACTTACTCTACGTTACTTACTATTAATATAAGATCTTTATAAGTACAAAAGTTGATTAGGTTATTCTTAGGTATATTCGATTATAATAGTCAAATATAGAGCTCTCTGAAACTCATATTCAACTATTATAGTTGGATATTTCTAATTAGAAAGTATAGATTTTACAATACTTGAACATGATATTTAGGTACCTTTATCCAAAGGCTCATCCTTACTCGTATACTCAACTATGATAGTCGAATGTGGTCTCTTGGAGCTGACTCCCATGTCCATATTCAAGTATCATACTCAATTATATTCTAGGATTTTCTAGATTTTCATGAACTTTTCTACACATATGATCACTCTTTCCAATTAATTCATCAATAACCACTTAAAATCAAAAAATTCAACATAAATTATCATCCACATATGTATTCAAGCCTACTTTAACAACCATTATATTTCAATAGCAAATTACTATATCGAGATCAATAAAAATCCTAGTTTCTACTAATTAGTAACCAAAATTCTTAATCTTCACAAAATTAAGATAGGTAAATAGATTATCTACTTATAGTTGTAAGAAGGATGGAGATGAAGTTGCTAGATGGTGAAGTTGAACTTAGACAATGCCATTTCATACTAGATTAGAAAAATCTCCCTAAATGCCCTAGCTTATCATTATTAAACTTGAAAGAGTTTTAGCAACATATTATAAAACATAGAAATTTGTAAGGATTACCTTGATAACTTTATGGTTGCATAAGATTGATGATGATTTTGAACTTGACCTTAGCATTTGGAAGAAATGAGAATGAAATAGGAGATGGAAAGGGAGGGACCCTATAGAAATCTTTTGAAAAGTGAAAAAAAAAAATGGATTTGGAATTTTTATAGTGCCAAGTGCACTTTGGTAAATTTCAAGGGTGTTAGGGGTAAAATTAGAAAACTAAATCCTAAACCTTCTCTATACTCACCTACTTAATTCTAATTTTATACAACCTTAAAATTAAGTTAACTCTTCCTATATTTATTATAAGACCCTATTTTTCTTAATGTAATTATTACCTTAAATCTACCTTACAGTAATCTTAGTTACTAACATATATACATAATATTAATAAAATTAATAAAATAGATTCTAAATTACTTAAATCATGATAATTAGGTTTGTGAAAGATAAGGATAATCAAAAGTCATAAAAAATTATTTATTTTTATACATCGATAGCTTGTAACTATTATTGGAATGTGATAGATTAACAATATTTTAAACATTTCAATGGGAACTAGAATTAAATGAGCCTATAAGCCTTATTTTTATAAATTAAGGATTTCTAATAGTTGAATTCAACATTGTTTAAGTGATTGTTATGAATAGTAGATTAAGTCAGATGAAAGTCATACAAATTTTTATCTTCTTAAGGCTTATTTATATTAGGATGTTTACTTACTAAATTTTGGATTTACCCTTTTGTGTTTTACTTTTATAGATTCCTAGGTTGATTCACTTCCACCATCGCCTTAGATTTAGACTATTAAGAGCTTATTTGGTAAGGTAATAGGTAACAAAAAGATATTTTGATGTAGATATTTTTTGCCTTATTTTGTATAGGGTAAAATTAGTAGAAGAGTAGAAACTTGTTCCTTTTGGAACTAATTAGGCTAACTTATCATCAGGTTAGATAGATTATAAGTATACCTAACTCCGTTTATAATTGAATCACGAATGAAGAATGAAATCTATTTATTCCTTCTTATTACATGACTTTTTCTTTTAATAAACCATATGTATTACAATAATTTTAATAAGGAAAGTAAGTTAGACAAATGAAAATTAGGTTATTGAGTTCAATGCTAGTTTTAGTTAGGATAGAGTCATGATACACAAGGTTTTGGGTTCGAATCCTAAATATAATGGAGAGTAAAACGTCCTAAAGTAATAATGAGTATTATTGCACTACAAAGATGTCAGCATTTCATTTATCATTTTTGTTTTAATTATATTTGTACTACCATGAAATCTATTATTTTTTTAAGGATTTCATTATAATTTATTTTATTTAACCTAAAACACATTTTACATAAATAATTTTTACTCTCTTTTTGATATTTTATTTATTATGATATTATCGATATCTATTTTTTAATTGTATTATATGTGTTTTTAATATATTTTAGATAAAAAATTTATTTATAAATAAATTAAAATTATTATTTTGTGTATAATTTTATAATAATAAAATTTATTTATAAATAAATTAAAATTATTTTTATTGAAATGAAATGAACTCAACTCTAAAAAAAATTATTCCAATCATGTAGAAGGTTTGATGAAAAATATAAATTTACAAATATCTTCTATTAAAATTAAAATAACATATATTTTACTCGAACTATTTTTTTTATAATAATGATCATGTCATATTAGAAGGTCGTGCATTTTGTTAAAAATTTGAATAAAATTAGGTTAAAGATTAATGTTATATTAACATTATAAATATAAATTATAAACTAAAGGGTGAAATTGGTTAAGGCTAAAGTTTATTTGACAAAATTTAAGTAAATGCCAAGATCATGGGATTATAAGTGTATTTTAATTTTTTTTTAATAAATTCTTATTTTTGTTTCTAATTTAAAAGTAGAAAATGCCTCCATAATTTTCCCGGCACCCAACTGTTTTTAACCGGACTCGAGAAGTTTCCAATACAAAATCGAGGTGCTTGCTATAACTCTTACCTCTGGAAAGTGCAGTTTTCTGGGGGAAGGTGTCGGTTTCACGAGAGAGCGGGGGCAAATCGGATTGTGGCTATGGAGCAATCGATTTGGGGTCACTTGCCACTGCTGGTGAGGGCCAATTCCAAAGAATCAGTGGAATCCATTCTCGAGGCACTTTGGAGAACTCGAAAGACCGGTCTTGACTCTGCCGACCGCCATGTCATCCGCGATATGCTCCAACTTGAGAATGATTCTGACCTTGACCCTGTAAACTTCCTTGTTTGCTAATGAATTGTTAGAATTTGTTAGGTTATCATAGCACACTTCGAAGTTGTGGATAATCCCTTGTTTATGTATGAATCACTGAATCTGGTTGATTATGATTGTGCTCGTTAAGCAAAATTATAGTCCTGGGTGTTTTCATTGTATGGTAAAAAGATGTAATATGGTTGTATTTCAAAATGTTTGAGAAGAAGTTCTTGGCCCATTGTTTCCTTTATTCTTACAAATAGGTGATCTAGTCTTTAATTAATTAATTCTGTCAGATTCCTTGTCACTTCCAATGAGGGAAGGACTTTCATTTCTGTAGCGGGTCATGCCCTTCTTTTTGTATGGCTGGCTATAGTAAATTAACATTATCAAATGCATACATACGAGCTTGTACCGTGTATGTAGTGCATGGTATATTTCATTTCTGGTAAGGTGGTAGCTGGGCAAAATAACAACTTCTAGAATGAGCTGTTCTGCCGCTTTCACCCTGCTGTCTCGTGTTCATAACTTATCTACAACTTTTAAGCTTGTTAGTTCCTCTTGGATGATTACTTCTGGTACAGATTGTCATATTAATTCTCAATTTGCAGCTTCTGGTATGCCTCCGAATGTTGATCAGGAGGTGTGTTTATGAGAATATCAGCAAGGATGAGATTCCAAAGCTGTTTCCTAGTGAAGTTCTGCCAGAATTGCAAAGATTATTGACACTTTTATTGCAGAAGTTTCAACAAGAATGGCAGCAAGATGTGCTGAAAGATCAGGTTGGCTATTGGAATGCATACATTGTTTTTTGTGCTGGGTAGGAAACATTTTTCTGACAGTACTTATGAAATGGATCTTATTTCAGGTCACTGTGCCTCGGTTAAAGGTGATGACATGGAACATGACAAATCCAGACATAGAAGCAGGCCCTACAGCTGTTATTAATTTGAAGGTAAATGCCAGCTCTCGAAATTAGTAGAGCAGGAACTTATACAGTGTTTGTAGAGGTCAAAATTTGTCATTATGTGTAGAAGTTGTTTTAACTGCTCCTCATGCAGCTCCAAGATGATGCTCAATTAAACTCAGGAGAACTGGATGTGAAATTCCAGTTGGCTAAAGACACTTTAGCGATGATGCTAAAATCCCTGTATTGTATTAGAGACCAATTTTCAACTGTGGTAAACATTATGTTAATTTTTTTTAATTATTTATTTATCCAGTTTGAGCTGACTATAACATATACTTGCCTTGGCTTTGTGGGCTTCTAAGTGAACTCTCTTGTGTTGTCAGGATGAGGCATCAAACAGACAATAACACCGACGAGAAGACCAGTACAGTATGTCTCAACATAGCGGTAATACCTGCCGTCAAAGTCTGTGTAGACCTTCTTTTTACACTTTTTAATAAACAAAGTTGGACCTGATTCTCGTTAAGAACTGACCAATGCGTTTGAAATTGCAATGGCAGCATGGTCATTACATGACAGTACGATCAGTATGTTAGTCAAATGCATGTTCTCCGCATTGTTCTATATATTCTTCACGTTATAAGAGAGATTCAGATAAGATTTGGCTTTAAGTAGTGGTTTTCTGGTATAAATAGGGTTGCTGAACTAAATTTGGTTAAATTAGGCAGACCAGTACCAGCAACCTCTGAAGTTATAACGTAGAAAACTATGGTCTCTCATTGGGTCACTGAAAATCTAGAAATAGAAGATAGAAAATTAGTTTCAAGCCACAATAGTTTGTTTTTTCAAATAATTTTATCTGTGTCTTGTCTAAGAAAATATGGAAGCTGAGGGAAGTAGACATTTGTTGTGATAATGGTTTTTAATTCAGGAGGAACAAATCGATGCTTTATTTAAAGTCTTTTTTCCCTTACGGAAACATACTATGTATTCCTCAGCAATTAAGATTTGTTATTTGGCTTTTCAGGGTTTAAAAATGTAAGTAAATGCTTCTGTTTGTTAGGGAAAACCTAAGCTAGTGTTTATGCCTCAAATGCATGAAAAATTTGCTTAACGTAATTGCTCGTTAATTGATGGAACCTCTAAAGGACATTGCAATGTTAAGTGGTCAGATTTTCTTATTTTCCCCTTCCTTCCATATTTTCTTTGTGCAGGTTATGTGTTTAATGAATAAATTTCATGTAAGACTCCTGAAATTTTCCTAATGTGTGATTTACTTACTGTATTATTAAAATATACTTATCACCTGCATTTAATTATTTAATGGTACAAAGAGCTCTCATCTATTAACTTTCTGAATGATATTTTTATTTAAAACTCCTACTTCATTTTTCAATTGTTTTTAAGAGTGGAAATAAGTTAAGATGAGTTAAACTTTGCCTATAGACCAAGCCTTTTAAAAAAAAAAAAGGTGATTTGGCCTATCTTGGAGCAGGCCTAAAATTTGGTCAGACTTGGTTCGCATAAATTTGTTAAGGTCTACATGGGCCTATTAGGCTATACAAGTTTATTAACAATTAGTAAATATTTTTCAAAAATACTATTAAGAATAGACTTAATAGAAATTGAGTTGAGTTTTAATATTATTAAATATTAGATATTATTAAATATAGTTTAACTAATATAAAAAGTTGTTCGAATTCAAATTAATCATAATATTTTAATTTAAATTTGCTTCAATAAAAAACTAAAAAGTTTGAAGTTCGGTTCATAGTGACTTAATAAACATTATAAGTTTTAACAAATTCAAAAATCACTTTGAGCTTTTGAGTTTGATTCAATTTCAAAATATCAATATTATAACAACAATTGTAAATTGATCATTTAAATAATTATAATCTTGTAATATAAAATAAAAGAATGAGAATGTGCTGAATTTTTTCAAAGGCAAAGCTTTAGCATGGCAAGATTGCTATTTCGTTAATCTGTATTTTGAGGAAGAGAGCATATCTTGATTTGAAACCAAGGGAGGTTGGATCGTTGATGGAACCATGGCATACAGCTTTAGCATGAAAATTATTTGCCGATAATCTCGTTCCAAACAGTTTTTAATATGAAAATTACGGTAAAATTCCAATGTCATTATTGCCTTGAGCAGTTTCTGATGGTATCAGGAACATGAAAAAATTGATGAATCTTCTCGAAGAGGCGCAACAAACAATAGCAAGGACACTGAGACAAAATGACACCAATTCAGGAATTTTCTCTCTCATTAATCTGTACTTTCAAGGAGAGAGCATATCTTGATTTAAAAGCCAAGGAAGGGGGCCATTGTTGGAACTATGCCTAGGCTAATCAAATAAAGAGAATGCAGTCATAGATTGTTGTTTCTTGCGAATATAGTCATAGGTCGTTGTCTATTGCTCATCCGCATATTCAGAAAAGCACTTATTTTCTTCAGGGTGTTTTGTGGTGATATAGTATATGTTTGGTGCAACAGAGTTTATTGATTTAATTAATGAATTATAAGATAATTTTACGAGGTGTTTGGCTTATTTAAAATTAGTAAGTTATAAGTTTTTATTTAATTAGTTTTACAAAGTAATTTATAATTTATAAGTTAGTAATTTTTTCAAAAAAATTTTTAATGTCTCTTTTTTAAATAAATGATAATTTATATCTTAATTATGTAAATAAATATTTAACATATTATCATTAATTTAATATAAATAAATAAAAAAATATGTGATGTTATAAAATATAATTAATTAAATATTAAATTGTTATATTAATATTATTTAAATAATAAATAAAAATGTAATCCTATAAGTATAATTAATTAAATTTTAAATAATTATATTTTTATTTTAAATATTTTGATTGTATTAATATAATTTTATCTAAAAAATATAAATTAATTTAATTGATATATATATATATATATATATATATATATGTTATATTAATATATCATTTTACATTATTTTATATATTTCAATTAATTGAACAATTAATTTTGTTAAATATTTTTAATATAATTAGTAGACTTATCAATTATAAACTTTTTAACTGTTTACCATCGGTTATGAATTACTTCCGCTACACGGGGTTCGTACGAAGAAATGGTAGAACACTTACCCTGTCCGCAAACGGATGTGATTTTTTAGGCTGAGTTGCAGTCAAACATTAAGATACATCACTTTATGATGTGTCAATGAATTTAAATTATTAAATTTTATTTAACTTATATAATTTTGCATAAATTTATAAATTTAAGTAGTTGAATTTGGTGATATCTGGTTGTGTTGGTATATGTTAGTCCCTCCTCAAGGTGTACTTAGGACAGCTTTTAATGGAAGTGGATTGGTGCATTTTTTTCTAAGGATTGCATTGTTGTATATCGAAGGGAAATAAATAAAAAAATTTATTTAAAATTATAAATTTTATCAAAAATAATAAAATCTAAAAAAATTATATTTTTATTTTTAAAACAATGATAATAAAAAATGGGATACCTAATTAATTTTTATTACTTAGAAAGTGGCAGAAATTGGAGAGACAACATACAAGAAACATACAAGAAAGTATCGATGAATTCTACTTTCCCGCAAGAAACTGAGGGGCCGTTTGATTCAATTAGAAAAAAGGAAAGAAATTAATAAAAAAATAAAATGAAAGAGAATGGAAATATTTTAATTATTTATTTTATTTTGTTCAAATAAAAAGGGAAAGGGAATCAATAAAGAAAAGAAAGGGAAAGAAAATGAAAATTTTATGATTATTTATTTTGTTTGATTCAAATACTGAAAGAAAATTAAGTATTTTTAATTTACTTTACTAAATATCATTATATTGAAAAATAATTTACTTATAAATATTGTTAAAATAATTATTATAATTGTTATTTTATTACTTTGATATTATTTACTAATATTATATTTTTTAATTATTTAATATCTTATTAATATTATTTCAATCATTACTTTTATTATTTTAATTATTATCAATATCTGAATAATAATTATTATTTATTTAATTATTATTTTTAATAGTTTTTATATTTATTATTCTATTTTTAATTATTATTTGTAATTAGTTATTATATTTAATTATTATTTCATTAATACTATTAATTATTTTCTTGTTATTAGATATTTTATATTAACTAATATTATTATTTTCATAATTATTTAATTTTAATTGCTAATATTTTATTTTTATTATTATTTCATTTATTACTATATTATTTATTTATTATGAATGTTTATTATTATTTTATTATTATGATTAAAATTTTTAATATTTTATTAACATTATTAATTTTTATATTATTAAATAGTTTATTATATTTATTTTAATAATTATTTATTTTTTATTGAATTAATTTTATTATTTCTATCATGAACTATTATTTAATAATTATTTTTATTTTTATTATTATTTTATAATACAAAATTATTATTATTATTATATTAAAGATAAATTTAAAACTTAAAATAAAAGAATCAGATTTATTAAGGAATCGAAGAAAATTACCATTTCTTCATTTGAGATAATCTTATTTAATGTAAAATGGAAAAGAGAATCAATTTTTTATAAATTAAATAAAAACAAAAAATGAAGATCTACTATTTTCTTTCCCTTTTCTAATTACTTCCAATCAAATCAACTATTAGTTTATAATATAGCAGGTATATGTACTTTGAAATAATCGAACTTCTTGACATTATATTTGGACGGGGATATATAATTTAATGTTAGATATATGTTGTTCTCTACATACCCATGCATATGTGATAGATGTTTATTCTATATATTTTTAAATTGCAAACGTTCGTTTTGCGTTGGGACAGTGTAAAGATGAATCGTGTGTAAATAATATTTTTTCTCTCTCTCTCTTTTTTTTTTAACTACACCCTGAGTTAATATTAAATATGCATTAAAAAAATATTTTTTGTCCATACGTATTACCTTGTTCATACTATCCTTTACACACGTACATACAATATATTATCTAAATCAAGTTGGGTTCAAGTGGCCTAAGTTAATGAATGAAGTTGCAATGTACACAAACATGTAAAAAATAATGTAAAATTGAAAGAAATAACCAGTGAACTGAATTTTAGATCCTGCTGCCACCATTTTCCGCAAACACTTTAAAACTGTATTGAGTGTATCTATTTAAAATAAAAAAAGAAAGGCAGGTCGTAAAATACCATCCTCAATCTTACGTTAATTAGATTTTATTTCTTAAAATTTTTAAATTTTAGATATCAACTTCTTAAATTATATAAAATTTAAAATTTAAAATTATGAACACATTATCAATTGAATTTCTCATCTTATCAAATTACATAATTTTTAAAATATTTTAAATAAGAATTATAATATTATAATATTTTAATTTATCTAATCATTTTCTCTTACATAATTTTTATGTTATATGATTAATAGAAATTAAATTGATGAATTCTATAGTACTCCAAGGTTTTAAAACCTAAAATAATATAGCAATCTAAAAAATCATTAGAAGATTAAATTAAAATTATTTGATTATGTTTTTTTAAAAAATAAACAGTTGTGATTAAATAATTTTAATCTAATAATTTTAAAATTTATTACATCACTTTAGATTTTAAATCCACAATACTATAATAAATATCAATTAATTGGATTTGACTCCTGTAAAGTTTATCTTACACTTTAGAGGATAAAGTGTATCATTCAAGTCATTAATAAGAAAATCAAGAGATTGGAATAATCACATATTTAAAAATTATTTTTATTTATTATTATTTATTAAATCATGAGTCATTTATTTTTTTCATTAATGGCTTCGATGATACACTTTACCCTCTAAAGTGCAAGATAGGTAAAGTGTATCTTGCACTTTAGAGGAAGCTCAGTACCAATTAATTAGGTATATATAATTTGAATTAAATATTTGAAAATAAATTATAAAATTATATAAAAAATAATAAAATAAATTGATATATTATAATAATATAAATTCTTATTTAAAAATTTATAAAAAATTACACAATTTAAGAAATGAAAAATTAAATTGATGACAAAGGTTAATTATAAATTTTATATAATATAAAGGGTGTTATTCAAAATTTTAAAATTGAAGAATGATCCAATTATTTCTTATTATTTTCATTTTGAGTACGTGCAAGCTTTTCTCATGAATAAGGGTGCAAGTAGGGGTGATCAAATATTTTTAAACTAGTTTTTAATCAATCAACCTGAATAAAATTAGTCGAATTAAGAGCTGTTAATATATTGTTATTGGTTAAAAATGAAGAAATTTTTTTATAAATTTTGGAATGGTTGGTTAATTGTAGATGAAAATTCTTAACCACAATTAACTCTTAACTGCAATTAATCAAACTTAATTGATACTAATTAAAATTTATATTCATTTTTTTAAAAAAAATTATATTTAAAATTTTATTAATAATTTTTATAATTTAATATTTAATTACTTCTTATTATAGTTATATTAATGGTACTATGGTATTAACATTTGTTTGTAAACTAATTTTAACCTTTAAATTAATTTATTTAGGTATTTTATTTTTTTTTAGATTTTAAACTGACTTAAACCAAATTTAACTGATCAAAATCGAATTTATCGAATTAAATTCGAATTAAGATTGTATAATCAGATTTGATCGATTGAAAAAATTATATTCTGGTTAATAACAGTCAGTTTAAAAATTAGTTTTAACCATCATTAATCAACTCATGATCACCTCTACGAGCAAGTAGTACAGACGACTTATCAAAGCCTATACCTTAATTTACTTAAAGGCTAATCTAACATAATCTATTTATCTAAATAAATCAGATTTAGATTAATAAATTAACCTATTTATATAAATAGACTAATTTTTTCTTTAGACTCGATTTGTAAACCTATCAGACTAACCTATTTAATTATAGATATGTTTATAAATAATATAATATAATATAATATATATTATACTTATAAATAATATAAATATTTTAATACATATATATATTTATATAGGTCTAATTAAGCTATTAAAAATTTTTAATCTATTAGCAAATTTGAAAATCTATTTATATAAAAATACTTTTAAATAGGTTAATAGATTAAGTTAAGCTTCTTCAATAAGTTAGGCCAAATTTAAATTTAAATTTTATATAAATTAATAAAATAAACCAAAATTTAATTAATAATTTAAAGAATATACCTAATTTATTTAAAATAAAATCCACCTCAACCTGCCCTGTTTGTCCCTACTCATGAAATTTAGGGCGAGTGTAACATTTTGGCATGATCCTATGACTGTAGAGCGGGTAACAATTTTCTTTTACTTGGGGTACCGAATTAACAACGGGTCACACCCATCGACCCTTTTCTTTCCATTTTCACCCACTTCGATGGGTTTGTCAAGCTTTCGAGGGTTTATCAGCTAAAATTGTCACCGGTAGTCACCAAAAAGGAGCACGAAGTTGAAACCCTCGACGAAAATTGGTCCGGCGATGTCTAGTTACATTCGACGTGCGTTCTCGTACCGAAATCTCCTTCTCCTTCGAAGCTCTGCCCTCCACATTTCTAATCTTTCCCGCATCAAAGAAACCCCCTTGAACATTCGTCCTTCAGATTCCAACAGGGTTTTTAGTCTTCCCGCAGCTAATTGTCTATTAGAAAGTCGCAGAGCCTTCGCCAAAGGACGCAAGTCAAGTAATTTTCCTTTCTCTGCTTCGATTAGACACGCCTTTGAACTTTTCTTATACTGTTATGTCCATTTTTTAATCGATTTATATTGATTTGATCGGAGGAATTAATATATTCAGTCTTCCAATTTTTGGTTTTTGTTTTGGTTGATGAAGTAATGTGAATGTGTTTTACTTTATGTCTTAGCAAAGAAAAAATAAATAGTTATTCCGTGCTTAAATTTTGGTTGTGGGACTACTTTGATTCTCACTACTTTGTTGGTTTTGATAGCTTGTTCTTTGTTTAGTATGTATTGAACGATAGCTTTAAGCTTCTTGCAAATTTTGGCTGGCAAACTTTTTTTTTATCCTCTTTTAAAATTTGTATCTTTTATGGTTATTCTGAGATTTTCTGATTAAAATATTCCAATAGGTTGCCTAAAAGAAGTTCTCTGGCTAATAGCCAGTGTGTATAACATATATTAACCCAGTTAATGATCATTTTTTAGTGTATCTTGTTTTCTTATCTTTTCTGGTTCATTCATTTTAGGGGATGAAGCAGCAGGTGGTACAATTGAAGTCTCTCCTAATGTTGGACCTACTATTAAAGCAAATGCTGTCTCACAGATGGAGGCAGCCATAGCTGCATTATCAACAGAACTAAATAAGCTACGAACTGGAAGGGCATCTCCAGGCATGTTGAGTGTCACCATTGTTTGTGGAGTACTGTGCTGTTTGTTATAGTTTACATGCTGATCGAATGTCTGTACAGGAATGCTTGACCATATTATTGTAGAAACTAGTGGCCTGAAGATGCCTTTGAATCGGATTGCTGTTGTTTCAGTCATAGATCCAAAAACCCTATCTGTAAATCCATATGATCCGCAGGTACTTCCTGAGATATGCCATTATCCATTTACCATCTTTGCCTTGCTATTTTTTTGTTTGAAATTGTTTGTGTTCTGGTTTAGTACGTCTACCTGTGGATATTGGATCTGACTCAACATTTAGTTGTTTTAACCATGTGATAATTCTCAAATTGAAGGTCTTTCTATATTATGGGCTTTAGGGGAACATTTTGATCACAAATTATTTACTTGCGCTTGTTATGAGATCACATATTTGTAGTGTGCTAATAACTAGACTTTAACACATCTGAGTATGACTAATATCTGCAGACACTTAAACAATTAGAGAATGCCATAGTGTCATCTCCATTGGGGTTAAATCCTAAGGTGGATGGTGAAAGATTGATTGCTGTTATTCCACCGTAAGTGCTTATTCCAATTTAACTCAAAGTTACTCATCTCTGTCAGAATGGATTTATTTGGATATACTGACTTCTACATTTATTGTCAATTGACTTATTCACTTCTCCATTATGCCTTGACCAGATTGACCAAAGAGCATATGCAGGTAAGCTCATGATTGTTTTTTTTTTTTTTACTTATAATTTACTTTTAAGCATCCCTCACATCATAACCTCATTGCTCCTATATCCTATTGCTGGACATGCCAGGCCATGACTAAGTTGGTTACAAAATCTTGTGAAGATGCCAGACAAAGTATTAGAAGGGCTAGGCAAAAGGTATAGTGGGAAATTTAGCTATTTTCTTGATCTGTGTAATTAGCTCTTGTGCAGTTGAGCAACACAAGTGTATAATTAATAATTTAATCTTTTCAAATGAAACTTCTCTAAGAAAATTTGCTGCAAAATGTTGGTACATGGACATGGATAGATGGCACTACTTGTCATGGGCTAGCTGACAGATTTGGTCTGCATATGGTTCTGTGGACTTAATTTTGGATTGGCGCAGAGTAGGTTCTTATTTTATTTTCTCAGTCCATGCTCCACCCTGGAAACCCACCCCACTTGCATCTTAAATTCTCATTTGTAGTGTACGAACTTGTTAGTTAGAATGGATGGAAACGTTACAAAAGAGAAACAAGAAAAAAGGACGGACCTTGCTTTTAGTTATGTATTGCTACCAACTAAGGGCTGGGCCCTTTACACTTCTTTTTGATGCACCTTAGTTTTTACAAGCTGTGTCTAAAGAAGTTATTAATTTTGCAGGCAATGGACTCTATAAAGAAATTGTATTCAAGTCTACCCAAGGATGACATAAAAAGATTGGAGAAAGAAGTAAGTCATGTGCTTGTTGCAGCCAAATTCAACCAGTTTCCATTATTATAGTTAATGATACATTTTCCTGTCTTACAGGTGGATGAGTTGACTAAAAAATTTATCAAGTCAGCCGAAGATGTATGCAAGGCAAAAGAAAAGGAAATTAGTCAAGGATGAGATCTTGCGGTTGCAGAGGATAGAACTCTTTCTTTTTAGTTTGTTGAGGCCTGAAACACCTCGGATAACAACAGAATTGTGCGATCAGTTATCTTTAGGAGTATTCTGATATTCTGGAAAATTTGAAGGCATAGATCAGTTGTAACATTATTTGACAAACAATAGTGAGTGGCGACCATTTTCTTTGTATTCCCAACACAATTGCAATTGATATTGAAAATTCTTTTTGACAGCTAATTATTGTTGCTTTCTTTAGCTAATCGTCCATTTATGCATATTGCTGTATGCCTGTCTTGCATATGCAAAAGTGTTCTCACTTCGGTTGAAGGGATTTTCTGCCAATTTTGATGTTTTTGAGACTGAAATTTAAAATGCATGTACCTTAAAGGGTAAAATTAATTATCATGGTGTCTATTGTACAATTGAAAAATAATGGTGCACCCAAACATGGAGCATGTGTCAGAAGAACATTGGTCCAAATATGCAAGAAGGGAGGCTCACACAATGTTTAGTTTTGACCCTTTATTTTTTATGAAATTGCAAACGTCCCCTTCCTCTTGCCCAGGTCCAGCACAGCCACGTTGAACTGCCAAGTCAAGATTTGCTCTAGTCCAACTTGGCATGTGTCGGATAAATTATTGGATATAAATCATATATTATATTAAATTATTTTAAAATATTTTTAAAATATTGAATTATTTATAAATTTTGATTTAATGTAATAATTCAGTTGTTTGCTGTATATGATAAATTAAATGAGTGAATTCTTATATTTTCATGAATTATTGTTATCAATATGTGATATAAAAATCTATATATTAAATATTTTTTAAATCTTAAATAATTTATATATAAATTTATGCAAATTATTGTTATTTATACATGATTTAAAGATGTGTCATTTTTGGATTTAAAATTGTTTTTGAAATGATTAAAATACTTATTTAAAAAAAGGGGGGGGGGGGGAGTCTGCGAACTGTCATGTTGAGTCTAAATCTGTATGAGTTGGACCCCCTCCTCGACCTGAAAGGCTTTGCCTTAAAAAAAAATTATGAGATTTAAGCTCTTTTTTCATGGCTCAAATTATTATTGGACTTTTTTCTCATTATTCAATTCATATTTAGATCAGACTTGAGTCATGACAATATGAAATAAATTGATTTGACCTGATTTGATTATATAAAATTATTTTTAAAATCTAATTATATATTATAAAAAAAATTATATCTAATTATGTTTTATGTGAAAATTACTTAATTTATATAATTAAATATTTTATATATTTAAATATTTTTTATCTCTTTAAATATGTATTTTTTATTAAAATTATTTTTTCACTTAAAATAATAATAAAAATAAAAACAATTAAACTTTCGGCTTTGAAGCCATATATAAATTTAACGGGGTAGGGCCGAGTCAATTTCTTAAAATTGAATAGGTCGAATTTAGACGTAAAATTATGTTTCGTATAGTTATATATGAAAAATTTGGCTCTAAACTCTGATAATCTGACACATGTACATCTTTAATTGAGTCAATAAGCCCGACACGTTAGAATTCGGACGGCAAGTCTTACGATCCACAACTTTTGTGGATTTGTCTGCTCCGTTTTGTTTATCATGAGCCTCCACAAAGCCGTAGATCAATTCACCTGTGAACCGGATGAATTCGTTCAACAGCTATAAATAAATTATAATAATTTAATTTTTAAAAGGACATAATATATAATAAATTATAATTATATATTTTCTGTAATAAAATTTAATTAGATAAATAATATATAGAATTTGAAGTATTATTAAAGTTAAAAGATTTAAATAAATTAAAAAATATATTTATATTTTTATGTACCATTTTACATGTAAATAATTAATAATAATTAGTTAATTTTATAAACTATTATAATACAAATAATTAATATTATTAACCAATCAAATTAATTATGACAATTAATTATCAACTAACCATAAACACAATCAATCAACTTCAAATATAACTAATTGGTTCTCGACCAAGACCATCATTTAGCACCATGGGATGTTTTGAATTTTTAAATCTAACCACGACTCTTTCCGGAAGAATTTAATAGGATCTCCCTGGCAAGTGCCAACCGCCTCAAGGCAATTAATAAGATATATTAATTAAACTTTAACTATCTTTATGCATATTATTACGTAATTTATTAATAAAATTTCAATTTGATACACTTTAGTAATTAAATACAATACTAAATGAAGAGAGAGAAAAAATGTTAGCAATTAAGGGAGATAAAAAGGACTAATAAAATTAAATTAGATTGCAGTTGCTACATTTGATATATGATGAGTATGAATTTTATAAAAATATATAAAGTTCCATGCACTTGAACTAAAGTTCCATGCACTTGAACTAAAGTTCCATGCACTTGAACTATTTGATGCATCAATTGTAAGGTCCAGACTTTCATGCCCCAGTTGAAAACTAAGGCACTATACCTTACTTATGTGGCATAACCTCCACCATTCATTTGTCGTCACACGTGGTTTCTAATTTTAGGAGAGGATAAAAATTTTTATCTTACCTTCGTTTACCTTTTGCCACATGTATGAATTTTTTTATATAATTAATCTAATTTACCTATTCCGTTAACAATGTTTCTTTTCAATTTGTGACAATGAATTTATGTGCATCATTGAACAAGTGGCTAATAAATAAATAAATTATATAAAAAATATTTTATAAAATTATTTATTAAGTTAATCAAAATTATAAAGTAATATAAAAATATATTAATAAAAATAAATATATAAATTAAAATAATTTACATTTATTTAAAGATTAAATTATATTAATATAATTAATTTTTTAAAATAAAAGTATAATATTTAATTTTTCATTAATTATATTTTATGAATTTACATATTTATTAATTTACATAAGTTTTATTTTGTTGTTATTTATAACAAAAATATACTTACTTAAAATATAATTTATGATATAATATAATTATTTACATACATATTTTTATATATTTATAGTTTAAAATAATGATATAATTATATTAAAATTAAATTAATAAAAAATATAGGAATAGGTTTAAAAAAATTTAAAGAGATAGTAACTCATAAATTATAAGTTATTTAAAATAATTTATTAAATCAAAACTTATTTTTTCTGATATGTTAGTGCACAAAATAGTTTTAAAAAAAGATACCATTGTAGACAAAAAAAAAACCGTTGTGAATAAAATTATAACATCGTGGGTTGTGAAAAAAGGTATTTATCAATGACTTTTTCTTAATTCTTTTACATTTTCTTATCATTTTACTAATTTTAACTTCATTTTTTTCAATTCAAATTCATTCAAATCCCACATCAAACTTTTACTCCCTAATTCTTTTGATATCTAATAGTGCCATAACAAATTTTTTAATAACATACTAGCAAAGATCAGCATATTACTATTTATAGACTAAATAGTAAAATATTGCTATTTGGTATTTATATAGTAATATTAATTAAAAATTTAAAATAAATAAATAAATCAAGTTTCATTAACAATCAAATTGATAAATAATAGCATGTTGCTATTTGACATCTGAACAGTAACATTAATAAAAAATTTAAAATAAATAAATAAATTAAATCTCATTAACATCAAATTGTTAAAGAATAACATGTTACTGTTTGCAGATTAAATAATAACATATTATTATTTAGTATCTAAATATTAACATTAATAAAAAAATTTAAAATAAATAGATAAATCAAGTTTCGTTAACATCAAACTGCCAATAATAACACATGATTCATCCATTTATCTAGACGGTAACATATTACTATATTTGATAGTTTGATTATTAAAAAAACTTGATTTATCCATTTATTTTAGATTTTTGATTGTTATTACTTCTGAATATTAAATAATAATATGTTACTATCTAATTTGCAAATAATAACATACTATTTTTTGATAATTTGATTGTTAATGAGACTTAATTAATTTATTTATTTTAAATTTTTTTTGTTGATGTTACATATTGTTCTTAAGCAATTTAATTATTTATAAGACTTAATTTATCCATTTATTTTAAAATTTTAGTTGATATTGCTATCTGGATACTAAATAGCAACATGTTACTATTTACGGACCAAATAGCAACATGTTATTTCTTTGATAATTTGATTGTTAATGAAACTTGATTTATTCATTTATTTTATATTTTTGGTTAATGTTACTATGTAAATGTCAAATAATAACATGTTATTATTTGATCTGTAAACAGTAACATGTTACTCTTTGACAGTTTTGTGTTAATGAGATTTAATTTATTCATTTATTTTAAGTTTTTAATTGATATTATTACTTGGAGACTAAATAATAATATGTTATTCTTTGGCAGTTTGATTGTTAATGAGACTTAATTTATTTATTTATTTTAGATTTTTAGTTGATGTTACTATTTGGATATCAAACAGTAATATATTATTCTTGAGCAATTTAGTTGCTATTGAAATTTGATTTATCCATTTTTTTAAATTTTTTTATTGATGTTAATGTTTGGATACTAAACCCAAACATGTTAAGTTTTTAAGTTTTAGGATACTAAACTATCTGGATACTAAACAACAACATATTACTATTTGGTCCGTAAATAGTAATATGTTATTTCTTTGATAGTTAGATTGTTAATGAGACTTAATTTATTCATTTATTTTAAATTTTTTGTTAATGTTACTGTCTCGATACCAAATAACAATATGATACTATTTGGTTTGTAAACAGTAACATATTATTCTTTTACAGTTTTGTGTTAATGCGATTTGATTTATTCATTTATTTTAAATTTTTTATTGATTTTATTGCTTGAAGACTAAACAGTAACATACTATTCTTTAATAATTTAGTTGTTAATAAGACTTGATTATTCATTTATTTTAAATTTTTAGTTGATGTTACTATTTAGATATCAAATAGTAATATATTATTCTTAAGCAATTTAATTGTTAATGAAACTTGATTTATCCATTTATTTTGAGTTTTTAATTGATATTATTATTTAAATACTAAATAGTAACATATTATTATTTGATTTACAAACAGTAACATGCTATTTCTTTAATAGTTTAGTTGTTAATGAAACTTGATTTATCCATTTATTTTAAGTTTTTAGTTAATGTTACTGTCTGGATATTAAATAGCAATATGTTACTATTTGGTCTGTAAATATTAACATGTTATTTTTTAATCATTTTGTGTTAATAAGACTTAATTTATCTATTAATTTTAAATTTTTTAATTAATATTATTGCTTGAAAACTAAACAGTATCGTATTATTCTTTGACAATTTGATTATTAATGAGACTTAATTTATCCATTTATTTTACATTTTTAGTTGATATTATTATTTGGATATCAAACAGTAACATGCAATTCTTGAATAGTTTAGTTATTAATGATACTTGATTTATACATTTATTTTAAGTTTTTTATTGATATTGCTATTTGGATACCAAATAACAACATATTATTGTTTGTTACTATTTGATTTGCAAACAATAACATGTTATTATTTGACAATTTGATATTATAAGATATGATTTATCTATTTATTTTAAATTTTTTATTGATGTTATTTTATAGATACTAAATAGCAATATGTTATTATTTAGTTCACAAACAGTAACATGTTATTTTGTGGTAGTTTTGTGTTAATGAGACTTAATTTATTTATTTATTTTAAATTTTTAATTGATATTATTACTTGAAGACTAAATAATAATATATTGTTCTTTAATAATTTAGTTATTGATAAGACTTAATTTATTTATTTATTTTAAATTTTTAATTAATATTACTCCCTACATACTAAATAACAACATGTCATTATTTGGTTCTCAAACAATAACATATTATTCTTTTGTAATTTGATTATTAATGAGACTTAATTTATTCATTTATTTTAAATTTTTTTGTTAATGTTACTATTTAGATACCAAATAACAACATGTCATTATTTGGTTCTCAAAGAATAATATATTGTTCTTTTGTATTTTGATTATTAATGAGATTTAATTTATTCATTTATTTTAATTTTTAGTTGATGTTACTATTAGGAGACCATATAATAATATGTTGTTCTTTGTCAGTTTGGTTGTTAATAAGACTTGATTTATCCATTTATTTTAATTTTTTTATTGATATTATTATTTAGATACTAAACAGTAATAGTAATATATTATTTTTTAATAATTTAATTATTAATGAGATTTGATTTATCTATTTATTTTAAATTTTTTTATTGATATTACTGTTTAAAGATCAAACACTATCATGTTATTCTTTGATACTTTAATTGTTGATGAAACTTAATTTATCCATTTTTTTAAAATTTTTTATTGATATTATTATCTAAATATCAAATAACAACATGTTATTATTTGGTCTATAAATAGTAACATGTTGTTATTTGATAGTTTGGTGTTAATGAAACTTGATTTACTCATTTATTTTATATTTTTTATTAATATTACTATTTAGATGCCAAACAGTAATATGCTGTTCTTTAATGGTTTAGTTGTTAATAAGATTTAATTTATCAATTTCTTTTAAATTTTTAGTTAATATTACTCATTGGATATCAAATAGTAACATATTATTATTTGATCTATAAATAATAACATATTATTTTTTAATAGTTTAATTTTAAATAAGACTTAATTTATCTATTTATTTTTATTTTTTATTAATTTTACTATTTAGAGACCTAACAATCTTCAAATAGTAATATGCTGTTCTTTATCAATTTAGTTATTAATGATATTTAATTTATTCATTTATTTTAAATTTTTAGATAATATTATTATCTGAATACTAAGCAGCAATATGCTACTGTTTGGTCTGTAAATGATAACATGTTGGATTTTGGTAGTAAGAAAGTTATTATTACTCTATTAGACACCAAAAGAATTAAATAGTAAAAGTTCGATGTGAGATTTGAATGAATTTGAATTGAGAAAAATGAGGTTAAAGTTAGCAAAATAATATAAAAATATAAAAAAATTGAGAAAAGTCATTGATAAATACCTTTTTTATGAGCCACAATGTTATAATTTTATTCAAAATAATATGTTTTTATTTACAATAATATCTTTTTTTAAAGGTATTTCGTACACTAACTTATCAAAAAAATAAATTTTAATTTAATGAATTATCTTAAATAACTTATAATTTATGAGCTACTATCTCTTTAAATTTTTTTAAACTTATTCTTATATTTTTTATTAATTTAATTTTAATATAATTACATTATTATTTTAAATTATAAATATATAAAAACATGTATGTAAATAATTATATTATATTATAAAATATAATTAATTATATTTTAAGTAAGTATATTTTTGTTATAAATAATAACAAAATAAAATTTATGTAAATTAATAGTTATGTAAATTCATAAAATATAATTAATGAAAAATTAAATATTATACGTTTATTTTTTAAAAAATAATTATATTAATATAATTTAATATTTAAATAAATATAAATTATTATAATTTATTTATTTATTTTTATTAATATATTTTTATATCACATTATAATTTTAATTAACTTAATAAATAATTTTATAAAATAATTTTTACATAATTTATTTACTTATTAGCCACTTGTTCAATAATGCACATGAATTTATTGTCACAAATTGAGAAGAAACGTCGTTAACGGAGCAGGTAAATTAGATTAATTATATATAAAATTTGTACACATAACCAAAGATAAACGAAGGTAAGATAAAAAACCTTTATCCTCTCATGAAATCAAAAACCACATTCAACTGGCAAATGAATGGTGGAGGTTATGCCACGTAAGTAAGGTGTCCCTAGTTTTTAACTAGGACATGAAAGTCTAGACCCAATTGTAATTGTAATTATTACTCTAGATCAATATATAATTTTATTAAAAATAAAAATAAATATTAAATAAAATACTATTAATAATACTATTAAATATAATTAATTAGAATGAGATTACTAAAATTTACGTTCATATCTAAAGTTTGTAATTCTCATTTTTTTATTTGTATAAAAATTATATTATTAATTTAATAAAAATAAAATAATGAGTATTTAGATATTTTTAATAAAAAATTAATTTAAATTAAAAAAATTAATTTAACTTATTTTTCATCTTTATGATAAATATACTCATTAAATTAAAAAATTAATAAGAATGATAAATTGACCTTAATAATTTTTATTATTTTATTATTATTAAATTAATGATATAATTTTTTCCTTCAAATAAATTGCTAATATATATATATATAAACATAAAAGTTAGAAATTCCATCTATTAATTATCCCTTACATTTTTTAAATGTTATTTTAAAAAATTATTTTTATTTATTATTTTAAAAAATAAAAATGATTTATTCTTGTCTTTTAAATATTATTTTTATTATTTAAATAAATATTCAACAACATTATTTATAAATTAATTATAATAAAAAATATATTAATAAATTATAATTTATTTATTCTAAAATTAAAATTATTTATTATTTTATTTAATTTTTATATATTAATTTTAAATAACATTTAAAAAAACAAGGGTGTATATAATTCAACCATAACCATACTCTGATGCTCAGCGTTTGTCAACTCAGAAATACGGAGATGGAAGCACGAACATGTGAAGTTACCGACAAACCCAGGTCAAACAATAATATAAACCCAAACCACAAGGCGCGTCACCATACATCCAACCGAAACCGAGTTTCAAAGTCTACCCCACCGTCTCTGGGGAACATTCGATGATAAGTCTACCCTGTCTATAAAATAATTTTGAATGTTATTGTATTACTAAAAGAATTAATAATTATTATTTGTTTTTTAATTTTTTAAAAATTATTTATAGCGTGTCTTACTTGACAATCTTCGGTACAAGTTGTGGATATCCAAGTCCGTCCAAGTTGGCGAACGGAGTCTCCTCTTATTTCCGTTATTACAAAAACCCTCCATTTATATATATATATGCTTCACACTCGTAAAATTTTATTAAATATGAAATCACTTTCTTAGATTTTAAAAATTTATATATTATTTTCACAAAAAAATTATATATTACACTTTTAAACTTTAAAAAAAGATATAAAATGATCTTTTAGGGCTTTGAAAAAATTTATAAAAAAATTAATTAATTGCTACTTTTAACTAAAAATTAATAAACATATTATATAATTTACTGAGATTATAAAATATGAAGTTGAATTAAATGTTTTATTTAATATGATAATTTGAGCTTCATTTTTTTGCATGAATAATTTCAGCATTATGATAAGTATGGATAATAATCAGAATTAATAATTAATAATTAATAATATATTAAGCGTGAAATTTGTTTTTTTTAGAGATGGAATAAGATTTTAATAACGTATATGTAAATAATTACTATTTAGAATTAACAATTAAAATTCATAATGAATATTTTTTAGAGTTTTCTTTAAATTTTAACATAATAATTTGTAATTTGCTTAAAATCCATCTATCTATGGAGAATTAATAATTTATTAAGCGTGAACTTTGTACTTTTTTTTAGAGAAGGAATAAAATTTTAATAATGTGTATGTAACATAATTTCTATTTAGAATTAAAAATTAAAATTCATAATAAATATTTTCAGAGTATTTGGAGGTTTTTAAAATTTAAAATAATAATTTATTGTGTATTTTTTTAAGGGGGAAAAAAACCTCGGACTTTCTTACGTCCATAGGAAGGATGGCCTTCGCCCTTCGGTATCACATCTTCTCTACGTTCCAATTTCCTTCCTTGCTTGCAGTCTCAACCAAACCCTATCCCCTTTTTGTTGGGGTGTTTTCGAGAAAGCTGAAGAATAATCACTAAGACCCTAGGGTAATCTCGGGGTCGAAATGGCGGCGACGACGACGACGACCAGTCTTGGCGGTGGTGGCGAGGACCGAGTTCTCGCGACAGCGCAGCAGATCATGAAGAGCCTTAACTCTTCCAAAGAGGTTCGCGAAGACATGCTTTTGATCTTCTCTAGTTTTGACAATCGCCTTTCCCATCTTACTGATCTCATAGACAGCGAAGATTCCAAGTCTCCCGAAGAAGAATCCTCTGACCGCTTTGAGGCCGCCGAGAAAGTCATCCTCGGTTGGGATGCTTCTATTTCCGGTGACGCTGCCCGACAATCAACCTCATTTCTCGATTCTCCCGATGCTGCTGCCGAGTATTTTTCCGCTGTAGACCAGATCATTGAGTGGATTGATCAAATTTCGATCGCACCGACCGAGAAAAGTAGCCAAACAATCATGGATCGGGCGGAGAACGCGATTCAGCTTGCTATGTGCAGGTTGGAAGATGAGTTGCGGCATGTTTTGATTCGGAGCACTGTCCCGCTTGATGCTGATAGTCTCTATGGATCGATCACGAGGGTTACTCTTTCGTTTTCGTCAAATGGTGGGCTAATTTACGAGAGCTTGGAGAGCTTCGGCGAGGTCAATGATCCCGATTCTGAGCGGTTTCATGAACGAGGTGCGAGTTTGGGTGATGATATGTTTGTTGATTTGGTTCATCCTGATGGGGTTGGGGAGCTGAAACAGATTGTTGATCGGATGATTATATCCGGGTATGAAAAAGAGTGTCTTCAGGTTTATAGCAGTGTTCGTCGCGATACTCTGGATGAGTACTTAGTTATCCTTGGCGTCGAGAGACTTAGCATTGAAGATATTCAGAAGGCTGAGTGGAAATCTTTGGATGAAAAAATGAAGAAATGGATACAGGCTGTTAAAATTGTCTTTAGAGTGCTTTTGGATGGTGAGAGAAGGCTATGCGATAGTGTATTTGGTGAAAAGAAAGACATTAAGGAGATCTGTTTTAATGAGACTGCGAAAGGGTGTGTCATGCAGCTGCTGAATTTTGGTGAGGCCGTTTCAATTATTAAAAGATCACCGGAGAAGTTGTTTAGGATATTGGATATGTATGAGGCATTGAGGGATGTGATGTCTGATGTGCAGGCTATTGTTTCAGATGAGTTTGTGATCAATGAAGCCAAAGGAGTGCTGAATGGACTTGGTGAGGCTGCTAAAGGGACATTTATTGAGTTTGAGATTGCTGTTCGGAATGAGACTTCCAAAAAGCCTGTCTTAACTGGGGACATTCACCCGTTGCCACGATATGTGATGAATTACTTGAAGTTGCTCGTGGATTACAGTGATCCTATGGACTCATTGTTAGAATTTAGTGACGAGGATCTGCAAAGCTTTCAAAACAATTATGGCGGTGATAGTTCTCAATTAGAGACCATGTCCCCTTTCGCACAAAGGATGCTGTTGTTAATATCAGAGCTCCAGTTTAATATTGAGGAAAAATCAAAACTCTATGAAGACACTGCAATGCAGTATGTATTTCTAATGAACAATACCCATTACATGGTGCAAAAAGTGAAAGATTCAGACCTGCGGAAGGTCTTGGGGGATGATTGGGTTCGCAAGCGCCGTGGTCAGATACGCCAGTGTGCTACAGGCTATCTCAGAGCTTCTTGGAGCAAGGCTTTGTCTTGTTTGAAGGATGAAGGGATTGGAGCGAGCTCTAGTAATGCCTCAAAGATGGCATTGAAGGAAAGATTCAAAAATTTCAATGCATGCTTTGAGGAAGTATACAGGATTCAGACAGCTTGGAAAGTGCCAGATGCTCAGCTGAGGGAAGAGCTACGGATTTCTATATCAGAGAAGGTGATTCCGGCTTACCGCTCTTTCGTGGGGAGGTTCAGGAGTCAGCTAGAGGGAAGGCATGTGGGGAAGTACATAAAGTACACGCCAGAGGATTTAGAGAACTATGTATTGGATTTATTTGAAGGATCACCCGGTGTATTGCACCATATAAGAAGAAAAAGTACATAAGATATAGGACATTCATTACAGATGAACTCCTACGTTAGCTAGAGTTGGTTGAAAAAGAAATCTAGTGTCATGTGTATCCTTTTTGTTGATAATTGATAGGCTGCTTAATTTGCTGGTTTGAGATAGAAAATCAAGATTTTGTGAAAGTTCGAATTTCCTGCCCCTCCAAGTCTCCTGTTTTCTTTCCCGCATCATATATTGTGTAGTCTTTATTTACGTTCCATATTATAGATTTTACGAGTCTACAGTCCTTCTTGGTTCATTTTTCTTCACATGTCACTTTTCCAGCTAAAGTAGCTTTTTGAGGCTCATAGCCTATGTCATATTTTGTCGAAAGAGTATAGAGCTTGCTATTTTAGGCCTGAATATCATAAATGTCAATGTCAATTTTCTTAAAATTTAGTTTGAGAAAGATACAATATTTTATTTTAAAACCTAAAATTTTTCTGGGAGTAGTTATTTGAATATAAACGATTTCTGTATTTATCCAAGTTCAGGTTCTGAATTTTTTTTATTCTAAAATTAAGTGGAGGCTTTTTCCATTACTCTGCATATTCTGTCTTGTCTATAGTTGACAATCATCGGTGTTGACGTGACCTGCAATTTGGCCGCTCAAGTTCAATATTCACAAATGATGAGGCCAGCATGGTGTTGTAGATAAAGCAAGAAGAAATTGATGAAATAGACCGCAATTATCTGGATAATGTCATCACTGTAAGAACTGACTTAACGGTGCTTTGTCTATCATCACTGTCCCTGCCAGGATTTGGGACTCCCTCTGTATGTTAGTCTCCTGAGTTCTGGCGAGGATCGTCTATATTGTATTCTCACTTAAGCCATCCGACAGTTGCAGTAGTTGGAAATTCTTTCCAACAAAATTGGGGAGGCGAATGTTGTTGTCCTTTCTTGCTCATGTTAGCGGCTAAAGTACCAATTTACCGTTGTTTGGGAAACAAATTTTCGTTTTACCGTTTTTACGAAATATTTTACCAAAATACGCATGAAATCGAAGAGATGCCAGAACAGATGGCGCCTGTGGCATTAGAGGCACCAAGTTGATTGGCGCCCTCATAACAACTGGGGCGATGGCGCCTTTGGCCGGTTGGCGCCTTCGGCCAGTAGGAAAAGTAGGAAAATAGTTTAATATATTATATATAAGATTTAAAGTTTAAAAATAAATTAAATTTGATTGTGACTATTGAATAAAATTAAATATAATTTAGGGCATATGTTATATGTGAAGTAATAAAATAATATTTAGATTTATTATATGTTTATTAAAAATAAAATAATTATAGAAATTGTTAATTTGTTAAAAATACATATAAGTTAATTTGATGTAGGAAAAGAAGATTTTGTATATATTTAATTTTGTTAAAAAAATAAAATTTTATTAAAAATTAAATTAAGTAAAATGTTGAAGATCTAAAATTTAAATAGAATGCATATAAATATATTTAATATTTTTAAGGTTTACGGTGATCGTTAAAAAAATATGATTAAACTATAATGTTTAAAATTATGAGTAAATAAATATTAAAAAATAAAATAAAATGATCTGTGGAGTATGAATTAATTCTTATCATTAGAAAAAAGTCAACTCAAATATTTGAAAAAAAATTGAAATGAATATATGTTAATAATTTAAAATAATAAAACTATAAAAAAAATACGAAAGGAAAGAATAAAATTTTAGTTAGAAAGAAGTTATTAAAAAAAATTGCATATATTTGATACGTTATATGAATATTTAATTGATTGTTCATTTGTGAAAAGATTTTATAATTTTGCTCTGATGTATGTACATAAAAAGGTAAATATGTTGTAATAATTACAACCATCCCAAAATTTGATGCTTTACAATAAAGTTATAAGATAAATGTGCCTAAATATATAATAAATATGAAAAGAGAAGTTAATATCTACGTAAATGGTGTCCAGTCCCAAATCCAGGATCAGTGATATGGCGGTCATATCTGCTAACCCTCTGTGCAGGCTCGGGAGTCATATCTCCAGTGTCTGTGGCTCCCCTACCTCCAGCTCTGGCTCTGGCTCTGGCTCTGGCTCTACCTCTCCCTCTATCTGTGAGTACCGAGTCATCCGTAATCATGCTACCAAGTGATGTCCCCTGATCCTGAGTGTGTAGATCAAATTCATGAGGATATGGCTGGGAAGGACTAGCATCACTAGAAGGAAAGACATGGAATGAAGATGAAACTCTTGATATAGGCGGAAATGACTAAAATGAGGATGGAACACCTAGAGTAAACTGGAACATCTGATATGATGAGGGAGCATATAGTGCAGTCGGAAACATGCCAGAGGATGAAGAAACATTTGGTGCAATAAGGTACATGTGAGATAAGGCGGTCATATCCGACATCATCATGAAAATATCTTGAGTAGAAGATGATGGACTCTGATGCACCTGGGCAGTGGAAGGAACATCGGCCTGTGATGTAGGTCATGGATCGGTGTGACGACGTCGACGTGTACGAGGCTGATCATAGTCACCCTCCATAGGGTCAGGGATATGGTGGGTAAGAGGAGCTGACTCTACATGTGTACTAATAATCACATTATCAACCTCGTGAAGTGCGTGAAGGATAGAGTCAGTCGCTGATATAAGAGCATCGAAGCTAAACCTAGACTGTCCCTCAGGTGTAGTAAAATCGTGCAGTGTGGATACCTCATCAATCTGTACAAGTTTTCAACATATGGTTAGTAATAATACTAATGCACAAGAATATAATCAAATATAAATAACTAGCATGCGGAATTACCACAAGGTCTAATGCTCCACTAACTGGTATAATAAATCGCTTAGTAATCCTTCTGTACCATGCCATATACTCAGACCGTGGGCCTAGGACCAATAGTGCGGACGGCTCGCCAATAACACACAAGTCTCGACTGACATCCCATAATGCAATGTACGGCTGATGTCAGATATGCCACTCCTCATCAAGCCGACCGAATAAGTGAAAGCAATGGACCTCTGCCACCTGCTTTAGTGGCTTAGGAATAGGCTGGCGAAGGTCGAACTGCTGCAAAACCCTATCTGACTGGTGCCACTCGACAATCTGAAAGTGTATGAATGGCACCACTGCTGTCCAAAAGTCACTCTCATCAAAACAATACTGAGGAAGTGACGCGGTAACCACCTTAGTGTACAGGATCCAGATGATCTAAAACTACACATTTATATTGTCATTTAAATGCAACAAAAATGGATAATGGAATGAAATAAAAATATTCATTAACCCCTTCAAACCTAATCGAGTTGAAGACGATCCAACACGTATCTATAATAAGACAGGCTGTGTGTAGGACTATCCTGAAACGTCTTTTGATAGTGTCACCTATCAAGTACAACAATTAAGTTAAAAAAATATAGTCGTCATCTCAATTACAAGTATAGATTGAAAAATTTTCTAACCTACAGGCAAGGGGGCCAATCCTTGCATCCTCATCTGGTATATTTGAAATAGTAATGGTGGGGGCAATAGTGGGAAATCTATCCCATGCCCAAAGCTGTAGTAATAGGCAACACCCTCCTATTTCCTTATAGTCAAGGGAAGTGACTTTACAGAGCTCTTTGTACAGATAGGCCAAACAGGCAGATCCTCAACTATACATTCCTGCCTCCTGTAAGTCTCCGAGTAATGGTAAGTGCATGAGGTGGACATAAGTCCCAAAGTGGTCAAGAAAAAATGTCCCACCAATGAGACGTAATATGTACGCACGGGTGTATCTCTGTACTGTCTCATCATCGACATCATCTAGAAGATAAGTGAAATGCCTCTCCAGCTAACTCATCTTCAGTCGCCCTCCTCTTATCACATTTTCGTCTACCGATAACTGCAATCTTAAATACTCCTCTATCAGGCCTCCCTATCCCTACATAATAGGCCCCGTCACTATCTGATCGTCAACGGGTAGACCGAGCTGGATAGCAATATCTTGCAACGTAATAGTAGTCTTCCCCTGCAGCATGTGAAAAGTATGTATCTCCGGCCTCCACCGCTCCACGAAAGCACTAATCAACTAATAGTTTATAGGAACAAACTCGCTCATCGTAAGACCGTAAAAACCTGCCTGTCGTAATAAGGGGACAATTAACTCCAGTGACTGCTGATGATGGTAGTACTGAGTTCGTCGAATCCTCAACACACGGTCAGGCTGTAAAAAAAATTGTTACAACTAACAATATGAAAAAGTATAATCAAATTTAAGATTTAACTATTTTCATACATAGTCGGCCTAAATCGAATGAGATATATGTGAGTCTTGAGCCGTCAAAAGTGAAGAATCCCATGGATCAGGATCGATACATTGGGATGTGAATGCCATCTGCCATTATAACAATAACATTAGGCTGAAATATAAACATACAATACTATTGCATTCATATGCCATTTATCTACAAATATTCACACAGGATGTTGTAGCAATTAAAAATTTTGAAGTCATTCGTTCACATTTTTAGTCATAGGATCACATATATAACAATAATGGTATACACTTTTACATCAATAAAACAGACCACACCATCTGGGCATTACACTTATGAGATTAGTTAACATACTCCCTAACACATGTGCAAAAGTAAAAATTAAAATTAACGTGAAAAAAGTCCTTCATTCATCTCCATGGAGAAGTGGACAGCGTCTACGATTGTGACCTTCCATCTTACAAAGACCACACTTTTGCCTGACACCACTCTCCTGAGGCCCATCCATCTCATTCCTAATCCGTGTCGACCTCAGTCTTTCCTTTTCACGCAATCTTCAAGAATTTGGAACCAAGACAGGAAATGGTAATAAGTTATTCCATTACGATCAATCTCCGATCGGCCACCACTCATATTTGTAGCAATTAAGGAGAGTGTCAAGTCTGTACACAGGATCGACATATGGTTCCCACGATATGTTAACTGAGGTACAAGCATCAATGATATGGGCGCATGGATACCTATATGCTTGGAATTGTCCACATTCACATTTGCCTTTGTCTAACAGCACTTAGACCACCTTTTCACTTGATCCCCTAGTCAGATCAGGGCCCTCCACCACTTCAAACTTAGTACCTTGTCTGTTATACGCACGAACGTGGTAAGAAAAAGTACGTGTCTGGATAGTCGCAAGCTCCTGCTTGAACCTGCTTGTGTATCTGTAACTTTGTTGCAGTTCAACATGTGCTTCTTTTACCCTTTTCACAAAGTACTTAACACATTTGTAAAATGTTTGTTGAATAAGGCCTATGATTGGTAGCTTCCTTAATCCTTTAAAGAGGTCATTAATGCACTTCATAATGTTAGTCGTCATATGATCGTATCTTCTTCCTTCATCATAGGCAAGTGTCCATTTCTCCATCAGAATAACAGTCATTTTCTTTTGGATCTCCTCATTGACTTTACTTAAGTTGTCCAATCTCTCCATGATTTTTTTTTTGATTTGGCTCATAAGCTGAACACAAGGAAACAAATAGTTTAGCTGGGTTGAACTACCAAATAATAAAATTTAAAATTTTAAGGTTCAACAAATAAACGTGATATAACGCGCACCAATCTTAATGACAGTTTTCTTGACGTTGTCGTCCTTACATTTCTTGCAAATATTGTTGACAATATGTCTGATGCAGTACTGATGAAAAGCATGTGAAGGCTGCCATCCCAGAGCTTCTGTTGCTACAATATCTTTTATAGCTCGATGTTGATATGAAATCAGGCATTTTCCTTGCTGGTTTTAACATTTACCCATAATAATGCCAAAAACCAATTTCAATTTTCAAAATTCTCCTTTTCAACAATGGCAAAGGCAAGTGGTATGAGACATTTGTTACGGTCTTGTATCGTAGCAATCAATAGCACACCTTTGTATTTACCATACAGGAATATTCCATCAACTTGTATGAATTGTTTGCAGTAGGGAAATGCGGCAATACATGGCTTAAAAGTCCAGAAAACTCAGTGGAAAACACGTTTTTGTGGATCAACACGGTTGTTGACTGTGATGAATTCTTCAGACTCCAACTTGAACAGAACTTAGTCACAATATCCTAAAATGTCCAACCATTTGGGAAGCACTTCATAAGATTTATCCCAATCTCCATACACCTTAACAATTACCTTCTGTTTTGCCTTCCATGCTTTTCTGTATGAAATCTTATATCCATACATGCTTTGCACCCTCTCTTGTATAAGCGAAATTGGGACATCTTGCTTCACTTTGATCATCTCCAGTATCATGGAATTGATGTACTCGAAGTCAAGAGACTTGTGATCTTGTGTTAAACTGGCATTAACACATGTGTGAGGTCCTGAAAATCTAGTTATTGTCCAAGTGCTAGAATTCTTCAGATTCATGGCCCTAAAGTGGAATTTGCATTCATCACTAAAGTTATTGCACTTAAAAGTCAATCTTCTAATATCATATTCCTCCACATAATAACTATGATATCTCTTGATGTGGTAATACTTGATTGCAACAATCAATGCCTCCTTGTAATCAAAATCTTGTCCGATATATAAGTCCTCCATGTTGTCGTCATCTCTTGGTTTCATTACTTCTGAAAATTCACTAACATTCCTTACGGCATCCCAATCAATGTAGGAGAAGACAACAACTTGAGGGATACCACATGATGTTTGTGGAGCATTGTCATTCCTCATACACTGACTTGCAACATTGTCATCGTGTGTAGTTGCATGTTGTTCATCATCAGTGTCATGATCATCACCACTACTGTAAGACACTTCATCGTTTTCAAAGCCAGACTCAATGTGGGCATCCATGATTGCAGGATCAATGGATTCTTTTTCTACGATCGGTTGGATACTTGTTGACCCAATCATGGTATGTGAAGGTATTTTTGGGAAAACACTCACCACAGATGAGTCTAATACAGGAATATGGCTATCGGAAACGTGGAACTCAATTGCATCCGTGTAAGAAGGGCCTTCTCGCACCATTAAACAACTAGTGTTGATATGAGCCATTGGATTTACGAGTGGTCTAATTATTGATCCTCTTTCTTGTGAATCAAGGTTGGCAACATGCAGTTTGGATGTCGTCACCTCCACGTACAATTTCATTGCTGTCATCGTCGTGTTGTTCATAACTTGTTATGGCACATGCCAAGTCTTCATCGTCATCCAATTCATATGTCATATATTGAGCCTCTGTTTGATACTGTGGAAATTTATAAATAATTATCCCAATAGCTTGATTTTGGGCAAGCTTCATCCAGGAATGAATTTTTTTTCGCAAAACGTCCATGGTGCTGCATCCTTTCAGCTTCAATGCTTTTGGGGGAGGTCTATCGTACATTACCCACATTGGTCCCTCAATCATTGTACCATTCGAATGTACAAAAGCGATCAAACTTTTCTTCATCTTGTTACTTTTAACTGCAATACATTCACTGCATCCTCACAACTGACACATACATTATCCTATACAATTGTTGTATTTATCAACCAATCAACTAATATTTAATATTATAAGTAAAAAGTACTAATATGTATTGCTATTTTTATATAGTATATATTTCAATGGTATATAATAATCTGCCCACACAGGCCAAACCGATTCCGACTTGCACAGGCCCACGTTTTTTCCCTCATACATGTTGCTATTTTTACACTAATCGTAATTTTTCGTACAACACAGATTTTTAATTTTCAACTGCAAGTGTGATATAAATAAATAAATTCTAAATCTGTTTTTTAACATAATTTTGAATATAATATAAATAAATTATTACAAAAATATTAAATTTATATTTGAATTAATAATTTCAATTTTCACTTACTTGAACACAATGAAAAAATTTTAATTTTTAAATATGATTACCTATGTATATTTTTTACATTATGATTAAATTTTTAATTATGGCAATATAATTTATTTCTACTTGTTTTATATATTATGTTCAAGTCTAGATTCCTTCTTTTAAAATTATTATTAAATTGATTAACTGTTTTAATACAATACATTTAACATTTCATAATAATTTTTAATATATAATAGATATACCATATAATATAATAATGTACCCTACCAATTAAATGTTATTATTTTTTTATCCTATATAATATCTGGCTATATAATTTTATTTGTATTTTAATTTATCTTCTCCAAGTGTTATTTTTTTTATTTATTGGTTACAAATTATTTTTATTAAATTTATTAACTATTTTAATATGCTATATTTAACATTTCATAATAATTTTTTTCCTTCACACCTATTAATAACTAGCAAACAAAAATATTTACACACTACTATACATATTTTTATGATTAAAATCATGAATTCTTTTCTACATATACTAAGTTCGTTTAATATTATATTACAATATCTCTTTATATATTTTAATATTTTTACAATAAACTTATGCATAACATAATTTTTTTGCTATAATTATTATTCTTACATTTTTCATATCTATTATTTAAGTAAAAAATTATTCATTATTTTAATAATATTATCCTAACTTTTAAAGCTTCTTTTTACTTCGATATATTTTAAAGATTTACTTTTGTTACTTCTTTTATTATATATCAAAATTTTACATTTAAAAAATCTCTAAATATAATTTTTACCTAAATCCTAAATTCTATTTTAAGACATCTTTCTTTATCCCCTTTGTTCTTCTTTTTTTTATCACAAACTATTAAAGTACATATAAATTTCTACAAATTTTTCATATCATAAATTATAATTTCACATCATAAATTATAATAATCAATATAAAATAAAAATAATCTTATTGTTTATATCATACCCTATATCCTAAAAAAATTTTCTACCACTATAAAATATATTTTCATAATAACTAGTAAAAATTATAATACAAATATAAAGGAGATAAAAATACTAGCCGGTAAGAAGAAGGAAGTACAAAAAGACTTGCAGATCTGCTGTTGATGAAATGCAGAGAAGGAAATGTTGTCGGAGGATTAAATCGGAGAAAGAATGAAGAATTTTAAGTGAGAGAATGAGGAAATGCGGTCCGAAGACGAAGAGTTACGATGCGAAGACAAAGAGTTACGACGTTGGAGGGTTTGGTTTTGGGGAAGCGGCATTGGAGGGTTTGGTTTCGGGAAAGGGCCGGAGGCTATTTATAGAGTCACGGAGGTGCCAAATGCAATGGTGCCTTCAAATTCAAATTTCCCCAAAGGTGCCACTCTGTTTGGCGCTCACAGAAAGTTTGAATTGAAAGGGGTCAAACGCAATGGTGCTTTGGTGAAACTCAAAAATTGAAACCACCCCAAGAGCGCCATCCAAGTTGACACCTTCAGTCCAAGGGCGCCTTTCAACTGAAGGGCGCCATTCAAGGTGGCGCCTTCAGCAGGGCAAAAGCGCCCTTCAATTTGGCGCCTTCAACCCGCCCGGTGCGTATTTTGATAAATAGTTTTGAAATAACAGTAAAACGAAAATATGTTTCCAAAAGAACGGTACGTTGGTACTTTTGCCCATATTAGCGTAACATTTCTTAGTCAGTGAAATTATTATACTTTCTTTTAGACTGCAGAAAATGCTATTTTCTGGACCGATTTGTCAAATGGCATGATAGAAAAGTTGAGGGCTTACTGCATAGAGGATGCGCAAGAATCGATTCTTATTTTGCTAATTATGTGTGTGCCGTAAGGTGAGGATAGTTACCCCATACTATCATGCTCTTAATTCTGTAAGCAGTAACTCGCAGGTTTTGGGACCCGAAAAATATCGTCATATAATATTGAAAAAATTTTAATTTTATTTTTTTTACAATATTGATAAAATAATTTTATATAATTATAAAATTATAATTTCTGCCTTAAATAGTAGTCTATATATAATTTTATTCTATTGTATATATTTATATAAATAATTTTATTTTTAAATAATATGATAAAATTATAATTTTATATATTTAGGAGAACATTTTACCAGCACTTTGCAAATTCATTTGAAATTGTTAATTTCATCTATTATATATCTTTATTTGCCATTTTCTACCGGACTAAGGGGAAAATGTGGAAATTAGACATCTTAGTGATGTGGTAAAATGTGAGCTGTCGAAATCATAGTTGATATATTACAATGGGTGATGAGAGTTGTGTGAAGAGGATAAATGTCAAAGAAGAGATTAAAAATGATGAATTGCATTTCAACCCCTAACCAGGATGTCTTCTTCTACCTATTAGTTGACAATGTTACTCACCAAATACAAATGTTACTTGAAATAATTGAATAACTAGAATGAAACCCGCGGGATCCCGCGTCTATTCCATTATTATATATTTTTTTATTGGTATAAATTAAAAAATATTAACCAAGATCGACTAAAAAAATTTATGAATAGATTTCACATTGTATTAATGAACTGTCTTAGTACATAGATTAATTTAACTTTACATTAATAATACATGGCATAAAATTTGAATGATATAATTAATTTGATAGAATAATGGCATAAAATAACTTAGGTTAATCACAATAATAATAATTAAATTAAATAGAGTAATAAAAATGGATAAAATGATATAAAAATTAAATTACAATATCGTATAAATGTAATTATAATTATTAAATTAATAAAATATAAAAAAATTAAAAATTAATAGATAAATTCTAAATATAATAATAACCAAATATGATAATTGAATTTTAAATTCTGAAATTTGAATTCTTATTATAGTGATTTCAAATAATAAAAAAGGTACAAACTAAAAAAATTGAATTCTTATAAAGTTACTAAAAAAATTATAAATAATACATAAATTATAAAATAAACTAATAATAAGATGATTATCCATTAAAATCATAAATAAATATAAATATAAATATAGGTAATGAAATACAAATGTAATATTTTAATAATAAGAAGTCAATGATAAATAAATGAATAACAAATAAAAGAAATTATACAAAAAATATGGATTTTATGAGAATAATACATGCTATGTATCAGGGGTAACTATTCCAACAAATTGACTGGTGCAAATGTTAAGATAATCTGCTCTAGACTTCTACTTATCTGCTTTCCTTTTTGTCCATTTCTATACAATGCTTTAAATGAGAGGGAAATGCAGTACATTAATCAATTACACGGTAATAAGAATGGTGGAATAAAAATATGTAGATTAATCAGAATAATAATAATAATAGTAATAATAATAATGATAATGATAATAATAATCAAATAATTGGATAGTATTGTCAAAATGATACAATAATATAATAACTAAATACAGTAATGTAAAACTAATTAATAAATGAATCAATTTCATGATTTATAAGGTAAATAATTTAATAAATGAATGAATCCGTACTACAAGACATTTAATAAGAAAATTAATGACAATACTAATGAATAAAATAAAATTTGAATGATATATTTAATTTGATAAAATAGTGGCATAAAATTATGTAGCTTAATCAGAATAATAATAATAATAATAATTAAATAGATTAATAAAAAATGATAAATTGATATAACAACTAAATGCAATAATGTAAAATTGTAATTGTAATTGAAATTGTAATTATAATTATTAAATTAATTGTAACTATAACTATTAAATTAATTGTAATTATAATTATAAAATTAATAATATATCAAAAAATAAAATTTAATAAATAAATTCTAAATATAATAATAACCAAATATGATAATTGAATTTTGAATTGTAATTATAGTGATTTCAAATAATAAAAAAGGTAAAAATTAAAAAAAATGAAATCTTATAAAGTGACCAAAAAAATAATTAGAAATAATAAATAAATTATAAAATAAATTAAAAATATGATGATTATCCATTAAATTCATAAATAAATATAACTACTAACAAATTAATGTAAATATAGGTAATGAAATACAAACATAATAATTTAATAATAAGAAGTCAATGATAAATAAATGAATAATGAATAAAAGAAATTATAAAAATTATGCATTTTATGGTAACAATACATTAAATAACTATATATATAACAAAATAAACTAATAATATGATGCTCTTTTAATTTAATAGCTAAATATAAAAATATATGTAATTAAAATACTAATTTAGATTACCTATAATTAAAAAAATATGATTATCTATTGACCCATTCATTTATATGTGTTTAGTTTCATTTGTTCAGATAGTTCATTTAGATAATTATTCATTATTCATTTAGATAAGTTCATTAAAATATAATAAGGCAATTTGGATCCTCATACCAATGCATGCATCATTGTTTATGTTTTCTGTCTTTCATCCGGGCTGTGCAGTATCACCCAAATAAGATTTGAGATTTGTACAAAAGTATGGTGCATCTTCAGACCACATATTTGTTATTTTCGAGCATAATATAGTTTGCCTGACAAAAAAGAGTCACTGCAATATTGAAAGAGAACAAATTGATCAAAAAATGAATTATTTTCTTTCAGACATCAATGAAAAGAACAAGTAAAATAGGATTTATTGATTATACACTACCCTCTGTATACAAAGTTCAGAGATTGTTTACCTAATAAAGATAAGAAAATCTTTACAATACAGTAAAGGATAACCACTGCTAAATTGCACTATGCATGGAATTGCTTAAAGAGATGATACCCATCAAAACTATCATCTTTACTCTGCACAACATAACCTATACTTCATAATATAGGAAAAAAACTTCTTTTCTATCAATTCAAAACATTCAAAACACATATTATAAATGCAAATATATATAGATGATATGTTATAATAAGTCAAAAAGTAAATGAAGCGTAGGAAGGACAGAAAAGGTACCTTTGCATACTGAACCACTTTTTAGTATTGTCAGTTACACAGACTAAGGTAGAGCATCTAAATTAGATAATAGAGTTTCACTGCTAAAGCATAAAGTATACAAATTGTTTATCTAATTGAAGCGAAAAATATTTGGATGATAGAAAATAAGAACAACTGTAATATTAAAAGTGACAGAATAAAAGAAAAATTTTTTTATGTCAAGTGTGTTTCATGGAAGTCAATAATATTTTCGTAAAAAAAGCTTTCTATAAGAGTATCCTTTTTGCATTATACACAACAACTATATTCTGAGTCTGCTCTCATGAATCGAAGAAATCATATAGCAAATAGATGTCCAAATTCATTAAGTGTAAAAAAATAAATTATGAGAGTGTAGATCATATATTACTACTTCAATGTCTCCCATCAGCATGTTGAATGACGTTCTAATTCAGTTCAGGGTGTGACACACTCAATAACCTGCAATTGTTTTTAGATTATGTTTAACTTCATTAAGTGATGAAGGAAAATGACAACTTAAAATAATGAGTTTTCCTAAATTCGCGTATTATTGCTAGTGATTTTAGATTTATTTTTATTATCTTTTCAATTACAGGTGGGATGTCAGAGATTATGCCATCAAGCCCATATTGTGACCTTTGATGAGAACTCCTACCCTATAAAATGCAACAAAGCACTATAGAGAATACAAAACATCCAGAATATAAATATTCAATATGAATAACGTATCAAGTGAAATTTGGAAATTTGCAAAACATAATAGAAATTAGATATCTTTAGAGAAATAGTTCAATATTCTACTTAAGAAGCTCAGATACAAAATAACATTAACATTCATAAAGTTATCCTTTAAATAGTAACAAATAACTCTTCTTATTATGAATAGTATTAATTAAGATCATAAATTTCTTAGTGGTATTTTTTTTAAAGTAGACAGCATGGAAGAGGCCAATTTAGTGTCTTAAAATCCAAAGGTCACACCTTCAACAACTCTCAAATTGGTGAATAAAAAAATAAAATCAATATCTTTGATAGCAGTAAAGGTACTTAAAGCTAAATTGGGTTACAAATGAATATTCTAATTATTAAATTAAGGAGTAACATTTAAAGACTTTACCTCATTGGAAGAAGTCATTTGTAAAACATTGTAACTATCCCAGATGCGATCAATGTTAAAAAGGGAGACATACACCTTGAATGAGAACCATTTGTCAAGTAAAGCATACTCAATCTCTTGAAGGAAATAATATAACCTAAATTCCTATAATAATTAAACCACAAATAATTAGTAAATTAGTAAACAACCATTACACCACCTATTAAAACTCCAATTAGTAAAAGCAATAAATTTCCTAAATTTACCTCGTAAATATGATCTTTCAAATCTTTTGCACTAATTTCAATCAATTTCTAAATATCGCAATCGGGAACCATGAAAGGAGAAGTTTATCATGATCAGCAACAGTGACATGGATAAAATATCTGAAATTAAAATAAAGATAATAACTCTATGCATTATAAGAATGAAAATATAAGGAAATAAAAAAGAAAAAAGATAGCTCTTGACTTCAAAAGTACTATCTTACCTAGGAACAGAGAAACCTAAACTTTTATTACATTGGACATAGAAAAATTCCCCACCATGTCGTACAACTATTCTCCTGCACTAAGCACAACCTTCATAATACCAAGGTTTATTTTTCAAAACCTTGATAACTTTAGCAATTGTTACAACAACACAGGGCTGCAAAACAAATATAAAAATAAATTTTGTACTTAAGAATACAAATTATAAATTCTAAAAAGACATAACTAACTATAAATTCAAATAAACCACTTTAGCTGTAAAAATTTCAGTGAGAATTTTAGGGCAGAAGTGAGAGTTCGGATGGATATCAATAAAGTGACTAACCAATGTCCTAGGAGAATACCTGATAAGCCTTAAAAAAAAAAAATAAGGGTCATAGTTAAATTTAATAACAATTAAATCATAGGCTTGTGAAAACAATCTACTCACTGATTTTGTAACTTATCCACAACTCTTGTAGAAGGACTGACAATAACTCTAGAAACTGGTCCAGCTTAGGTGAGGTGGATACATGCTAAAACAAATTATCATACACATTAGGAGGAACTGATTATAAGATTACTACATTTAAATAAAGGAGAGGTCATAAGTTGTGTAGGATTTACATATAATAACTTTAATACGAGCAAGTTGAAAAATCATCCAAGATTGATCATCACCATTATACTTCATATGATCCAACACCATGTTAGCTTGGAAATTGGAAAGCACACACTTCAGAGAAGAACCACTACAAGCATATACTACATTCAATATTAAATAATAAAAATGAGTAAATACTATTAATATTGGAAGTTAATAATAAGATAATATTTATAATATATCTACCAAAAGGACTTCAATGTAGTGAACAGATCTTCCACTCATAATCACATCTTGCAACAATGATACATGTTGAATTTGTCTAATCACATCTGTCAAAATGTAAAATAGAAATTCGTAAAAATAATTACATTATTTATGATAAAGTTAGCTAATAAAAATTCCATAAAGATAAAGACATACCAAGTAAAAAATTCATGGGAACACGTTTATGGATAATCTCAGCAAAAGGAATACAATGGAAACCATTAAAGGGAATCCCATTGTTAAAGCTTGATAATTTAGTATGAGATATGAAGATAATACAAAAAGGATGATGAGTAGCTCTCAATTCCTCATTATTATTAATTATTTCAAACTCTTGAATCCAATAACAGAACCCTTCATTAATATTACCTTCAAAATAATGAATCAAATGGCTACCAATGGTTACTCGAAGAGTGTTATGCTGTAAAAACATACACAGAAATCATAGAACATTGCTTATTACTTAATATCTTAGATATACAGATATATATATATATATATATATATATATATATATATATATATATATATATATATATATGTATATATAAAGTACTAAGAAAAAACTTATAAAAAAAATGCATGGGAAAAGACCTTTTGATCCATGAATATTACCTCAATCTTGTGCAATACATTCTCTGAACTAGGTCTCATCACAATTCAAACCCTTATAGCCTGACCAACAATATTCCAATTGATTCGAGATTTGTTAATACTCAAAAAATGATTCAATGAGCGATCCATTGCACAATTTAATAAAGAGAAACATCAATAAGAAATAATAGTCATTTTTTTAGGATAAAATTATACTTCACAACTTAGTACATATAAAAATTTAGTAAACATAATAGAAGAAGCACATATGAAAAATAAAATTACACAAAAGCATGACATGTGCAATGAATATATATATATATATATGAAATAGATAAATATAGGAAAAGAAAAAATAACAAACCAAAGAAAAGGAATGGCAAAAAACCCGCATTATCTCACAAATTTTCAAACAACATTCATAGGGAGGAATAAAAAAATAATAATAAAAGTAGTAAGCCATAACAAACATCGGAATATACAAATCTATACTTGCAATGGATAAATAAGGTCTTCCAATGTCCATGGTAAACACATAAAGAAAAGAATCATAAACTTAAAAGGAAAGAAAAAATAAATATTGGAATAAGAAAACAGTAGTAGAAGAAAAATACATAGAGCCAATAATAAACAAAGGTAGAGAACATGTGTCTTACTTCTATGAAGAGGGTGATGATGGTGCTAAATACCTAAGAGAACTTGAACAACAACACATAAATATGCTGGGCGTCCAGAGTAAAAGAAAGAAAAGAAACAAATATTTGTTCATAATAAACATATCATTTCAGATTTAATAATGCAAGAAATTTTAACTTACCTCCAACAGGATAGTAAAAGGGTGGAAATAGTGAAGATTGCCCTGTAAAAATCACATAATAAAAATAGGGTGGAAACACTAAAACCACAAATAGTAAGATGTGAAAGAACACAATACACATATTTAAGCTAAAATAAAATGAGATGAACAATAAAAGAGTTTAATAATATCTTATTTGAAAATCATGGAGACAACATCTATAATATCAGATTAAAATATTATGTGACCAATAGTGAGAATGCAATGAAAGCACACAAAGGTTATATTGAGAAAAAGAGACAATGTGAAAGTCTTCATATCGAGATATGTATGAAAAGGTCATAGTTAAAAAATCTTCTTTCAATATTTTCTTTCAAATACATGAAGAAAGTGGATGAAATGTCAGTTAATTGCACTACCTAAGCAATAGCGAGAATGCAGGATTCATTTCTTTAATATGTAAAAATATGGATCTCGTTTCTGATGATACTACAAAGATTTACAACTATAAGCACTACCTTATTTCTAACACTTGGAAATCTATGTAAAAGAGACATAGATATGTTATGTTTCATGCAGTAGTTTCACTAATAGTTTCAAAATATCTTTTTTGAACATCATAAAGACAACATCTACAGTATCAGATTAAAAAATTACATGAGCAATGGTGACAATGAAATGAAAGCACAGAAAATTTATATTGAGAAAAATGAGACAATGAAGAAGTCCTATATGGAGACATGTATGAAAAGGTCATAATTAAAAAATAAAATATTACATGAAGATAGGGCATGGAGTGTCGGTTCCAACCATTACCTAAGCAGTAGTGAGAATGTAGGATTTGCCTCTTCAGTTATGAGAGAATTAAGAGAAAATGAAGAAGGAGGAATATGGAGAGATATATGAATAGCTCAGAGTAATATAATAAAAAAAAGTCCATAGCAAATAGAAAAGTCATTTCTTTGGGCTGTGTTTTAAAAAAATTATCTCTTTTCTCTCATCGGTTAAAAAGAACCAAATCATTCGTCTCAATTTTGAAAGCAACAACTAACTAGAAAGGATAATTCTTCAAACCTGAAAAAAAAAACACAAAAAATAGATCAAAGTAAAAGTACTTTGATAAAGATCATATTAGTAGCAAAATTGAAATGACCAATGTACGATCCTACAAATAAACACTAAAAAAGATTAAAGCAAAAGTACTTTGTTGTTAATTAGATATAAAAATAATCAGATACACAAATAAGACAATGATATGCCAAGAAGATGTAGAATCGTCGCACACCAGATATGAAATCAAACCCCAAAACGGAGACATACGAGTACAAAAATCAGGCTACCAACCCTAAAAAAATGATCAAAATAGAAAAGAATCAAAACAACACAAGTAGAGGAAATAATGAATCACAAAAAAGGAAAAGGTATAGGCTTAAATAAATCAAAAGCTATTGCAAATATTCAAAAAAGAAAGAACAAACCAAGATCTATTTTTATTTCCAAATCAAAGCCATTAATGCAAATCAATCCGTTTCAATTAACAGAAGAGAGACACAAATCAAAGGGAAATTCATTAAAATCAAATGCCAAAATGGAGGTTTGTGAGTGAAAAAGCCTTTTCGCTAGAAATCGGCTTAGCTACTCGCCCATAATGAAGAGAAACGATGCACAAATGGAGCAAATGTATGATCCTGCCAATAAACACAAAAAAAAGATTAAAGCAAAAGTACTTTGCTATTAATCAAACATAAAAATAATCAAATCCACAAACGAGGAAATGATGTACCTAGAATATGCAGAATTGTCTCACTATAATCTGAGAATTAAAATTGCTTGGATAGAAGAGCAAACGGCTTATGACGATTTGCTTACCCATTGATAAAGGAACGACACCGTTTCAACTGATGCAAAAAGTAACTGATGTGAGGAAGCTTTTAGTGCGATGAACGAACGGAACAATGCTAGTTTTCAATGTTGGGAAAGTGGCCAAGTAATTGGACAAGAGCCCTAACTTGTGCTGAGAGCACGAATAAAAGTGGATGCCATTGTAGAATAATGCAAATAATAATAGTATAGATTGATTATTTAAATGGAATTTTAAAATCTCCATCAAAATTATCTCATTTTTTTAATCATATAACCAGAATTACATTAAAATTTTTTAAATTAATTATTTGTTTAATTGATTAATTTTAATAATAATTAATTTATTATCCATTAACATTACTAATTATATATTTATACTATTAATTTATTATAATTTTTAGTATATTTTTAGAGAATTTTTATGAAATTTGGTAAAATATATTAATTTTAACTTGCTTTTCTTCTAATGGTATGCTAATAGATCATATAAATTTATGACAATTTGATTTATTGATATTATTATTTATGGATAACCTAGAAGATCAAATATATTAAATATGTCTTATGTGATTGCTATGTATTTTGACAATTATATATTTATAAGATAAGATTTGTAATAAATTATGAGAATTACCTTGGTTTTTAAAATAATAATAATTTAATTAATTATAAATTAAGCTTAATATAGATCAAATAATGGAATAATAAATACATACATTATTATAAAAAAATAAAAATGCTATAAGTATTGAAAATAAGATCTAAAATTAAGTTCAAAATTTCTTATATCCATTAAATTAAGTTTATAAATTTATCTAACTATTATATATTTAATGACAGTCACTGATTCTCATTTAATATTAATTTTGAATCTTATTTTTTATATGTATAATATTTTTGTAAAAAAATTCTAATTATACTACGTTAAAATACTCAACGAAAATAAATCTACTCTATATTAAATGTGTTGTATTTTACACCGTTCTCATTTTAACATATAGCACTATTCACAAGTAGCTACTATTTTGAGAGAAATTCTTCACATGGCCAGTTATTTCCTACTTGTACCATTCTACAATTCGTCCAAGATGGAAAAAGTGAAAGTAATGATTGGTTGCCTTTCTTCGTTTCAACAGAATGATGTTGATCTAATGTTTGAATAACAACATTAATTAATTGTTGCAACCTATTGATTTCCATTCTCAAGTTTCATCTTTTCTAATATAATATGTAATTTTAACTTTTTAGAAATTATTTCCTTTTTCATGCAAAATGTTGATTCACTTTCTTTGAAATTTTAAAGCAAAGTGTCTTTCCTTCCTTTCAAAAACTAGGCTGGATTTGCCTTGCTTTCTCACTCTCCTGTCTACCTACTTCCTATTTGATTTCAAATTTTAAATTTCAAACTACTTCTTTCTCCCTCCTCACTACCATGATTTTTTATTTACTTATTTAACATGCCATTTCTTTACAATTATTTCAAAGCTACATTATTAAAATATGAAAGCTCTAACATTTTTATTAAACTCCACTCCTTATTCTTTCTTTGTCTTAGTTGTTGGGAAAGATGGGTGTTCATTTTCAAGTAATGGCCTTTTATAATCTTTTCTTTCCTTTGTTATTCATGATACATATTGAGTTTCTATTTCTTTATATTTGTTTTAAATATATCTTTACTAATATAAAGAAGTCATTGAGATCATACTACAATGCTCGGATATAATAGATCATAATATGATGTTTGCTTTTATTTTCAAACTATATAGTTAGGTAGTTAATAGTTTTGGATTTATTAAATTTAACTTCCACTGAAACCGTGATGATTACATAAGCCAATATTTCTCTGTTACAGAATGTGGGTAATATATTGTCTAGATGAGTTTTTATTGTCTCTATTACAAAATGCAAGTAAGTATGCACAAAATACTTAGGATTTATTAGTTAGGTAGCTAATATATCTTTATACATGGAAGAAATATGTTGTCCAAATGAACTGTAGGCATATTTTGGTTCATTAATTGGATTTCTGCCTATCATAACCTTGCTCTTAAGTGGAAGTACTTAGCTTTTGATAGGCTAATATCCTTCAAGGTATCAAATGCACGTACATAGCTTTTGATTGCATAAATTGTAATATAATTATAATCTTGAACTACAATCATAATTATAAGTAACTTTTATTATAGTTTTGACTGCACAAAACTTAATAGATATATATATTGTAGTTTTAATCATATCAAATTTAATATAATTGTAACCTTAGTCCATATAATTTGACTCTAACTATAAGTATAAATGCAATCTAAAGCAGCAATCATAATAAATTTATTGATACTTTAATTAGCTTTCTTTACCTGTCTTTGTTATAAGTTAAACAAAGTTTTAAGTGAATGTTTGATTTAATATTTAGCAAATATTAAAAAAGATGAAACCACACCCTATGGTTGAGAGCAATAACATGGTAAAAGTTGAATGATTTCAATATTTGAGGTTTATTTTTAAAGGAGATAGGGAAATTGATGATGATAGATGTAATGATGAAGAGTAAATTCATTGAAAAAGAGTCCTTTTAAAAGAGGTAGATGAAAAATGGGGTATTACTTCAATTTCTTCTTTATTAATTTCTTTTGATTTTAAGAAGATAGAAAATAATCTTTTATCCTGAGACTTATAGTTATTTTAAGTATAAGGTTAAGCATGAACATAAAAATCTTACCTTTGTACTAATTAAGGTTCCTTTCTTGATTGCTTGAAATTTTTTCCTTTTAAGCTTCCGTTTCTTGAAGTAACATCTATGGTTTGTCTGTCTATTCGAAAAGCTTATTTTTTGGTTACTCAAATTCAAATTTTCTCTAGATGCTTTTAGTTTTGCTTCATTTATTCAAATTCAAATTGTGAACTTGATGCTCTCTTTCCATCCTAATTCAAATTTTGATTTAATGGCTTGGTATGTTTTGTAGATTCATTAGATTATTTGTCTTATGCTTAGGTTTCAATGGTTTCATAAGAAGATGTAGGGCTCTAAGTTATATGCATTTTTTTTCTTTTATTCATTCACAGAGTAAGTATTTGGTAGTCTTTTAGCTATATACAATTTCCTTTTGGTTATTTTTCGTGGTTTTAAGTTCTATCCTATAAATTTTGATTTATAATTAATCGTTGAAAAATATTATAATTTGACTTCAAATTGGCTTTTTTAGCCACTAAGTTCTTTAGCTAATCAAACACAATAAACCTTAATGTTCAGTTTGCATTTTAAAATCTTTCAAGATGTTCATTCTTTAATATGTGCATTTTAGAATCTTTTAATAGTAATTCCATTGCCTTCTTTTTTGGACAATATGAAGAGGTTATATCCTTATTCCTTAGGCTGGAAGGATTTGAAGACAGTTCTTCTTCCTTAGGAAGAAGACTTTAAGCTATTATTCTGTTGGTAAATTGCCTATTTGGTCATCTTTAACTACATTTAAAATGTTAAAATGCAAGAAAATTACTAACTTGAATAGAATTGAGTCACTTTTTTGCTACTATTTAATAATTTGACAAATTGGAAACCATTGTGAGTTAATTAGTTAAATGCTTTTGCTATGAATATTCATTTTTACTAATCCAATGCCTTGAGTAAATCATTGTTTCAAGGTTTTGAAAATAAAAAAAGGTAACTATTGATGTTGCTTTGATGCATAAATTTGTATATTTGATTCTTTTAACAAGATATTGAGAAGTTGTAATATTAATAGTTCACTAAATATCTTGGATGAATGACTAATTTACATAATTGTAAGTAATAATTTTTTTCAGATAATTTTTTTTAGTCTTTCCTATTATGGAATTTTTATTGCATTTTGTAAGCTTAATTCGAAGTCTTCTTATTACTATTATTATTATTATTACTTGGCATTTCATGCTCATCCTTTTGATAGAAAAGTTGAGCATACTTACCTCTTTTTCATAAAAATATATTAAAACATTATTTATCTTTCTCAAAATGTATTTTTTAAAATAATTATAAATATAACTTGAGTTCACTTTAAAGACCTTAACTACAATAAAATAAATGGAGAACTTCTATATAACTTTGATGGCTTAAGAGATATGAATCAAATGTAAGAATTTCTCGATTTGCAATACTTTAAGAGATTTACAGTGGATCCAAAATTAGGTTACCTTCCCTGGATATTGCAAGAAATTAGTGACCAATTCTAAATAATCAAAATAAATTAATTAAGGCAAAAGGAAAAACCATACTAGCTTATTAAATCTATTGTTGGTTTATCAATAATCAGTTAATTGTGTAACGTGTGAAGTGATTAACTTCTCAATATTGTTTCTTCATAGATATTTAACTAGAAATCTTCTTATTAGACCAGTGCTTGAGTGGGTAAAGAAACCAAATCATATGAGTTATCTTTCACATTCTATTTCTATGATTTCTTGAACTTTAGACTACAAAGGGAGATTTAAACAAATATCTTCTTACTTATGAAAAGGGCATCATGACTTACAAGTTATTACTTTGTTGACTATTTCTTTTCTTCTTTTTAAGCAGGATATTTGCATTTTTTTAACCCAAAGTCACATTAATGTTCTTCAATCTGTTATGTACTTGCACTTTTTCCTTCTATAGTCGTGGCTTTTTCTTTCCTTCCCAATCATTAATGCTAGATTCAATTTAGTTGATCAATCCACCCTTTGATTTCTAATTACATTTAGTACTTGTGAGAAGTAAATTGACTACCCTTCAATTACTGAAAGTAATGAGCCTACAAAATATGATTTGTTTGAGCAGAATAATGATGAGAAGTACTGATTTTGTCCATACATTTACATGCTTAACTATAAGAAACAAACTTCTTATTTTTGTTACTCCCTTATTATTCTCCTTTTACATAGAATGACCTTTATTGTGACACTTGACAATTTCTATCAATGGTAGTAATTTTCTTAGTCCAATAGTTGATAAATAACCTTATACTTGATGTTTGAATATGAAGTTATCCATGGTGTTTACACTTGAATATTCTTTAATTTGGTGTTTAAGAGGGTTATTAATCCATATGGATTGTTTTTGGAAAAATCAATCTTCTATAAATGGCTTAAACTATTAAGCTCCAAAGGAATTTTGCCACTAACTTTGTTTCTAAATGAATCTAGGTATGTCAAATTTGAGGTAGGAATTGATCTTGATAGACTGTTGTTAGTAAGGTTTAGAATTTGCTACCATGGAAGGTATGTCTCCTTTAAGCATGTTGTTTAATGGCGCAGAGTTATGAAGCTCTCAAAAACCATGTATTTCTTTTGGTATTGGTCCACTAGGACATTCATTTGTATATCAAGGGATACTTAAATGGTTCAAGTTACTAATTTTTGTAGTTATACTTCCATTGAAATGGCAATACACAAGGCCTAACACTCTTAACTTGCTTAAGTTACCAATACTTAGTTCAATTTCTCCTATCAACATGTTATATCCAATTCTAAGAAGTTGCAACTTCATCAAATTAACTATCATTGCAGGAAAGGTATGCATAATTTGAGTATTCAAGAAAAGCTTTAAGATTTTGAAGTTGACTAAGTTAAGAAGGAATAAAGCCAAAGAGAGTTTAAAGACAAATCAAGTGTTTAAAAAGAAATGACATGACTTAACTCAACTAGTATGGAAATTTATATTCCTATTCCAAATTGATTCAAACCTACAATATGGGTCTTATCATATGAACATATAAGTCCTTTCTAGGTGTACATATAAGTTATTGGAGATCAGTTACTTAGAACACCTTAAGGATCAATTAGTTCTAATTTGATGCTCAAAGGCTAGTAGAAGTTTATTATATTATCATTTTGAGCTAGAAAAAATGCAAGCATTTAGTATAGCCAAAAGTAGAATGAAATGGCACATCCAAATGCTGGCCATCTTTGAATATTTGATCAACATGAGCTTTAATGAAAAGAGCCAACTATCTACTTGAAAGATCTAAAGGCGTTCCTTTGATTGGATAGTTTGATAAAAAAGGAAAGTAAAGGACAATGAAGAAAAGCTTAAACTTAATTAAGTGTTAAATGAAATTAATAACCAAGGGTGGGATACGTAATAGGGGAATATAAATGATCAATGAAACAATAGTAAATTTTGGTGTAGGAAGTAAGACTAGATTTAATTAATGATATTATCAATTAAAAAAGTTATTTTGAATATTCTATTAAATCATAAAAATCTTTCACTTAATATTAAAATTTTATTTATTTATAATATGATATTTTATAAGATAATCAAAGACTTTAGGCTTGTGCTATTTCAAAAGTGTACGAGAACTTCTGATTTTATATAAGTGTAATTCTAGCTTTTATATATATATATATATATATATATATATATATATATATATATATATATATATATATATATATATATATACATATAATCAAATTGATATATTCATTGTAAGAAAATTAATAATTTTTTTATGAATTCATATATAATATCTCTTAACTAATTAATAAAAATAAATATAACTCATGCATCATTCTGGGCAATCATGTGATAGAGGTTAAAGTTTTAATTGGCATTAATATTGGTACAAAGATTTTCATGCTTCATATGATTCTAAGTTCCTCTCCATCTAATGGCCTTTCAAATTAAAAAAAAAAATTGTTTCCAATCAATATGTAATTTCTATTAATAAGAGTCAAGAGAAATTATTAATGCAAATTAATCTTTATTTGCTTAAATTTACATTTAATCATGAACAACCATATATTGTTATTTATAGGGTTAGAAGTAGAGAAGAATTATAGATCTTAATTCATAATGAGAAAGTCAATAATTTAAGTATTATGATTAATGTTGTGTTTATATAGAAATGTTTAGAATGCATAAAAATTAGTAAATCTAATCTCTTAACTTTTTTTCATTCTCAAATTAGATGATGTAATCATCTTTTTTTTCCCCTTTAGCACTATGCATTTATTCCATACATGTCGTCCTATACTGTTTTCTTTTTTCCTTTTTTTGATCAAATACACTATTGTGCAAATAAGTATGTATTCCGATTATGATGGAGAAACTTCTTAATCTTAATATGTAATAGAGTTACGGTAGGCAGAAATCTTAGGATTCAATTATTTTGATGAATTCATTTAACATGTAACATAAATTTACTAATTTCATGCGCAGCTTACTTTTGCAATATAAAATAGATTCAAGCGGTACAAGGAATGATGCCGAGCCTATCTATCCAAAAGGCTATAAGCTTGCGGCTTCAGAAAGATGTACGGACAAAGCAATTTTAAGATGTTCAAAATAAAATTTGAGAAAATAATTTTTAATTCAATTATTTAATAGATATGTCATTTTTATAACATATAATATATTTTTTAGATTCCTAAAATTTAAAATTAAATTAAATTAAATATTAAAATAAATTTCAAGAAAGCCCGCGGGCTATATTCTAGTTTGTACATAATTTAGGAGCACAAGTATTTCCAGGAGGATTAAAAACAGTGAAAAATTCCAATATATTTTAGGAGATTAATTACTTATTTATATATTAAATTGTTACCATCTATCCTCCATCGGAACAAGGGAAACTTTATACTAAACACCACTTCGATCACTGGGTTTTGGAGTATTAACCTTGGGACTGGATGGCTTGAACGCTTCTTTTAGAAATCAGGAAACCTGATGATTTAAGGGCTTCCTTCAAAAGTAAAGGGAGATTTTGTAATTTTACCACATTTATAGGGACCAATTTGTAAAGAAGTGGGACTACAAAACATGAATAGTAATATGGGAATAAGGGTGTATTTGACGCAGTAAATAAAGTTATTTATAATTTATTGACTTAATTAATAAATTATAAAATAATTTTTTGAAAGTATTTAATGAATGAGCTTATTTGAAAAAATAAATTTTTATTTAATAAATTTTAGAAGGTAATTTATAATTTATAAATTAATAGCTTTTTAAAAAAATTTTAAATTTATTTCTCTTCTTTTAATTAAATAATAACTTATATCTTAATTCTATATATATAAATATTTGATATATCTTTATTAATTTAATATATTATATAAATAATTATGTAATATTATAAAATATAATTAATTAAATTTTAAATAATCATATATTTATTTTAAATATTTTAATTATATCAATATAATTTAATTTTAAAATAAATATATAATTAATTTAATTTATATATTTATTTATATAAATATTAACATATTTTTATATCATTTCATATTTTTTAACTAATTTTTACTAGGCATGAGCAAAAATCTGGTCAAGTCAATTTTATATAAATATTAATATATTTTTACTTAACCCCAGTCTAACACAATCCAGCTTGAATTTTTTTATACTTTTTACGTTCAAGTCCGACCATTTTTAAAATAAGGATACCATCCGATTTAAGCTTGCTTTTGAACTTTTCATATATGCATATATTTTAATTAAATTTTATAAACATATAAAATATATTTATATTTATGCATATATTATATTTAATATATATAATAAAGAAAGAGTATCATTCAAAATCATTATATATACTAATTCTATATGATTAAAATTTGTGTGATTTATGTTAAATGTATAATATAATAAAATATTTAATATATAAATAAGGCTCATTTTTAAATACGCAAATCCAAGTCCAATTCATTTATAAAATAGGATTTAGAATTTTGTTCAAATCTATCATAAATCTAACTCTTAAGCCTTACTTCTTAGCTCAAGTTTTATTTATTTGGAAAAACTGTATTTTACCCCATTCAACTATGAAGTTGTTAGATTTTACCCTCTTCAACTATGGAAACTTGGATTTTACCCCTTTAAAATTTGTAAAACTTGAATTTTACTTCCACTGTTACTAATTTAATGAAATCTATTACGAAAACTGCTGTCAAGTGAAATATGATAGCAGCAGTTAAAAATCGCCTAAAAACCGTCACTATTTTCACTAATTTTTGAAATTATTTTCACTTACCATCAGTTATAAACCGACATTATTTATAAACCGCCACTAAGATAATAGTGTCGGTTTCTAACCACCGCTAAGTTTTATAAAATCATTACTAAGTGTTATAATCGTTAATTTGGTAACGGTAGAGGTAAAATCTAAATTTTATAAAGTTGAAAAGGATAAAATCTAAGCTTTTATAATTAAAGGGGGTAAAATTTGACAATCCCATAGTTGAAGGGGGTAAAATATAATTTTTCCTATTTATTTTAGATTAAGTTCAGGTTAAAAATTAAGTTGAATTATGTTTGTCCATCCCTAATTTTTACTAGACATTTTTAATAAATTTAATTAGCTTATCAGCCAAATATGGTCCAAGTCTCTCTCATACCAATTTGGGTTTGTCTGGGAACATAACATAAGGTCCCAACTCCCATGTATTTTGGAATGCCAAGGCTCTCATAACGTCGTGATAGCATAAGAAATTAGTTGGAGTTCATACTCCGAAAACTTAAAGAATATGAAGAAAGGAACTACTGTATAGGAACTACTATATAAGAGCAGATGACGTAGTGTAGAGTTGCAAAAGAATTTACCCAAAATTCACTCTCATCACACTTCGGTCAAAATATATGCAGAGTTTTGCTAATTGCCTATGTTACAAAGATCTAATCCCCCTGTCTTCAACCCCGGAGGAGAAGCACAGAGATAATTTACGATCTTCCAAAAGAGAACTAACAAAAAGGGGGGAGAAAAAATTGAAAAAAGAAAAGAAAAGAAAAGAATACAGCTGTTGGGATCATAAAAGTTACTCATTCTTGAGGCCACTTAAACCCTGCAGTTTGCAGGCGGAGGAAGAACTCCATCGAAGAAATCACCAAAATAGCCACGTGGCTCGTGTACTAGCCTTGAAATGATATCTCTGAGTGTAATGACGCCTTCCAGATTGTCGTCATCATCCACAACATAAACCCTATTCATCTTCTTATGGTCAAGCAATCGAATGAGCTCTTTGATCGTGCAGTCCTTTTTGCATGTTATCAAGTCACTCAACTTAGGGAAAACGTCTTGGTGAGTCTCTAAGTAGCTTTTAACTGCAGTCAGGAAGCCTTTTGCTGTGATGGTTCTGTTGTGGTATGAACACTAAATGAGTACGCAGCATATAGAACAACCAAAGAAGTAGAGAAAGGACATGGACAATGAAGTATGAACAAGTTATACGTGATATATGTGAAGGCGAACCTGTAATCATGGTAGATTTCGGGGGCAGTTAGTAAGAACTGAACATCTTGCAGACTAATATTGCCCACTGCCTTTCTTCCACCCATTTCAACTATAGGTAAACCTCCAATCCTCCTTTTCCTCATCAGTTTAAATGCTTGAAGCACTGGTTCATGCTCAGAGACCTGAAAACAAGGAATGAATTCATTGTGAAGATAGTGAAGGTTAATCATCTTGCTTTGAAAAGAAAAGTGGAAAAAAAGAGTATTATTCATACATGCAATCTTAAATACATATTGGAACGCCACAGGAATCAAAATCACTCACTTTCCCTTATAACATGTCACTCATTGCCACATATGGTAAAGTCTGATTTTTCCTCAAAATCACTCAGTCACTTTCTCTTTTAACATGTCACTCATTGCCGCATATGGTAAAATCTGATTTTTCAACTAATTCAGCTGGGCCAATCTATTTAGATTTCTCCAACTTTGCATGCGAGTTTACTTAACTGCCCAAAGTTAAGTGAATTAATCATTTTCATTTAATCAGTTGATGCAAAATTCCAACTTGAGACATCAACATACCGTGATCATCTGATTTGATGCCATCAATGGAAGACCCACTTCCGAGAGGTTCTTGGTTCCCCAGCTCTCAAACCATTGAAGCCCAGCACATTCTGCCAACATATGTATAACAGCAGACTGTGTTATAATGGTATCAAGTCTATTTGCTCCCAAATCCACCACGGGAATACTCTTCATTTTGTAAGTTGAAAGCAGCAAGAGCATAGTCAGGAATGAGTTGGATCTCTGCAAAGCAAGAAACGGGGCCCAGCGGAATGACCCTGAAATGTCAACAACCTGCATGCCAGAGAATTAGCTATTGAAATAAAATTATATGATCAACAAATGAGAGTCGAAGCAAGAACCCATCAAAGAATTCCTTTTCTTTTGAGAAGATGAATATATGACCTTAGTGCTCTTGTAGAGTTCTGAAGATGTCAGATCCTCAAAGAAGTTTCCAGAAGTGTCTGCAGCAGATCCAAGGTCTAAACCAATAAATTCCAGAGGAGAAGCATATCCATTAGCAGCAGCTGCAACAGCCCTTCCACTGGTCGGCGTCCTAGGAGATGGAGGTTCAGACTGTCAAGAATATCAATTGTCACATTGGCTTAGTGTGAAACTGGAAGCATCAAAGAAAGTTCCATGACAAATCAACAGACATCGTATCATCTTTTACATCATCCTCCTACAGACAGTCCTTGATTGAATTGAGAACAACACAAGCATAGCAAACATTCCATAAACATTACCAAAAAGAAAAGAAAAGAGGCCCTTTTTTCCCCCTAAGTCCTAGCCTTCTCCTACAAACAGATTTTCTTCGTGACCAATTAGAAAAAGAAAAAAAAGGAATGCAGCCGTTAGGCTGGTCAGTAGTAAAAAGGAATTCTTATTCCCATAGAAATTAAAGAAGCCAGGACCAGTCTTCTCCACACAACATTGATAGCATGATTATTTGTTTAGAGACAAATGATCAAATGAAGAAAATTTTTTTCCCTTTTGAATAATTTAGGATCCCATGCACAAGATGATAAGGTGTATCAACCGGACAAAGTAGCATTAGATTTGATTAGCCAGTAAGTATAGCGTGTTGAATTAGAAGAAATAGAACCAAGAGAAAAAAACGTTTCTTTTTCGTTGGCCTAACCTGATGCAGAATCCATACAACGATTCCTGCGAACTCTACTATGCCGATATATCTATCGATCCAACTAGCATCTTCAGGTGCCGCAAAACCCACCACTGGTGCACTGAGAATATTATGCTGTGCCAATATTTTAACAGCTTCGGCTAATGTGGTGTCTGATGTTATCTCAATCACTAAAAAATAGAAGATTACAAGTTCAGGCCAAAATCATGAGTGAAGTGAAATAAATGAATAATACCACTAAATTAAATGCAGATAAAAAATAGGCACTAATTCATCACAATTTTGTCAGTCTTCAATGAATCAATGAGTACCTTGGCTTGAAGCATCTTGAGGGAAGGCGGAAACAGGGATGCTCTCAAAGCAAGCGTTGAGCTTCTCGGTAGGACTTAGCTCTGGCTGCTGAAATGCCCACAGACCCTCCACCTGCATCCCCAGCCTGGCCTCTGGACTCCTTGGGCTCTCCTGCACTGTCCCCACCTCCTCCCTCTCCGTTACTGTCTCTCCCTCTCTGTATAACTGCATTGTCGCCATTATTGCTAACAAACAAACAAGCTAAACCTCTCTGAGCACCTTCTAATAAATGTTTCAAGTCGCTTTCGTGGTATGCTACGATGTGCTTGAGATGGCCACCGTGTGATTCTTATACTTCTGAAACGTTAATGGTTATGATGAGGTTGCATATGGTTTGTAAAGAGCTCCAGCGGTCAACGTCCATTGCCTTTGTCCGACGTAGTACGCGGCATGCTTATCCCATGTTGCATTATTAATTGAGGAAAACATCCTCATCCGAATTTTACTATGGGCCACAACTGCATGCCGCTCTAATTTGCGCCTAGGAGTGTTTTGCGCACGTGGTATTGACGTTCGAAGGCTTGCTCCATGATTGATAGTCGGTACATATCTTGTTGAAAAAGAAAACCCAGAAAATACTGATTTAAAGTTCTACCATTCGAGTTCCGACAGGTCAGGAATCCAGCGTATTTAATTATTGACCCAAAAAAAAAATTCTGTTCTTAAAATTATAGAGTGCAAGCAAAGTAATCTATAAATTATATAAAAATTTAATTTCATATCTAAATAGTTGTTTTGTACTGATAATTTCACTCTTGAATAATGGATTATTATTCAGAAAAGAAATTATTACTTTATATGTCTTTAATTATTAGTTCATAATATCACATCCTTTGGTGAAAGGGGGGAAAAAAACGAGAAGAAAAAGTCATCCTCTTGGTTTTTTCATTACCAGAATTTGACAATGGTTTTTCATCGTTTATTTTCCTACCCAGAGTAGTAGAATCAATTATATTTGTTTAGGAATCCGAATGGATGGTGCCTTCGCATGTTTGGTAAAGAAAAAGAGGGAAGGATTCTCCTCTCTATTTTACTTACATGCGTAATTTTCTTCTTGCTTCTATTTCTTTCCAAATTTAATCAATGGAAAAAAGGGCGTGTAAATATTATCTTCAAGTCCCTCCCTTCCTCTGAAATTCTATCCAACAAAAATGGAATCCCAAAGTTGAAGAATAACATATGCTTGTGAGATAAAATGAAAAAATGCCAATACTAAATTTTCTAACTCAAGGCTGTAAACGCCCCTGGCCTCTAGCCAGTTTTCAATGATCAGATGCTTGAAACGTTCTGTTTTAGGAACGAATTATTCAGTTTTTAAGAATGTATTATTCACTCTTTATTAATAGAAAATGATATTCATAAACTTTCACAATTTACCCAAAAAATGAATTTAAGAAAATAAAAATAATATTACTCTATCCTTTTATATCTTAATACATTTCAAACATGGGATAATATTTGAAGGCTGTTTGATTCGCATGGGAAGTTCTATTTCCCGAAAAATAATAAAGAGTTAGGTTGTTTAGTTAGATATTATTTAACAAATTAAAAAAAATATAATTTTTTAGGAAGTTTTACTTCCAACAAAATATGAGAAGTAATTAACCCATCTCCTCTTTAAGTAAGTTCTATTTCCTATTCTATTTATGAATACAATTACAAAATTATTCTCATTAAATTTAATTAATAATAAATAAAATTTATTAATTTATATTATAATAATATTAAGAATATAATAATTATTTTATTAACATTTCTTATGATATTTAAAGTTGAACCCAATCAAACAAAATAAAAAAAATTATTTCTTAGGAGATATTACTTTCTATGTGTCAACTAAATAATTTTAAATATTTTTCAAAAAATTTATATAAAAATTTACTTCCTTAAAAATTTAATTTATTGTAAGAAGTTATTTCCTACACAAACTAAAAAACTCTTTGATGCATCCACTATCTTTGGATGTGACAATTCATATCCTTTAGATCTATTCATTTATTAAATATGTAAAATAAGTCAATCTGTCTAATTCATTTAATAAGTTTAATTAATAAAATTTATATTACAAAATTATTTATAAATTTAATTACTCGCTATTTTTATAAATATATTTTTAATTATTAATAAAACATTACTTTGAATTGTTATTACTATTTTATTAAAATAAAAATTTTATATTTTTATTATATATATCTACTTATAATTTAACTATTAATTATTTTTTAAATTATATTATAAAAAATAATATAAATTTTTAAATGAATTAATATATTAACCTAAATTCATATAAATATATCATATTCCCGTTAAGTTATCGTGTATATAAAAAATTATCATCCTTACTACCCCTATTGAATTCCATGCGTCGCACCAAGTGATTATTAAATCAAATAGTTGCTTCAATAATAATTTCTAATAATTCAAGGTAATTTACCTTTCAAGACTTCCTTTCGTGGCCTCAACGTGTAATGGATCTCTCTGGTCTTAAGTCTTACGGCGTCCCTTAATTTGACAGTATCATAGTTTTACAATAGAAAGCACCAGAGGAAAAACATGAGATAAGCAACTCAATATACCGCAAAATTATCACAAACAAACATAAGAAAAACTTTCTTAAACATTCCGAAAATAACATATTCTCTAAAAGTAGCAAAAAATTATAATAATATAAAGTCATCGCTGCTATAACATAAAGTCTTCAAGTTTATACATGAAGATTGCTAACATGGTCAATTCCTTTTGTAACAATAAAAGTTATTAAATTACTAAATGTATGGATACAAAAGAAAATTAAGAATTTTTTCTAAAAAATATCAAATCCACTTAAATAAAAAAATTTCAACTTTTCATCATATTTTGGGTCACAGTCGTTTTGTTTTCCATCATCTTAGTTCTTGCATCATAAATTATGTGAGCTCTTAAAGCAATCTCCATTAGGTAGGACGTATTGTCTGTGCAATACATGGGTTGAAAATTTAATTCCATCTGAATTAAATATTTATTGTTATAAATAAGTTTTATACTATAAAAAATGTTATAAACATATTAAAATTCAATTTGTTGTATTTATTATACAATCATATGCTTTTTGCAAATAACAATTTTTGTAATATATGCATTACTTTTTATCAAATAAAAGTACATAAAATCAACTATTTTGTGACTATGTATAGCACTCTTCAAAAGTTTTTTTATAATTTGAATTCATAATTAAATAAAAGTTTTCAACATAAAAACAATTATAATAAAGAATAAATAAAAATTAAATAAATGAGAACTCTCACAATTTATCTCACACTTAATTTTTTTTTATAAATTATACTTAAAGAAAAATTGAATTTAAAATTACTTCTTCCAATATATGTTAAAAGGTAGTATTTAATATTGACATATATATATATTGAATGAATTTATATTTAAAAAAATTATATATAATGAAATATGATCTCAATTTTCAATCACTTAAGTCATATTTAATTAAAAAATTAGCTCTTAAAATATGCTTGTTATAAAGTTGTGAATAAGAAATTATACTCAAATTCAATCTAATAATGTTTTCAACTATTTTTTTATGTTTCTAAAATTACTTATGAATTTATTGAGTAACTATATAATATGATAAAATATAATTTTTATTTATATTCAAATATAAGAGTATTATAGTTATATATATTAAAAAATAAAAATATGAACAAAAAGTGACAACTATGACCCTAGATATGTTAGATAAAAAATTTTGTGGTAATAAAACTAAGAGAAAATTACTCTGACCTCCCCTTTGATTTTCAAAACTTATACAAACCTCCCCTCTATTTTTAAAACCTACACAAACCTCTCCTCTATTTTCAAAATAAATAAATAAAAATATACAGACCTCCCTTGAAGTTTTGAAAACTTACACAAACCTCCCCTCCAGTTTTGAAAATAGAAAAGAGGTTTGTGTAAGTTTTTAAAACTTTGAGAGATGTCTGTATATTTTTATTTATTTATTTTAAAAATAGAGGGGAGGTTTGTGTAGATTTTAAAAATAGAGAGGAAGTTTGTATAAATTTTCAATACTTTAAGAGAGGTCAAAATTTTTTTTCTCTAAAACTAATAAAAGAAAGAAAGAATGTATGGTAACCGTTAAACACAAATAGTGAAGTTTCTTTCAAAAGTTTTGCTTTGAAACATCTCTTAGAAGCCTTACATATGAACATTAAAAAAATATTATATTTACACGTTATATTTAAAAAAATACAAAATACCAAAAAAAACTTAATCTAAGCTTTAGAATACTTTGGTTCAAAGAGTGAAATTTGGTTTATTTTGTAGGATATTTTATTTATAAATTAATTAATAAATTATATATTAAAATTTGACAAATCTCATATTAATTATAATAAATTTAATATAAAAATATAACACCTAAAAATTAGGATAAAAATATCAATAAATTTAAAATAAAAAATTTTATTTTATTTTTAACTATTATATCAAAAATAGATACAAATTAATCGATTAAATTTATATTTTGAATATTAATTTTTTAATTTTGGTTATAATATTTTATAATAAAAATATTATGTTATATTTATATATTTAGTGATATTAGCATCTAAATCATAAATAATAATAGTGAACATAAAAAAGATAAACAATAATAAAATAGATAAAAGAAAGAGAAGTAGTATGTCCATGCTAGATTCTAACAAAATTTTAATTAATATATATTTAATTTGTAATACATTACTTGGAAATTGATATAAAAATATTGACAACTTTTAAATAAACAAATTTGATTATAATTTTTAAATATTTTAATAAAAATAAACCAAATTATTAATTCATTCATTAATACATTTTGTCTTAAAGTTTTAATTTATTTAAAATATTTTTATAATAAATAAATTAAAATATATCATGTTACATTTATATAATTTATTGGTTATTAATATCAGTATTTGAGTTATAAATAAAAAATAGACATTTAAAAGAAAAATATATCACAAAATCAAAAAAAAGAAAAATAATATTTGAATCGTAAAATGTTAACAAAATCTCAATTAATACATGTTTAATTTGAAATATAACATTTAAAAATTAATGTTAAACTTAAATTAATAATTTTAATTTTAATATTTATATATTTTTATTAAAAATAAAGTAAGTAATTAATCCATTCGATTAGTATTTTCCATATTAAAATTTAAATTCTAAATTTTTATTAAAAAATAGAATGTGCAACCCAACCTAAAAAATGCTCAAGTCGTAAAAGGTATAGGCTATATATAGAGAAATAGAGGTAGTGATGAAAAGAAGAAAAACACTTTGTGAGATATAAAGTAATAATAGTTAAAAATAAGATATATAATTTAGAAATAGAATTAAACTATTACCAAAAAATTAAATTTAGTTTAATAAAAAATTTTAATTTATTTAATTAAAATCCATATCATGTTACATTGATATTATTTAATAATATTATTATTTGAACAAAAAACAATGCAAATAAATAGAAAAAATGCAATGAAACAAAATAAAAAAATAATTTCTAATTCATAAAATAATAAAAGATATAAAAAAATATGCAATACTATAGAAAAAATAAAAAATATACAAAATATTATGATAACATAAGAGTTAAAAAATAAGATTTAAAATTAAAAAAAGGATGAAATAAAATATAAAGTAAAATAAATTGATAAATGGGCTTGCATCAAAACTAAAAGTAGGCCCAAAATATTTCATGGAAGGGCAATAAAAATATAATTAAAAAAATAATCATTTTAAGGGTACAATAGTAAAAATAAAAATTTTGCTACAATTGTGACACCCGTATGGTTAAAAAAAAAAAATTCCTCCCAAAAAATTTCATTTTTCTTATTAGTATACATAGATAAATTAAGGAGGAATTGTTCCAGACCCTAGTAGAAGTACCTTTGTCTCTCCCAAGGTTTTCTCTTTCCTTCTTCTTATAAGAATTTTCCTTATCTCCATCAACCATTGTGAGGGTTTTTTACTAAGTTATTCATGATCCTTTTCACTTTGTTCTTCTCCTTCATTTCATTTCTTAGATCTGATTTTCACTTCCTTCTACAGCTCATTCCCTCACATCTTTTTCACTTCTTTCACTTTCTTTATCTAGTTCCTTTCATTCCCTCTTCCATCACAACCATTTTCTTTCCATAACCTCTTTTTATTACCCCTTATTTTGTTTTCTTCTCTACCATTTTTTTAACCTTTCCTTCTACATCCCTGATTATGTCATAATTTTTTTATAACACATGCTTTCCATTTTTTCATTTTTTTCCCTTGATTTCTCCTTCTTCTTTTGTTTGTGACTTTATTGATACCAATTTTCCTCTTTTACCTTTTTTTTTTTCTTCCCTTCTTTTAGTGTTTTTGTGTTTATATTCCGTTTGAAGGAAAACGTTTTTGAAGAAGTAAAAAGAGAAATTTACTTTGGTTGAGTACGAGCAAGGAATAGAATTTTTTTTAGGATATGAGAAGAATTTGATTAAAGAATCTTTGGTTTCATAGAATTTGTTTCAAAGATCAAGTTTTCATCACGAATTTGTTTAGAATTTGATTTCATAGAATCTTTGGTTTCGGCAATAAATTTTCTTATAAATTCAGCTCTACATTTATCTAATATGGCAATTAATATTCTTGTTATTTCTTTTAATAAAAAATTGTGTCCTTTGAATTGAATCTTTATACCCTTTCATTTTTGTGTTCATTTAAGATTTGTTTCCTTTGCTATTTCAACTTAATTTGTGTTATTTTATTTTTGTCATTTTTGGTCATTATGGTGTTGTAAGTACTATTGTATATTTTTCTTATATCAATAGATGAATGTTTTCAGGGGGGAAAAGTAAAATCAATCCCTATTTGCTAAAACTCACTCATATCGCACCGTACCATTGTCTAACATTACCAATATGATTGAAGGAGACCAAGGTCATGAAAAATCAAATACTTCCTCTCCAAAAAAATGAAAATGATAAGAAGCCAACGGTCTAAAAACGTTATATATTTACTTGGATTGCATGCTTAGGTAACAACATTGCAACGTAGAGGAATAAAGTCTTAGAAGCGACAACATTATGATTTTTTATTCTCAGAGGACTTTTTGACGAGAGTTCTACCTCCTTCATTTCTACATCATAATATAACTGTATAAATTGACAAACATTTATCATATTGAGCAGATAAATAAATCTAAATTAATTATTATAATAAATAACTAATTATGAATAAAATTAAATTAAGAACAAATTGAAATAAAAAATGTAAAAATAAAATTACAAATAAAGGTGGCAATTCATTTTATTTGAATAAATTCATTTATTAAATGTATTAAAATGGATCTGATCTATTTAATAATTTTAATTAATAAAATTTATAATAAAAAATTATTTATTAAATTTAATTACTTATTATTTTTTATAAAAATATTTTTAATTATTGATAAAATATTATTTTAAACTTGTATTGTCATTTTATTAAAATAAAAATTTTATATCTTTATTATATATACTTATTTATATTTTAATTATTAATTATTTCTCAAAAATTATTTTTAAAAATTTAATTTAAATTATTAATTAAATTAGCATATCACTCCAAACTCTAATAAGCATATCGTATGCGGATTAAATTATTATATTGTGTCAAAAATTATCATCCGTAATTATAAATTTGAGTAAACAAAAAGAGCTAAAGTTTAATCTAACTGATTATTGTGTGTTATGCTCGTTGCTCAGTTGGTTCCACAAAAATGCGCCCTTTTCTTCCCACATCTTTATGTCATCTCTAAAAAACTCAGCTGTAAAAAATATGGAACCACGAATCCATTGTTATTAATTTTAGGCAATGCTTGGAATATCTATCATAATATAGGCATGAAAACATATGAAACAGTTCAACAAATTGGAAGAGTCACTCTGCTAAAAATTGCATTTAAGATACATTCTGCTTAGACACATCATCCGCTTGATTGAATGACAATGCAATAAAGAGAAAGAGGTGCTTAAGAAAAATAAGTTATCATAGACGATGCGTCAGCACTAAACAAAATTTCTAGAGGAGGCAACTCTCACAAGGCTCTGTTTGTGCAAGCCTCATATCATAGATTCTGCAAAATAATGAAATAGCATCAGAAAGACTTCAAAATCACAAACTGGAGGCACAAGTGTCAACCATAAACAACAAAATATGACTTGTGTATCTTCTGAATATACTTACATATCTTGTTGAAGGCAATAATGTCACAACTCTGGACATATTCGTTAATTGGTTCTGTCAGGAGACGATCCTCAATAAGATTGCCGACAGAAACTATCAGCATTGCAATTATAGATATCCAAAATAAACATGAATTTGATTAGCAACGAAATTATAATCACAAAGGAACCCGCAAATTTTTTACAAATCATCTACTATACTTACCATTGATATATAAAAACACAAGGTTCTCTTAAAGTATTCATAATTAATACCAAAATAATAACGTTAAAGAATTGAACATACATGCTCCCCAAAGCAACCCTTCCATCTGGACACCTCTCACTGCTTCCTCTAGCTTTTTCATGTCAGTTTCATCATCCCATGGCTTCACATCCATCAGAACAGATGATTTCCCAGCTGAGAATAGGAAAATCATAAAAAAGCTCTATTAAATGGAACCCGAACAAACATAAAAGATAAGAATAAGACATTTAATACTCACTCTCCTTCTTCTTTGCAGATGCCTTCACGGCAGCTGCACGTTCTTCAGCAGCCTTCTTCTCCTCCTCAGTCTCTTCGCCAAACAAATCCACATCATCGTCGTCGTCATCAGCTGCAGCAGCAGCCTGGATAAAATCTTACATTCAGATTTCAGACAACCATCAGAATTTGGATACTCCAAAATGGTCAAAGACAGTAATTCAGTATATTTGTAACAGTCGACAATTACTGAAACATTGTACAACCTAAGTCCAGCTTTAATGCATACTTTATAACTTACAACAGACGAGACTACTTGCCTTTGTGTCAGCAGCCGGAGGAGTGGCAACAGGCTCCTCTGCTATGGGGACAGCTCCCTTCACAGTGACTCCAGATCCCTCTCCAGTAACACCCCTAAAATAATATAACCAAAGTTACAGCAAAACTATCTTACGTGATCACATTTGGAATAAAGCATCCAAAAAGCAAAATCAGTAATAAGAACTTACGAAACTCTCAACAAAGCATCAATGTGATTATACCACCATCAATGTGATTGTACCACCAGCATATATTCACATATTGAACAGATGGTATTAGGAAAATCATATCATAATCATATCATATTAATCATAGTAATTATTTAGGAGACTCATCTTAATTATGTTAATTATCTCATTACTGATATTTAGAAAATCTTGTACGTCAATGCATATTGGGAATGATTCTAGGGATAGAAATCACATTCAATCATGATCGATATATATTAAGAAATATCGAAAATTTATTCTCTTCATATATATTGCACTCATCTATTATTAGAATAATACACAAGATTACAACAATAATTATTTTGTTAGATGGAGCCTTTGAAAAAGCAGCGTAGACAGTAACATCATCCTTCGAAGCTTGGTACCTACAAGGACATTCAAATTAGAATCTGTTAGTAACGATTATTGATAGTCAAATACGAAATAGTAAAATAAAATAGTGAATTACCCAGTAATATAACTACAGGTGAGGAGGTAGTCATCGAGCTTCTTCAGCCCAGTTTCCGAGTTAACGTCATAGAGTGTGACTGCCATATCTACTCTGTGTTTTGCCTCTGCATATAGGCATAGCGAATTAAAATAGCAAATTTACAATGGATACTAAGGCTCAGTGAGCTTGCTTTCGCGGAAAATATTTCTGAAAGAATGTAATTATAAAATATTATTAAAAATAATTGACATATTTAATATTAAATTAAATTAAATATAATAAATTTGATGAAAAATTAATATTTTTTAAAGAGAAATTCCTCTTTCATCATAATTTTAAAAACCTATTTTTTTAACCATAAAATACGTGAATGAAAAATATCTATAAAAAATAAAAACATACGGAGCTTTAGGCAAAAATTTTTTAAATATAATTATAAAATATTAAAATAAAAAATATTTTAATTATTTAATATTAAATATTTTAAAATTTAGAAAAACGTAAATTCTTTATGGTTTTAATAATTTTTTTGCTTCAAATATAAATTAAAAATCATTCCTTTCCTATTAATATACATATTGATATTCATATGAATAATATTTTTTTAGGAAAAAAATACTTTCCAATGAAAGAGCAAGAAATACAACACCGAAGAAAAAAGCAGATAAACAGCAATTTTTTATCTATTGATGGAGACGAATTCGCAAAGATTGGATCTGTCATTGGATGCCAGAAAGTACTGCTATAGCTTCAAAACGAAATTCAGCTGTGAGATAGCAGGAAAAGTGGGAAACTTACCGTCGAGGAGGCGGATGACTCCAGCGTACCTCGCGGCACTGACAACTAAGGCAGAGAAAATGCCAAATAGGAACGAGGAGAAGACAGTATACTGAGCCAGGTATCATGGGCCTATCCGCCTAAATGCTGGCCCAGTTATTGCTTTGAACTTGGGTCTATTTTTCCAGTCTGGCATTTTTGTTTTTGTCAGGAAAGAAATTTTTTTCACATGTTAAAAAAAATATTTTACTATCCCTGATGTCAAAAGCATATTTATACTTTGATGATAATTAAAAAAATAATTTATTTCCTTCTATTTAAATTTAAAAAATTGTAATAAGGGCTTTATTTTATATTACTAATAAATGATAATAAGATATATCATTAAAAAATTAATAATAATTAAAATTTTTAATTACAATAAACAATATTTAATATTTCTTGATAAATTTTAATAATTTTTATTAATAAAATAATACTCAAATAAATAATAATATAAAATAATTTATAATGAATGTAAATCAATTTTAAATATTGGTAATAAATAAAAATAGAGAAATAATATTTATTTTTGGTACATAAAAGACATAACAAAAAATAACTACTTGCTAACTAGTCCCAAGAGGCCTACTTCCATCATATTTGCTATAATCTTAGCAACAAAAATTGGCAAAAGGGCTTCAAAAGACCTTATCAGCTCTTCTAGGATGGAAATATTCAATGTTATATTACTCAAAGCATCAATTACCATGTTGGCTTCCCTAAATCAATGACACAAACTATCCAACCATAGGTAACAAATAATTAATCATAAAAATAATAGGACTAAATGGATGAATGGTGCAATAGTCATCTTGGATCATCCTAAAAGCTACATAAGAGTCCATTTTAAACCATACTTTTTTTCTAGCCTTTTAAGATAGCTATTTGAAAAACTAAAAAAATACCTTATAATTCTGCCATAAGGACATTTAAATGACCCAAAAAAGAAGAACCCAAACATTCAGTTACTAGTTGCATTCCTGAAAATACAGCCACAACTTGCTCTTATCTCATTTTTTATTGATCCATTCGTATTATATTTGATCCAATCCTCATCAAGGAAAGCCTAAGAAATCAACTTCTCAATTTTCCTATTGCTAACTATTCTAGAATTTTCCAAGGCAGAAGCATTCCAAAGCTCTCGGGCTTTAGATTGAGCAAGGAAACATCATTGCAAAAACATTTTCTATAATTCCTTTAAAAACTAATTTGTTATGATTTAACCAAAGGTACTAACAAGTATAAGCAAAGAGAGTCTTCCATTGCTCAGTAGAACATTTACTCAGAGTATTTACATAGTTCCATCTGAGCTAGTCAATTATCGGGAGTGAAAAGAAAACATCTTCACTATCTAGTTTAAAAATTACTAACTATAAGTTGCTAACTAGTTAATAATCCCATAAAACATGAAGAACTAATTCGCTACATCGATTGCACCTTGGACAAAGGTTAGAATTCATTAGACCTGTTGCTCTTCTTTGACTATTTATAAGTAATCTACCTTTAGCAACAAGCCATAAAAACATTCTTACATGTTCAAAAATAGACCATTGCCAAATAAATCCTTATAAGGGAGCATTTAATGCATTAACATACTCTGTTAAAGCTTTATAGGTAGTTTTTACTAAGAATGTTCCATCTGGACTTCTATTCCAAGCTACACAATCCTTTCCAAGAGACATGCTAAGCGGAACCATATGTAAAATCTTATGCAAAATATGATTTGATAACAAACCTTCAAGTCTTTTAACATTCCAATGTTTATTCTGTCTTACATACATAGCTATATTAAAAATTTCTTCTCCTGCCAAAATAAAAACATCTGGATATAAAGAAATAATATCTAATCGTTGAACCCACACATTATGCCAAAACTTTGCCTATAAACTATTTCTTAAGACCTAATTCACATTTAATAAAAAATTCCCCAAAATTGAGCGCATTCTCCTTCAAAGATTAGAGCTATCATTTTTCTTCTTAATAATTAGACATACAAAATTCCTATAAGCATATTTTAAACATAAGATTTGAACCCAAAGTGCATTCTGCTAGATCAATAAGCCTAATTAACCTTTAATAGATAAGCTTCATTGCATCTTTCACTTTTCTTATACCTAGACCACCCTGTATTTTCTCTAAGCAAACGATTTCCTAAGCTACTAAATAAGGCTTTCTTGAATCATTGGAAGATCCCCAAATAAAATTACAAATAAGTTTTTCTATTTTCTCACACACTGAGATAAGCAGCATAGTAGTTTGCATGCAATACTGTGGCATGGTTGAAATAACTGACTTAAAAAGTGTTATCCAACCTACCAAAGAAAATATTTTTGCTTTCCAACTAGATAACTACTGAGATATTTTCTCCAAAAATAAAACTAAAAGAATGTTTGGACACTCTTTTATGATAAAGTGGAAAAACTTGAATAATTTCCTATCTTCATAGCACAATTGTGGCTAATATTTTAGTTTTTTCCTTATTCATCTTAAACCTTAAACTTTGATAGAGTAACTCCAAACATAAGTTAATGATATATGCTTGATTCAAAGATGCTTTTACACAAAAAAAGGTCATTTGCAAAAAAAAAAGATAGGACAAAGGAGTACCATTTTTCAAGAGTTTGATAGGAGCTCATAACTTTTCATAAACTGTTAGATCAAGACTATAAGCAAACCTTTCCATACAAGGTATAAAAAGATATGGAGAGAGAATCTCCCTGCCAAACTTCTCTTGAGGATTTAAAGTTATTAGAAAGTTCTCTATTCCATATTAGCCTTATGTTACAAGTAGTGATACAACTCATGATTATATGAATAAATTACAGATTAAAGCCAATAAGAGTATTCTTTAAAAAACCTAATCAACTCTATCATATGCTTTCTCTAAGTCTTTTTTAATTGCCATAAAGCCTATTTTCTTAGTTTTAGATTTCATTAACCATTTCTTGTGCTACTATAATATTATGAGAATTGTAGTGCCCTAAAATAAAACTACTCTAATTTGAAGAGATAATTTCAATCATAAAGCATTTAAGTCTAGTCATAATTATCCTTATGATGATTTTAGGTCATATTATAAAGACTAATTGCCTAAACTCTTTGAGTTGCAAGGAATGGTCCATCTTTGGAATATGATCAATAAGAGTCTAGTTAATTTCTTCAATTTTTTTTAAATTAGCAAAAGGATCATTCACTTATAAGCACGTATAATTATTAACACTATCCTATTAACTTTAGAAGAAAACTGCTTGTAGGTCATCATTACTAAGAGCCTTGAAAGCTCACATACTGAACATAACTTATTTTATTTCTTCATTAGAAAATTCTTTTTGAATATCTTTAAGTGTTTTGGTCACTAATATAGGGAAAAAACCTAATAGAGGATAAACCAAGCTACTCCCCAATTCTGATTCAAATAATTTCTTAAAATAATCTAGCACTATACCTTTAAGAATTCTAAGCTTAGAATGCTAATTACCTATCTCATCCATCAAAGCTTTAATTTTATTTTCCTTATGCCGAATTATAGTGGATGTATGAAAAGACTTTGTATTTTTATCATTGTATATCAACCATTTACATTGAGATTTTTGGAACCAAATGGCTTCTTCTAGCAATAGAATTTTCTCGTACTTCTCTTATAGTTCCTATTTAAGGTTAAATAAATATTGACTTTACTTTCTATCCAAAGCTATCTCAATTCCATTTATACAATTCATAATACTCCTTCTCCTTTTATAAATATTTCTAAACACCTTATGATTCCCATTTTGATATTAAGACTTGAAAATCATTATAAGCCTGAGACTATTCTCTTGAAGGTCTTCATGCATTTTAAACAATAATAGGAAAAGAGCTATTAGTTAACCAAGCAGTATTAAATCTAAATGGATGTGGCCTTACTCTCTAGTTTCTTTTATACTTAAGTTTAACTAGAAGTGGTTCATGATAAGACTTTATAGGAACTAAATGGAAAATTATGGCTTCCAAACAATTATTCCTCTACTCTGCATTTGTATAGCTTTTAGCAATTTTTTCTTTGACATTTTTACTTTTCCAAGTGAATATAAGACCTTGAAAGCTTAAATCAATAAGGTTACAGTGCTAAACACAATCTAGTAGTTCTAACATACTCCTATAATTAAGTCCATATCTACCTTGTTTCTTACGCGTAAAAGTATAAGCATTAAAATCTCTAATCAAGAGCCAATGAGAGTTGATTTGATTGGCCATGTCTTCCAAGTAATGCCATAAAACTCTTCTTTGAATTAAATTAGGAGATGCATAAACTCCTGTGATAAAAACAAATTACAAGGTCTCCAAATTGAGATATTTAACATGAATAAACTAAGAATGAGAATAAATTATAGAAATTCGGTAGTATTGTGAATTTTATAGCATCCAAATACCTACTAAGAATCCTGTAGGATCTACCCTATGATAGCTATCAAAACCCATCTTTCTAATCACTTTTAAAGCTTTTCTGCCACCAATTCTTAGTTTTACTATAACAAAAGTTCTAATTGCGTAAGTTTGTGTAAAGTCTTTCACCTGAGATAAGAAGGATGATGCACCTGCACCTCTACAATTCCAACTTATTATATTCATGAAAAAATAAATATAGATAGGATTGGATAAAATCCAGATTACACTTGATATTGTATATGTTCTAAACCTATCATTCAGGCTAGCTTTTCTTTTAACATTGACACCATGAACATTCTAATCAGTTGTAGTACCAAGATATAGTCAAGAGGCTTTGGTTAAAGACCATCCATACTCTTTTGTGTTTCTAGCACCATTATAACAAATTCAATCCCTACCTCAACTTCCATAGGTGAACATGATTGGGCCACTTGCAAGGATTATTATGCATTCATATGCATATTATGCATGGTTTCCATTATAAGATTAATTTACATGGTGCCCCTCACATATATTAGTTGCTTATTCAAAATGTTGAAGTTCCCCCTACTTATTATTTGACTAGTGAAAGACCCACTTACCATATGGTTTCCTTGAGTTTCATTCTGTTAGATTTCAGATCAATATACGTAACGAAATTTTAAAATTTTGATCCAAATCCTACCTAGGATCCATGCAAAAGGGCATAAATCAGTATTAGGGTTTTACCTTATTTGTTCTCATATTCTTTTCGAATAAATCTTTAAGAGATTGAGATGAATCGAACGCTGGCCGGAAGGTACAGCATCTCTACGGTATCCATACGGAGTGAATAACGACTTCTCCCCTCCACGAAACTACTAGAATTTATCTCTCTCACTAAGACTAAGATTGGGCATTTTTCGGAGTGATTCAGGGTTTGATGGAAGCTTATGTGTGTGAATGCAAAGTGTTACCCTCAAGTTTTTTTATAGAACTAAGGCATGTCACAATCCTAGTCCTACTAGGATAATGCTTTAAAAAATCCTAATTACACTTAACAACTATCACCTTATCCTTATCATAAAGAGAGTGAGGAGAGATAGGACTTATCTATTAATTATCTAATATTAGATAATAACATTATCTCATAATATAATTATCTAATATTAAATTGACATATAATTATCTTATATTAGATAATAATATTATCTCATAATATAATTATCTAATATCTAATAATATAATTATCCGATATTACTTTAATATCATATAATATATTACATATATATCACGTGAATAAATATATTATCTTAATAACGTATATATGCACAAAAATAAGTCTAATTAATTGAATTTTAGTCTAACTAAAATTTAATTAATTATTATCTCATTCTTACTCTTTTTGTGTAGCTCTATAAGTTCTTACTACATTGATAATGACTCATTTTGGGCTATAGACAGTGAGCAATATCTAGCAATACATCACTATCACTCAAGTAGTAAGAATATTTGTACTTCGACATCTATCTAATATATGATTAACGCTTTGCATCATTTGTAACAATATCCAAATCTAACTAGAGGCATGGAATGTGTCATCCTCGTTAATGTTCAATTTATATTTCTTGATACTGAGTAGACTTAAAATAAATGATTAATACCACATATTGATCTAATTGAGCATGACCATATATTTATAAGTCTTACTCAATCAAGGAATCTAAGGATATCTCTCTTTTATACAAGAGTAACAAAATCTCATCTACGTCACTCACTTCCCTCTACATGATTCATGACATACCTAATTAAAGCCCTACTTATCATCCCGATTAAAAGTGACATAGGACGATATTAAAGTGAATAACTTTTCATATAGGAAATCGTAGTGACTTCAGATTAAAAGACTATGTGCATTTGTGGTCATATGAGAATAACTAATAGGGGTGCAAATGGGTTGGGCCAAGCTAGGCTTTGCCTTAAATAGGCCAAACCTGTATTGCAAAATATTAGCCTGAGCCTAACCTATTAGCCTATATAAAGCTTTATTTCAGGCCCGAGTCTGGCCTGTTAGCCTATTTTAAATATAAGCTTTTAAATAGGCTAACAACTTAAGACTTAAAAGGCCTATTATAAAAAATCCTTAAATAAGCCAATAACTTATATAAACTTATATCAATATATTCTTAAAATGTTCCTAATAATACTAAAATTAATATAAAATTTTATATAAAAAATAATTAACAAAGAAATAAATTTATATACTCATAACATAAAATTACTAATATTTAATATTTAATAAAAAGTAACATAATATTAAGTTGTCATAACATCAAAAGTTAACAATAAAGGTAAATTAGTTCATCATAAATTATATAACAAATATTCAAAATATTTAATCTATATGATGGACTTGAAAAAAAAAGTCTATATGTCATTTCTTTTATAGTAAATAAATTGAAATAAAAAATATTAAATAGGCTGGTCCAATAGGCCTGTAGGCTAAGCTTAAATTAAAAAATTTTAACTATTTAATTAAAAAGATTTTTATATTAGCCTTAACCTGACTTATTTAGCTAAATAAGCTAAGCCGAGTTAGGCCTTAATTAGGTAGGTCCATAGGCCCCCAATAGGTTGTCCGACCCATTCACACTCCTAATAACTAATAACACGTCTATCCATGTAATATTCTCACAATGAGTCAATCCAGTACATTATTCATTAATAATGTATTCATGTATTAACTTGATATCACATATCCATGATTCATAATCATCAATCACTATACATGTTAGTCTTGATGTATTATTACTATCCTCTTTGTAATAATACTTGATTAGGAACATTTTAGGAATAAAAAAGTTATTTCAAGGATAATTATTATATTTACGTTATAATTTATGTAAAATAAAATAAAATATAATATAATAATGATATTGCCAAAATGAAACGTAATACATTGTGTAATATTACAATCATCTCTATGATTGGCTCTTAGGATACACACCAATACATTCTTATTATGAGCTTATCCTATATTATAAGCCATTTAATTCTTAACAATGATACCTCTTCTTTTATTCTTCCCACTATTAGTTTCCACAGCATTCTTTGCTACCACCTTCTTACCTTTGCCGGTTAAGTTCATTTTAATTATTACCTTCTTCTCAATTATAGGTTTTTATTTTTCATTCTCATTAATATCCATATCATTATTCAAATTCACTACATTCTTTAACTTAATCAATAAAGCAAATTTTAATGGAGATTTTATAATGTCATTTAAGATTTTGCCAAATTTTGTCATATCTTGTCCTCGAAAAATTAATTCCCTAGATTGATCCATTTTCTTCTATATCTTCGTAATTACTTCTAAGGAATCATTTATCCCATAAATTCCTCCTTTTCGATAATGATTCCATCTCTTATCACCAGTAATTTTGAATGCTTTTTTGGTAAACATTCATTCGTTGCACCCATATTTTTCTTATCTTCGTTATTTTCCTTCCTTGTTCATTAGAAGAATTGGCCATTTGAACATTGACTAAAGAAGGGCACATTTTTTATTTGTATCCAAATCTAACACATTGAGAGCAAATCATATAAAGACTTTCATTTTAAATTGGCAAAACTTTCCTTCTCATCGTAACTTTTGGGATAAGTTACTTTTTAATATCAACCTTAATACATATAGAGCAAATCATCCTCTCTTTGTTAACACCTGATCCTCTTCAGAGTGAAAAGTATGAAGATCAACTTTCAAAGTCTAGCCTATGTTAACCTTGGCCCTATTTAAAAGGTTTTGATGATAATAATACATTTTGATTTTCTTGAATTTGATAAATGATAAGCTAGTATCCTAATACAAAAAGTGAAGATTGAAGAAAATTAAAAAATGAGGGCCATTATGAACTTAGTTAGGATTATAAGATAATTTATACAAGAGGAATTCATTTTAAAAGGTTTAGGTTTTTCATGAAAAAATGTTACTTATTAAGATAAATCTTATGTCAAAATGTTTTTTTTTAAATAAGGTTAAAATCTCTTCTAGAAAGAAAATCATGTTTTAAAATGCTTTTATACGAAAATCTTGAAAAATAAGGGATAATCAATTGATCAATCGATTTCAGGCATCTAAAAAGTAAATTAGAATACCTAAATTAATTAACCAATTGATTCCAAGCATTCAAAAATCAAATTGTAATACCTGAATCGATTGACCAATTGATTTTGAGCATCTAAAGAACACAGTAGATAACTTGAATCGATTGACTAACTGAGACTCAAAGTCAAAAAAATAATCAGGGCAAAATGAATTAATTGACTAATCAATTCAGTGTTTTAAATAATTCAAAATCAAATTTTTGGAATTGATTAATAAATCCATTCCATACCTTATAACTTTTAGTCAAAGCTAAGTTTTCATCAAGGCAGAATTGATTGGTGAATCAATTGACCAATTGATTTTGCATACTTGAAGCTGAATTAAGATTTAGGTGAATTAATTGACCAATTAATTCACCATATGATGATTTTAAATGTATAGCTAGGTGAATCGATTGGTTAATTAATTTACCATGACTTTTTTAAAAGCTTCAACTATTTCGTAATGACTATATTTTCTGAATAATGGATTTTTTAAGCTTCTAATATCTATATAAAAGCTTGAACTTAATTTAAAAAAAAATAAAAAAGTATTATTACTATTATATAGACATAAGAAACTCCTCTTTCTCTTATCTTAAACATGAAAATCTTTGAGCCCCCTTGATTGAATTCCTCTCATTAGTTCTTCATTGTGTATTGTAACTTTCAGAGTTGCTGAGCTATTTTCTTGTTTCTAAATCACTAATTTATTGTATATTAGAGTGAGGTATCCATATGAACTTTAAAAGTATTGGATCTCTTGATAGGTAAAGACTTTGAGAGATGATTCTTAAAAGGATTAGACAAGAAGCAGAGACTTATACTGTGGCTTTTTCAAGTGTATTCAAACTTAAAGAGATAGTGGATTCGAATTTAAAATCCAAGTGAAATAGGATTGGTAATAGATGTACTCCTTAGAGTATTGGATCTTTAAGGTTGAACCATTATAAATTGTAGTGTTTCATTATCTCTATCTCCATATTTCCACTTATCTGTATTATTCTTTATTTTTTAATTAAAATTTATTAATGTTTTATACTTGAATCAAGTAATCAATTGCATTCTTACTTTCATATTTAGATTATTTATTAGTTATTTTTCAAAAACTAAGTTTATTTTTATTATCTTATAAAAAAATTTTATACCTAATTTACCTCCTTTTGAGTAAATCTTGAAGAATAGCTTACCCTGTTCCTTAATCTCCATAAAAATTGTTAATTATAATACTCCAAATGCAAACTTGGAACTTTAATCCAAATTTCTAAATTCATGCACTAAGCATCAAAATGATCAAAATCTAGCCTTGATGTGCACACCGCAATGCACCAAAATTAATTAAAAACTGATTGCAAAAATAATAATGTAATATAGTGGCACAACTAGGTCATATCTTTAGTGATGCCTTGATTTTATCTTTTCTAAATGTGTTTCTAACAATATTCACACAATTTTTGAATTATTTACATAACAAAAATATAAGAAACAGATGCACACAGAATGTAAATGTAGGAATTAGAATGTTTTAACAAAAATAGAATTAGAAAATGGTGCTATATGCTATATGTATGCAAAAATTATGTAAAACAGAATACATAATTGGGGGATTTTGAATTTAAAATAGGAAGATATTAACAACAAAAGATCAATAATGGAATTAATAAAATAGTAGCAATGAAAATGAGAATATCAATAAACAAAGATAGCCGATCCAAAGAATTCAAGGTTTCTTCGGAGGATTAATCATAAATCGCTATAAATTGGATTTTGTAATTGATTATTCATCCTTAAATTATTAGGAATCCCTGCAATAATTCATGAACTCTAAGCTAGATAATCTTTTAGGATTTAATTAATTAAGATTAATAAAGTTAGACAATCGCCATAACTCCTAAGCTAGATCAAAACCAATTTGAAGATAGAATTGAGTCAAATTAAATGAATTAATTAAGAATCCTAAACCATCTATTCATCCCCTTTTCTCTTATAAAAAATTTTGATTAACTAACTAAAATTTACTACTAATTCATATTTAAAACACAACTTACAGAATTGAACAAAGATTATATCAAATCAACATCCAAATTAAGTAGATCATGCAAATCAGAAGATATAGATGAAGAAAAAAAAGGAAAATTAATTACAATTACCACTATACAAATCAAGATCTCATAATCTTATAGAAGAATAGCCTCAAATTTTCTCGAATCAACTTAGAGAATTAGCCTTCCATTAGAGAGAAAAACCCAAGAAAAGTAGAAAACTATCAAGCTGTTTGTCTTCTCTCCTTTTATTTCACATTCCGATTCTATTTATTTACAACCCTAGAAGCATAATTAGGACTACACTTGAACTACAAACTTATAGTATAATATCTTAGGAAGCTACCTATAAAATTTCAGCCTAATAAGATATTCTAGCTCAAGTTATAGCTAAAATACTATAGATAGTTCAATTCAATCTGAGTTGAAGTAATAAGCCATTAATTTATCTTCTTTAGCCCTTAAAATGACTTAGTTTTAAAAGGGCTTCATGAATGATTAGATATGAATTTTATGGAATAATTAGACTTGGCCTTGTATTAATTAGACATTTGGAGCTCGAGATATGAATTAATCATTGCAACTGGGTCAGGTCTGGGTTTGGACAATAACTCTGCTTCAATTTTAAGCTAATATTTAACCTCCAAGATGGCAGAAGTGGGTTCTCTAGTCAATATGAAAATTATAGCTCTTTTTGTTAGCTTCCTAATGGTGTATAGATCATCCAAATTCGACATCCGAATCTTAAGTTATGATTAAAATATTGAAATAGTATTAAAAAATCTAGCACTAAGCTCGAAATTCAATTAAGTCCAAATTAATGCAATTAGTCTCAAATTAATATAAAATTGATCTAATTAAGTATCATCACCTCCTAAGGGACCTAAATATAAGGAAAAATATTAATAGAATATTATTCACATCAAGCCTCTAGCACTGAACCAGTAAATAATGATCTATGATCAACCATGGTCCATTTTCCAAAGCATTAAAATAATCCTCACAAACACTATATTGAACCATATAATAATCATTGCCAATATATTATTAAATAACTCTCTTCAAGAACCATGACTTCTTTTATTGAACCTTTAAAAATTTGAATCCTAATTTTTTTATTAAGGAGATTAATAATATTTAAGGATTTCTAAAGTTTGCTTTGCTTTATCCATTCTTCCATACTAACCTCTATTATTAGTATAAAAGATCTTATTGTTCAATAGGAATGATTGGTTCTTTATCCTCCTTATCCATTTTATCTTCCACCATTAGATTATCCTCTTTCTCTATATTATTATTTTTACTACTATTCCCATTGAATAGTTTTTCTTTGTAAGACAACCCTTGATTGGGAGTCAAGTTGCTTTTTTTGGATAATTCCTCCCTTGCCTCTGGATTCAAATACTTTTAAGCTGCCATATCCATATCTTCACCCCTTTTTATGATTCCGTATAACTCCTACCTTTTTTTTCCTTCGCTCTAGAACATCAACTTATTCCCTAAAAAGTTTTGTAGTTTTCCTTAAGCCTTTTGTTTGCTCTATTGCTTTTATTTCTTAAAGAAATAATATCAAGCATATGCTTATTTGAGTAATGCTATCTATACTCTTTGTATTAATTCCTTTTTTTTCTCTTCATACTATATTAAGAAAAGTAGATTAATATAATTTCATTTTTCATATATCCAGAAGGCTTTTTTCCTAATAAGGAAAAGTAAATAACAAAAGAGTAAAAAGGAAAAATGTTTGTAAATAATTTTACTTAACTTATTTATACAATGAAGTGTCTATTAAAACCTTCATTGGAAAGTTTCAATTTTGATATATCTACACTCTAAAAAATAGTTAATTTATATTCTAATTGAATGGAAATTCCTATGTTCTTTCATAGTAAGATTGAACTTTTTTTTATGATAAAGATCAAACATGTGATTTGGATGTAAGATTAAAGGCATGGGTATAATTTTTTTATGAGTTTAACTAGGCAAACAATTGCTTAAAAAGACCAGGTAGTGATATAAGAAAAATTGTTTTCAAGCCAACAAATTCATTTCATATGAAAAGTTTGGCTTTAAAACTATAGAGTTAGAGGTATTTCTTAATAGTTGAATAGTAATTGACCTATTTTATGTCCTATTTATATTTGGAATAAGCTTGGATTATGGTTATATGAATTAAATTGATTAGTCTATCTAAATAAATTTATTTTTTATAAATTCATGCTTTATATAAAGTCATTCTTTATGAAGAAGAGTATGTAATTTTTCCTTAAAATCCATTATAGAATATATAAATAATTTATCATGTAGGACTATTTTAAGTGTCTTAGAACTTATTTTACTATTAAAATCCTTGAAGAAGCCCACTTTTAATCCATTCAACAATAATTTAGCGCATAAGAAAGAAATATCCCCAAAGAAAAGAAAACAGGAGAAATAAAAAGTAAGTTTCTATAAGACTCAATAAGTAAACATTGATTAATATAAAAAATTATAAAAAGATATTTATACTATAATATAAAGAAACTTTTGACTTTTTATCCATTAAAAATACTCACACTCCGATACCTTTATTAAAAAAGAAAAAGAGAGTGTCATAATTCATTTTTAGTTATGACTAGCATGGATCTCAATACCCTAATTTCTACTTGCCTAATCCATAAATCTACTTACTCATATAGTTAGTTATTTAACCAATAAAGTTACTTACAATATAGTAAAGAAAAGAAGGTTATTTTTACAGCTAAAAGAGGTAATTGCTTCCTATTACACTTAATTTGTCCTTTACGAGTTTATATTATCTTATCCTTTATTATAGAGACATGACCTTTACATCATTAATTGACATTAATTTTTGCTACCTTAACCATAGCATTTGACTTTGGAAAGATGGGATTTTAGTGGTGTAGTTCTTTTATTTAGGGTAAACTTATAAAGTACAACAAATAAAAGAATAAGTTTAAATTTTAGTGAATAAATATGCTACTACAATTGAATCCTAACATTTAAAACACATCTTACTAGCTGGAGTTATACTCTCGCCTTTTTATCGAAATAAGGATTAAGTTATCACATTGCGAGATTACTAGCATAATTATCCTTGATGTTCATAAATATTAGGACTACCCTCTCCTTTAAGGGTTTTTAGCATATACATTCCAAAGTTTTATACATTCAAGTTTTATTATAAGTGTTTATCAACAAGATATTCAACATAATAGGTTATCGATATCATGATTAACTTTATCATACAAAAGTAACGAACCTTCTTGTAACTTTTAGTCTACCTTATACTTTCTATAAGCTGATCCTTATTACTCTTAAGTCAATCTCATGCTCCCTATAAGTCATTACCAAATTTGAAATTTACATAATTAATATACATTATTGCACATTCCTATAGTGCATCAGTTTCAGTTATAACCATCTCCATATCTTATTACATGGTCATAACATATATCATAAACATAATTATAATTCAATCAATCATAAATGCATTTAAACACATATAAGCACTCATGTGCCTTCAACTTATGGTCACATTAATTATAACCATATTATTTAAATAAATTACCTTACTATTAAATGTAATAATACTAAGTAGTTAAGAAACATTATTATAATTCCATTTTCCTCTCACTAAAGGTTTGCATTATAGTTCATGATGGTTAATTAATTCATCGCTTAATAGTTTATATGGTTAGCATTACCTTTTAACTTATTAGGTTTTCTTTCATCTTGATTTTGCTTTGTTTGGAATAATTACACTTAATTACCATGGAAAATAAGGAGCATTAATTGATCATTTCAAGCCCAACGAATAATCATTCTGCTAGGTTTCTACAAAACTCCCATTGTGAAATTACTATTCAAAAAGGGTTTATACCTTTTTGTAACTCAACCATTCCTTATTCTAACTTACCAAAACATTGGTGCTTCCCAAAGGAACCTAGCTTAAGCCATTCATGTCGGTAAATTTCACTTTATACACTTAAAACTTAAAGCTTTTTAAGATGTAAGAATTTATCAAATTTTCTTGAAAAACATAGATTCTTTAATAATTAAAGATTGGTTTAGAATATGTACTCATATTATCTAAATGAAGATTAAAAAAATTAAATTTATTACTCTTTTGCTTAATTATTCAAAAATTCAAAAGTGTCTGATTAAGGTTTCATTTCTTCTCCTAATCCCTTTTTAAAAGAGGAAAATAACTCAAGATTAACAATGGTTTTAGGAATTCTTACTTTGGTTGTATGTTAATTTTAGCTTAATTTTTTACTTTCCTTCCAAGGCTTTATTGAAATTTCAAGGACATTAAGAGGAAAAAGGAAAAACATAAGAAAAGGATGGGTTTCTAGAAAAAAAAAAGGGAAAAAATAAAGGGAAAGGTTAAGTGATATTTTTTATAAGCAATAAAGGAATTTTGGTTAGTTCTTAGAAAAATTATTTAGACTCATATATTTATTCCTATTGTATTTTTAATTTTTAATTTCTTAGTATTTCTTATTTCCCTAACTTTTTTTTAAAATTCATCACATAATTTAATGTTCATTTTAAATCAATTATTACTACTATATTGCATTGCTTACTTTATTCAGATTCTTTTATATCCAAAAATTTGTCATAAAGGCATATCTAAAAGTTTTCAAGAGGTTACCTATGCATTAGTAGGTTAACTATACACACATAATATTGGATTCTAGTTAAGGCCATTCCACAAGCTTGCCTTGTTATAAGTATAAAGCCAACTTAATCTTGCACTTAACATTATCTATATGCAATCATAACATTCTAGCATATAATATATATATAAAGCATACAAATTTTTTTATGACTCTTATCCAACCTTATTTTTAACAAGTCCATCCTCATTCTTTTAAGGTTAATCTTATCTATTCATAAATGAGTACACGGATCTAGTACAAATAACCGTAAGATAAATATCGTTGCCTTAACATTAATAATCTTATAGAATTCAAAATAATAAATATCATAATTAATGCATTACTAGAACTTATTTCATATCCTAAATGTAAATATCCACATATAAATAAAATTATAAACAATAATCATCGTAATTTAATTTAATTCATGACATATACATAAGCAAACAATACGTGCCTCCTTGCTTGGCCTCACACTAGCCATTCATTATTATTCAATTTCATCATAATCATATTTTAACATCAATGTACTCATTATGTTCCTCAACATTCAATAAGGAACTAATTATTGGAGATACAAAAGTGATAGTTTATTATATACTTGATTATGCATTAGTAGAGAATAATTCTTAAAACATAGTTAATTATCTAGCCGATTACAACCCTTTAAAAAGCAACGAGATAGTTTAGTAGTTAACTATGTAGTTGACCATGCATTCCCTAGAAACAAAAGCATAGTCGATTATATAGTTGATTATAAAGTAGCTGATAGCAATTGGATAGCTTATAGTTAATTATGTTGTTTACTACATAGTCTCCAAGAATAACTTTTTAGAGATATAATCAACTATAAAAGACCTAAAAGCAATATTTTAACATAGTAAATGGCTATGTAGTTGACTAAACTTTCTTAAAGGATGGTCTTTGGGCATGTATTTGACATTTAATCAATTACTGTCTGGATTTTTTATAAAATTTAATGTGAATGCATTGTTCAATCATCATACATTCTAACCAAATTCATTTATTCGGCCATTAATCTCTACCAAATCATTAATACACGTATATCACCTTACTTAAACCATTTTCAACATGAAACTCAAATCAACAACATAAATCAACATATTTCCATAAAATTATTAAAAACTTTATAAATATCTACCAAATCCAAACTCATACTAATTAGATATTTAAATTGGGGTTAGGAAGTTCAATCACTTATTATGAAAAAGATGTTAGCCAAGAGAAATAGTGGCTTAACACTTTTAATTAAGCAAAAATTAGAATTTCTTGAGTTAAGGCTTAAACTTTCCCTTATAAGTTAAAATGCTTAAATCCTACTAAACCTAAGAAAAAGTTAAAAGAGAATCTAATAAAGAGGAAAATATTACCTTGATTATAGGAAAAAATTAACTTTCTTCACTTAATTAGAGAAAATAATGAAGAATAAAGTTGATGAAGAAAATAATGAAGAAAAAAGAGTGTTAGGAATCTAGGTGGAAAAATAAAATAGGGGTAACTAAAGTTTTAAAGGATAAAATGAGGTTTTGGCTCGAGCTATTTTAGGAAAAGTTTTCTAAATCTCCTCTCTATTGATGGACTTACCTTTAAACATTTTTAACTTTTTAGCATTTTATTTTATTCACTTTTTTCTTAACTAATTCATATAATATTTTTATTTTAAATTTTAATTAATTAATTAATACTCTTTTATCTAATTTCTTTTTTGCATTCCTTCATCATAATTTATCCATTTCACATAAAATTTCCATTTTAACTTATTAGCATTGTAATTAATTAATTAATTATTCATTTCTTTAGTAAGGTATAAATTGCAAAATTCTAGAGAAATGGTGTAATATCGACAGTTGATGACTATCATTAGTCACTATCTATTATTGATGGTGCTTGCTAATCACCACATACCACATATAAAAAATGATTGTGAATTCCATTTTTTATCATTAATAATTATTGTTAGTCATTATTTACTACCAAAGATAGTTATTGATCACTATTCACCATTATCTATTGCCATTAAATATTTAATTTTCAATTGAGACAATTTTGTTAATTTAATAATTTTTTAAGAATATAAATTAATTAAAATTAAAATATAATACTATAACATTCTCAGAAATATTTTTAAATGAGATAAACATGGTTACATTACATTTTTAAAAATTAAATTCTTGAAAATCATATTCTTTGAAATATTTAGATTCCCTAAATATATATATATATATATATATATATATAATTTTGTAACCAAACACCACCTTTATTACATTTAGTTATCTTTGCCCGCTTAGCTTGTGATTTTCATTTGTTTAAATAAATGCAGCTCTGAAACTTTTAGAAGGAAGGTAACATATAATATGAAGATAAATTTAAATAAATCCAATACATAAATTTTATTCTTTTAACTTTAATTAAAATTTGGGTAAAATAATATTATAATTAAAAATATTTTTATTTAAAAATCATGTAATTAGATCTAATTGAATTGAATTTTATTTTTAAAAAATTAATAATATATTATAATTGTTTAAAAACATTATGAAATTTTTATTATCTTAAATTTAAATTATGTAACAAAATATTTTTGAAGACAACACAAGTAACAAGTCATTTAGGATAGATACATACAACATTCCAAGCTAACAAACTTTAACAATAACATAAATAAATAAATAAAATCAAGAAATTAGATCAAAGTCAATAAAATTTTATTAAATATAAAATAAATAATTATTTATAAATTTATAATTAAAATTTAATAAAATCAATATTGCCTTTTCACTTTAGATTATTTTATTGATTAAAAAAATTCCCTTCAGTAAAAATAATTGTTACGGGGCAAGATTAAATTTCTAACTGGGGCAAAATAATATAATATTTTACACTATTGCATTAGAAATTGCCTCACAATGCACAACGTAAATGCACCCTTAGTTTTGACACAAACATTTTACGTTAAGAGAAAATGTTAATTTAATTATAAAATATTAAAATAATAAAACATATTTTATTTATTTAATGTCAAATATTTAATGAGAGTAGTGTAAAAAAATTATGATCCTTTGTTTTAATATGACATTTAATTTATGGAATTTTTTTCATATTTATAAGAATGTTTTAATGAGATGTCATATTTCTATGTTAAATTCAAATTTTAGAAAAATATTGTCTTAAAATATTTCTATGGGAAGATGGGTACTTGTGTCTTATATTTTGAAGATATAAAAATATTTTATTAACAAAAATAAATTATTTTAGTCATTTTATTAAAACCTTATCACTGTTGATAGTTCATTTCACTATCACATATTGTTATTAATTGTTATTAGCTATTACTTATTGTAATTAATTATTACTTGCCACAATTTATTATTGGCACCCATCTATTATTATTCATCATTGATGACTACTGCTAGCCATCATATATAATAAGTTATAGTTGTCGATTGCCATTCATCATTGGTAATAATCGTTTAGTGATCTATTATTAATTATTATTGTCAGCTACTATCTATTATTAATAATCATTACTGAGCGCCATCCATTACAAACAATCACTACTCACTATTATTCGTCATCAATTACTGTTTACCATTGTTGGCCACCACTGCCACCTATCATTAGTAAGTACTATCATTATCATTTATTGTTAATAACTATCATTAATTATTACATATTATTAATTACTACCTACCATAATTGACTATTCAATTTTCATTGAAGATATTTTTAATAATTTAATAAAATTTTTAAAAATAATAAAATAATTAAAATATATTATAATATTTTAAAAATATTTTTAATTAAACCAAATATAGTACCACATTTCTTATAATTAAGTCCTTAAGAATTCCATTCTCAATGATATTAATACTCCTAAAAATATTTAATTTTGGAAGCCAAATGCTACCTAAAGAGGAAGTTATTTTCATTTATTATCATTATATTATGTATTATATTATATTTTTAATTATATTTAATAATCAATCATATTATATATGGGTGAAATAAAAGTCCTTTACTTTATGTTTTAAAAATTTTCCATGAAAAATGTTTTGCGACAAAACAAACAGTTGATTGTATTTATTGATATCAATTTCATGATTATTTTTTGTATTATGTTATAAGTAATGCTATGAAGAACTCCATTTTTTAAGAGATTAAATATTTTTACAATTAAATTATATTTAATGTATTGAAATTTATTTTTTTTAAATTTAACTTACTTACTTTGAATTTTGAAAAAATGTAGTTCAATAATGAAATACTCAATCTTTTGGAAATGGAACTCCTTTGAGCACTCCCCTTATATTATTACAACATAGAATACTTCTTCAATGAGCTTATTTTGAGAATTGACTAATGTTTTTTTAATTTTCTTCTTTATATAGAATTTTTTTTGATAATTTAATAATATTTTTAAAAATTACAAGATAATTAAAATATAATATTATAATATTTATGAATATATTTTTAATTGAATCAAATATGGTAATATAATTAATGTCACATTTTTAATAATTAAATTCTTGAGAATTACATTCTCACGAATATTAAAATTTTTGAAAATGTTTAATTTTGGAAACTAAATACCACTTAAAAAGGAAGATATTTTCATATATTATCATTATATTATATTATGTCTTATATTAAAATTTCAATTATATTTAATAATCAATCATATTATATATGAGTGAAATAGAAGTCCTCTATTTATATTTTAAAAATTTTCTGTGAAAGAAGTTTTGCAACAAAACAAACAATCCGCTGCATTTATTGGTATATCTTTCGTGACAGTTTTATTACAACAAAGATAATTCTTCCATGAGATTATTTTGAGAATTGATAAGTGTTTCTTTTTAATTTTCTTCTTTGTTCTTAAGAAAAAAGAAAAATACGAAAGCCATGAGACTTCTAACTAAATTGTTATTAATTCTTTTATTTATTCTACTGATTAATTACACTTTTTCTCCATATATATTAAAAAATATGGTATTTTATAAAAAGAACTTGATAATATAATGGAACAAATAAATGTCTACTAATTAAATAGAAAAATTAAAAAAGAATATATTGCATAAAAATACTAATTTACCATTGAGAAATCTTCGACCACAAATGTCAATATATTGATCAAAATGTTAAAAATACTATTTTTAATTCTTAAAAAATTATGTTAAACACGCTGTGCTTTTAATCCCATTAAAATTAAAATGTTAACATGATCCTTATTTAAAGAAAATTAAGTTTAAATACAACTTTGATCCTCTAAAATATAAATTTTATGATTTTGAGCATTTAATTTAAAATAATTTATTTTAATTTTTTAAAATATTAAATTAGTATAATTTTAATCTTTCTGTTTGATTTTCATTAATTTCTTGATATCACAAGCCAAATTTTCACTTAATATTTTTTTTGCATGAACCTAAAGTGGCTCCTATATGAAACAAAATTTTTATTTAAATTTTAAAAATTTTAAATAAAATCAATGAATTATATATAAAAAAATAAATTATTTTAAAATTTAATTATTTATAAAAATTTAACAAATATGATTTATTTGATAAATTAATGTAATAAATGCTTAAAGATTAAATATGAATTGACAGAAGTTGATGCAAATTGATAAAAATTAAATAAAAAATTAAAATTATATTAATTTAATATTTAAAATAATCAAAATAGATTATTTTAAATTAAAAATCAAAACCATATAATTTATATTTGAAAAAAAAATTAAAGTTGCATTTAAAATAAAAAATTAATAATAATGTAATTCACGATTATTCAAAAGTCAATATCAATAAATATAAATAGATAAAAATAATATAATAATAAATATAGATGTAAATAGCTAATAGATATGATCACAATTCGTCGAATGAGAATGGGGATTGGTCCAAAAGACTCCAAACAAAAGGGACGACGAGGCATGCAATTAAGCCATAATCAGTAATTGTTTAACGTAACTGTTTCAATTGCAAATACAAGAAAATCTGATCTTATCTACTAGAAGTTGCTATCAAAGATGCGTTATAAAATAAATTACCAAAATAATTATGTTATAAAATAAAATAAATTCTAATACACCAATTCACATTCGTTGACCATTCCAGTTGGTATTTTATTATAAAATATTGGTATTGGTATGCTGGTTTTTCATTGTTTTCGCGAAAGGAAAGGCAAATGATCAAATTGACCCCTTCGGAAATATATCTATAAAGGAAAATGGTTACTTTGACCTCCGCCAGCCAAACAGTGCCTTATGCCGAGCTCCGCTTTCCTGACCCTACCTGATATAAAATTCCACGCAATGAATACAAAACGGAAAGAAGGCCGAACTCAACTGTAAACAACCCACCACATCCCGGCGTATAATCAAAATAACCAAGTAGGTCTCACTATTTTGCGCCGCCAACTTCTCCAAAAGGGCCTGAATGCTATCTTACGCTGTGTGTGTTTGTGCTGCGGCTTTCATCCACCTCTGACTGGATGTAGATGCACCGAAAAGCCGATGCCCGATAAATAATTAAAAATTAAAAAGCGATATTTAAACAAAATTCGTAAAATCATTTCATATCCCCCGAGGCCCCAACTCTCTCGTTGAAATAGAGAGGAGAAACCAGAAGGACACAGGAGAGAGAGGCATGGTTTCAACGAGACGTAGTGGATCTCTATCTGGCAGCAATACTAAAAGATCTTCCTCTTCGGAAGATAAACCTCATTCACCCAAGCGCCCAAAGGTTTAATCTTTATGCAATTGAGTCCGAATGGTTCTGTTCTGAGCTCCTTTTTGGCGTTATTGAGGGAATACGAGCGTCGAGGTTGTGTGAGTTTGTTATTTTTTATGCTTTGTGCCATTCGGGGTTTATGTTTTGGTCTGAATTTCAGGTCGATAACGGGGGCTCGTCGGAGAAACCGATGCCGGCAGCGGAAAATTCTAAAGAATTGTGTACCCCAGAGCCAGCTGCTGGTCCCGCAGAATGTGGGTCTGGCGATGCACAGGTCGCTGGAGCTGGTGCAGGTGATGGTATGAGTTCTGGCAAGGCTGATGCTGCGCCTGCAGTGCCTGTGGCAGCGCCGATCGCTGATGGTACGTTTTTATCACGCAGAAGCTTTAATAATCTCATAGTTTTTTTATTTTTTCCACAATCGCTATTCTTGGCGTCAAATTTGATTGTTTTTTTTGACGTCTCATGCGATTTTCATTTGAAGGGTCTTCGCCGACTGTGGTGGTTGATAAAGCAAGGGGTTCCTTTTCTTCTTGGAGTATATATCAGAAGCAAAATCCAAGTTCCGAAACATACCCGCCCTGGTGCAGGCTTCTGTCGCAGTCTGCACAGGTAATTCATGTGCATTTTGGTGAACTGAGCTGTTTTGTTTTTTGGTTTTTAGTTCACGTGCAAAATGATTATATTATAGTACTGACGCTTTTGAGTGTTCACTGGAAGTAGCACGTGGACTTTATATTGTCTCAAGATTTGTTTATCTGGAGTGTTTACCTGCTGCAGAATCAAAATGTTTCTATTACTACACCAAATTTCACGATTGGTTCTAGTAAAAATTGCAACTTCCCATTGAAGGATCAGACTATTAGTGCAACTTTATGCAAGATCAAGCATACCCAGGTAAATCTCAAGATTTAAAATATAATTACTTGATGGAATTTCCTAACAATGATTTACTGATGTTAATGTGAGTGTGAGATTAGCCTATGCAAGCACATACCAAAGCACATACTAATGAATCATATTAGTCAGTTATAGCATGACAGCCTTCTAGACCCCATTAAAGTAATGTTCTGGAATCATGTGATTGGTTGCCTTTAATTCTTTCTTTTAGTTCTTGAGGTGAATGCCTTAGGATATGTATGTGCAGTATGAACATTGTTTTTTCTGGAAATGATCAGCGTGAGGGAAGCACTGTAGCTGTGCTAGAAAGTACGGGTAGCAAAGGATCTGTGCTTGTAAATGGTACACTTGTCAAGAAGAATACCAGCTGTGTGCTTAACTCGGGTGATGAAGTGGTCTTTGGCTTGCTGGGAAATCATTCTTACGTATCCTCTTAGTTCATTCTGTTGAATGCCATTCTTTCCCTCCTTATTTATTGTCATATATGAACTGTGTTACACTATATATTTTTTTTCTCCCTCTCTTCATGCATAAATATTTTGGCCTTTCAATTGTTTCTGCAGCTACAAGTTCCTTAATTTATTTTGACATAGATTTTTCAGCAACAAAGTGCCGAAATTACACTTAAGGGGGCTGAAGTTCAGAGTAAATTTAAGAAAATTCTGCAGCTTGATAGGAGAACTGGAGACCCTTCAGCTGTGGCGGGGGCTTCCATATTGGCTTCTCTTTCTAGCCTCAAACAGGATCTTTCAAGATGGAAACCTCCATCTCAGACTGCCAATAAAGCCCACCAACGTACTGATATCTCTGCTCATTCTGTTCTCCATGATAGTGCAGAACTTGAGCTTGATGGCCTGGAAGGCAACTCAACTCTGAATGTAGTAAGTGATAAAGCAGCTGATATTGGAGCAAGCAACAAGAATTCTCCTACGGACTGCAATGCGGATGCTAGCGCAGAGGCAGGCAATGTAAATACCTCTGGGGTGAATGATTCCCTAAGGCCTTTCTTCAGGATCTTAGCTCAGTCAAGTAGTTGTAAACTGAAATTGAGCGAAAGTATCTGTAAACAGGTATTGGAAGAACGAAACGAGACAAGGGATACACAACCAGCATTGACTTCTGCTATGTCCGTCCGATGTGCAGTGTTTAAGGAAGATGTTCAAGCTGCAATACTGGATGGAAGAGAAATAGAAGTGTCATTTGAAAACTTCCCGTACTATTTAAGGTATACTAATTTCCTTATGTTATGAATATATTTTGATGTTATATAAGAGTCCGTACGGTTGCAGTTACATGTTATATTTCAATTTGTGCCTTGCACTTGTGTTTAAATTTACATATCTGGTGTTCCTTCTTTGCAGCATCACCTATAGTTTTGAAATATATTTTGCGGTTGTTGGGATTATTTACTTATGTAAAACTGAGTTCTCTTAAGTGTGACTTGAATGACTCACTACTGCATTATGTTTAAAGTTGTTCTGTTGGCTTTCTTGTATATGAATTATTCTTTTAGGCATTTCTGATTGCATTTTTATCTTTTTGCAGTGAGAATACAAAAAATGTATTAGTTGCTGCTTGCTTTATACACCTGAAGCACAAAGAACATGCAAAGTACACTGTGGATTTTACTACCATAAACCCTCGTATTTTGCTTTCGGGTCCTGCAGGTGTGTGGGTTTTGTGCTACTCCTGCCCCACATTAAGTCTATGTTTTCTACCATTGAGACTGTATTGGTTTGCGTCTCTAAAGTGTTTGTTTATTTTGTTTGCAGGGTCTGAAATATATCAGGAAATGTTGGCAAAAGCACTTGCTAATTACTTTGGGGCGAAGTTGCTCATATTTGATAGCCATTCACTTCTGGGTGTAAGATAAAGATACCTGTTTGGTCTGATATTGGAATTGAGGCATACAATTTTTTTTTTGGTTGTGTCGTTGAAATCTTTATAACCTGAAGCTCTGCTAATGATTCTTTGATTGAGTTATATATTAATTTTTCATTTCTTTTTGTTACTTGAGGCTATTAAGTGTTATTTGATAGGATTTATGAATAAAAATGTGTGATGATAGGGTTTATCATTAAAGGAAACTGAACTGCTGAAAGACGGATTGAACACCGAAAAATCCTGCAGCTGTGCCAAGCAAAGTCCTGCAACCACAGACTTGGCCAGGGGCATGGACTCATCAACTAGTGAAACAGATACACCTAGCTCTTCAAATGCACCTACTTCATTTGGCTTAGAATCTCAAACTAAGTTGGAGCATGACCACATGCCCTCTTCCTCTGGGACAGCTAAAAATTCCTTGTTTAAACTTGGTATGTGTTCTTCTACTTGCTTCCATCTATAGGATACTTTGGTTTCATTTTGTTAGTATTTTACATCTGTCATCATTCAGGTGACAGGGTAAAATTTAGCTCTTCATCTTCTGGTGGCTTATATCAGACATCATGTTCAAGGTACAATTTTCTATTTAATCAGTCTGATTGAACTTATTTTCTCTCTCCATATCACATCACTTTGTGCCTTTTCCTTTTTGATCAAATAATCTGATTAAGTCCACTTGGGTCAACGTGGGTATCATCTTAGGTGTTTCAAACTTACTGCAATTCATTAATATGATAGTACACTAGTAGTAGTGATTGAATGGAACTTCATTACCAAAGTCGAGGTCTTATAGCATGGACCTCTGATTATTCATGATTCATTTCTACTAGTTTTGACACTGCATTTCCATGTGAAGTGTTTTCTGTTTAAAGGAACATCTAAGTATGCTATTTTATATTTGTGACCAAAATGATGAGAGAAGGTGACTGCACTGTGATAGTAAACAAGAACTGATGTTAATTTACCTTTGCTTTATGAATTAGAGATGGTTCTATAAGCTAAATAGCTATTATTGCTCTGCTTTGAAATGGCAGAGTGGATTAAAGGTTGTCTAGAGATGGAATGTGAGCTTAAATGTTATCTGGCATTTAATACTTTGTTTTAGGACTTTTCTTTCGGAAAAGATGTCAAGCTTAGGTCTTTACTAGGCCAGAGCAGACAATGGTCTTATGTCCTTATTGATTGTACTCCACTTTAAATCAGTTACATGAAAAGATAGGGATTTCTCCACTTTTGGTTTTGTAGAGATCAATATTGGTATTTTTCCTGTTCTTTTGATTTCTTGGGTGTTCAACAATTTGAGCTAATCCATATGTAGGGGACCACCGAATGGAAGCAGGGGTAAAGTTGTCTTAGTTTTTGATGATAATCCTTTGTCAAAAATTGGTGTGAGATTTGATAAATCTGTACCTGATGGAGTGGATCTCGGAGGTGCTTGTGAGGGAGGTCAAGGGTTTTTCTGCAATGGTAGTATCCTACCTTTCTGATACAATATTTGCAACTTTGTACTTCTATTATAGTATTCTTTTTTTATCTTTTTGCATCTGGTTCCTAGATACTGAAGGTGCATTTTTATGTCTCCAGTAGCGGATCTTCGGTTGGAAAACAGTGGTGTGGAAGAATTGGACAGATTACTTATTAATACATTGTTTGAGGTTATCTATCTTCCCTCTTTCTGGTTTATGATTTCATGATCATTATTTGTGCTATTACAATAAGATTTATCTCTTTTTGTTTCAGGTTGTATATGATGAGAGTCGGAGTACACCTTTCATCTTGTTCATGAAAGATGCTGAAAAGTCTATTGTAGGAAATGGAGATCCGTACTCATTTAAAAGTAAGCTTGAAAAGCTTCCAGACAATGTGGTTGTGTTAGGTTCCCACACACATACTGACAATCGAAAGGAAAAGGTATGTGTGCAGTTGATTCTTTCAAATGATAATGCTGATTTAGTGATGCTAAAATGCCATTCATATTGTGGGATTAGAAACCTTGTAAGCTTTAAAACTCTGCTAATGCTTAGTGTTTTTTTTTTTTTTTTTGGGGATCAGAAAAAGATTAAACCAAGTTAAGCAACCATTTGCTATATAATGTGGATAAAGTTTAAGGTGCACTATGAGGTGCATTTCGATGCATAAATAACTCCATATTCATGTATTGGGATTAGTTGAAGAATGTATATGAATAAATCTGTTATTTATATACAGTAGTTATGGGCGTTTTCATGTGAACTGAGAAACTTACAATGGAGCAACAGATTCACTTTCATATATGTTAATTTCTTTGAGCCCTATCTTCCCCCTTTCTCTAAATGTTGACATGTGATTACATCATTGATTTTTAAATTATTTTCTCATGTAGTCGCATCCTGGTGGTTTGCTGTTTACAAAGTTTGGCAGCAATCAGACTGCTCTTCTTGACTTAGCTTTTCCGGTAATGACTACATTCTTATAGTGTTCATTGCTTTATTGGAAACAGAAGAGGAGGAATTGTCTCCATATGATCATGTGTTGCATGTCTTGCAATCATAATGTAAATTTTTTTTTTAAGCTTCTCAACAGTATAGTTATTAATTTATTTTTTCAGGATAGTTTTGGAAGATTGCATGACAGGGGAAAGGATGTCCCAAAACCAAACAAAACTTTGACTAAACTCTTTCCAAATAAAGTAACCATTCACATGCCACAGGTTTGTACTGTGGGCTGCACATCATTACTCTGTTTTCCATATATATTATGATTTTTAGTAACAGTTTTCTTTTGATAGGATGAGGCACTTCTTGCATCATGGAAGCAGCAACTAGACAGAGATGCTGAGACCCTCAAAGTCAAAGGAAATTTGCACCATTTGCGCACAGTAAGTAGCTTGAGTGCCAATTTTCTTGACTATCTATCACCACCATTGCTTGTGAATTTAATATTTTACTCAATATTATTTGATTGAATGTATATAGTTACCTATACATTTTAATATTTTTCTCAAATATGATGTGTGTTGATATGATAATTGGGAAGTAATCACTTCTAGGAAAAATGTAGTTACTTGCACTTTATTAATTGGAGTGGTTAGTTGTCTCCTGTTGTTCTGTTTGCTGTTTCCTCCTCTTCCCCTTAGATTTAGCATGTTTTATCTGGGGTTTCGTCTTTTAGATTCAGCAGGTTTTATCTGAAATTCCATACTTCATATCTGACTTTTACTGTTGTGGATGTGGTTTTTAAAGTTATAATAACACTTGATCGAATTTTATTTACAGGTTTTGGTCCGTAGTGGAATGGATTGTGAAGATCTTGAGACCTTGTGCATCAAGGACCAGACACTGACCAACGAAAGTATGTTCTAGTGTGAAATGTATGGCAATTTTTGGATTTGCTAGTTGATTTGACCTCATATCATGTTTCCTGTCTCGCAGATGCAGAGAAGATAGTTGGTTGGGCTTTGAGCCACTACCTAATGCAGAAACCTGAAGCTGATGCGGGTGAAAAGGTTGTATTGTCTTGTGAGAGGTAATTTGGTTTGGTTGTGTAGGTTGCTGTTAAAATTTAAAACTTCTTGTCTAGTAAATTTTAATTGTGATGCCATGATGCTACGTACCAGCATTCAGTATGGAATAGGGATCTTGCAGTCTATCCAGAATGAGTCCAAGAGCTTGAAGAAGTCTTTAAAGGTATTGGTTTGGGCAAAAAAAAATACAATCTACACTCCTTTAGTTTTTCCAAGTGACAAATTACCTCCTTAAAGTTAGAAGAAAACTATGAAAAGGTTAATTGGCTACTGATTTTAATCCTAAATTAGTAAATATATTGCATATACATGGCTAAGTCATATTTCTTATCCTATCAGGTACAAAGTCTGCACTGAACATATTATTTGTCCTAGCTGTTCTTCAAACATAGATCATTGAACTCATAATTTTGTGGTAAAATAAGACATTTAATTCGAGTTTTGTGCCTTCTAGGTGAAGAAATGAGTCTCCCAACAAAGTATTTGCAACACATTTACTAGTTAAGAGTTAAAATTAATAGAAAATTATCTTTTTTCATAGTTTTTCTGACTTGAGGGGGATGATTTGCAACTTCTTTTTAGTTTAAGGATGTGGTTTGTAGGTTTTTAAAATTCAAGGGGTTAATTTGTCACTCAATGGAAAAAGGGTTTAAAATATATTTTTTCCCCTTTTATTTTGTTATTTTCTGCTTAGATTTTTCATGTTTTCTGCAAGTTTAATATGCCAAACCTTTCAGATGTTCTTTTGTTAGGAGAGTTGTGTTTTGTGATATCTGTGGTCTGAATCAAACTGTATTATTTTGGCTGGAAGTAGGATGTTGTAACAGAAAATGAGTTTGAGAAGAGGCTTTTGGCTGATGTTATTCCACCCAGCGACATTGGAGTTACCTTTGATGATATTGGAGCCCTTGAAAATGTCAAGGATACACTGAAGGAGTTGGTGATGCTTCCTTTGCAGAGGCCTGAACTTTTTTGCAAGGGACAGTTGACCAAGGTTTAACTTTACGATTGACATTCATTGTGTTTTATGTGTTTTTCTGTTTGTCATGTTTGTTGACAGTTCATGAACTATTATTGATTTCCTTTTTCCCTTTAGTGGTTTTTCTAGAATTGATTGATTTCCTTGTGCCTGTGCCTTTCATGATTTGATGCTCTCACCCTTCCCTCCCCCTTATAAAAAGTTAAGAATATTAAAATTATCTGACCTTGTTTAATGACAAAATTGCTTTGATATCTGAGGTTTGAAGCCTCTGTATTTGACAATGGCCTCTTTACACCTAGTTGCTTATTTTTTGTTTGATATGGTTGCCAGTTTTTATTGTAATAACTGATTTTTTCTTGTTTTTGACACTTCGAAACTTATGGAGGGTTCTAGCAACTGCAAATGAGGATTGGTCAGGAACTGTTGTATCAGGAGAAATTTTTAAGTTTAATTTCAGGAAATGGTTAAATATTTTCTCTTGTGAAGTTTAATCAATAACACTATGGAAAGGAATTTTTTTTTCTGTCAGTCGAGGCAATTTTTTGGTGCACATATGACAGGCCCTTTTGTCAAATTATGAATCCTTCTGACTGTAAATTACCCTTTGTTCTTGCAGCCTTGCAAGGGTATCCTATTATTTGGTCCTCCTGGAACTGGCAAGACAATGCTTGCAAAGGCTGTTGCTACTGAAGCTGGTGCAAACTTCATCAATATTTCCATGTCAAGTATTACATCTAAGGTAAACTTTGTGCTTCACTAGGTGTATTTGGATCCCTGCTGTATTATATGATTTTGCATGATAACTCATCTCCTTTCCCCTTGTTGCTGCAGTGGTTTGGTGAAGGTGAGAAATATGTCAAAGCTGTTTTCTCTCTGGCCAGTAAAATTGCTCCTAGTGTTATATTTGTTGATGAGGTAAGCATTTGTATTTACAGCAGTATTTGTTTGTTTTGATTCATCGGTATATATCTTAACTGGTTCTTTATAATAGGTTGACAGTATGTTAGGCCGGAGGGAGAATCCAGGGGAACATGAGGCCATGCGGAAGATGAAAAATGAATTTATGGTGAACTGGGATGGTTTACGTACAAAAGATACTGAGCGGGTTCTTGTCCTTGCAGCCACTAATAGGCCTTTTGACCTTGATGAGGCTGTCATCCGGAGGTTGCCACGGAGGTGAATCTTGTGTCCTATGGCTCCATAATTCATGTTTCTCCTTGGGAGGGGTTTCAGAAGAAATGGACTTGTTTTTGGCGCAAAGAAACATACATTTTCATTTCAAACTTTAAAGGTTTTGCAATACCATGTAGTGGTTTGTGGTCCTGAGGTGGATTAAAAGGTTTTTTAATTTTGGTCTTCTGCAGATTGATGGTAAATTTGCCAGATGCTCCAAATAGAGCAAAAATATTAAAAGTTATACTGGCAAAAGAAGATTTGTCTTCTGATGTTGATTGGGATGCAATTGCTGGTATGACTGATGGATATTCTGGAAGTGACCTCAAGGTTATAAATTTACCTTTTTCCTTTTTCCTTTCTCTGTATGGCCTATATTTTTTAATTGATGTTGTTATAGTTATTCTATATGTTGGGTGTCTTCATTCTTGCTCATGTATTTACAGAATCTGTGTGTAACTGCTGCACACTGTCCAATTAAAGAAATATTGGAAAAGGAAAAAAAGGTATGTCTTATTTGCTGAATTGGGCATATCCTTGGTGCTTATCTATATGGATGTGTCATTGCCATTACTGGCTAGGTTACTCAAAGTAATCTGCTTGAAGATTTTCAATCCATTCTCATGCCACCTAAACAGATTAAAATACAAAAAGCTACAAGCTCTAATGGGGAAATCCCTCTTGCAATAGAGTTGAAGAAATCTCAACAAAAACTCTATTTTGTTGATAGTTTTAAGCTCTTAGCTCAGCAAGAAAATTTTGTCAGTACCTTCAATTGAGGGGAAATTGAAATATACTGATGAAAAATCTTATGCCATTGCCAAAACCTGATACTATTCCTTGGAAGTTTTGCATGATCTAATTAGTTTAATGTAATGTGTGATAGGAACGTGCAGCAGCTCAAGCAGAAGGTAGACCTGCTCCAGCACTGAGTGGAAGTGCTGATATCCGATCCTTAAACATGGAAGACTTCAAAGATGCTCATGAACGGGTATTATACAAAGCAAAAATATCCTTTTACACATGAAAACCCCCTCCCCCCCCCCCAAAAAAAAAAAAAAAAAAAAAGAGAGAGAGAGATGGCTGACATACTTTTTTTCCACCCTTAACACAAATCCCATTCTTGTCTCCTAAGAATTATTTTGAGCAATTTTATGGCCTAACTTTTGGAAAGCCACAATGTCACTCACAACACTGACTACATCTATTCTACTAACAGAATTTCTTACATGACACACAATTTAGCATCCTTGTTGGCATAAAATAAATTTTGGTGCATAACGAAACATCAAAACATTGTTTTCCCTCTTTAAAAAAAATAAATTTACTTTGTTTTATGCTTTTTAAACTGGGTTAACAGATTAATTTATTTTTTTCAACCTTCAATATTTCGTATCATTTAGAATGCCAGTTGTGTATCAAGAAGGAATTTTCATTGGTAAATTGAATGGAGATAGTGTCGTGAATGACATTGTGTACTTTACAAAGGTTATTGGATAAAATTTCTCAAAAGTTGTGTATCAAGAAGGAATTTTCATTGGTAAATTGAATGGAGATAGTGTCGTGAATGACATTGTGTACTTTACAAAGGTTATTGGATAAAATTTCTCAAAAATAATTATCAGGGGACAAGAATGAAATTTGTCTGAAAATTGGGGACAAAAATGCATTTTGGCCAAAAAAGAATACGAGGAAGCCATATTGGCAACCTGAATGAAGTTGAACCTTGTTTGTTGGTTTGTGCTAGGTATGTGCAAGTGTTTCATCTGAATCCGCCAATATGACTGAACTTGTACAATGGAATGAACTATACGGTGAAGGTGGTTCAAGAAGAAAGAGAGCGCTCAGTTACTTCATGTGAGAATTTCTTTGTTAAAATGTTTTTCTACGAATTACTCCCTACATATCCTCGAGTCCTGCTTATTCATAGTTTTGCCGATCTGTTAGGGCTCGCTGTTGAGCAATTTCATGTAAAATGCAATATAGGTTTTTTAAGTTATTTTTTTTCTTATTACTTACCTTTGGGATGGTGGGTTTTGAAGGAGTGGAGCCTTCCAGAATTTAGGCCAGGGTCTACTGCTGTTGTTTTTTTCCCCATCCCCTTGCTTCCAGCTCAAAGAAAACGCATGCTGAGTTTTTCTTCTTTTAATTTATATAAGCGTACTCCATAGGGCAAAAAAAGGAAGGCGGCGTATGACCCTGAGCATTTGTTTAATTGTTGCTCCTCGTGGGATTTATTTATTGGGACAATAAGCAAAGTTAGGTCATGACTATTATCTGGTTTATGTGTATATTATGCATGTCAGCCTTTATTTACTTTGCAACATTGATTATTCTTTTACATTGTTCTACGTGAACTTTCTATTGATCTACCGAAAGCATATATTTTGAACTTCTTTTTTTGGGATTTGCTTATGACTTGATGCAGAATTTTTAATGAATTCTTGTCAAGTTACAAAATTCATAAAATTGTTGGAAGGTCTTATAAAAAATTGTAGCGTTCATTGCTTTTGACACTCGCATAATTTATGAAAATTTTATGTAAAAAGTTGTTCGGTTTATGAATAATTTGTAAACCTTTTTATAAAATTATGCAAATATAACTTTTTTTAAAGACTACTTTTTATTGGGCTTGAGCTCAAAACGAACGTGTTCAATTTATATGTGGTTCAATAACTGGGGCTCGTTTGGCAGATAATTGTGAGAGGTGTAAACATTACACCTTGTAAGATGGTATTTGGTAAATCAATATCATTTTGTGGTTCAGTGGTTGGTATCACTTTTAACGTGATGCTTGTGATCGCACTATATCAGTCAGTTTGAGCCTGGGGACTGTGAATAACATGTCGGGCGCATGTCTATTCAGAGGCTTGTAAAAATTGGCGCGCAATACAATCGAAGTACATAGGGTATCATTAACGCATAGGGTAAGTTATGCTGTCTTTCTAATTATATTTGATATTTTTTGTTTTTTTTAAAACTCTACCCTTAAAGTACTTCCGTTTTTAGAAGGTGTACCAATGTTAACTTTAAAATTAGTCTTTTTTCTGTTTTATGCTGGAAGATCATTTTCCTATATTTATATATACAAATGTGATGCACTATTTTTACATAAAAATATTCTAGTTATAATGAATGGTATTATAAACGAATTGCAGTTAAAAAGTTAATGAAATATTTCATAACAGTGGAAATGTTTTGACAGTAGGAATATATAATGTTAAAAATTGAGAGCTATCGAGTATAGTTGAATGAAAATGAATTCCCTAATTAATTTAATTTAATTTACCCTATGAATATCGCGGATATCTTTACAATTTAAGGAGAAAGTGGCAGCCTCTGGAAGATGATCGAATATATTGTGTCGGCATCCTCAGTGCATTAATAATGGTAACAAGTTGGTAAATAATTTTAGGATTTTGCTCTCTTGTTAGTGGATTAAGTTCTCTATCAACTATATTTTTTTATTGATGAACTGGGCAAAAGTTTAATAAGAAAAAGTGCATCTGAGGATCACCTTCAAGACTTGAGCACTTACATTAAATTAAGTTGAACCTCATGAACAATTTTGTAAAATTTAATTGTTTACCCACTCAACTTAAAGGAAACGAATTCCCCTGCATATATGTTAATGTGCACACTATCTTCTTTACATGTAATAATTTTATTATAGAAATAAAATTGTAATTGCTCATATTTATTGAATAAATACCTTAAATTTAGACTCAAGTTGTATATGCAAATAATAACTAATTAAATTAAAATAAAGATAAACATTGTAACCAAAAAAATCTATTCTAAATAAAAATATAGAGAAAAAGAGTTGTGGAGAGACTAAATCTTAAATGTGAAAATAAAGATAAATGCTAAGAATCTTTGGTTCATGTAGTGCCTAATGTTCCTTTGAAATTTTGCACCTTTGGATTTGATTTCTTTGCGTATATCCCTCAAGCAATTTAATTACTCCTTTCATTATAAAGAAGATTAATAAATAAATGTTAAGGAGATGGTAAGATATAATTTGATAAGATAAAACTGATGTTGGCTTGAAATTTATATAATTAGATAGCTAACTTTGATTAAAAATTTAAATGATTAGATAAGTATTTCCTTAACATATATTATACAGTAATGTTCCTATTACTTTTATAGTAGTGTATGGCAAGGACTTTCCTGCATTATTACCCAAGATTATATGCCGTAAGCAAGAGAATTGTTAATAAGCCTTCGGGAAGTATCTTTCATTATATATATATATATATATATATATATATATATATATATATATATATATATATATATATTAATGAAGAGGTGGTACATTATTTGTAAAAATGGTTTAAAAATTAATAGTTAGAAATATGGTAATGAAGAAAAACAAATTTCTTCTTGAATTAAAAGAAATTACTTTTTTCTAAATTTTTCATATTTAACACTAACCCCTTATTTGACATAATAAAAAATAAGATTTTATTTTACTTTTAAATAAATTTCTTTTTAAAATAATATTTAACTTTAAATAAAAAAGAATTTCATTTTATTTCATTTTATTTATAATTTCTATTTTAGTTACATTTAAACCATTATGAAATTTATTCAATTTAGCAAATTTTTTGAAAAGATTTATCCTTTTTAAATATTATTTTTATTATGATACCATTAAAATATACTCCCTCCGTTCCTATTTATTTATTACCATTAATTAATTTTACACATATTAAAAAAGTAGTTTAATTTATTTATTATTAATAAATTTTATAAGATTACCCTTTATATATAAAATTTAAGATAATTGAAAATAGAGAAAGAAATGTAAAAGAATAAATACAAGTGGGTTAATAGTGTAGAATAATAAAACATTTATTAATGAAAAAGAAGGGTAAATTTAAAAAAAGAACATTTAATACTTCGTTAGAATTATAAAGTGACAAATAAAAAGGAACAAAAAAATCTCTTTAAAATGTGACAAATAAAAAAAATGGAGGGATTATTTTTTAGTTGAATTTCATATATTTTTTAATACATTTCAAACAAAATAATTTATTTATAAATGAATTGAAATTATTATCTTTGATAAAATTTTCAAACACTATAATTCATTTGTAAATTTTCTATTAAAATAAAATAAAATGAAATCAATTTAAAAAAATTGTATGCCAAATTAATTCTAAAAAAATAAAATATTTTTTATTATAATATTTTATAGTTTTATTTTGTAAAAAATATTTTTTTGTAGAAATAAATGGCGGCAAGGATTTGAAGTTAGTAATTACAGTGATTTTTCGCGTGAAAGTTTTCAGATGAAAGCCTCTCCGATATAAATTACGGAAAATAACTCAGAAAACTACGGATTTTTTTAATGAAATTTAAAATTAGTTTTACATTATTATTCATTAACAATGTGATATGAAATTATTCTTGCCTTTCTTTTTCTTTGTACATAATAACGAAAAGAATGAAAACAAAGATAAATAGGTCCTTTTCAATATATTTTTATTTTTAAATTTTTAGAAATTATTCTAAAAAATTAATTTTAATTTTTTTCTTTTAAAAATAATTTTTAAATTTGTAGAAAATATAAAATAAGGTGTGTTTAAATAAATAAATAATAATATTTTATTTAATTACAAAATTAACATTAATATTTAGAATAAAAGATCGAATTAAGAAAATATTAAAAATTTATTTCTATTTTAAGTTACATATTTAAAATTATAGGGTGTTTTTAGATATATTTTTATTTTTATATTTTTAAAAATTATTTTTTATTTTCAAAAATTATTTTTAGATAAAAAATAAAGAATAAAGGTTAATAGATGTTGCAAATAATGAAACATTTCATTTAATTATAAAATTAACATTAAGAATAAAGAATAAGAGAATAAGTTAAAAAATAATTAAAAATTATTTCTATTTCTCTTTTTTAACTTACACATTTTGAGATATAATTTTTAAAAATAAATTCTGAAAATAAATTTTTAAACAACTTCTTTTATTTTTAAGAATAAAAATAAAAATTATTCTTATGGATAATAAATAAATAGAATTATAATTTTTTTTAAGGGGAAGATAAATGTATTTTTAGTTGAGATGAAACTATGACAAAATGAAAAATTAAAAAAAGGCTGATGTGGTTATTGATATTTTTACTTTGTTTCTGTATTTATATTTCTATTCTATTCTATTATTATATTTATTAAAAAGAGAAAAGAAAACAAAAATGGATGCAAACGAAGGAAGTTCTATTCTAGAAGAAAGGTTGAATTAAGCGGCAGATTAAACCAACAGTACGTTTGCTAGGAATGAGAAAATTTCTCTCCGGTAGGCTTCCCCGCATTGCGTACAGTTACAATTTAATTGCCTCCTGCTAACTCCGAAGCTCTGCACTTCTTCCTGCTATAACGAAACTGTTTCCCTGCTAAGCGGTCCGCTAATTTTTTTCGCACTTTCTCGGCCAGTAAACAAAAACTCAGCAGACAAGAACGAAGAAATGGCTGATCCGATCTCAACACCGCCTAGATCGGCCAATGACCTCTTTTCGGATCCTCTTGATGTTCACCCACTTTGGTTCAAGCCTGCCTCGTTTCTCTCCCCGGAATTCGATTCTGAATCATATATTGCGGAGCTCCGAACCTTCGTCCCTTTCGATACTCTCCGCAATGAGCTCCACAATTATCTCTCTTCACTCAATCACGAACTCATCGATCTGATTAACCGCGACTACGCCGATTTCGTAAACCTCAGCACTAAGCTCGTCGATGTAGATTCTGCAGTGGTACGAATGCGAGCACCTCTGGTGGAGCTCAGAGAGAAAATTGAACAGTTCAGAGGATCTGTTGAAGGCTCGCTTGTGTCTATGAAGAACGGGTTAAGGCAGAGATCCGAGGCAGCATCAGCGAGGGAGACATTGGAGCTTCTTCTGGATACGTTTCACGTGGTTTCTAAGGTATGAGTTTTGGTCATTATGGTTTTGTCCTTGATTATGTTCTAAGAGTTCGTCTGTAATTATATTTAGCAAAATCTAGAAGGCATTGAAGCTCTAATATCAATGTGGTGGCTAATTTGGTTGTCTACACCAATGAAGGTAAATCTGGAAGTAGGAAAACACAACTGAGAAGAATTTTTTTACATCTAGTCTGTAGCAGAATGTATTTTACCCATTAGATCAGGATGAGTTCGTTTCTTGGTTTGAAATTTCAGAGCATTGCGATTGGAGTGATCAGGATTATTTTCACCTGTATTTTTTTCTCCCAAACTGCAAGAATCACTAGACAATGACTTGAAATTCACTGGCATGCTGAAAAATTTATCCCCATAAGATTAAGCTATAATGAATTATACTCATTACTGTGTCATTTTTGTACGATTGCAGGTTGAGAAACTAATAAAGGAGCTACCTAGTGTACCCACCGATTGGTCAAATGGAGAAGTAAAATTGGCAGAGAGAAATTCCATGAGCAATGGGATTTCTGTGCAACATGTTGAGAATGGAACAAATATTAGAGAGACTCAAAGCATGCTGTTGGAGAGAATTGCTAGTGAGATGAACCGGATTAAGTTTTATGTTACACATGCAAAGGTTAGTTTTGATTTCTTTCAATTTCACTGAATGTTGAATTTCAATTTACTTTTAGATATGCATGATGATATTTTCTGAGAGTGCTAAATTCATTGAAATTGAGCATTGAGTAGAAATTCAGATTGAAATTGTCTGCAGAAGTCTGATAAAAGATTGAGGATATGTCATTTCATAGAATGTTTGGCGGTAGTTTCTTTCATTGTTATTACAAGGGTTTTACTTGTTCTCACGAGTAATCTGCTTGCAGAAAAGTACAATGCAAGTATTTTCAACAGAAAGTCCTTGCCTCTTACTCTGCTTTTAAATGAGATTTTCTTTTGAGCTTCATTATGGTTCAGTCAGGTTGCTCTAGAGGAGTCTCCCTTTCATTCCTATAAAGAAGCCGAATGAAGTTTCATTTTGATTTCTTGGGTTTATTTATTTATTAATTTTGAATTTTGGAGGATGATGTCTCTCATCGACCTCTTCTATTCTACCCCTTTTTTTCTGACAATAATCTTTTTATTTTTATCAATAATAATAATAATAATAATAATAATAATAATAATAATAATAATAACTGAAAAAGATATGAATGGCTTGGGCTCTTAGCATGATGGGACAACATGGAAAACTAAAAGAGACAAACTTGAAAATGCAAGGTTCCATGTTGAGCAGAGAAATTCTAGTAGTTGGACTGCTCATATTTGATATTTATATTTAGCTTTGACTTCTGACATTTAACTGGACAGTGGATACCAAAAAATGTTTGCTTTTGATATTGACTTGTAGTAAATTTGTTGTCTATACTTGTTTAAGACCTCAGTACATTCTGTGCTCATCTCTTTTTCTCTGCTATGCCAGTACAGAACCTGCCTTTTATTGAGAACATGGAGAAGAGGATTCAAAATGCTAGCCTAATATTAGATGCAAGCTTAGGACATTGTTTTGTGGATGGTCTGGAACACCGAGATGCAAATGCAATATACAATTGCTTGCGTGCATATGCTGCAATTGATAACACCAACAGTGCCGAAGAAATTTTCCGAAATACTGTAGTGGCTCCATTGATACAGAAAATTATTCCTCATGGATCATCGGCCATGGCTACTGGATCATCTGGAGATGGACTTGATAGTGATTATCTGCAAATTAAGGAGTGCATTGATAAAGACTGTAAATTTTTGTTGGAAATTTCTTCAGCTGGTACTTCATCTTACTCTGTTTTTTTTTTCACTAATTTACTTCAAAACAATTAAAATGGAGCTTTTGTCATTATACTTCTGTATTTGTGATATATATGAACCATACATTCTCTGTCATCACTGCATTCATTATCTTGGCCCCCTCTCAATTTTTGCTGATGCGCTTCTCAATATTTCTTGATATGTAAAAGGAGGATCCAATGGTGCTTTAAGTTGCTTTTTTAAGTCTTTAATACTTGAAGTTGATATTTGAGATATGTAGGTGTGTCACCTGTAAAACTGACTTACCTTAGAATTGTACTATTTATTGATATTTTTTATTTTTAATCAGCATAAACTGAAAATGCTAATGCTACAGGAAACAAGAAAAGGAAATCGCCACATTCCACTCAAATCTCCATTGAAATTTTCAATAGCTTCAAGCCACCATAATGAAATTAAGATGTCCGCTTTTTTCAAAATAGCCTTTATTTCTCTTAGATTTTCCACACTCAGATATGAATTTTGCAGCTATTGAGATTATTCTTGAGGGAGCCTCATTTCTTGCTATTGGTAATTATCATTGAATCTGATTGAGTGTGCTTTGGAACTCCGTATTTTGACCACCAACCATTGGCTGGCACCAATTTAGATAAAGGTTAAAGTATTTCTAGAGATTGCTAGGTCCAGTAGGATAACATAATTTGTTGGACGATTATCCAGCGAATGACTACCCATATTTGGGATCTGCAATGGTTGTTTTGATTGACAGCGTACTGGAAGATTGCACTCACACAACATTAGGACTGGGAGTCAATACCCGCTAAATAGGATTTCAATGAAATTATAAAGGGTTGAGAATATTTCTTATAATCATCACTACACAAATTTTAGCCACATACCTCAAAGCATTCTATGCTTTAGTTTTCATCATTAGTACCACAGAATTCCACTATCTAGAAATTAAAACACTGAAGTAATCCTGCATTTCTTTTTCACTACATGACCAGTTTTCAAGACCATATATAGTTATCTTCCTGCCCGTTGATTGTAAGCTCATTCTAACAAAAATGTTCATGCCATGATTTTGCCCAAAAGTCTTACATGCTGACACATAAAAAATACAATAAAAATGTTGACAGGGGCATGTATAGATGTTGCTGTATCTATCTGAGGTGCTGTCTTTTATGCAGAAAATTCAGGCTTACATGTATTTGATTTCTTGGCAAATTCAATCCTCAAAGAGGTTCTCACTGCAATTCAAAAGGGAAAGCCAGGTGCATTCTCTCCTGGAAGACCAACAGAATTCTCAAAAAATTACAAATCAAGCCTAGATTTTTTGGCTTATTTAGAGGGTATGAATGATACCTGCCTTCTGCACCTCTCACCTTTCACCTTGCCCATTGAGAAGAAAAAGATCCTCACATGTTAAATAAATTTTGAGTTTATGAGGACTTGTTTGTGCATTTGGTGGTCTCATTGTGTAAATGCTATTGAAATGTGTTTATAATTAATTCTATGAAGGTTATTGTCCATCAAGATCTGCTGTCGCTAAATTTCGATCTGAAGCCATTTGTACTGAGTTCATGAAGCAATGGAACCTTGGAGTGTACTTCTCCTTGAGGTTTGCATTCTGCTTTTAAGTTAGCCGTGGTTTTAAAATAATATTTGTATTATTGTTCGGTAACAAGGAAACAATATCTGCAACTGCAACAGGTTTCAGGAAATAGCTGGAGGCCTAGATTCTGTTCTTACAGCTTCCAGTCTTGTTCCTGTTCAAAATCCAAGTGTTCAAGATTTAACATTAAAACAAAGTATAACTCTATTGGAAAGTCTGAAAGCCTGCTGGAGAGATGATGTTTACGTTTTTTCATGCTCGGATAAGTTCCTACGCCTATCCTTGCAACTGCTTGCTAGGTTCGTTTAAACTGGCAAGTTGAAGTTTTTTCCTTTACTCCAGTAGTAGAAGAACCATTATTGACAACTTCTCTTAGAATTTACAGATACTCAACTTGGTTATCATCTGGATTGACTGCTCGTAAGAAAGGCAACACAAGCACCATCCCAGGGTGTGAATGGGCTGTTTCGGCTGTGACAGATGATTTTGTGTTTGTAAGTATTATGCCTTGGTTTTATCATTTATTTGCTTTGTGCTGAATATATAAATTACAAATTATTGTTTTCATCTGAAATCTGTTCCTCTACTAGTTTTTAATCCACATTCTGTATGTTGCGTTGAAGCTTGGAGTTTGCTGCTTCAGTTATTTCGTATCTATATTTCATGGCCAGAATATTGTTAATATCTTCTACCAGACTTCTCTGAATTTTCATGAGACATTACTAAAGACATTTTCTTGAAGGTTGACGGTCTTTGAAAATGAAGCACAATGTGGTTACATCTGTGTTGATATTCATGAAAAAGTTAAATTCTGGTAAAGTTTAAATGAAGAGATGAATTGTGCTTTACCAGCACTCTAATAGATGCTAAACCATTTGCAGATTATCCATGATTTAAGATGTCTGGAGGAGCAGGTTCGTGGCAATTACCTACAGCACATGCTTGAACTTCTATCTTTATGCTCCCCTGATGTTCTTGACTTAGTAAAGCATAGCATTTTACAAGGTAGCAAGTTGCGGGAAGATTTAGAACCTTTAGTGATTAAAGCAGTGATAGAGTCACTAGTGGAGAAGTCAGTTGAGGTAAGCTGCAATATACCAGGATTCTTCTTTGGTTGGATGAAATGGAATGGGGATGGGAAAGGAAATGGAATGGAATGGAATGACCATTTCATAACAAAATTTTGATGAAATATAATGTAAAAAAAATTATCAATGGCAATAATATCCTTAAATTAAAAATAAAAGAAAGTGTAAAAATTAGTACATTTTTATAATAAAAATGATAATGTTATTTTATTTATTTATAATTTTTTTATGTTTAAACATATAGATAATTTGTGTTAAATTAATTAATTTATATATATTAAATAATTGAAATGAATTTAATTTAAGATTATATTTTATTCAATTAAAAAATATTAATAAGCATATTATATTCATTTATATTGCAATTGTAATGATATTAAAAAAATTATACATTGTTAGAAGAAAATGCGGATGACTTGATGTTTATTTTATATTGATTAATATTGTATGTTGTTAAAAAAACTAAATATAATATATTTGACAAGAAGTTTGAAATATTTTTTCAATTTGAAATATTTTCACACTTACAATAAAAGCAATAAAAAATTTTGAAAGATGTGCACGACTTCAACTATATCATCAAAACAGGATAATTTTGGAATTTTTGAAATTTAATAAGGATAATATTATCAAAAGTTTAATCTAAGAATGAGGGAATGGACCATTCCATCGCATTTATTATAGAATGAATATTCTATCATTTGATGCAATGTTCATTTGCTAGGGAATGAAGATTTTCATTCCCTAATGCCTATTGAATACACTTTTGAGCCATTCCCTCCTATTCCGTTCCATCTAACCAGACGCATTCTTAGATTAGCATGTTATCCAGATATGGTTGTAGACTAGGGTAGTTCTAAAGTTATTTCTGTCCACTCCCTATCAAAATTAAAATGACTTCTAATTTCTAAATTTTGTATAGAAGAATATGATTTGCCACATAAATCTTTTTGGGCACAACATTTATTTATTTATTATCTCCTATAGCTTTTAGAAGATCTCATGCTATTTTGTTCTTCTCCCCCGTTCTTCCAATCAATTTATCTTTTTCTTGGGTAATACTGATGTAGGACTTGAGACAGATGAAGGGAATAACAGCAACCTACAGGATGACTAATAAACCTCTTCCTGTGAGGCACTCACCATATGTTTCTGGGGTACTGCGTCCCCTTAAGGTATGAAACATCATTCAAGTATGAATTCTTATTTTATATTTTTTCCCTCCCTCCTCCTCAGTAAGGGGTACCTTGCATTGATGACATAGCAATAAGTATTTCTGTTTGGATGTTAACCCAACCCACCTCAGAAAAAAATGCACCTATCTCTCTATAGGGTTTATATTATAGTAAGGGAAAAATGCTTTGGTGTTTCTAGTCAGAATTGCTCTTGGTACCTTGCATTGATGACGTAGCAACGATGGATTTCTGTTTGGATGTTAACCCAATTCACCTCGGGGGAAAAAAATGTACCTATGTGTCTACAGGGCTTCTATTATAGTCAGGGAAAAATGCTTTGGTGTTTCTAGTTAGAATTGCTCTTTGAGATGGTTAATAGCAAGTGTATATTGTTGATGTACCAATACATCCCAGGCTTTCTTGGATGGGGAAAGAGCTGCAACATATTTGATTAGTGAAACCAGGAATAAAATACTGCTTGATGCTGCAACTGAGATCACAGATCGTTATTATGAATTAGCCGCTGATCTTGTTAGCGTGGTAAGTGTTCAAGACTGGCAAACCGTATTAATGAAATGTTTGGACCTCTTGGATTCTGTCTTTTACATCATTTTAACAAACCGTGGTCATGAGCAGGCAAGAAGGACAGAGTCTTCACTCCAGAGAATTCGGCAGGGTGCACAGAGACGGGCGGGAGCTAGTTCAGATGTCTCAGATCATAATGTGTCAGACACTGACAAAATTTGTATGCAGCTGTTCCTTGATATTCAGGTAGATAAGATACTGATTGCCATCTGCATGATAATATGGTACATATATCCTCCGTTGGTTGCTTTGACTAGAATTTGACTCCTAAAATCAGGGTTTGCTTTAGAGGGTAAATTACAATGCAAGCAACTTTAAATGAAAATTCAAAAATAGAAATTTTAATAAATTAGGAAATAGGAAAAATTGAAGGTAATTTATAAATTTATAATTAGCAACTCCCTTGATTTTCTTGTTAGTGGCTCAGTTTACTTTCTAAAGTGTCGACACTTTAGAAGATCCAATTTACCTTCAACATTGCAACGTAGAAGCATGCAAAACATCTGTGTTGGCAGGCGCAATTTACTTTATAAAGTGCAACTGCCACTTGGGAAGAGCCAAATTTACTTTCAATATTGCACATGTAGAGGCATATAACTTCAGTATTGGCGGACAAATTTTTCGTCTTTGGCTAGCTAAATGTTTGACTGCTTACTAGCTTCCTATTGCATATTGCCACCAGGAGTATGCTCGGAACCTCTCTGCGTTGGGGGTTGAGGCAATTAGTATCCCATCCTATTGTTCCTTATGGCAGTGCGTTGCTCCCGCAGATAAGCAGAACTCGATTATATACTAAGGCCTTGCACATTGATACTTGCAGCTTGAAGATTGGTGTCTTTCTTGGTTGAGAATTTTGTGTTAGGCAAATGTCAGATCCATTTTGCTGGAAGTTGGCTGCAGAATGATCACTAGTCACAGTCACTAAAGGCATAAAATTTTGCTGCTGAGTGCTGGCCTCAAAGTTGTGTACTATCAAATCCATGATAGGAAATATGCATATTATTCTTTGCTGCTTGGGTGTTTCCTGATATTAATTGGTAAATTTAAATATGGAATTCGAATTTAGTTATCTCATAAAAATTGGTTTTCATATGAAACCTTTTTCTAGTTATAAAATGGTTTGTTTATTTATATGATTATTCATTTGATAGATGTAAGATATTTTCTCCATGCTTAATTTTGAAGGGGTTTGCTTTCGGGTAAGATGATTTTCTTTCGTGGAAGCGGGTATGATGCATCAGGTAGGTTGACCTCCCTGCCTTTGATTTGTGAATAGGGGTGCAAATGGGTTGGGTCGAATTAGGTTTTACCTTAAATAAGCCGGGTCTGTATTGTAAAATATTGGCCTGAATTTGACCTATTAGCTCATATAAGGTTTTATTTTAGGTCTGAGTATAACCTGTTTTAAAAGTCTGATCTGGCCTATTAGCCTATTTAAAAGCTTATTTTAAATATAAGCTTTTAAATAAGCTAAGAATTTAATACTTAAAAGGCCTATTATAAAAAGGCCTTAAATAAGTCAATAACTTATATAAACTTATATCAATATATTCTTAAAATATTCCTAATAATACTAAAATTACTACAAAATTTTATATAAAAATTAGTTAACAAAGAAATAAATTCATATATTCATATATTCATAACATAAAATTACTAATTTAAATATTTAATATTTAATTAAAAGTAAAATAACATTAAGTTGTCATAACATCAAAGGTTAATAATAAAGGTAAATTAGTTCATCATAAATTATACAACAAATATTTAAAATATTTAATCTATATAATGGACTTGAAAAAAAATTTATATGTCATTATTTTTATAGTAAATAAATTTAAATAAAAAATATTAAATAGGTCAGCTCAATAGGCCTATAGAGTAGGCTTAAAATAAAAAAATTTGGCTTATTTAATTAAAAAGATTTTTATATTAACCTTAATCTGATTCATTTAGCTAAATAGACTGAATCGAGTTAGACTTTAATTAAGTCGAGTCATAGGTTCCTGATAGGTTGCTCGATCCATTCGCACTCCTATTTGTGAAATCATTCTCAAGGATTTTAACATTTTTAACAATGTCATATCACTATATTAGATTACTATGTGACGTTGAATAAAAAAGGCTGTATAAATGTTAATATTATGTTTTAACTAATTTATATATTTTTAAAATATTGTTGAATTATAAAAATGTTCTCATAAATAAACTAGACAATCAATACAAGAATTGATTGGGTAATTTGAGAAGTTAATCGATCAACAGTGTACTTCTAGTGTGATAGTGATGAATAGTGATATATGATACGAGTAACGTTAGTTTTACGCATGTACACAACACACTTTCAATGTTTACTACTATCAAGTAGTTACTTTTTTCATGTTACTCATTGTTAATAAAGTTACTATCAAGTTATTAGTAGATTTCAAGTACTATTATTAAATGATTATTAGATTTTAAGAAAGTTATTACTCATTCAAATGAGATATCTAAGTGTATGACTATAATTACTCTAGGGGTATTGTACTCAAATATTTTTGAAAATATAAATATTTTCGGATAAATTCTTAATTATAAGTCAAATACAAAACATTTTTAAGAAAATGAAGAAAATTCTGTGAACTAAACTTTCTCAAAGAAAATGGAAAATGATCCTTTACTTAAGTTTTGTTTGGTTCGTGAAAAGATAATTTTTGTAAAAAAAATTATTTATATATATTAGGCAAAGGAGTTTCAAACCAGACTTCAAATATAATATATGAGAGGAAAACAATAAGATCTCTATCATAGAGAATGTTGTTCACCAGTTATACATGTAACATTAAACAGATGGAATATTTTTTATTATTTTAATATTTTATAATTATAAATATATGTAAACGAAATATTATCCAAGAAAAATGTTTTTTTTAATCCAAACAAATCGATCCTAAACGCTATTCTATTTATTTGGTTAGATAACACTTTCCATAAGAATATTACATTTGCACAAAAAAAAAAGAAGCGATTTTATGAGTAACACGATAATAAATAGTCCATGCTAATGGGATCGCAACCTTTTAAACTAGAATGGATGCCTACATAATTCTAGCAAATTTTAGATGGGAACGTATTTTTCTCTGTTACCATCTCTCATTTATTACACGTAATAAAAATTAAATTTAAAATTTATTTGCCATTATTAATAATAGAAATCATATCAAATAAGAAGAATATTTTTATATACATATAAGAACAGTGATTTATGATCATTAAATCTAGTAATGAATGAATACAATTAAAATACAAAATCATATAATTTTTTTAAATGGATCTAATAATTATAGTTCACACCTCACATCTTTTACATAGAAACGTTACTCTCACTTAATATATTCCCACTAAAAATATATATATGAAATACATATTTAATTATAAAAATTTATTATACTGATTTGATTTCCCTTTAAAAAATAAATAATTTTAACTTATTATATATGCTTATTACATTTTCTTTTAAGAAATAAATAATTGCAATTTTTTGATTTTTTCAAAGAAAGAAAATGATTACAATTTAGGGTTTCTTGTTTATTAAGGATAAATGCATTAAAAATTGTGTAACTCATAAAAGGGTCTTTTTCTAGACCAAAATGTTTCCCCAAAAAGAAAAAAATTGAATTTCCCATCTTTTTCAAACTTGCTAATTGAAATCCAACCAATTGATTAAAAAATGCTATTTACCAAGCATTTAAAATAAGAAGTTGACCAGATCAATTCATTTAAAACACTCAAATATCAAAAGTTGCTTGACAAACAACTTCGTAATCTAATTAAAGTTAAAACACAGATTTATTACCTTCACCAATTTGAACTTTAACAAGGTGTGCAATAATCAAGACTAGGAAATGAACTAAACAGATGTGACAAATATGGTTCCCTGTCATGTAATTTTGAAAACTTTTAAACAGTTTAGCTATGATGAGATTTTCAAATATTTCAACTATAACGTATGACTTAGCTTTGCCCAATAAATTGGAGATAAATGTCAATTCTATTATTCATCTATTAATTTTACGAAATCCATACATATTAAAAATCTAATTTTTCAATTTTCAAAGCCAATCCTTAGATACTGAAGGACATATTTCACCTGTAATACCTGTCCTTAGAATTTCTCTATTCTAGTTATAGAGATATCCTTAAATGCTTCAAGTATAACACCCAATACATGGATAATTATCAACTTTATTATTTATTTATTATTATTATAAGATTTATACATATTAAAAAATATAATTTCTCAATTTTCAAGACATTGAAAATTACAAAAATTGATAATTGGCTTTGTTCATTGGTTGAGATTAAAACACGTTATAATTAAAATATACTAAAACTTTTCTCTAGTTATGAATCATGCATACCAGAGTGGCAGCCCAATTCTCCTTACTATAGTATCATACATTGCTCATCATTAATGTATGTTTGAAAGTCAGAAAAAGATGAAAAGACAGTGCAAAAAAATGGAGGGGAAGAAAATGGAGGCTGATGGATGTTTAAATTATGACTTCTCCTCCCTTTATTTAAATATTTAGAAAATCCTCCAAAGAGGAGTACAAAAATGCTAGCATTGAAGAACAATGAAGGATTTTGAAGGATAAATCATAATCCTCCATTTCCTTCCCCCATTCACTAAAACTCCTAAATGCAAAATTAATAACCCTTACCCTCTCATTCATTCCCCTCATTCTCATCTGTACAAACAAACCATTAACCATTAATCCGACTTCAATTAGAAATGGAAAAAATGTTCGCACGGTATTTCTCTTAGGAACCTAAGATCAGTGTCCGTTACTTTGTTATGCATCGAGCCAACCACGTGCAAGTGGTATAAGCCAAGTACTCAATTCAATCTCCAAAGTATCGATTTTCAGAAACGGCAAAAATGTTCACACGGTATTCCCTTGAGAGCCACAAATCACTGTTAAAAGTTTGTAACTTTGTAATGCACCAAGCCCCGCGTATAAAAGGTAAAAGCCAATTACCTATATTATCAACTCTTACTATGCAGTCCAGCTTTACATCAGCACCAACATGTCATGCAAGATCAGTCAGACAAAAATCAGAGAACATGTTCAGAGAGGTTGTGAGAAAAGGAACTTGCTGTATCATTTCAAAATATTTCTAAGGAGGAGAATCTAATGCTAGACAAATAGAGTCAGGACAGACAGATGGGTATAACAAGAGAAAACTATCTTCAATTTATTTCTCTAACTCCCTTGATCACATGACTTTCCACCGCACTAGTTCTACGCAAGTTAGCAGGCAAATAGGCAAATCTTAAAATAAATGTATTGAATAGTCCTTGAAAAATCTCCTTCAAACACATGGAATCAGACACAGGTAGATTCATGAACATAATCCCATAGGGAGATGCACTATGATCGGAGAACTAACAGGCAGCACTTTGCAGGCTCAGATGAATTAGAGGGAAAAAAAATGAAGTTTTCAAGTATAATTTTCAAAACCTATTCCTTGATTCAATAAGAGTCCAAAGAGATTAATAGGGTCCCAAATAACAAGAGATATGTAAAAAGTAGGTCATTAAGCATAAAAATGGAAGCTGGAGCTCCGTGCCTCTGGATAAGGTTAGTAATCAGGTTGGTCGATTCTAAGGGCGAGCAGATATTTTTACAGACCAAGTACTGCTGCTACTTATTGATTCTTCTCAAGTTTTGTGGTTCATAAATGAGAAAACAAACCAGTCAAAAGAATTTTATTTATTCTGTCATAGTCATTTGATTTTGACTCATTTCAGCACCAGAGTGCAGTTAAGAAGGATGATAGCTTTGCGAGAAACTCAAAAGTCACTGCAATATTTCCTCTAAGGAGTTTGATAGTTGTGGCCGGTGGAGTAATCCAATAGGCAAAACGCGGAACTCATCAAGGATTTATACACTAGACTTAGCCCTAGGGCAACATCTAATGTTCTGTCATTTCACTTAAACCTTCTTTATTCCATGATAAACAAAATTCAGTGCATCTTAACTATTTTACTTTGATAAATATGAGAGACAATTATACCTGCGTCACAAACATTTTCAAACTCACCATGTTGCAGACTCTTTGTTCATGAAAAACTAAAAACCTTCCACCGTGTTTGGAATAATAATAATAATAATAATAATAATAATAGAATTCAATTTATTTGCAAATGGATTCATGTCAAAATTTAAAATGAATTGAATTTTCTTCATTTACAAATGAATTGAATTCCAATTTTATGATGTCAAATGGGAGGTTCAAGATGATTAATTCAGATGCATTGACATGCAACATATGACCAACGAAGATGAATCAAGAGTTTGGCTATTTTTTTATTATAAATTGAATATTGAACTTACAATATAACAGTTTAAGAACACCAGAAAGTAACTCAGCAATTTCACTAATCAAGTGGACCAACAGGATGAATAGGAAAATTACACCCTCTCTTTTCTAGAACAAATTGTGAGCTCAACCAGTAACTTCCTAGTTGCTTTGCACATTATCTTGTTACTAGCATAAGTAAACAGATTTAAACTAGGCAACAGTAAATAATTGAAACTGGTTTCCTATTCAGCTTGTCATGTAAGAAAACTACCTAGTCCGAATTTTTCCGGAACAATGCTGATGGTGCTCATAATCATATCTTGGAACTTGAACAGACTGTCGATATTTGAGCATCATCAGCATTGTTTTGTATCTAATGCATCTAAAGAAACCAATAGATATTATCAGCATGCCAAAGATATATTCAGAACTAATGCTTACTCTCAAGTAAGATTTGGATGATCAAAATTATTCTCACGAATGTGCTTCAGTTCATTCTGTTAAATGACAGCAGAATGAAAACTGCAACAGCAACTACTATTTGCTTATATACCAAGAATAACGATTTATCTATCTGGTCATAGTTAAGATCATTTTCCAGAAGATAGGTACCAATTTACGATTAAAATTTCTGATACAAGAAACAAGAAAATAAATCATTTCATCAACGATTTCATTTTATTATATGATAATTTATTCACAAAGTCAGCAAGCAACAAGTAAATCACAGTGACCTTATTGACGACCGGATCTTGCCTGACGCTGTAACTCCAGAAACTCTCGTTAACAGAAGCATACATGAATAATGTAGCTGATTCAACATATTTTTGTAACGATTCATGTAGTCACTTGGGAAATTGAAGTGAAAACGGTTTCAATTCTTCTCTCTTTGCATATTCGCCGCTCAAAAGAAAATGCAGGAAAGGTAATGGGGGGAAAAAACAGAATGTGCAAGAATAGTGCACTGAAGCAAATGTGAACATTAGCTGAGGCGAGATGAACGTACCTTATAAATGTAGGAGGACACTGAACTTTCCCCTGCTGTTTGTTGGCCGAGAAAGTGAGGTAAAAACTTTCCCTGCTGGTTCTGGTTCCCATTCCACAACATAGTTAAAAAAAAAAGAAATAGAGAGGGTGTCGAGAGGAAGGGCATAAGGAACATTAGCGCTTACCTATTATCTACTACCAAAGGCTGTTCCGGGGCGCTACGACACCTGTCATTATGCGGTGACGATGAAAGTAACGAGGAACAGGACGACGTCGTAGAAGGGGCAATGATGCCATTGGAACGCCTACTGGAATAGGGGGAAGCACGCACTGGACACAGCTTCCAGCCCTCCATCACACACTCAGTTGCCGGCGTTGACAGCAACGACGTCGTTTCTTCTAATACTGGACCCGCTGTTCTCCGACAGATCTCCTGACAAAGCCCTTTTGTGAGTGCTCCACTTCACGAGAAATTCCTGCTTGCCGTAATTAAATCACATAGTTGATTATAATTTAAATATATTTGTAATCTTTTTAAAATATAAATTAATTATATTTGATCTCTTAAATCTATTATTCAATTTTAATCTTCCTAGTATATAAATTAGATTAATTTAAAAAAAATGATAAATATCACAACAAATAGTTTCGAAGCGAATCCCAATCATATATATAATGCCAATTTCCATTTTTTTTTTTGAGGTATTTTCGTTGCTTTTGATTTTAAGGATTATTGGAATCCTACTTTCGGGTGATATAGTATTGTTCATTAATTTAAGTCCCCTTCCTTCACGTCCGGCTTTCCCATAACGGACTTTGTCAACGGGGCATTTTAACATTCAAGGTGGAATGCCATCGAGCCAAATGAGGGGCCCTCCGGCGGCATACTGCCTCCCACACATATTTCTTCTAAATTTGCTTTACGTCTCGAGGATCATTGACACTGTTCTTTGATATGATCCAGTCAAAGCAGCTTATATTTCCACGTTCTTCTCCACTGCAAGCAATCAATTAACTTTTATATGATCCAGTCTCGAGGATCATTGACACTGTTCTATTCCCGAGCCTCTTCTTATTCAACCCTTTTCTCCCCGTTGACAGCACCATCAGCAAGCAATCAATTAACTTTTACTGAATGTTTTCATTTGGTAATGAATAATTTATTAAGTCCAAATCTAAACCCATTGCTCAAATTGGTATTGAAATCAAAGAGTTGTAAAATCATCGTGTGCTAGAAAATAACACTACAAATTAATGAAATTGAAACATTTCAGAAACCTCTTGTGGGTTGTCAATCACACCCTTTAGATTGAATGTTTAAAAGTTCTCAACTATAGGTTCAATCATTTAAACATTTTGGGGCTTCCTCTGCTCTGTTAATCAAATCCTTCATTTCAAAGTTCTCATCTTTAGATTGAATCCTAGCTGCATTTATCTAGGTGTTTTAGGTTTGGAAAATGGGTGTTTTCCAAACGAATCTCTGGTGACTGAATCAACGTTTATGAGAAAATATGAATGTTGAAATGCGAATTCTTTTGAATCGGAGTATCTCGTTCAACTCTGACTCTTCCATAAATTTTCAAATTTATTATTTTCCATTAAGATCCTTCAATGATTTTGAGCCCAAACTTTATCTTCTGTACCTGCACACTTCTTGCATAATGCAAGTCCAATGAACACAAAAATGAAGGATTATGTATCAAAATATGCACAGTTCGGCAGCAACAACTGCGACGATTACAGAAAAGAAAGAAGATGACTCTACGGAAATGGGGTATTAAGGGATGAATAGATCTCTTTCTAATTTAACCAGAACGGAGAGCCAAATTTCCATGTAAGAGGAACCTTTTTGGTGAGTCCCACCTTGTTTTTTTCCAGCCTGCATGCGACGGAGTGCCACGTAGGACGCCACTGTGCCACATGGACAATTCTATCTTTAATGAATAAACAGAAGTCAGTCAAGTGGACCCAAGTTAATTTAATTTATGTATTAGGAAAATCAAAATTGAATAATTAATTTTAAGGAAATCTAATGTGATTTATTTGTATTTTGAGGAGATCAATAATGTATTTAAATTTTTTATTATTTATTCATTAATTTTATAGAATTTATATATATTAAAATTTTAATTTTTAAAATATTAAAAATTATTGAAGTTAACAATATTTCTCATTGTATTAGATATGATTAAAAAACATTATATTAATATTGAAAATTTGTAGCGTACAAAAATTTTTCCAATCCCATATCATTAAATTTTCCTTGTCAGGTGATCTGAAATAAATGGGTTATATTTTATGCCGCAAGTCATATGAAAAAAATACTTTGCATTGTACTACAATTTATTAGTTTTTTTTTTTCCCCTTTCTAAAAAAAACTAGCAATAATTGTATTGTACCATCATTTTTTACGTGTAAGTGAATAATCACAAATTGATAGCTCTCAATCAAATGAAATGAAATTACACATTTACAAACAAATTAAATGAATCAAACCCAACCCAAAAACAATATGAATTATTTACCCACCATCTAACGGACGAGCATCATTCCATCATAATCCTGAATTCTTCAAAGCTAAGCACACCATCCCCATTCAAATCAAACCGACTGATCATGGCTTTGCATTCATCTATGGACTTTGATTCTCCCAACTTGCTCAGCATCCGCTTCAAGCTTTTGGGTGTTATGAACCCACATCCTTCTCTGTCATACATTGCAAAAGCTTCTCTCAAGTCCTGCAACTTGTCTTCCTCCGATACCTCTTCCATCAAAGTAACCAAATCCTCCAAACCCAGCAACCCATCTCCGTCCGAATCCACCGACTCTATCGCCATTTCTGCTTCTGTCAGCAGCAGCTCCCCGCCCATCACACCAAGCTTGTGCTTCAGTTCCGATGGCGAAATCTTGCCGTCCCCATCCTCATCAAAATATCTAAGGACACTTTCAAATTGTTCGATATTCCTGGCCATATTAACAGGATATAGTATAAGATCAAAGGAAAATGAGTTTTATCCACAAATTTGTCTTTCGGCTGAATTGTATGAAAAGTTTGCAGCCACAATGGCATCTTTATACTACTTTTGGTTGGAGTCGGTGTGCTTGTCGCGTTGAGGTTATCTCTGAGATGCTGGATGGAAGTTGCTGCAAACATTGGAACCAGTTGTTTGATATATTACAAAGGGAACGCGTAAGGACACACGCTTTATTAAAAACGGAAAAAAATGGAGTATGGGAGGAGACCAAGCAAGGAAAGTGGATAAGGCGAATTGGAATTTGGCACTGTCTAAACGACAAACAACGGTCAACGGCGGGCAAGTACAAGTGAGGTACGTTGGAATCCCCAGCCGATATGCATCCAAGACGTGTCGGCGACTCGGTGCCGCACTAGACTTTTAAGTTATTGCATTAAAGGGGTGGCTGCCTTGTTTATGTTTATCCAAGTGGTGTGATTCACATTAATTAATTAATAATACAATGGGCCATCCCAGATTCTAGTTTATGAAATATAATGATGATGATGATTGATTGATTGATGTCACCGAACCACGGCCAAAAACCCAAAAAGGAAAGGCGAAACAGCAAGACCCGTCCGGAGCACATTATAGGGGGGACGTAATTAGCACGGGAGGTCTGTTCTCTGAATCTCTCGTAGATTTAAATCTTTTAAAAAAATAATTTTTTATATAAATTTGTTGAAAGATACTAAAAGTGGGATGACTGAAATTGAAGAAGTTACATTTTTAAGGAATATTTTTTTATATTTTATTTGATTTAATTTTAAATTATTTTTAAAAAAATTAATAAGATAATTATATTTTTAATATTAATATAATATAAAATAATAAATTTTAATTATTATTAATTAAGTTTAACAAAAATAATTTTATTTTTATATCTATAAAAAAATAAATTTACATCAGAGGTAGTGGATGAGTAAGTAAAATTTTTTAAAAAGTCTTGTTTCTTCTAATTTGTTAAATAATAATTAATTAAATAATTTATTTTTTTATTTTTTTAAAAATAAAACTTCTTATATTATTATTGTGAAATAAATTACTTCATAATATTAGTGAATAGGAAAAAAAATACCCTCTATATCTTTACCCTAGGAAAAAATTAATAATTTTATTTTTGAAATTATAAAATATTGATAAAATTATTCTTGTTCTAAATAATAATCCATATATAAAATTTTTACATGTAATTTTGCCTTTTGGTATAGTAATTCAAAGATAAAATTATTTGTATAGATATATCTATAAAAATTATTATTTAATATTAAAATTATAATTTTATAATTTAAGAATTATTTTATCAGCATCTTATAATTTTAAAGATGAAATAATTAATTTTTCTAAATTTGTATTGACTATCTTCAAATCTTACAAATTTACATTTTAAATTTTAAATAAATTAAAAATTATTTCATTAAAATTTTAAAAAAATAAATATAAAATTATCAACTAGTTACACTAGAAATATATTATATATACACTATTAACTTAAGTCTTATTTCTTCTCTTACGAGACACAAAATAAATGTTGAGTGCATTATTAGTCTCAATTATTATTCAAATTTTAAAACATAAAACACATATCTTAACGAAAATAAGATGTTCAACTCAAATTTTTGTACTTTAGAAGAAATAAACTTTCAACAAAGTATATGTAACACATTTATTTGTTTAGAGATAGAATTAATGGTCAACAAATGTTTTTATAATTTCTTCAAACTTTAAAAGTGTTACTTGTAAATTTTATACTTTAAGAAATAACTTGTAAGTTTTTAAAGTTTAATGTACACATTTTCTTTTCGCACATAAATGTGATTTTAGCTTGTTACTTTTCAAGGATGCTGATAATTTGCCATCTGCATAAGGAATCGGAGTACCATGAATCTTACATTTTAGAAAATATTTTTAAATAATTATAATTTCAAATTTTATTTTTTAATTAATTAATATTTATTTTATTTTCAACCTTAATTTTCCTGTCAAAATTTATAATGTTCCACTTCATCTTCAAAAATTACAAAGCGGACCTCAGTAGAATCGGATTCGATGCGCGAGATAGTCTCCACGGGAAGACTGCGGTGCGCGGCCAACATTTTTTTCCTTTGAAGTTGACAGGACGAGCGGCTCAAAAAATGCTAAGCGTTTTATTTGACTTGGCGTACTTTCTAACGGGTCAATTTTTTTCCTCTCTCTCTTCTGTTGGGTTTTCCTTGAAATTACCCATAATTACACAACGGAACGTTTGTCAACAAATAACCGGTTCAATACTGACAGTTATCCTTTACTAAAATCACCAAAAATTAGGCCAAAAAATGGCAAGCTCCTCGTTCATGCACAATTTGGCAAACGATTCAGACTTGGTTGGAAGTGATGAAAAGGAACTATGCAGTGTGTAAAAAATGATCTTATATTTAACATAATTTTTAGTAATGATTGATTTTTTTAAAGAAATTTAGTGTAAAAATTTTTAGTGAATAAAAAATTATGATTCAAAAATAAGTTAAAAAGTTTATTGTTTTAACACCGATCTACTTTTAAAAAATAAATAATTACTAATAATTGTACTAAATATAAATTATAATATAAATTTAAATTTATCAATAATTAATTATTTTATCTCTGTCCTGAACAAATTCGGACCGTGCGTTCTAATTTATCCATGTTGGTATTGGAGGTGGTATTATTATAATATTTGTTTTTTCGATTGCATGAAAACAAGGTGCTACTTTCGTATGAGTAGAGATGAGAAGGAAAGAATATTTATCAAGCCACTAAAAACCAGCAATGATAAGGCGACTTTGTTCTATTATGGCAATTTAAAGTGGCACGCGATATTTCTCATTGAAGATATCAAGATATTTCTGGGCGTTCAGTAGTTTCTGGTAGATTGGCCTGCTGATCACGAATGGACATAAACTACATCAAAATTGTAATTAAGTAGCTGCAACTACTGAGCTTCATGTGAATTTTCTACCAATCGGCTTTCAGCCATGATTTTATTTCATTGTCCATTAGAAGCAATATTTTCAGAAAGCAATTAACAAATTAAGTACTGAATCCTACTAGGCGAAAATATTAAAACTTAATTAGATGGATATACAAATTAGCAAACAAATCAACCAGAATCAAATTTGTTTCACTGCATCATAATTCTGAACTCTTCGAAGCTGAGCACGCCGTCTCCATTTATATCAAACTGACTGATCATGAATTTGCATTCATCGATGGACTTGGACTCTCCCAACTTGCTAAGCATCCGCTTCAAGTTCTTAGGCGTTATAAACCCACACCTTTCCGTGTCGTACAACTCAAATGCTTCTCTCAAGTCTCTCAACTTGTCTTCCTCTGCTCCTGCTTCCATCAGAGCAATCAAATCCTCCAAACTCAGCAACCCATCTCCGTCCGAATCCAATGCCTCTATGGCCATTTCAGCTTCTTTCAGCAAAAGCTCCCCGCCCATCAGACCCAGTCGGTCTCTGAGCTCAGAGGGTGAAATCTTGCCATCTCCATCTTCATCGAAATATCTAAGAACGCCTTCAAATTCTGCGTCTCTCCTCATATTGAAAGAATTGAAGTTGCTAGAAAGTGGAATTCACAACTGACAGTTACGGGAAGAACTTATCGCTGTCCTCAGCTGAATTGTCTTGAAGATTTTAGCAGTGTGGGGATGGTTTTATAGATTTTTAAGGGATGCCTTAAGGATGCCGGCGGAGTCCCCAAGTCGATGGGAAGACGTTGCTGGGAGTATTCGGAGATACAATTATTAGAGGGAACATGACATCAGAGAAGACGAAGAAAAATTGGATAGGGCGGACCCCCCGACTTCTAAATTAGGGCGTCTGGAACGGACTTATTGAGCACTCCTCATGGATGATATGAATATAGGCATAGCCAATAAACTATTCAACGTGTCGTTAACGCGCTGGATCCTAGGAATTCATGTTCCCTGTAATTTTGATTTTTTTAAGATATAAATTACGCGACCGTATCCATAATTTAAAATATTTATTTTAATTATTTTTTAAATATTTAATTGATATAATTTTCATTTTCACATTTGATTTTTGTCATCTTTTATCAAGAGCCATTGAAGTGATCCCTAAATAATTTATTTTGCACCAATTAATATCTAAAAATTAAAATAAATTATTTTAAATTAAGAATACATATTTGAAGGAACTCAAATTATATTTACTCTACGTTTTAAGACAAACTACAAGTAAAATGTTTTGAGCTTTAGGCATCTTTTGGTAAGTCATACGATATAAGTATAAATAGTACAACACTTATGAAATAATATGGTGCGGGATATGTATTGTGTAAGCCTCTATGATGTACAAATTTGATATATCATTATATGTTTTATCTTTCACAAAAAAATACAATATATATAATATTAAAAATTCCAATTTAAATAAAATTCTTTATATGATTTGATAAAAATGGAGTGAAATTATTGAGTGAGAGTGATAATTATGAATAATGATACTAATGAAAAGTAGATGATTATAGATAAAATAATAATAACAAAGAAGGAAGTGATAGTGTACACTGATGATAATAATGATATTTACCGGCGGTAATGAGACCACCACATTTTTGTTATCAATAGTGGTGGTTGTCATTACTTATTTTTGTCAAATCAATAACGATTAATCGTGGTAATTACTCCCACATTAATGATAATTAATAATAGATGATGTCTTGGTATTGATGGTTGCTACTACTTACCACCTATCAATGCCACATTAATGATGATAATAATGGTGTGGCCACCATATTAGTTGTAGTTAGCAATGATTATTGTTAGCAATAAGAACAATGACCAATGATGATTCCATGACCTATTAGAAATGTAAATAAGTCAAGATATTTATAAATGATTTGAGATTAATTCATAAAAATTTTGATTTAAATTTGACTTTAAATTATTCAAGGTTAAATGAATTGAGTTATATTAATATCTAAATTGAGGTTCAGCTTCATACTACTCAGTTCGAATTATTCATAAGTTTAAATGTGCCTAATAATAAAAAAATATATTTTTTATGTTATACTATATATAAATAATATAATGCGTAAAAAAATTCAAACACTTGTAATTATTGATATTACATAAAGAAATATGATATTTTTATTGAAGTAATTAATTTTCTAGTACATATTATTTTTTACTATATTTTATTATTGTTATTATGTGATGATTGTGTTAATATTTTTAATAGATTTAATATTTACAAAAAAAATCATATTAATAAATAAAATGAAATAAAAAATATAGTATCTAGTTTTTTTTTGAAAAATAAAATCTCAAATTTATATGAAATAATAAAGTATTTAGATAAAATTGTATAAACTCAAATTAGAGTTCAAATATTTCAAGTTTGACCATAAATTAAGACTTGATAAATATAATATTTAAATAAATTTATGTAAAATTTTAAATTTAACGATGTTCAGCTCAAATTTAGACTTAATTATTTTTTGATAAGTTTAAATTTAAGTATATAAATGTAAGGTTCAACTTGATTCACTTCTAACCTTGTTACCAACAACAATAGTTGTGATAGCAAGAAATAATAATGAATTGCAAAAAATCAGTGGAGTAAAATATTATGTTATTTATATTGTTTTTAATATAAATTTTAATTGTGAAATTTTACCTTTCACTTTAAAGAGTATATAGCATTATACGTTATTTCATCTACAAGGGAGGAGAGATCGTATAATGTTATACAATACAATAGGCACCCCAAACCTCTGCAGAGGTTTGATATTTTAGCGTCTTACTAGATTTGAAACCCGCGCTTTGCGCGGGCATACAAAACATTATTTATGCAAATATATACTTTTATAAATAATATTTTAATGACAAAATATTTTAGTTATTTTTATAAAATTATATAAGTAAAATTTTAATATATAAATTAAAGTTATGATTATATCCCCTAACCAAATTAAGTCATATCATAAAATTATGTAAAGATAAAAAGTTACTTTAAACTATAATTAAAACAAAAATAGGATAATTAATATTTCATAAAATATATGATTTATTGCGTTACTCTTAATTGAATATTTTAATTGACTTGAAAATTTAAAAGTACTTAGTTGAATACCAATAGAATATTGAAAAAACAAAATAAATTATTCAAAAATTTTAGAGTTGTATAAATTATAGTATAAAAATACTATGGAAAAAATTAAAAAATATTCACAAAATCAATGTCTAACAATAATCATGAATAATTTTACTTTATATAATTAGGAGAAGGTCAATCTAATAATAAGATATTTTATGTTAATTAGCAAGAAAAAATGAATAAAATATTTAATATAAAAAAGGATAAGAGGTAAAAATAATTCAAAAATAAAATTAATACTTAAAGAGGGCATAAAATATAAAGTGGCAAAAAAGGATACACTGATGAATATAAAAGGTATGATCTATTGACAGATATTAATGAATTAATAAAATAATGATAGTAAAATAAAAGATAATATTATAGTTCCTTAAAAAAATATTTTGATTGTACTGAATATATTGTGTATGTTATCTTTTGAAATTCAAATATTGTCCATTATACAATAACATGAATTTTAATTCTTTCCTTTATTATCCTACAATTATCATATATGTTCTGAATAATTTTGAAACAAACTTTTCAAGTCAAATAATAAAGTCCTAAAATAAAATTATAAAAATTTAGTTTAAAATGGGTCATAGTTATTAGTTAATTAGTTAATTCTATATATTCAAAATTTTATTATCCATTGTTATAATTTTATTTAAATCTATAAAATTATTTAAAGTTAAATATATAAGTAAAATTTATACTATCACTTATTCCTATATTATTATATTATAAGAGATTTCTTAAATTTTTATTCATACATTATAATATTAATTCATATACTTTTAATGAACTCCTCTTTTATAAATAAAAATTTGTTAGCCTTAAAGTTTCATGTGATGAGTTTTGATGATGACAAATAGGTGTTGCAATAGCATTGTATGTCTTGTGCTAAATTGATATATTTTACAAGCTTTAATAGACATACTATATTATAATTGATGCATATATGATATAATGAATATGCTTGTTCTTGTATATGCATGATGAGAACTAAGTGTTTGCAATAGCATTGCATGTCTTTATACCAAAATATTATAAAATCTTCAATAGACATGCTATAATATGATTGAAATAGCAATGCTTGATTATATACTAAAAGAGTTGTATTTTATACAAGCATTACTAAGTATATGATTAATCAAGATATATAAAAAGATGATTAAGGCTTCATGTAATGAGTTTTGATAATGACAAATGAATATTATAATAGCATTGTATATCTTGTACTAAAGTGATCTATATTATACAAGCTTTAATAGATATACTATGTTATGATTAGTGCATATGCTTGATTATATACTAAAAGAGCTATATTTTGTACAAGCATTACTAAGCATATAATTAATCAAGATATATAAAAGGATGATTATGCATGAACTTATGCTAATTTATTTTATATGAATCATGCATCAATATCTTGATATATTAGATTGGACTAACTATATTATTTGCAAAGTTTATGAACTTATATATAGAAAAATCCAAGATGAAGAAGAGTGAGCATTGAAGCAAAGAAATGAAATATCATATTATGCTCAACTCTAAAATAAGAAAAAAAAAAGACAAGAAATGAGATGTGATCCAAGTAGTGTAGATTGAGAAGATTAAAAGCTTGGAAGCATCAAGAAAAGTCAAGGAACTTCATTGATATAATTTTTCATCTTAAGGCTTAGTCTTTCTTGTAAAATAGAGTATTTCATGACATAGAACTTAAACATATTTTTCATATTCTTAGCTTGATCAAAAATTTTTAAAAGATAGTCTACAATCACATTTTAACAAGATAGCTTATGGGGACATTTCAAAAACTAATGAGATATGAGTTTTTGAAGTTTTCAGTGTTAACTTTTGGTCATTCTCTCAATCATATCTCACAAAATACTCATGATTTTACTGTTAAACTTTTCCATATGAAAATAGACTCAATAAGCTTTCCATGGACTTATCATTTGCTTAAAATGATTAATATATGAAAGAGTCATGGTCTCTTCAAGTTGAGTCTAAAAATTAGCTTTCTACATGATAACCATTTCTGACATGTGCTTATTGTTTTAATCATATCTTGAAAAATACAAATGATATGAATATAAAATTATTTTTATGTGAAAATAGACTTAAAGGGCTTTGCATGTACTTTCCAAGATTAAAAGCTTGGAAGCATCAAGAAAAGTTAAGGAACTTCATTGATATAATTTTTCATCGTAAGGCTTAGTCTTTCTTGAAAAATAGAGTATTTCATGACATAGAACTTAAACATATTTTTCATATTCTTAGCTTGATCAAAATTTTTTAAAAGATAGCCTACAATCACATTTTAACAAGATAGCTTATGGGGACATTTCAAAAACCAATGAGATATGAGTTTTTGAAGTTTTCAATTTTGACCTTTGGTCATTCTTTCAATCATATCTCATAAAATACTCATGATTTTACTATCAAACTTTTTCCATATGAAAATAGACTCAATAAGCTTTCCATGTACTTATCATTTTCTTAAATGATCAATATATGAAAGAGTCATGATCTCTTCAAGTTGAGTCTAAAAATTAGCTTTTTGCATGATAACCATTTCTGATGTGTGCTCATTGTTTTGATCATATCTTGAAAAATACAAATGATATGAGTATAAAATTATTTTTATATGAAAATAGACTCAAAGGGTTTTCCATGTACTGGTCATTTGCTTAAAATTACTAAGATATGAAAGAGTTATGAATTTTACAAATTGAGTCTTAAAATTAGATTTTTACTGATTCACTGTTTCTGACCTTTGATCATTATTTTGAACATATCTTAAAAATTAAATCATATATGAGCACGAAACTAGTTTCATTTGAAAGTAGATTCAATTATCTTTCTAATGATAGGTCATTTGCTTAAAACGGACTTAAAATGAAGAAGTTATGACCTTTTAAGGTTGAATTTGTGTTTTTGTCTAGGTGAATTGATTCAGCAATCGATTCCAGACATCCAGAGAGCACTTTGGACGTCCTGAGTCGATTCCCCACTCGATTCCAGCTATTCTGGTGCGTGAATAACAACTAGTAATGACTAGTTTTTACTCCTAATAACCCCAAACGGCTATAATACTTCATAGGCTTCATATATAAACTCAGAAACATGAAATACAATGATGAGAGAGCCTGCACATTAATTGTAAACATCATTTTACATCCTTCTTCATCCAAATTATGATTTGATCTTAAATTTCTGAAATTCTTCTATTCTTGGTGCTTCATTTGTATTATCCACTCTTTAAGAGAATTTGTATGAATTGTTCTTCTTCATATATCATTTCCTAATTGTAAAGGGTGAGGTATCTCTTGAAAAAATTTAAATAGGGTGAGAAATCCCTTGTAAAAGAGTTGTTGCTCAATAAAGAGAAAGGATTGTAAGGCTTCTTCAAGTGCCATTGAAACTTGAAGGGATAGTGGATTGATACAAGTTTGGAAAGTTTAGAGAGTTGATGTATACCTTGGTGAGGGTATCCAAGGGAGGAATTACTATAAATTCTTGTGTTTGATCTCTTTATCCTTACTCTTTATTTTTTTGCACCTTACTCTGTTTTCCTTCCTGCATATACTCTATTTTGTTGATATATTGTGCTGTAATGTTTATTTTGTTGCTTGGATAATTGAATGGTTGAAAAAGAAACTCATATATGCATTAGCTTCTTAATTATCTATCTATGCATAGTTGATGATCACTTGCTTTATTTTTGTTTGTCATATGTTGTGATCCAATGCTTATGATGATGTATATATGACTAAATGTGCAAAAAGGGTAAATATCTATGCATTGACTTATTATTTCTTCATTCATAGTTGAATGAGTTGCTTTGCATAAGTGAATTAAATTGTTATATCTTGAGTACAAACATATTTATAAAACCTTCTTGGAAGTGTTTAAAGTAAAATTATTCTCATGACTTCCCAAAATATAAGTTCTCAAAAAGAATTTAAAAAATAAGAAAAATTTTAGAAACAGCCAATTCACCCGTCTCTTGGGTGTAGATTGTCAAAGCGAACAAAAGTTGCATCTAATTAGTGATGATTAACCATTTAAATAGATTTAATGAAAGAAATGTTTACTTTTACAAAATTAAAAATATCTTATTAAAAATTAAATTCAAACACATTAAAATTTGATTAATTTTATTAAATCAATTCTTTAACTTATTTTAAATTTTTAGTAAGAATAAAAAGAAATGATATTGTAATAAAAAAATTAGAAGAAGATTTAAAATTTTAAAATAAAATTAAGAGCATCAAATAACCAAAAATTAAAATTAATTGATAAATGAGTACACATAAATAATGAAATTAAAAATATAAATATAAGTAATATTAAAGAAATTGGAAAAAAAATATAAATATAAATAATATAAAAATATAAAAAGGAGAAAGAAATAGCCAGACTGGGACCGCCTTACATATTTTAAATACTCTTAAAATAAAAAATAAATTATGTTATGACATAAAAATTAAAAGAGGATTTAAAATTTTGTAATAAAAATATGTATAAAAAATAAACTTAATTCATAGATGACCATAAATCCGATGACCATAGGTGAAAGCAAAAATATAAATTAATATTGAAAAAGTTGGAGGAAGGAAAAAATAACAATATAAATATAAACATAAATAATATTAAAATTAAATTAAATGAAAGGATGGAAATAAAATGATGCGTGGAATTGGAATAAATAACATTGAAATAATTGGAAGAAAGAAAAAATAATAATAGTATAAATATAATATAATAAATAATATTAAAATAAAAGATAGGGTAAACAGATGATAGAATACATTGATGGCCACATACAAAGTATTTCAAACACGCTGAAGTAACGAAGGAAAACAACGTTGTTATTGAAAAAAAATTTATTGAAATTGAGAAAAGTCTTTAAGAATAGAATAGTTAGATGGCGAGTGTAATGCATGTTGATATTAGAGGAAGAAGAGCTTTTATTGGGCTTTCGTTGATATTAGAGTCTAAGCACGGGCTAACATTTAATTAAAAAATAATAAAAAATTAAAAAGTATAATAACTTAAATATATATTAAGCTATTTTATTTAATTTATAAAGAAAAATAAAATTTTAAAAATTTAAATTATACAAGTATTTTCGTATTGTTTTAAATACCCTTGTATATATTAAATATAATTATAATAATTAAAAATAATGAGAACAAAGAAAGAATTTATATGTATTTGATATGAGGATGAAAGAAAATGATGTATGTAATAAAAATATTTTTATTTAAAAGTATAATTTTGGAACATTATAAATAATACTACTATTTTTTAATTAAATATTAATTAAATTCTAGTTTTACTATATATTGGCATCAGATAAATGGTTTATTATTAATATTACTTTATTTTCATATCAATGAATAAAATTAGTGCAATTAAACCTATGTTGCATTTATTTTTTTATTTTTCTAAAGAATTTTTTTCTACCTACACATTGCATAATTAATAAATTTTGTTTAAAATGAGTTATGGTTATTGGTTTATTTTATATATTCAAAAATCTACTACCTACCTTTACAACTTTATTTAAATCTATAAAATGAATCGAAGTTAAATATATAAGTAAATTTTGTAACACTACTTACTTATATATTATTATATTGTGAGAAAATATCATTTTTTTCACTTTTTATAAAAAAAATTAGTTACCTTCTTGCTTAATAACATAATGTCTTCATATTTACTAACAATATAAATGATTTTCAATTCGTAGTAAATTAAATTAATTTAGTTATATATGACACTATTTAATCAATTAAAGTAGTTTCATTTTTCAAGTATTTTTATATTAATATGTGTTGATATTATTTTTTTTAATTTTACATCCAAAGAATTTAATTCAAAAATAATAAATTATTGCTATTATATTGATGTATTCACCTCCTTCCTTAATAAAAATAAATTCAAAGAGTAGAGAAAAATTTTCCTTATTAAAAATCATTATTACTTTTTTTACTCAAATGTAATCAAATCATTCTTCATTAAAGAATCTAACACTACAAACAAAAATATGTTCAAAATAGCTCATATCCTATGCTATTATAAAAATAACAAATATAATTTATTTTTAACTTTTGTTATTTTACAATTCGCATTTTATTCTCATATTTTTTTATTACATTTTTCTCTAATTTACTTCTATTATTTATAACTCATACATTAGTATCCCTAAATAATATGAATATAATATGACATATTTTTTATTAAACATGTTTTAAACAAGTTAGAAAGAATTAATTCATTGTATATTTTACTTTTAATGAAGATAATTGAAAATTAGAACAAAAATTATTTATTTAAATTTTATCATTATTTTCTTAATATAAACTTCTAACATACTATTTCTTTTGTTATTTATTCCATTATATATTTTTTAAACTAAATATTTTTCATTAAAAATCATATTTAAGGAAGAATTTGATTCCAAAAACTTCCCAACAAAGGCAAAAAGAAAATATATAATATCAACAAAATATTAAAAAATTTAAATAAATAAATTTAATTTTAATTTTTAAATATTTTTATTAAAAATAAAAAATATAATTGACATAATCAATTTTTTATATTAAAATTTTAAATTATTTGAAAATATTTTTATAATAAAAGTATTTGTAAATATATTTAAAGAGAAGTTTTATTTAAAAGTCTTTTAACGAATATAGAAAAACAACATATAATATGACATGTATATATATATGCTTTTAATTGATTCCTATTTTATATATATAATAGAAGAAATGTTTATTTCTACAAAAATTTAAAATATTTTATTGAAAACTAAATTTATACTCATTAAAAATTTCAAGTATTTTTTATGTTAAAAAATTAATTAATTGAAAATTTTAGATGCAATATTTGCTTATAAACTTCTTTAGTAGTTATATAATATAGTCAAGTATAGCTTATATTTATTTTTGAATAGAAGAGTATTAGGGGTGCAGTATATTATATATATATAAAAAAAAAGAACTTGCATTTAAACTATAAACAATACGGGTAGAAATAAACAAAAAAAAGGAAAATATGTATTTGAAAGAATAAAAAATGTGAAACGATGCATGGGTTGTTAATAAAAGTTAAAAAATTAATATGTAATTAAGTAATTTAATTAAATTAAAATTAAAATTCATTTAAAATATTTTTGTTATAAAAATAAAATATATGATATTAGATTTATATTATTCGATAATATTAGTGCCTGAATTATAAGTAAAAAGAATGAAAATGAAAAAATACACATTGTTGCAAATTAAAAAAAGGACAATAATATGTGAATTACAAAATAATAATAGTTAAAAATAACATATAAAATTAAATTTTCAAATTATTTAAAATATTTTTATAATAATAAAATATATTATATTATATTTATATTATTTAATAATATAGTATTTGTTTAATAAATAATTTGTAGATATGAAAAAAAATTAAAAAAAAGATTTAGAACAAATAAAATAAAGAGATACAATATGTGAATTGTAAAATGATAATGGTTAAAAATAAAATATAAGTTAATTAAATTTATTAGTTCACTCCCTTAACATATTTTAAATATTGTTAAAATAAAAAATAAATTATGTTATAAGATAAAAACTAAAAGAGGACTTAAAATTTTATAATAAAAATATATATGGAATTAAAAATAAAATTAATTCATAGTGAAAGCAAAAATATGAATTAATATTAAAAAGGTTGGAGGTTGGAGGAAGGGAAAAATAATAATATAAATTTAAAATTAAATAATATTAAAATTAAAATAAATGAAAGGATAGAAATAGGATGATACGTGAAATTGCCATAAATAATAGTGAAGTAGCTGGAGGAAGGGAAAAATAATAATATAAATATAATATAACAAATAATATTAAAAATAAAGGAAAAGCTAGAGAAATTGGAGAGCACGCAGCTTATAGATTTATTATTGAAATATAGTCCTTCAAGCGAGTAGAATATAATGCGCTTTTCTGTTGTATTAGGTAGAAAAATTTTAAAAGTCAAATTCACGCCTAATATAATATATATAGATATGCCCCAGCAAATGAGCATTTAGTGTAATTACACTTATATTTCTTTTATTTTAAAAAATGTATATTAATTTTTTATATATATTTATTTTATTTTTTAATTTAAGTTCAAGTATCTTCACATTTTTTGATATGAGATTTGCTTCTATTTTAAACGTATATTTTAATCTCTTGCTCTAAAAAATGAGAAAAATAATATATATTTTTATAAATATATAATTAAATTAAACCTCAATATAAAATGCGTGTAATTTATCCTATTTATGTAAGCTATTTTGGGTAAATCGTTATTGAAGGTAATTCTAGCGAGTGATTGTGACGTGTAATGTGCGAAACAACACGTTACTCGCTCGTAGTGTCGGATAAATATGAAGATTGTTGAGCTTAGCGTAACGCCTTAACCTGTGAAATTCAAGCGGAGATATGTCATCCTGTCAGCAATGACCGCATTTCCAGTTAGGCAAAAGGGGGCACGTGAGTCAATCCTCCCATGGATTGACCTGGTTTCGGGTCCGCGGAATGAGGATATAATTATTGAAGATTAAAATAAAGTACAGAGGAAAAACAAAATTATGAAATAAAATATATTTTATATTCTTAATATTTATTCAATTTTTTTATTTATCATAACCGGCACATATCAATTCATTTATTTGAAAAAATCATTAAAATCACCAAATACCATATCTTTTATATTCTCTATTGAACACCATGTCTTAAAATAAAGAATTCACAATTCATAATTAATTTGCAAATAATTTACAACTTCACTAACTATCAAAACTAGAGATTCCCTAACTAAATCAACAACCAAGTTAGAAATCAATTTGAATCTCATCCTCTTTGAAGACGAGCTATTTAACATGAAATCATAAGTATGATGATTCACTAGCTTTTTTATTTAGAAAAAATCATTCATCTTGTACAATGAAGTGGTCACAGTTCATCATAACCTTCCTCATACTTCTTTGAATATACAGTTGCTACCTTCATTTTTATATTCTTAATATAATTAAACAAAAAATCTTTCTCAATCAAATGCTTACACAATGTATTCTTAAACTCAATAATACTACCAATGAACCTCTAACTAACATGGTTGGTTGCATTTGATTATGAATCAGATAATAAAATTTTTTCACTATTAATTTGAAGAATACAAACTCATAATCAAAGTCTCATCACATTTCATCATATCTAAAATAGTAACTTATTTCTCTAAAATAGCAATATCATTACAAAGCAAATGTGATATAGAACTTGAATCAATAACACTCATATTCACATATTTCAAATCCAAAATGGAAAATAGGAATCAAGTCAATCATATTTTTTAATTCTGACATATTTCTTAGTAAATAAACAGGATGATCAGGAAAAAAATAGGATAGGAAAAAATCACTAATAAATAAATTTTTAAAATTTGCACATATCACCTAAATTAAATCATCATAATCTGTACCAATATTAATTTTTAATATTACAATTTTACCCCTACACTTACGTACAAGCAACTAATATTGTTCCATTGATAAAAAGTCAAAATTACCTAATAAGAATGCAATTGGAAGAAAGAAATGATCAATAAAGGCAATTATGATAAAAAAAATAGAGGAAATCAATCAACTGCAAACATTAAACAAGGATTGAGATTCAAAATAGGCACATAAAACATTAAAATTGAATGAAAAAAAATAAAAAATTTCACACAAAAAGGATAAGAATGAAAAATAATTAAAAAAAATATTTTGAGGATATAATATTAATAATTTATAAAATCAGTATATCTTTAAAATAAAAATCAACACTAACCCTCCTTTAAAAAAGAAAATTCCAAAAATAGTACTACAATATAATTTATTATTTTTTTTCCAGCATGCATGCCACAAAGTGCCATGGTGGATGCTATTGTACCACATGGACAATTCTATCTTCAAATAAACAGAAGTCAGTAAAGTGGTTACAAATTGATTTAATTTATGTATTAGGAAAATAAAAATTGAACAATTAATTTTAATGAGATCTAATGTGATTAATTTGTATTTTAAGGAAATTAATAATGTATTTAAATTTTTTATAATTTATTTAATAATTTTATCAAATTTATAAATAATGAAAATTTAATTTTTAAATATTTTAAAGATTGTTGAAGTTAACAATATTTTTCTTTGTATTAGATATGATCGAAAAAACGTTATATTATTGAAAACTTGGTGCATACAAAAATTTTTCCCATCCCATATCATTAAATTTTTCTCGTCAGGTGATCTGAAATAAATGGGTTATATTTGATGCCGCAAGTCATATGAAGAAAACACTTTGCATTGTACTACAATTTATTAGTTTTTTTTATTTTTTCCCTTTCTAAAAAAACTAGCAATAATTTTATTGTACCATCATTTTTTACGTGCAAGTGAATAATCACAAATTGATAACTCTTAATTATATAAAATGAATTACACATATTTACAAACAAATTAAATGAGTCAAACCCAACCCAAAAACAATATGAATTATTTACCCACCATCTAACGGACGAGCATCATTCCATCATAATCCTGAATTCTTCAAAGCTAAGCACACCATCCCCATTCAAATCAAACCGACTGATCATGGCTTTGCATTCATGAATGGACTTTGATTCTCCCACGTTGCTCAGCATCCGCTTCAAGCTTTTGGGTGTTATGAACCCACATCCTTCTCTGTCATACATTGCAAAAGCTTCTCTCAAGTCCTTCAACTTGTCTTCCTCCGATACCTCTTCCATCAAAGCAACCAAATCCTCCAAACTCAGCAACCCATCTCCGTCCGAATCCACCGACTCTATCGCCATTTCTGCTTCTCTCAGCAACAGCTCCCAGCCCATCACGGCGAGCTTGTGCTTCAGTTCCGATGGCGAAATCTTGCCGTCCCCATTCTCATCAAAATATATAAAAACACAGTCAAATTGTTCGATATTCCTGGTCATATTAACAAGATATAGTATAAAATCAATGGAAAATGAGAGTTATTCACAAAATTGTCTTTCAGCTGAATTGTATGAAAAGTTTGCAGCAAGAATGGCATCCTTATACGAGTTTTCGTTGGAGTCGGTGTGCTTGTCGCGTTGAGGTTATCTCTGAGATGCTGGATGGAAGTTGCTGCAAACATTCGAACCAGCTGTTTAATATATTCCAAAGGGAACTCGTAAGGACATACGCTATTATTACAAAGGAATAAAAATGGAATATGGAAGGAAATCAAGCAAGGAAAGTGGATAAGGCGAACTGGAATTTGGTTGAAACTGTCTAAACGACAAATAACGGTCAACTGCGGGCAAGTACAAGTGAGTTACGTTGGAATCCCCCAGCCAATACGCATCCAAGACGTGTCGGCGACTCGGTGCCGCACTGGACTTTAAGTTATTGCATCAGAGGGGTGGTTGCCTTGTTTATGTTTATCCATGTGGTGTGATTCGCGTAAATTAATTAATAATACGATGGGCCATCCCAGATTCTAGTTTATGAAATATAACGGTGATGATGATTGATTGATTGATTGATTGATGTCACCGAACGACGGCCAAAAACTAAAAATGGAAAAACAAAACAGCTAGACGCGTCCGCAACACAATACAGAGGAGACGTAATTGGCATGGGAGGTTTGTTCTCTCGTAGATTTAATTTTTTTAAAAAATAATTTTTTATATAAATTTTTTGAAAGTTACTAAAAATCGAATGACTGAAATCGAAGAAGTTAGAAATAATTTTTTATATTTAATTTAATTTAATTTTAATTTTTAAAAAAATATTGATAAAATAATTATTATTTTTTAATATTATTATTTATTAAATTTAATAAAAAATTTATTTTTATATTTATAAGGATGCAAGAAATAAACTTACATAAGAGGTGGTGGATGAACAATTTCTTGTAAAATAAAGAAAGTAAACTTTTTGAAAAATTTTATTTCTTCTAATTTATTAAATAATAATTAATTAAATAACTCATTTTTTTTATTTTTCTAAAAAATAGAACTTTTTATATTATTATTGTAAAACAAATGACATCATACTATTAGTGAATAAAAAAAAAACACCCTCTATATCTTTACCCTAAGGCAAAATTAATAATTTTATTTTTGAAATTATAAAGTATTGATAAAATTATTCTTGTTTTAAATAATAATCCGTATATATAATGTTTACATGTAATTTTGTTCCTTCATATAATAATTTAGGAATAAATTATTTGTATAAATATATATGCTACAAGTCATTATTTAATAAAAAAAATTATAATTTTATATAATTTAAGAACTATCTTATCAGTATCTTATAATTTCTAAGATGAAATAATTAATTTATCTAAATTTGTATTGACTATCTTCAAATTATACAAATTTACATTTTATATTTTTAATAAATTAAAAAGTATTTCTTTAAAATTTAAAGAAATAAATATAAAATTATTAACTAGTTACGCTAGAAAATGTTATATATACATTATTAACTTAAGTCTTATTTCGTCTCTTACGAGACACAAGTGTTGAATGCATTATTAATCTCAATTATTATTCAAATTTTAAATCATAAAACGCATATCTTAACGAACATAAGATGTTCAATTCAAATTTTGTACTATAGAAGTAAAGAAATAAATTGTAACACATTTATTTGTTTAGAGATAGAATTAATTTTTAATAAATGTTTTTATAATTTCTTCAAACTTTAAAAGTGTAACTTGTAAATTTTATACTTTAAGATGTAACTTGTAAGTTTTTAAAGTTTAATGTACACATTTTCTTTACGCACATAAATGTGGTTTTAGCTTGTTACTTTTCAAGGAAGCCGATAATTTGCCATATGCGCAAGGAATCGGAGTACCATGAATCTTATATTTTAGAAAATATTTTTAATAAAAAATAATTATAATTTTAAAAATTATTTTTTAATTAATTAATATTTATTTAATTTTCAACCTTAATTTTCCTATCAAAATTTATAATGTTTCACTTCATCTTCAAAAATTACAAAGCGGACCCCAGTGGAGTCGGATCCGATGCGTACGACAGTCACCATCGGAAGAGTGCAGTGCGCGGCGAACATCTTTCTCCTTTGAAGTTGACAGGACGAACGGCTCAAAAAATGCTGAGCCTTTTATTTGACTTAGTGTACTTTCCAACGGGTCAATTTTTTTCTTCTTTCCCTTCTGTTGGGTTTTCCTTGAAATTACCCATAATTATACAACGGAACGTTTGCCAACAAATAACCAGTTCAATGCTGACCAGTTATCCGTTACTAACATCACCAAAAATTAGGCCAAAAACGGGCAAGCTCCCTGTTCATGCACAATTTGGCAAACGGTTCAGACTTAAGTTCGTTTGGTTTGTAATAAAAATATAAAAAATTATATTTGTCAAAAAATAAAAAATTATGAGTTGTTTGATTACCCATAAAATATGAAAAATTACTTTCAAGAAAATTATATTTCTCATATAATATAAGAAATTATTTATCTACTCCCACTAGGTAACTTTTATTTTCTAAAAAATATAATTTCATTCATATTAATCAAATAACATTTAAAAATTTTAAAAAATTCACATAGAAAGTAAATTCTTAAAAAATTTAACCTCTCGTAGGAAATTATTTTCCACATGAACTAAATGACACCTTAATTGCTAGTAATGAAAAGGAATTATGTAGTGTGTCTAAATTGATCTTATATTCAACATAATTTTTAGTAATGACTGATTTTTTTAAAAGAAATTTAATGTAAAAAATTTTAGTGAATAAGAAACTATATAATTTTTTGATAAAAATATTTAACACCGATTCACTTTTAAAAAAATAAATAATTACTAATAATTTTACTAAATATAAATTATAATATACATTTAGATTTATCAATAATTAATTATTTTATCTCTGTCATGAACAAATTCGGAGCGTGCGTTCTAATTTATTCATATTGGTGTTGGAGGTGGTATTATTATAATATTTGGTTTTTCGATTGTATGGAAACAAGGCGCTAGTCTGGTACGAGTAGACATGAGAAGGGTAAGGAAAGAATATTTATCAAGCCACTAAAAACCAGCAATGATAAGGCGACTTTGTTCTATTATGGCAATTTAAAGTGGCACGCGATATTTCTCATTGAAGATATCAAGATATTTCTGGGCGTTCAGTAGTTTCTGGTAGATTGGCCTGCTGATCACGAATGGACATAAACTACATCAAAATTGTAATTAAGTAGCTGCAACTACTGAGCTTCATGTGAATTTTCTACCAATCGGCTTTCAGCCATGATTTTATTTCATTGTCCATTGGAAGCAATATTTTCAGAAAGCAATTAACAAATTAAGTACTGAATCCTACTAGGCGAAAATATTAAAACTTAATTAGATGGATATACAAATTAGCAAACAAATCAACCAGAATCAAATTTGTTTCACTGCATCATAATTCTGAACTCTTCGAAGCTGAGCACGCCGTCTCCATTTATATCAAACTGACTGATCATGAATTTGCATTCATCGATGGACTTGGACTCTCCCAACTTGCTAAGCATCCGCTTCAAGTTCTTAGGCGTTATAAACCCACACCTTTCCGTGTCGTACAACTCAAATGCTTCTCTCAAGTCTCTCAACTTGTCTTCCTCTGCTCCTGCTTCCATCAGAGCAATCAAATCCTCCAAACTCAGCAACCCATCTCCGTCCGAATCCAATGCCTCTATGGCCATTTCAGCTTCTTTCAGCAAAAGCTCCCGGCCCATCAGACCCAGTCGGTCTCTGAGCTCAGACGGTGAAATCTTGCCATCCCCATCTTCATCGAAATATCTAAGAATGCCTTCAAACTCTGCGTCTCTCCTCATATATATTGAAAGAATTGAAGTTGCTAGAAAGTGGAATTCACAACTGAGAGTTAGGGAAAGAACTGATCACTGTCCTCAGCTGAATTGTCTTGAAGATTTTAGCAGTGTGGGGCGGGTTTTATAGATTTTTAAGGGATGCCTTAAGGATGCCTGCGGAATCCCCAAGTCGATGGGAAGAAGTTGCTAGGAGTATTCGGAGATACAATTATTTAAGGGAACATGACATCAGAGAAGACGAAGAAAAATTGGATAACGCGGACCCACGACTTCTAAATTAGTGCGTCTAGAACGGACTTAATGGGCACTCCTCATGGATGATTTGAATGATAGGCATTGCCAATAAACTATACAACGTGTCGGTAACGCGGTGGATCCTAGGAATTCGTATTCCCTGTAATTTTGATTTTTTTAAGATATAAATTATGTGATTTTATCCATAATTTAAAATATTTATTTTAATTATTTTTTAAAATATTTAATTGATATAATTTTCACTTTCACATTTGATTTTTGTCATCTTTTATCAAGAGACATTGAGGTGATCCCTAAATTATTTATTTTGCACCAATTAAATATCTAAAAATTAAAATAAATTATTTTAAATTAAGAAGACATATTTGAAGGGACTGAAATTATATTTAACTCTACGTTTTAAGACAAACTACAAGTAAAATGTTTTGAGCTTTAGGCATCTTTTGGTAAGTCATACGATATAAGTATAAATAGTACAACACTTATGAAATAATAATATGCTGCGGGATATGTATTGTATAAGCCTCTATGATGTACAAATTTGATAAATCATTATATAACATATATATATTTGTAAGTTATGTTTTATTTTTCACTAAAGAATACAATATATAATATTAAAAATTCTAATTTAAATAAAATTCTTTATATGATTTGATAAAAATGGAGTAAAATTGTTGAGTGAGAGTAATAATTTTGGATAATAATAATGACAAAGAACAAATAATTATGGATAAAATAATAATAACAAAGGAGGAAGTGATAATGTACACCAATGATAATAATAATATGTACTGATGGCAATGATACCATCATATTTTTGTTATTGATAATGATGATTATCACTATCTATTTTTGTTAAATCAATTACAGTTATTCGTAGTAACCACTCCCACATAAATAATAATTAATAATAGATGATGGCTTGATAATAACAATTGTCACCGCTTATCACCTATTAATGTCACATTAATGATGACAATAATGGTGTCAGCAATGATCATTGTTAGTGATAGGAACAATGACCAATGATGGTTTTGTGATCAATTAGAGATGCAAATGAATTAAGATATTTGCAAATGATTAGACCAATTTATAAAAGGTTTAATTCAAGTTTGATTTTAAATAATTCAAGCCTAAATAAATTGAGTTATATTAATATATAAATTGAGGTAACTCAACTCAAATTATTAGTAAGTTTAAATGTATTTAATAATAAAAAAATATTTTTATGTTATATTATATATAAATAATATAATGTATAAAAAAATTCAATCACATTTGTAATTATTAATATTACATAAAGAAGTATGATATTTGTATTGAAATAATTAATTTTCTAGGACATATTATTTCTTAGTAAATTTAATTGTTGTTATTATGTAACAATTGTGTTAATATTTTTAATATATTTAACGCTTACAAAAAAATTTATATTAATAAATAAAATAAAAAAATATAATATATAATTTATTCATGAAAATAAAAATTTAAATTTATATGAAATAATAAACTATTTAGATAAGATTTTATAAACTCAAATTAGAATTTAAATATTTCAAGTTTGATCATAAATTAAGACTTGATAATATAATGTTTAAATAAATTCATGTAAATTCATTTAAATTTATATTTAAGTTTAAATTATTCAAATTTAATGATGTTAAACTTGAATGTAAATTTAATTATTTTTTGATGAGTTCAAACTTAAGTATATAAATGTAAGGATTCAACTTGATTCACTTGTAACTTTGTTACCAACAACAACAGTTGTGATAGCAAGAAATAATAATGACTTGCAAAAAAATCAGCGAAATAAGATTTTTTTTTAATTTTTATTATTTTTAATATAAATTTTATTTGTGAAATTTTGTCTTTCACTTTAAAGAGTATATAGCATTATACATTGTTTCATGTACAAGGGAGGAGAGATCGTATAATGTTATACAATATAATAGGCATCCCAAACCTTTGAAAAGGTTTGATATTTTAGTGCCTTATGTGCCCCAACAAATGACTATTTAGTGTAATTATAATTATATTTTTATTTTTAAAATTATATATTAACTTTTTAAGATATATTTATTTTATTTTTTAGTTTATATTTAAGTATCTTCCCATTTTTTGATATGAGATTTACTTCTATTTTAAACATATATTTAATCTCTTTTTCTAAAAAATGAGAAAATAATATATATTTTTATAAATATGTATAATTAAATTAGTAATTTATGATTTATCCCATTTATGTAAGATATTTTGGATATAATCGTTATTGAAGGTAATTCTAGCGAGTGATCGTGACGTGTAATGTGCGAAGCAACACGTTACTCGTTCGTGGTGTCGGAAAAATATGAAGATTGTTGGGCTTAACGTAACGCCCTAACCTGTGAAGTAGCCGTCACATTCAAGCTAAGATATGTCTCCATGTCAGCAGTGACCGCATTTCCAGTCAAGCGAAAGGGGGCAGGTGAGTCAATCCTCCCATGGATTGACCTGGTTTGGGGTCCGTGGAATGAGGATATAATTATTGAAGAGTAAAACAAAGTACAGAGGAAAAACAAAATTTTGAAATAAAATATATTTTATATTCTTAATATTTATTCAATTTTTTTATTTATCATATTTTAAAAAATTTATATCTTTTTATTTGTTATTTTAAAATTTTAATAAAATATTAAATATTTTTTAATTATATTTTTTTATTAATAAATATTTCATTATTCTATATTTTTAATCTATTTATATTTATTTCATTGCATTTTTCCTTATTTCAATTATCTTAAATTATATATATAAGGAATAATTTTAAAAAATTTATTAAAAATTAATTAATTAATTAAATTATTTTTAATATATATAAATTTAATTAATTATAATAAATAATAAGAAATAGAGGAAATATTTGCGTCGGTCAATTTTATTTAGAAAATTTGTAAACTTACAATAGATTTGCAGAAGTTAAATCAGCACAGTACATTTTACATTCCTACTGTAATTCATTAAAATATTTCAAAGTCAGCACCCCGTTTTGCAATCCAATTTGCCAACTTGTTTGCTGGTTCCGGTAATTGTTTCAAGCGCCATTGATTGTCTTCTGCCAAACTGGACGTCCATTCAATTTTAAGTGCTCGATAGAAATTCTAAAATTTGAGATGAAGCAATTAATTTAAAAATTATTTAATTATAATTATATAGTTAAATATAATTATATTTTTAATAAATATTATTAAATAATTTTAATTTAATAATTTTTTAAATTATTACATTATTTTAAATTTTAAAATCTTGAGGTATTCTAAATTTCATCTCAATTTCTACGTCTAGGGGAAGCAAGGCGTTATTTTTAGGATATATTTTACAGCTGATTTTTTAAAACGATCCATAAATTTACAAATTTTTATCACGGCTAAAAAGATTACTATTGATACGCTTTCTCTCCCCTTTTAAAGATAATAATAAATATTACATTCATCTCGGGTAGACGCAATCAGGCACAAAGAATTTTCCTATATTACTTTTGTGAGGGATTATGTTTGGTTCGTGAAATTATAATTTTTTTATAAATTTTAATATTTCTTGAAATTTAATTTTTAAGAATGTAACATTGGATTCAATTAAATTTTTTTAAAAAAAATTATAATATTATATTTTAATTAATTTAAGTATTTTTAAAAATATTATTAAATTATAAAAAGTATATTTATTAAAAATTTAATGGTCAATAATGTTGAATAATGGTAATAAATTATTAACAGTATTAAGTGGTGGTCGATAGTGATTATTAATAATGGATAATAGTGATAATAGTTACTAATAATAAATTATAATTGACAAAGATTATCAGTGATAGATGACTGTGGTAGTAATGGTCGCCAATAGTATATGATGGGTGATGAAGTGGTCATTGACGATAAGTAATAGTGACAATAATTATTAATAGTGTGGGAGGACAGTAGTGGCCAATCATAACAAGTGATGATAAATTAAAATATTAATAATAGTAAAATTTTAATAAAAGAGAAGGTAAAATTATCTTTATATTATCAAAACATTCCCATGTCATAAGAACATAGAATACCCACTTTCCTTTATGAGAATATTTTGATATAATATTGAGTTAAAAATATTTTTTGAAATGTTCACATCTTCAAGAATATTTTTTTTTAAATTTGAACCAAATATAAGAATTTTATATTATCTTAAAATATTTTTGAGAATATTTTTAAAAATAAGAGAAAGATTTCGTTGATCAAATACTATCATAAAGTTACTTGCTTTCCTTTCCATGCATATAGTATGATAACATGGGACAATTCTTCAAAGTCTAAAATAATAATTGGTTGTTCATTAGAAGTAGAAATAAATTAAGTTAAGTCAAAAATTTATATGCTCAAATTTGAAGTAGCCAAAAGTAAATGAGCTCTAACTCAAGTAAAATATTATTAAATTTAAATAGTTCAAACTTAAATTGAAACCTAATTTGAAAAAGAGCCCAAATGAATTTATACTAACTTATTCAAATATGTTATTAGATCTAAATTTTTCATCAAACTTAGAAATTCAAATTTCTAATAAATATTAACCTAAATAAATTTATATAACCCTATTCAAATAATTTATTATTAGGGGTCTCAAATGGGTCAAAGTTAACAGACTACTTGCATTCGTCGTGAGTTTTGGCAAGTTCAAATCCTTAAAATTGAGTCTATTTTAAATATGGGTAATATGGACTGGTCCATATTCGTAACATATCGCTTCTTTAATACCCCTATTTATTATTTCATTTAAATTTAAGTATACAAAATTTTATCATTTATAAATGAATTAAATACTAGTTTATTATTAATCTCATTTTGCTTTTCAATATAAGCTTTTTTGTGACCATCAAATTTATTTAAAATAACTACACAATAATCTTGTAATACCAACAATTACACTTGGCTTCATTTGTTTTAGCAAAAAATATTTTATATAAAAATAGAGTTATAAAATATTAAGAGTATATAAAATATTAAGATTGTAGAAAATGTTTTATCTATTTAATGTTAAATTAAAGAAATTTGGTAAAAAATGACTTCCTCTTTGCAAAAAGAAAGTTATTTTCCTTAACTATTTATGGGTCGGGTATCAATTTTTTTAGTTGCATGTTATAAATGGATACGTCACTCCTTTATTCATATGCAAGCAAATAAAGTTTTTTTTTTTTTACAAAAAATATGTTTCGACAAAACAAACAAAAACTTAATAGAAAGTAACATATAATAGAAAGTTAATTACTTTAACTAAAATATTATATTTTTTCACACAACCTCAACAATTATTTATGTAATTAAAATTTTTAAGTACTATATTATTTATTCTAAATTCTAAAAATAATTTTTTATTATTAAACTTGTTTAAACTCGCAAATTAAGTTGAGTAATATGAAATTCAAGTTTAACTCGACTTGTATATTAATCGAGCTCTCATATAAAGTTGAACTTGAATTAAATTTTTTACAAATTAATCTCAAGTTACTTGCAAGTAATTTAAATCATTTGCACTCTATTCATAATTGAAGATGGAAAGCAGCCATTAAAAATATGAAAGCATATTAAGACCGACAACTCAAACTGAATTGAGTTTGTGCAAATTTAGTTCAATTTGTTTTAAATTTTTTTAACTCATAGCTTGACTCCAATTTAGTTTGAGCCGCTTATTTGACTCAAACTTGGTTCAAATTAGACTTATAAGCAATTCGCTTCAGCTTATTAAATTTGAATTTAGTATATAACAATAAAGTATTTTATTAATTATTTAACAATTTAAAGTTTCAAAAATAATATTTAATAATTTAATAGCATAAAACAAATAAATAATATGAATGATTAAATATACTACTACAATACTATTACTATAAGTATTTGTTGTAATGTAAATGGTAATTTATCTCAAAATATAGTATTTAATTAAACCATAAGATAACTCAATATAAAAAATGACATGGTTTAAAATTTTCCCATTTTCCATTGTTACCCCTAACTTTGATCTCTACCAATAATCATAAACCTTAATTTCATGACACCATTAAGCGCCAAAAGTAGATGACGCAGGTGACACCAGAAAGTACACATGTTTTTAACAAGTTTTCCCAATCATGTAATAGTCAACGACAATTATGACTCAGAATGCCTCGTGATTTTCTTTGTAAGGTACGACTCCTTCATCCAACGCATCTTAACCCCCCGCCCCCCCCCCCCCCAAAAAAAAAAAAAAAAACCTGCTATTTTTTTTTAATGATGCTATTATTATTATTACCACTCTCAGCACTTCTCTTTTTTTCTTACAAATTATGAGATTCATAATTTTGTAAAACTCACTGTCTATTAAGATTCATTGTAAAAGAGAAAGATTATCTCAAATATAATATATATATATATATATTTTAATTATTACGGAGAGGGGATGGGGTTGGCGGAAGGAACTCCCCTCTATGCCACACATCTAGAGGGCACAATATTCGTGCCATATAACAGATACGACAAACTGCAGTATTTGTCTCCATCGGGTCTTCTATCGTCATTTTGCAAGACCTCACTGCCATACCAAATACACGCGTAATCTACATCTAGACCTGAATCCAATTCAATACTACCATGCCTTGGGTTCAAGAACCACCCAAAAAAAAACAAAAAGGAAAAAGAAGAAAGAAGCCACAGACAAGGCATAATGAAGAAGAATTCCTCCATTTTTCCCATTTTCATTTTTCTCTTGCGGGCATACGATGGAAAATTTAGATTCAAAACTAAATTACATCGAATTTAAGTCAAACAATCACAAAGTTTCATATTATTGAATCTACGAAGGCAAGTGAAAACTTGAAACAGAAGGCACCCCACAGGTAGTTCCCTTCAAGCTCCAGTTGCCTCAACCATTTCTTGTTCCACAGTGCTTGGGATAACTGGATAGTAATGGTAATGAAGCTCCCCAACATCATCACCAGACAATTTCTTCCATCCATTTGGTCCCACATAGTAAACTAAAATCATTTGAACATCCTAATCATTAACAAGGTGTTTTTGTGTGGGGCAAATCACAAATGTACAGAAATATCTTGTTAATCTAACCACGTTAGCAATGAACCACATTAATATTCCTATATAATAAAATTGCTCAGTATCTAGCAAAGAAAGACAAAAAGGGAGCATGGTGCGTTCTCTACAATTTCATTTATACCTAATTAGAAATGAATTATATTGTTCATGACATATTTATACATGCACAGAAGCATGTGTGTGTGTCTCTGTGTCGTGTATATATATATATATATATAGAGAGAGAGAGAGAGAAAGAGAGTTAACAACTTCATCCTGAAATTATAAAGTATTAACAACATTGTTTTTAAATTATATAAAGTTGTAATTTTAGCTCTGAAGAATAATTCATACATACAATTTCTCCTTCCGTACAGTAATTTAGGCACAAAAATGTCTATGTATTTATACGGAAGAACAAAATTTTCTGTACAAATCATTATTTATGTATGATTTGACAGACTGCATGCAAAATTGTGATCCAGTAAACAATACAAACACAGCACATCCATGCATCTACAGGTTGTAGCACACTTAACAGGGAAGTCACAGGAAAAAGGCAATCCAAAGTTGCACAAAGTATATATGTTCATGCAAGCAGTGGTGGAAGCAGAAATTTTAAATAAGGGGCCAAAAATAAAATATCATGAAATTTGGGGGGGCTATATAAATTTTAATACTATATTCTATATTAAATTTTTGAGGTAAGGGGGGGCCAGGGCCCATCCTAGGCCTCCCTGCCTCCGCCACTGCATGCAAGTGGGTTAAAGGAGAAGAAAGAGTACCGCTAGCAACTCCACCACTAGCTCCATCACGAAATGTTGCATGATAAATTGATCGTCTAGCCAGTTCTGCAGCTTCCTCAACTGACATGTCATATCGGTACCTGACAATACAAGGGAAATGCTCATAAAAGGAAATACCCAGAGCTACATGTAATGGCTGGCAAAGCAACAAACTGTAACCCACCCGCTGTCTAATACACCATAAGCATATGGTGAACCAGATCCAACAGAGAACCTGGTGCCTTTCAGTCTTCCTCCTTCACTATCAACATAGTAAAGACCAGGGCCCTAGATACCAAATAATCTGTTGTGATTCACAATAAAACTAGCAGAAGAAAACCATTTATTAATTGAACATCTAAATTACCGTCTCATCCCATCCAGCAATCATAGTACCCACAGATAAACCCATTCCACGATAAGAGTATAGAATATTTGCAAGTAGCTTTGAAGCTCCTGTTACTGAAATTCTTCGTTTATTTGCCAACTCATGCAGCCGACACTACAAATCAGATGACAGAATCTGATAAACCATTCATGACCTCAAATATTAAAGGGAACCAATTCCTATATGAAATGTAAATGCTCAGTTAATCTACCATCTTTTTTCTTAAAAGAAAGAGAAAGATAAGGAGATGATTCCATGTGCTCTGTTTCATTATTTGGACTTCAATTTAAGAGCACTACCAAAGTTTTTCAAAGAAGGGTTATCTTGATGTAGTTCTGCTTCTGGCCTAGATCAATATAAGTTAAATGGAGTCTCTATCGAAGTGTTTAAATTCAAGAACCAAATATGAAACTTCATACATCTTAAAGTTCATAACATAGGGTGAAAAAAGAGAATTTTTTTGAGGTCTGTGTACTCATTATGCCTAGCACTGAATAGACCGGGTATTCACCTTATCAATATCTCAAATTAATGATAGGTTCTATTCTATTTGATGTGTAAATTAAATGGACACTCAAATCATACCCAACCTTTTGTTAGGCTATTGTTTTCTTATTTTGTTCCCTAAAAATCGTGGGGTAAGAAGGATTGTACAACTAGCCAAGACAGTTTAGTCCATCTACATTATTCTACACAAGTCATTCATATTTTCTAATATCATTGATATGAATATGAATTTGAAATTAGTTTATCATCTGTACTCATCAATTATATATAGAAGGTAGACCATAAATTCACCTTCCCGAGATTTAGTATAATTACACTCATAACCCTTCTATTTTAATAAATATACATTAACCTTCCTTTTCACATACAATTATCTCCCTTTCCCTCTATTTTAAACACACCTCCCCCACTTTAAAAAAATAAGGGAGGTGAGTGTATATTTCTGAAAATAGTAGAGTGTGAGTGCAATTAAGTTAAACCTCAAAAGGGGTGTGTATAATTTCCACCTTTTTTTCCTTTAAACAACAAATGATATAAGCCTCCCAGCCCAACAAGAACTAGTTTCCAACTTCCCATTTTCATCCAATTATGTTCCCTCTTTACTTGCTTCAGAAAGATAACTAGAGTGGAATTCTATGAACAATTAATATTAATACAATGAGTCCGAGTAATGGAAATGGTGGCGAGTTTTTGCAACCTCCTCTGCGCACTTACCTTGATCCCAAGATTTCTATGCCAAAATTGGCAATCAGCAGCTCCTCCAGCCATTGTCCCAAGCATGTATGGGTTAATTTCAATGATCTTCTTTACAGACTGAGATGCTACCAATAATCAAGGACAATAACAATAGTAATTAGACAAACTAATTATTATCCAAATAGTTGAAAGGCAAACATAAATTCCAGAGAAAAGTAGAAGAGATGATAACGTGATACAGATAAAGTTGAAGTAGAAAGCATGATTCCAGTACTTACATATATATCCTCCCATGCTAGCTCGAGAATCAGCTGCTACCATTACACCCTCCTTAAAAATAAAAGCAAGTGTGGTTGTACCCTTTGCAGGCTTCACCATTTGAACAGCTTCTTTCTGGAAGTCATCGAACTACCAGTACAAACACTGAAACGTCAGATAGAACCCAACAGTCCACACATGCTAAATTATGGTTCAAAGTTCAAACTTCAAATTTCTCAATACCACTTCCAGAGATCCATTTCAACCTTTGAATATTTAGAGGAAAAAATAAACGAAGGATTCAAAACTTGAGGTGAAACATATTAAATACTTACATGAGCGGCATTTGGAAGCTCAAACGATGAGGCGGCTGAAATTTCTCCAACGATATCAGCTGTAGGTCCAAATTGCGTAGTAGAGAACGATTCGAGACCTCTGGTATCGAGCTTCATGATTATAAAACAAACCTAGCCAAGAGAATGAAAAGAGTATTATTCCCCAAAATCAAAGATGTGCTATCTATAAGATCGACATAATCTATGAACATGGCATACCCAATTCAGAAAAATTACAAGTCTACAGTTGGATCTGCCTCTCTTCGATGTTCTGATTATTTGATGATTGTGTTGGCTTGAGCAAGGGGAAGGGAGCTCAACTCCACTGTTTCCCCTTTTTTCAAAACTGGATTGTTGAAAAAAGCCCAGATGACGTTTTCTCTTTTGGATTGCAGCAAAGCCCACAGGACAAGGTAGAGAGAACTCAAACTTTACCGAGAGTAAACGCAATAGTAGTCCAGACGGGCCCATTTGGTTTTATATATTTTTCCATGAAATAGTGTGCTTTTGTTCTGAGTATTGGCTGCGACTAGCAGAGTAATTTTTCCTGCGTACTGTGGGAGTTCCTTTCAATTTGTTTTTGCTTATCTTCTTAAATTTATATTAAAGCAGCTGGTGTAATGTTAATGCATGGGAGAGGTTATGTTGGTGTTTGGGATGGCTAGCTAGTAGCCAACACATAGAAAATATTTAATTTTTTTTATAAATTTATATTTAGTACCCCATGCAAAGTCCCATTGTCCCACTGAAGGGCCTCACCGGACGGGCAAGGGCCTTGGCAATGTATAAAAGGAACAATTATCGTTCACCTCTAGAAGTGAATGTGAGAATATAACTCTTTAACAGGTTTGAAGTTTTAAGTTTTGAAGTTCATAATACAATCTAATTTCTTTGTGAAAGGATGTAAGAATAAAAATAAGAGAGAGGATGCAAGAATAGCAAGATTGATTAAAAAAAAAATATGACACCACCCAGCAGAATTATTATGAATGACTCCCACACATTAGTCTGCAAACCGTACTGACTTAATCATCCAAGTGTGCTTGACAATATACTTAGCCTCAAGTACCACTGACCTAATCTGTTTTGCAGGTTCCTGTTGATCCCAAACATTGGGAGGCATCAGAAATCAACAAAAACTCGCCTAACTTGTGCCATCCTTTAAATGACTTAAACTAGGACCCAAAAAAGGTAACTTGGACTGTGTAGCTGACAAAAACAAAAATGAACACTTCAGTCCAATTGAAGGAATTGTAAAAAGCATGGGTGTAGTATTGAGACTTCCCTCGTCGCTTGTCTAGTTAGTGGTTTAAAAGAAAAGAAACAATTACGGTTCTAAAGTTGCTTATAACAGGGACATGTACCATTGACAAAATAATGAATTTAAATATAAGCATACAAACAATACAAAGGATAGAACGGAGACCAGTATTGGGGGCATAATCTGATAATTTGCTTGGAAGCAAGGGATATGAAAGGGGATGAGAAGGAACTTGAGGGTTATTTTTCCACTTATTTTTTGTAAAGTCGCCTTCTCTGCCCTTCCCTCGTTCCCCCACATCCAAACAGACAATTAGCCCCATATCCCCCCCCCCCCAACTGGCTTCTGTTAAGTGACGAGTTTAACAGAGACTCGGCATTGAAAACAACATCTTTTTCATTTCTTCATATCCTTTCATTTGACTATGGTCATCAATATCATGAATCTCTGATGCAAGGATCATGCCAACTGATATCCTCCCGTCATGCTTCAGCCTTATGTTACCAATCATATTGCAGAGAGCTCTTCCAACAAATTCCTTTTATTACCAAATACTTTCAAAAGGAATTATTTTGTTAATGGTGCCTCATTATCAGACAGAACTCTATCCATGTCCTCCAGATATGGCCAGCTTTTCTTGCTTTTCTTCCCATTTTTGATCTCCTGCTTAAAAAAGGGATATTAAAGAAGCAGAACTAGCATTGAGAGGAGTAATGAGATGCAAGAAGGATGTGTGTTCTTTAGATTGATTTGAACTATTTATAAGGGATCGTTTGAGATTATGTTATTCTTCAGTTATAACTGCACAATGTAATCGTTGAGAAGGATTGGAGAAAGAGTTGCAACTTGCAAACATTGATATAAGGGTTAGCTGAGATACTATTGACAATATCAGAGTAAAAAAATGATGGGAAAGTGAAATCCTCATTGTAGCAACATATGCTTTTCTCATGTTAAATAGAGGTTGGTTCACTCTACAACAATAACAAAGCCTTATCCTACTAAGTGAGATCAGTTATATGAATTACACAATGCCATTGGACTATATTAAAAATTAGATTATCACCAACCACTAAATAGAGGTTGGTTCACTCTAAAGTGAAAATTTTCTATACCTCTGCAAATAGGCATAAATAATATTAAAACAACAATTAAATAAAGATTCATATAATTAAACCTCAATGGCAATACTGAGAATAAGGTATAATTTTTTTTTTTTTTGGTTAATTAAGACAGAGGCTTTCTTCATCATGGCAACCTACAGATAGTTAGTAGATCATTTCAGATGAGTGTGCATGATATGCTTAATGGCATTCTAAGTCAATAAATTTACTTTAAGAAAAAACTAACCTCACGTGTCTGTAACAAAGATGTCCATAGAGATTTACACTGCCCTGGGCTTCTGGTAATTCCATCAGCCAACAAGTTCTGAGATATCTCTTCCCAGAGGGCCATTCTTCCCTTAACAACCTGAAATCTGTCATGCAATTCTCCACGCATACCAATCAGCTTCTTAACTTCCTCAGGTATCCATTTTTTTCTCTTCGGCGATGTTGGGGGCATGGCTTCAGAACTTGATGCCTTTTCAGATTTATCATCTTCAGTGTCTTTAGAATTATCTTTATTCAGCTGCGATTTATGCTTCTTCCGTGGAACATAACCATTATTAGTTTTCACTGACTCCTTAACAGGTGAGGATGTAATGAATGATTTCCAAAATTCATCGGAGTCTTCTGAATCAGAGAAACCTCCCTCAACCCCACCAGAGGTAGTGGTGTCTTCCTCAGGTAATAGATCATCAACATCATTGCCATAATCTGCCCAAGTGAAAGAGATATAATCATACATTTTAAATTTCATGGAGGGCCATTGTGTTCTGACCTTTTTTAATTATATAATTATATTAATTATAATAAATTAGAAATCTATACATAAATAAAATAAAGAAAACCAGTTAGTTGACAGATTAGTAGACGGACACTACATTTACGTAAACAAAATTATCTGGGTCACTTACAGGCATCTAGAGGGAAGTCAAGCTGCATCCCACAGATAAGACAGCCAATTTTTATTTAACATACAAATATAAATTCAACTATACATGTTTATATATCAAGCACATAGAGAGTTTCCAAATTCAATAAGTATTCTCAAATGCACTTGTATTACCTCCTTCAATTAGCACTTTATTCGACAGATTTTTCATTGTACGACCACCTACTGTTTTTCTCAGTGATGATACCCCAATACCCACATCAGATTTGCCAGATAGCTTTGCAGTAACCTCATCAACAAGAACAGCTGCAGGGTTTTCTATGGCAATGGCAATAACTTCAGGCCGCTTGCCACTGTACTTCCTCACCATCTTTCTCAATACCTCAGACACAATTCTCTCCATGTGAGAAAGCGGACAGTTTACAGGGCAGCTTGAAAGTGCAGCGTGAGCAGCTTTATGAAGTGCATCCACTAGTTTCCCCTTGTCAAGCCATAAGCATCTTGTGGTAATTCTTATCTTCCCTTTTAGAGTATTTTCAACCAGATTGTCTGAATTTTGAGGGCGAAATATTTCCATGCTGTGAAAGAGTAGTAACGGGGCATAACTATGCATATTATACTAAAAGTTGATACTTACATTCAACTTCTTTAAGACCTGAAAGACCTACCTGACCACAATGATACCATCTAATGCAATTCTTAATCTTTCATCAATGAAAAGTTCACTTGATGTGCCAAATGCTTTGTCCCCATCACTGTACTTCAACTGCATTCAAAAGAAAAATAAAACTTCAGAAATTATCAGTTAACTCCCATATAGAGGCTGAACAAATTGTCCACGGCCAAATGACAATATGCTTGGAGAAGGTCAGCAAATGATATTATTATATCTCTAAGACAAATAATTAAAGGGTCACCAACCTGTAAATTCTCTTTTCCAAGGGAAATAAAACCATTAGAAAGGACTCTTCTATTTCTCAAATGTGAAACACCAAGCATTTCTCCATTCTTAATGACCTGATATAACAATCTTATCAGTTCCTTCAACACTAATCTTCAAAACTCTCATGGGATATCTATATTCCATTAGTTTCTTATCTATCATTTAGTAACATTGTGATAAGGAAGCAATGACTCACAGCAGTATGTCGAATTCCAGTTGACTTCCCAAGTAATTCATGCTCCTTCAGGAACAACAGTTCTCCATGTATGGGAAGAAAATGTTGTGGTTTCACTATTCGAAGTACTTCCTCCTGCAGATATAAAATCCTTTTATAATGAGACCCCAGAAAAAAGACAAACCATGAAATGGATTCGTATTAGAAGTCATATCACATAGAGATTATGTTGACTCAGTGCCTCCTTATATATGGTTAAGTTTTGATGATGTCAATTACACTATAATGTGAAAGATTTTATAAAATTGCATGAGAATTTATGTTTTAGAAAAATTAAGCCTTTGAAGATTTTGGCTTGAAGTTTTTATGAAGCTTATTGAAGATTTTGAAGACATTGAAGACTAGTTTAGGATATTAGACAATTTTGGCTCAAATTGTTTTAAAAACATTGATAAATTAGGTATTTTGCGCCCAAAGTGTTTTTAAGATCTAAAAGGATCAAAATGATTTCAAAATAGGTGGTTCTCGATGTTAAGACTTGTTTTAAATCAAATGGATTTGGATAAGGGGAAGTTCTCTTGGAAAATCAAGTTTTGTTTGAAAAATAGTTATTCCCCTGCTTATACTTGCATATATAAGCAAGAATATGGTTCCAAAAGTTAATCTCCTAGATCATACTTGAGTACATTGATCTAGAGACAAACCTTTTGGACCATACTCAAGTATATAAGCGAGTATGGTGGTCCAAAGACAAACTCTTTGGACCATACTCGAATATATAAGTGTAACAAGTTTGAGTGAGGATCAAAAGTCAATCTGCATTAATCTGAGATGGTTACATATATATATATAATACCTGGAAAGGCCTTGAAAGCCAAAAATACCTAAGGTTAGGCTAAAATATCTCCTACTTCCATATAGACAAGGATATTATTAGGAGATATTATTAAGATTACGGAATTATTAGGAGATATTGGATTATTTCTGTATTAAAGTGAGTATGGTGTTCCAGAGCCTTACTAGCAGCTGGATACTCAACTATTATTCAAATTTTCTAATTCCCAGGCTAGCATACTTGAGTATCTGACAGCATGTTTTTAAAATAAGCCAGCATTGAGTAATGGTTCCCATCCAATTCCAACACATAAACTATTTAACCCTATTTTCTGACCAAAAGGAGGCACAAAAACCCCAAATTTATCAGAGCTCTTATCTTGCTTTCATCTTTGCTCTTTGCATTCTTAGTACAATCATTTGAGCCATTTTCTTGAGATTAAATCATTCAAGGTTTTTCAATTTGTATTTTGTGCAAAGGGTACACCAGAACACTTACCTTCTACTCAAATTTCTGGTTTTTGTATTAGATGAGGGATTCCAACAATTGCTAGTGTGTGTGAGAGCTCGAGAGGTACTTGTATGAGGATAGTTCAAGGGTGGGTTCTAAATATCCAAGTCTGGTGTAAGGCTTCTTAAGGGTCATTAACCTTAGGGATTCAATGCACTGACAGCAGAATCAAAGGGTATTCGACTCCAAAGGGAGCAGTTGTTCTTCTTGATGGAACCATCATAGATGTGTTTGCAACTCTCTCAACCCTAACTCTCTTTAATTTTCTGAATTTGTATTGCCTCTTTTGCATAAGTAATTTTGCTGGGGCATTAATGCATAAGATATAGATGTTGGATGATATGACATGTGTGAGTTGAATTCCTTGTTTCTAAAGTGCAATTGTTGCTTTCTCTGTTTTAAAAACAAAATGCTATGTTTTTATTGAAGAAATTTTTACATAAACCCCAATTCCCCCCCTCTTGGCGTATCCATCACTTTACAGATAAAATTGAAAAGGCATCTAGTTTTTAAGAGGTTTGGTTATCCTGGTTTTATTCTCAACTCCACGGATACGTTTACCTGGATGAATAGTCCTTCAAATGACATTAATACTGATGAATTTGGAAACTGAAATTGCAAAGATATAAATATATCCAGTTTTATGCTGATTCGAGGGGACTGTAATAATGATTCGATGTGAAAACATTTCAGCAACCATGGGTGGCAAAATACAGATTAAAAAAAAACAGACAGGAAAAAGGAAAAACAATGGTTGAAAGGCAATGAAAAATTTACCAATTCTCCACGATACCCATGGCCAGATGTGTGCAACCCTTCATTCTTCCCCATAACTATTGTTGAGCCAATCTCTGATATACGGTTTAGCATATCCATTACACGAGACTCATTACCAGGGATAACCTAATGTGTCATTAAAAATGAAGGGGATATATTTCAGAATATAAACAAATTTGTTGATCCTCAAAATTTTTAGAAGCTATCATAAAAGGAAAGTAATACAGAAAAAAACAATTCTCACTGGAGTAGAAAAAGGTCCATTTAGTTATGATAGAGGCATGAGATCTGTATGTTTAGCTAAATATAAAGATTAAAGAAAAAACCGAGAACTTAATTTTATTACCTTAGCTGAATACAAAATTATATCTTCCTTGGTCAGTTTGAAAGAGTGACTACTTCCATATGATGCAAGATTCAAGGCAGCACGTGGTTCTGCCTGACACAGTAGCAAATATTTTGTCACATGCCAAAGGTTTGCTTAGCATTTGTAGTATACGGAATTAGAACAGAAGTTAAAGCCAAAGGTTTGCTTAGCATTTGTAGTATATGGAATTAAAACAGCAGTTAAAGGACCTCAAAAGAAACTTACTTGAGAGCCTGTCGTAACAATTAGCAGATCCTTTGGAGCATATGCATCAATATCCTCCACTTTCACCTATGTAAAATAGATAGGGAGAATGGAACAAAGATGAGACTGAGAGCTGCTTTTACAAATAGAATAATAAAGATTCTAGATGAATATTAGACCTTGGTTAAACAGGCTACAATAATGTGTCGTAGAACACCTAAAACTAATAGTTTAGGCAGTGAAGCAACAACATAACAACATTTTTCATAATTATTTGGAAGTACTTCTACATATCTACTAGAATGATCAACATTTTTTGGTAGAACGACACAAACAACCCCCAGCAAGAACATAGAAGAATATTTTTCATCATCTATCTCCAAAGGTTTATTACCAAAGTGGATGGATCAATTGGTGCCTTTCCATCCTTCCAAGCTGCATCTAGATATGTCCTTAGTGACATGCCAACAAAGACCTGATACAATAATCAAACAATGAAATCACCATACACTTACTGGTCATTCTAAACAAGAAAAAAGGGCATGATTAGTTTATAGTATAAGAGCTCAAGGGAACACCATCATACCAACTTTCTGCCAGTTGAATCAGCAGCAGCTTTCACACTTCCAAGACGATGTATATTTGATGCAAACTGGGTTGTAATAACCCTTCCTTTAGCAGCAGAAATATGCCTCAACAGTGCATCTGCCACAACAGATTCACTGATTGTCCTTCCAGGTGAGAGGACATTTGTTGAATCACTCATCATCTGAAAAGTAATGTTGACAACAATAACTCCCATGTTTATGTCCTTTATCCATATATATGAAAAAGGAAATGGAATGGCAGCATGTTTGATCTAAATATAATTAGCAATGACCTTATCATACTAAATTAGTGTGCAGCTGCAATACAAGAGTGACCTTTCCTAAATCCCACAGAAGAATTCAACAGATGCCAAAAATAAAAAATAAAAACAAAGAGGACAAAAGAGCCTTTCTATACAGTTCAGTGCAGAAGAAAAAAAAAATGCTATATGTTAGGAAATGAGTTACCAACCAAATTAGAAACTACAATGTATATAACCAAAAAAAGAACGATACAACTTTAAGTATTGGGAGGTGAACCCGTTATCCTTTGAAAATCACTGCCAGCACAAGATGACCTTGAAAATCTTGTCCACCTCAAAAAGGGTTAATTATGTACTACTCAGAAACTTTGTATTGCATTAAGATATACAACTCAGAGAATGTCAACCAGCAGCCTACGACACCCTCATTATATTCAAATGTACACCAATGTTTTCCCTTTCCCTATTGTGACATGCAATGAATATGCTTTAGCTGAAATATCTAAATAATAGATTAAGCATTACAGATTCAAGCAACTTACCAATGTTACTCCTTCTTTAGAAAGTTCTTCTAAAGCTTTACGGTCAAAAACTTTCCCATCTAATGGTGTTTCATCAATCTGTTTGATCAACTTTTAAAGCATTAGGAAAATCAGTGTAAATGAAAGTCAGAATGCATTGCAAATAGAGGTACCATTCTGACCTTCCAGTCCCCAGTATGAAGGATTGTACCATCAGAACAGCGAAGAATTAATCCACAACAATCAGGAATAGAATGTGTCACCCTGATAGGCTCTATTTCAAATGGTCCAGCCACAAACTTCTTCCTTGTTCTAAATGTTTTAAGTCTTGATGGAACAAAAATACCATGCTCCTTCAAACGTTTTCTGATAAGCTGTTAAAAAGGAAAAACTTCAGCTTCTCTGGACTTCAATAAACAATAAATGCAATAAAAAAGAACAAGTAATAAATTTTCATACATTATTAGATATTACTATTATGATACTAACTGAGCAGACTTCAACATATGTTGAAGCTAGAATCAATCTGTTCTTATGCAACTTCATTATTGATCCATATGGCAATTAGACAAATTTAAAAGTAGTATTTTTTTTAAATAACAAGTCTATATGTAGATATCCTTGATGATTTACCTCCATTGTAAAGGAAGACGCAAAAATTGGAGTACGAAAATCCAATGCTGGGATGACCTGTTGAACCAAGTGAAAATTATAATAAAAGCAGAAATAAAGTAAGAGCAAAATACTTTATATTTCTGGATTAAGAAACTTGATGGCTCATAAGAGAAATGAGTGGAGGAAAAAACACCTCCAAAGTGGCAACAGACAATGCCTAAAAAAATTTGCTTCAATGTCCTTTGTGTTCTCCCAGCATGTCTGACAATAAACCTCTAGCAGAGCACTAGTGACAGGTCGTGGATCCACTTGTTTGGTGGGGGGAGAGGGCGCAAATTCATAGTAAGTTAAAAATAAATTTTATTATAACTATTATTAAAAAAATGTATTTCTAATAATATACCTACAGAACAACATTTGGGGAGACAAGACATTATGTATATAAAGTCTAAAATGGTAATAACATATAAAAAGGGCCTAAAATTATATTAAAAATTACTAAATAGTGTACTCTTATACTAGAGATAACATAGTAGTTCAAACATGGATAGTATAATGGTCTATGAACTTTAGAACATTGATAAAAAAGATATCTCATAAACTTTATAATTGTCAAAAGTTATAGAAAATAAATTAAAAAAAATTAGGGGGAGGGGGGCAAAAGAAACTAACACGGCATTTGACTTTAAATTTCGCATAAAGTATACAAAATCAGGCTGAGCACCACAAATACTACAGCTGGCATGCTCCAAGCAAGTGCTCTACTGTATACTCACAAACCCTACACTTTTCTGAATGCTATATGCACAGTGCTACCAATCATTGAAATAAGTGGCCTGTATTTCTAGAAGCATTATCCTTACTCACTCGTTAGCACAGCAGCCCTCACACAAAACAAACGATCATTCACCAAAGGTTGTATCAGTCTTCTGTCACAGGATGCGCATGATCACCATTCATCAGGCTTTATATCCCATTAGGCCATTATGCATACTTGCATGGGTTTAATAACATATGATACATCATACACCAAAGTAAAATAGGATTTACAAAAGACTGTTTAATTTGTCATCAAAGAGCCAAGTAGCAGAAGGAAACCTCACCCAAGGCAACGCACCAATATGATCTTCATGACCATGTGTTATGATAACTGCTTCAATTTTGTGGCTCCATTTTCTTATAAATGTAGTATCAGGTATAATCTTTTGGACTCCAAGCTCATCATAGCTGAAATACATGTAACAAACATAAATCAAGGCCGCTTAACTACTAGAGGAAGATATAGATGAACTAAAAATAATTCTCCAGCAGTAATTTGATAACTAGTTTATAGCCCCCTTGGCTTATATTTGACTAAGTACGATCAGTAAGAACCAAAAAAATTGGGAAATGCTGGAGTTGTAAGACGTACTCTGGAAACATGACACCAGCATCAATCAGGATATAGCGGTCATAGTTCCCAACAAGCATGCAGTTCATCCCAATTTCACCTAACCCACCAATAGGAAGAACTCGGAGTGGTGGTCCATCAGATCCTTCATAAAATTTTTCCATCTTGCGTTGAACAGAGTCTTCCATGCTTCTTCCAGCACCTTCTACTCTTCTGGATCTTTTGCGGGGTGCCTTAGATCCATCAATACCTACAATAGAGAAACAAGCTATAAAAACACAATTCTCAGAAATTAATGTAGCAATGCAGGAGCAGAAAAATTACAGATGAACTCTAGCCGTATGATAATTGTCTTCTTTTATCAAGTTGCTTTCCACTTGGTAGCTTGGAGAATGCAGAGAAACTATGACAAGTTTAAGTGATAACAGTTCCTATTTCACTATGACCTAGGGAGCCAACATTAAAAACAATATTTCAAGTTTCAACCAAATGGAATACAGTAACAGTATCAGTATTAGATTAAATACATAAGCTTCTAACACAACATTCTTCCTCAACTCTACACTGATTATCAAAGTGAGAAAATATAAGTTACTCCAATTTCACACGATACCTAAGAAAAGAAAAAGAAAAAATAACTCTGGTAAATTAATATCCTTCTTCAGGCATAATTGTCAAAAATCTTCACTGACCTACGATGGGGTTAGAGTTAAGCTTGCATAAAATGGGAAGCCTTCTTGGCTTTGGGCGGCAATATAAACTGTAAGGGCAAAGTGAAAGAGAACTACAAGCAGCCATTGTGTATGAAAAACGCGTCCACAAAACTAGGAAGTAGAACGGATTGAAGATTCAAAATGCCTCGATGAATTCTTCTATCATTTATTCGAAGGTCTTAAAGACTCGAACTTAGACTAATGTAAACCCTACGAGTCCTCGTGTGGGGAGAGGTTTTGCAGCAAATTTGAGCCTGTAGCGGGAAATCGAGAGTGAGGGGTGTCCGAGACATGGAAATATCGTTCTTATCATTCTACTGAAGAGGACAAACATGGACCAAGTTGCACGTGCTAACAAAATATTTTGTCTCTCACACGTGTAAAGGATAAAACCCCAAGCCTAATGCTGGATGTTTAGTTATGCTAATTTTTAAAATTGAAAAATAATATAAGTAAAGTTGTATTTTCTCTTTGCAAAAAAAAATCTGTCCAGATGAACCACTAAAAAATTCTTCCCAAATAAATAATATTTTCGCTTTGAATTTGTAGTCAACTAAAGGATCTAATTTTTTTTTATTGAAAATATTCTTGTCTATTATGATTGAGGCAAAATTTCTAGCCAAACTATTTTCAACATTTACGATATGCAATCGCTTTTATTTAGGAAAAAGTTTTGTGAGATAATACAAAATAAACTTGTTTAAGACAAATAAGTTGTTTCTACTTAAAACACCAAGGATTCCAAAATTATATTAAATAAAGGCTTATTAGAGCCGGATCCAAAGAAGGCTTGTCAATTATGCTAAATAGTAAACAGATACTACCTGATGCTCACATTTATTTAAGCTAATAGTTATAAAATATTAAAATAATAAAATATTTTATTTATTTAATATTAAATATAATTATTATCATAAAAAATTAATATCTTTATTTTAAAAAGAAAATTTTTTTTCCTTGGCACTATAACAGGATGTATTAATATATTGTAGGTATGAATAGTAAGATTTCCCGAAGATACCTTTAGATAATACAATAGAATCTTGGATTTTTCTATCCCTTCCTACATTACACCCATCTTGTTAAACCAAATATTGTTCTTAAAAGTTATTTTCAAAAATTATTGTCAAATTCAAGAAAGATAATAAATAAATGATATTTGATGAAGTAAATAAATACAAAACTTATTTAATTACAACATTGCCATCAAAAACAGAAAAAAAAAAAAGTTCACAAAACATTTAAAATTTGTTCTTTTTTTGTTTTTAGAACAAAAATTTTGAAAAACAATTTTTAACGGCAGATTTTAAAAACAATCTGTCAAACAAAACTTCTATTTTTAAAAACAGGAGACAAACATGCCTACAAATTCTTAACGTGTTGTTCCACGCTTCCTCCAACACAAAATTTGAGTTTGTTGCTCCCATCCGCTATTCCCTGAAAGATGCGGATTTTCTAATTAATTCACAACTAGATACAAGTGAACATATGTCCCTTATTTGTTTGAGCAATTAGCATTTGCAAATCTGTTTTACCGCATTAATTGATAATAAGATTAGGCATTATAACTTTTATCAAACGAATCAAGTAAAGCACCTCTCCGCTCAGCAATTTCAACCCGTAGGATTTCCTGTTGGCAGTCTGACACGAGGATAACCATCAAAACACTAATGATGTTGAGAATTGCAACGCCAGCAGCTGCTCCTTTCTCTTAAATGGCATAAAAAACCCATTTTATAGTTATCATCGGCTAATTCTGAAAGTTTTCTCAATCCTACAGGCAATCCTCGTTCTAAATCAAGGGCTGCAACAAAATATCAAAACAAGAAATGGAAGATGCGCAAACGCCTGGATTAAAATAGTATGCAGAATGGATGGGGGAAAGGGAACTTTTCATAGGTAAAATCAACAGACACAGTTTAACAACTTCACGGTGCAACATTAAAGCACTAAAAATTACAAACACAAGATTGATCTGATCAGGCTCCTGGCAGAACCATTACCACACTACGGAAGTCCAAGTTCCGTATTGTTTCTTCCGCAAGCAAATTGCACACACAACGGTTTGGGTTTGGAGTTTATTGGTGTGCCTTGGAGGGCAAATAACTTCATTTTGTGGCTTCTCTCGTGTACTTCTCATGTTTTATTGGTGTGTCCCAGAAACCAGGGCAATCCTGCTTGAAGACACTGTTTTTCTCCTGGGACTGGAACAATGGGTCCCAGAAAGATGCGCCACAAATCAAGTATTATCGTTACCAGCATTGCAGCACCCAAAGCATCAACAGCAACTCTGGCTAAGTCCCATTTATCACCTAGTTTCTCATCAATCCTACATCAAGAAGCAAGTACAACATTGAAACAATACCTTCCACTCGTTAAGGTCTGCAGGTAATTCCTTTTAAACGAGAAAAGGAGAACAAATTCAAAGCAAGCGCCTTTTGTTGATGTAATGTAGGATGAGCTAACTGGATTTACTGCAAGTTGAAAGCTTACCTTAGAAACATCGGAAAGCTTACAATGAAGTAGATAGCATAAAACAGAGATCCAACTTTGTACATTGATTCACGATCCACAAACTGATAGTAAGGAAACTGCATACATCCAATTCAGAACATTATTCTCAATTAACTAGGATTCGATTTATGTAGAAAAAATACAATTAATCAGGACACTACAATCAATTAGGAAGATTCTAACCTAGCTAAAAAGGGAAAACAACTAGAGATTCCTACCCTAATATGCGCATAATTCTAACAGTATTGATGGTCCATCATCTACTGCAATGCCAGGCAAAAAAATTTAGAGTTTTGATGAGTATTTTATACTAAGGATAGCTATAATTATTTTTCAATAAAATTAAAAGGTAAAGAGAATATGGATGAAAGTATTGCAGTATTACAATAATGACTTTTCTTATGTTGTCCACAGGAGAGATGAAGTGATCACAGTCCACTCCATACATTGCTTTGGTTAAGAAACACAGCAGTGACAAGTTTTAGGAAAGAAGAAAGATGAAGAATAGAAGAATTTGCTTCAAATCACTGGAAGTGATTCCCTGTGAGATATATATTTCTTCAGGCTTATAGGGAAATATATAGAACACAGGGACGTCCAATTGAGTTTTGTTGATCTGGAGAAAATATAACGAGATTCTCAAAATAGCAGAACTACCAAAAAATATCTAAATGACATGACACCTCAGAACATTGTACGCAAGCATTGAAAGTATTCAGAACAAATGAATGCCTAAACAAAGACCTTAACAATCAGCAACAGGCAGAATGATTTAGTATGACATACATTGGAAATAGCTACTGTCTCCAAGTATGCTATAAAATAAGCAAGAGCAAGAATCCATGCAGCCTCAGTAGCCCATTGAACTTTCTCTGGAAAATCGGCAATAGAATGCCGCAGTCTGCGCAGGGTCATATTTGATGAAACATGATAAAATAAGAAGCAAACATGAGTGAGCAAGAAAGTTGTGTGCGGTACCTGCCACCACCAAATACAGAAGTTAAAAAAATAAGAGAAGAAAGTAAGTCCGTGACCTTCACTAAAATAAGATTTACCGGTCTTTGGCTTACATTGTTCATTCTCCATGATGGAAAGGTATAGGATGCACCCAGAACCGTAAAAAAATAATGAGTCCAAAAATAATTCCCAACATAACTGAAGATTATTATCCACAGACTGGCCTGTCAGCATTATATAAGTACACATTAGGGCAGAATAATCTCAAGATTAAGAGAATTAAGGTGCATAAATGAAATTACCTCGTACTAAAGTTTTACTAGTAAGTGACATCGTGAATGCGAGTTAGATACCAACAAGAAAATGTTAGATTAATCTATTGAAAGTTTATATCATGATTTATATCAATTTGACACAAAACCAACTCTCTGAAAATATAAAAGTATAAGATAATATTGATTGACCAAGGAGAATTATACAATTACGAGTAGCACCAACCTTGACCCAAAAACGATCCTTCCAAGACATTTTTCTATCAGCCTGCAAAATTTGAGATTATAAATAAAAAAATTAGATAACAAGTCTAAGTCTTTTCCCTTCATTTGTTTTATATCAAAGATAGATTATTTTTAGGTGAGTAAGAAACAAAAATATATAACAAGGCCAAGGATTAGTTCTGATCTGATAAATTATTGCAAATGTAGTCCGCATGTCGAGGAAACATGTAATGCAAATCCACTATTAGTTAACATACCTTTCCAACAAACAACATTGGTATCAAGAAAGAAGGAACTGCTGAGATCAATCCAAGAAGCAAGTACTCCAACTCTGTAAAGTTCTGCCAATTGCCATAATATTGTCTTTAGTATCATATAGACATACAAACACAGATGCAAATATTTTTATTTTTTTTTCATTCCAGAATACAAGCCCAATATAAATGAAAAAAAAATATACCATTAAAAATGTATCTTCACAGCTTTATCATTAGTATATATATTTCAACAAATTCTGCAACGTCAATGACCCTCCCTTCTTACGCCTAAAACTCTGTGGCACAATGCCTCCCACGTGGTTAAAAGTGTCAATTACAATATGACGATATAGTCTAAATGCCACATGTTGAAGTATTGACACAACTCTAGCCCAAAATTCTTTTGAATTACAATCTAAGTAATATTATAACATATCTACAGCTTCTAATTTACAAGAGAAAAAAAAAACGAAAAGAGTGTCGAAGTTCTTTTTTAGCTTAAGGTCATTCAACAGGGAACACAGAACAAGCATAATCGAATTCCAAAATTTATGTATTTCGAATGCCATACTTTATATCATACTCTTCCAATAAATCAAATGAATCAGTTGAAGGATGACAAATTCGCATCCGTAATGCTTCTTATATGCCTAAACAACCACAGTGACAGTAAACTGCAAAATCACCATGGTACATATTATCCATAGGTCTCATTTTTATTTTTTATTTTTTATCATTGATTAAACAAGAATCGTTAAGAGAAAACCTCGTATAGGTTGAAGGGGACAACAATTCCTAGACAGAGAGTAAGCCAGAATGGAGTGTAGAGAAGGAAAAAGAGCTCGGCCCATCGCTTGCTGGGATTCGGAGAAAGCCATAAGCTGGAAGAAGCAGGAGCAGAAGCAGAAGCTCGTCGTGAACCTGCGCATTTGCCAAACACTGTAGTGCGAAGGATTGCTGAAATTTTGTGACATGAAAAGGCAAAAGAAGGTCGAGTTTTGAAGGACATGGTGGAATTACCGCCCATTGATCTGAGTTGAGTAGTTTTCGGATCTATAGCTGTGTTGTTGATATGGAATCCGTCTCGGTAAGTCTCGTGACTCCTGTGCGAGTGGATGGAGAGAGTGAACTCTGCAGTGGCTGTACGGCCGGGGATCTAGGGGCCGATACCGCGAAAAGTTCGCTCTGTGTGAAATGTCCTTTTTACCCCGTGTGACCGTTTTCAGAAAAGAATAACGTTGCCCCTTCGTCTGTGTTTGTATTCGCGATGAGCCGGCATTGCATCAATTCCATATGATTTATGTAAATATAACACGTTTTAATCATTTATATTTATATCATACATAGCAACCTCCGTATTCTTCCTATATTGAGATTAAAAATCTCTATTCCTTTTTTGAATAAAAAATTATGTTATTAATTTAATAATAAAAAATATTTAAATAATTTTAAAATTATTAATTTAAAATATTTAAATTAATTATACTCATTCTCTCATATTTTCTTAATAAATATATTTATCAAATTAAAAAATCAATAATAATAGTAAATTGAATATTATATCTTTTATTATTTTATTTCATTAAATTAGTAGTATAATTTTTTTAGTTCAAAAAAAATAAAAGTTATTGATATTCATGTATGGATATAAAAGTTAACAATTTCTTATCATATATAAATACATATAAAGAAAAGGATGAGGCATGAGCTAAAAAAAAGGCAAAATACAAACAAATTTTATGATGAATAATAACCTCAATAACATCTAACAATAAAAAACTTAAGCCAACAAGAGTATGTTTCAACACGTGTAACCCAAGATCATACTTAATATTGTGGAAAGTTAGTCAATTTGCCCATTTATTCCTTTCTCATTAAATAATAATTTATTACTCCTTATGAAGAAAATCTCTACATATACCAATCAACGCTTTATATTTCAAATATTTTCCATATTTTTTTCTAAAAAGGAGTTTGATTTTGAAATTACTGTCTTATGATTGAGAGGATTGTGAATAAAGTTGATTTTTTTTTATAACTAACAAAATAAAGGAAACAAATTAAAGGTAAAATTCTTGCTTACCTAGTGGCTACACATTTTGTATTACCCTAGATTACTAAAATATTACTACAATTCATAAAGGATTAATTAAGAAATTGATTATTTCATTAATTTTTTTAGTAATAATGAAGTAACAATCTTGCAATAGTTAAGGCACATAATTTTTGTGTGCATTAAACAAACGAAAATTCCGCCAATTGACAAATTACACACCATGAAATGAGGAATATAATAGAAGGCAAGTCATTCTTTAACTAAGTAATAAGGGAGGGTTACTCTTTCTAGACCTTGTTAACTAAAACATTAACATTTTGATTTGATTTCCTTACATGAAAATATAATTGATGAAACCATAGGAATAAAACAAGTGGCTTTAGTAATTGATTATGATTATAATAATTATTTGTTATTAGCTTAACAAAAATTTTAGAATTCATCTCAACATTTGAGTGGGTTGTATACACAAAAATAATTACTTTTAAACCTTGTAAAAGACCTCTATAATTCAACCATAATACTAGGAGTATAAACTACTATTTTATGATAACTGTAAATTCAATAATCTTGATAGTCTTTAATAAAACCCTTGCAAGCCATGTTATCAGTTGTAACTCTATTAATATTTAGAGTATATCAACCTTATTTTAGGTTATGCCATTTAATATAGTGGAGAGATGTCCATGTAAGGCCACCAAAAATACTTCTAATAGAAAGGCTAGTTTTTTGTAACTCGAACTAAAATAAGATGCTTAAGAGAAAGGATACAGTTATCTCATTGATCATTTGGAAAATTTTCATGTGCAAATTTTTTAAGCCTCCAAATGCACTAGAAGGCAATGTAGAGCATAATACACTAAAGGATATTTATAAAGTGAAAGATAAGGTGAGATTAACTATTGAACTTTATCTAATCATTGAGGTTTAAGATTGAAAGAAGGGAAAAGATCATAAGGAACTCAGAAGATGTTCCAAAGGTTAGTAATTAAAGGACATCTTCTAAAAAAGGCAAAAGGGTTTCTTTATGGGTTGAGCATACATAACAAGATACATCTATATTAGTTCTCCCACTTTTGAGAATAGTGTTGATTTGTAAGCTATTTCAAGCTATAAGCCAAATTAACCTTTGGTTTTTCAAGGCTATAGGCAACCTTTAAATCTAATTAATGTTAAAAAAATATAATATGAGTATCTTTTTTAAGATAGTTTTTTATCATAGAGTAAATAGATGTAGAGAAAAATTCCTAATATTTAAAGCTTCCTAATTCAAAATATTATTTTTGTTGATATTAGGATTTATATGAATTACTTGGGTAATTTTCATTATCTTATTGGGTGAGAAAGATCCAAGCAATTGGTTATTACAAAAGCTTAGAGTAAAAACTAAATCAGAGACTTTCCACTTCTCCTAAAACTAATATAACAACCTTTAAAAGTAGGTTCTAAGAGGTCTTACACCTATCCAAGTATTAAACCAAAAATATGTATTTCTACCATTTAAAGTTAACCATCTCATTCCCAAAAATTCTATAATTTTCCTCATAGCTTTCTAAATGAGAGAAATAAAAACTCTAGGCACATTTTTATTGTGAAAGTATGTATAATATAAGTAAGTAACCTAATGTTTTAATTTATCTTGCATAAGCCTCTAATTAAGCTTGGTTAGAAGGGTGTGATTCCTAAAGTGAGTTTTCTAAAGACCAAGGCTACCCTCCGTAATAGATTAAATAACTTTATCTGATCACACTAAGTGCATATTTCTTTTGTTAGGAGTAGTTTCTTAAAAGGTATTCTTGAAAGTAGAGTCAATCTTGTCATATATTTTCTTAAGAATGTATGAACATTGCAAGTAATATAGATGGATGCTTTGTAAGACAAAATTTATAAGAATTTTCCTTCCAGCAAGATTTAGAAATTTAGATTTCCATCTTATGACTTTGGAATTAAGTTTATTAATGATGTATTATCCTTACTACTTAAATAGAGTTGGAAAGGTATTATTTGAAAATAGAACTTTAGACTTATCATTATTAACTTTTAGGTAAAAAAGTGAGAAAATTAATTAAGCATTACTATAATAGTGTAAGCATTTTTTAAAGATGCCTAAGCAATAAGGATAATTTTATTAATTATCTTATCAATTAAAGAATTGTCTTATTGGTTTTGAGATATCAATAAGTTACCAAAGGCCATCAATTACAATAGATTGGATCAAAAAGCATCAAAATTCCACACACATGATAACTAAGTAAATGAAAAGGAGATTCCATTATCTAAGCCTCTAGAAGCTCTAAAAAAGTAAGTTTTACATAAATTAAATATAATAGAAACACTAATAGATGTTATATAATCTAAGAATTAGAATTTTGAGATGAATGGGAAATATATATAAATTTAAAATGAATTTGATAAAGTTTTATTCAAGCTTGTTAAAAGTTTTAGCTAAATTAATTTCAAAGATTATAATATGTCCCACCTATCATTTATACCTAGCTAAGTGAGTAAGTTTGTTAATCTTCCTTAAAATATAGTAAATTAGAAATTATTTTGTGAAAAAGAATGGTTAAGGCAACTAGCAAATTCGGTTGAATTAAGAATCTTATGTGAGAAATATGGAAGAAAATAAGGTCAATCAAATTAAAAATATAAAAATACGAATCTGATGAAAATTTTAATGAGAGAAAACTTATTGGAATTATGAAGTATAAAGCTTTGTATTGATATAAGTGAGTGTGCGAGTATGGAAGAGATTTAGGAGAAAATTTTTAAAAATGCCCCTGAGGCCTTAGCTCTCCTGTTTTAGCCCCCACACTCTAATCCCTCTCATTTTTTTCCTCCATCTTTTAGCCCCTATCAACTTTCTCTACATAATCCCCTCACTATTTCATCAATCAAGCAAGGAAAACTTCAAATATTCTTTTTTTTTTTTTCAATCGAGGTAAGAACATTATTTTCATTAAGAATCTTTCTTATTTTTTCTTGAGTGATGAAAGGTTTGAGGTTTATTTAATTTTGTTAGATATTCTAAACCCTAACTCTAAAAACTATGAATTTTGATGTGATTAGGGTTAAAAATTTATCAAATTAGTATTATAGCATTCTCATCTATATAATGTGAGTGGATAATCTAACTAAATCTATAATTTTTTAGATTTTATGATGATATTGATGAAATATGAATTTTTATGTGATTTTACTTGAATTTAATTTATTTTGATGTGATTAAAGTAATAAACGAAGGAAAAAAGTGATATGATATATTAGATAAGTGTATTGATGATTATATTTAAGTTTGATGTATAATATATGTGTTTATGAGTTGTACAATGGAAATTTTATAGAAAACTGAGATTTTCATATATAAATCAATTGGTGAACCAAATTCAAGGGCTCCAAAAACTAAACTGGATTTCAAAATCAAGTAACTAATTGATTATGAGGATCTAAAGATGGGTGAATCAATTCTAAGGATCCAGAGGTGAAACAAGATTTTAAAATCAATTAGTGAGTCGATTCATCGATTGTAAAATTTTATGCCAACGAAAAGGTGTAATTCTTTTGTTTTATGCCTATTTTAAACAAATCACTTATCGTTTTAAAAGTAATTGAGTCTATTTTCAAATGGAATTAGTTTCAAATCAAAATCTTGTGTATATTCTAAGATCTTATTAAAAGAGTAAACAGAGGTTAAAACTCAAGATTTCGAAAGAAAGAACTTTTTATGTCTATCTTTAAAAAGATATAACTCTTTTAAAATTTAATTGATTTGAGCAAATGAGTGGCCTGTGAAAAATTAATTGAATTTACTTTATATGAAATAAGTTTTACAAATAATATATTCATGAAATTTGAATCATCCATAAAATATCATTCAAATGTCATAATTATGGTGACTTTATAGTCAATCTTACCCAACTTATTTTGTGTTTTCATGATTTATAAGGGTCCAACATAGGGTGTTTAATTTTTAAACATTAAAGATAAGTAGTTTATGATATTTATATGATAAATATATAATGAATGATCATGAAATGAGTAATATTAATATTTATAAATTATCCTCGTGAATTATAAAGTAGGAAAAATAAAAAAAAGATGAAAGTGGAATACTTGACGATCCTTAGAACAAATGAACATTCCCAAGTGAATGTATATCTATTTTAGAAACTTTTTTTTATCTAATTTCCTTATATTCTATTTGTTTTATATACTAGGATAATATATCATAAAACTGAAAGATTGAATGTATGTAGATGTATACCTCAATATGAATGAATATGAAAAACTTGTAATCTTGGTTGCTTCCTATTATGATAAAGATTTTGGAGTCTAATGGTGCTTTGAAAGCACCATTTGTTTCTTATTAATTACTATTGATTTATTTTTTGTGAATAATGTGATGAAGGCATCATATGGGTTATTACTTAGTTATGATTAATGTATGCTTTAATTGAGATTGTGCTTAGTTTGTGACCACGCATAAGAAATGTGAAACTATCATTTAATAATTGAATGTGCTTGTATCTAAATGTGAATATGTTTAAAGTCATGGTATTGTGAATAAAGATAATTGTAATGATGAATTAATTACCTCGTATGGTGGCCAAATTGAGATTGAGATACTATAGGATACAAAATTTATGTGATATGTCTACATATGATAATATGATTCAATTTGTGCTACTAGTATACAAATGATATCAATGTGATTTTAAATGGCTTGAAGCTAGATATGGGAAATGTGATCAAGTAACTTTATTAAGGTGAAGTTAAGAATATTATAAATTGAATATATAATTTCATAAAATGATATGAATAAAATATTTTTATAGCATAAAGTTCTAATAATTTAATTATCTTATGTTAGATTTAGAAAAGAAGAAAATTCTATTTTATTATCATATTCTTTTTATCAAATATAGAACTGATAAAACAATAATTAGATGCTTTAGAATGATATACTAGTATCCTTAGAATAAATTAGTATCTTAAAAATCTAATGTCTTCAGTACTCAAAGTTTGATTCAAGCTAATATTTAAAATGTGTTATTTAATTTCTTTAAAATGGAGTTAAAATTATTAAGAATTGAGTGTCTAGTCTTATAATATAATATGATTGGGCCTTCTTAGATTATAAAACTTTAATACTTCAATTATTTTGCACTCGACTCAAAAAGTCCTCATTTATAAAAATCTATAATTTCTTTATGATAATTCTCAAAAATATAACAGAGTGATATTATTAGAAGGTACAATGATATGAATAAAAAAAATTTTAGAGCCTTGTATTTTAATATTTTATTTGTATAAGCTCGATTCCAAATAAATTATTATGTAAAAATAAATTTTAGTTTTAAAGGTTAATATTAGAGAAACGAAAGAAGTTGATAACCTAAAATAATTTATTATGTTATGATTTGAACTTAGAATTAGAATATTTAGAAATAAGATAAGTAATACTCTTACATTTATAATTTATCATTATAAATGGTGAAAAAGGAATGGAGTGAAAAATAATTGTGGATGTTCTAAAACATCTAAAAGTTGTTAGACATCATTAGATGAGTATATATTCCACTCTAAATGGATGTCTTAATAATAATATGTTTAAATGTTATATTTTATAATCCTTTTCATAAATGGTATTGATCATATGCCTATTTATCTATAAATTTATAATAACATAACTGCGAATTGTAGTATATTATGAAATCAATCTCATAACCATGTATGAGTAACCTGAAAATGATACATATGAGGAGTTAGCAATTATCTGCTTAAAAGAATGTTGAAATAGGCTCTTGAAGTGTGTATGATACTATAATTAATTATGATTGGATTGTGATGGTAAATGATATTCATATGATGCTTGGAATTATATTATTATTTCTATACTGATAACCATAATGTGATCCGTATCAAGATATGAATAAGTGTTATGGCTATATAAGAGGGCATGTTAGTACTGTTGTTTATATATTGTGTTATGTGCCTTGACTTGCTCCATGATGATGATGAATGGATGATTTATATTAAGATTGTATTGAAATTATGATTTATAGAATCAAGCTCTATTGTGCATATTATGGTATGAATTATGCCATGAGTGGCATTGGAAATAAGAAACGTGATGGGGGCAACGATACAATAGCCAGATAGGAAATTATTGGCAAACAGTTTATGGAAGGTATAAGGTATACATTAGAGGAATAAAGATAAATAACTTGTGAAGGGTATAAAGTTAATTAAAAAGTTAAAAGGTGGATAATGCTTTTATTATATATATGGTTGTTTATTGTACTATGAATTAGAATTCTATCTATCCTTGATTATTTCCAGTTAATGTTATAATGATTATATGATTGGCCAAGATTGAGTTTTCAAAATTTAATTGGTGTAAAAAATAAATTATGTAAATGATAATGTGTGAAATAATGCAATTGAAAGGGGAGCCTTACTCCTTTTGTAATGTTAAATTAACTTCTCTTTGATATTACAATTGAATTGAGCAATGATGAAATTATAAAGAGCCTTTTTTCAGTTTTATTGTTTATACGTTTATGATTGTGGATTTGAGTTAAATTGTTAAATGATGTAAAGTCATTAGGTATAAGTACTGAAAATCACCTAATGGTTATTCTATGTTATTGTTTGTATTAATTGTAATCATGTACTAATGATATTTTCTTTTATAGATATACATTTACTGAGATTATAAATTTCATTCCATTTTTTTTAACATTTTCAAGATATAACTTGAGAATATTAAGTTACAAAGCTCATACGAGAGTCCAAGGCAATCCAACTTAACAATTAAGAATGAGTTAGGATTCTTTTGAAATCTAACTCAAGAATTAGAGATAAAGACAAGGTTAATTATGTATTTGATGTGTTGAGTTGTTTATCTATATACATATTTTTAGGTTATTGTTGACTCATATGTAAAACAAGTTGTATGATTTTGAGTCATCACGAAAATTAAAAAAATTTTCATTGAATATAATTAATATAAATAATATTGAGATTGGTGAAAACTGGATAATGCAATCCATGTCACTCACGATTGAGCTTAGGTTGTGACAAAGTTCTTAAGTGATCACTACATTATCTAAAACTTATTTATGAAAGATAAAAGCTATCTGAAAAGGGAAAATTATGCTATCAATATAAGGCCTTATTCTAACAATAATGATTTTAGAGAGAATTTTATAGATTTTAATAAAAAGGTTAATTGGCTTAAGCTAGTTGATCTTCTCAAAGTTTCTAATTTTTTAGATAAAAATAAGGAAAGTCTCATTCAAAAAGTGGAGAATTACCTAAAAACAAAAGTACTTTGGATGGTGGTAATGACCTAATTTTTTTAGTAACATTCCATAATTTTTGAAAGAACATCAAGCTTAAACTATCAATATATAGGGATTTACTTGCTTTTTGAGAAAAGAGAGCATTCTTAATTTTTTTTATTCCTTAAGAATAAAAATCAAAAGGCAAAAAATATCAAAGGACAAGCAAAGGTTAGACAATATCAAAGAAATGGGACTATTAATTTGAGAATGATCTAAAGAATAATACTTAATGAAGTAGTCTTTAATCTTATTAACTAAAGAATTTTAATCTTGCACCTAGTTACCATTATTATCTAAAAGGTAGGAAATCTTATTAGTTTTTCTTCAAATTAAAGTAGTTAAATGGAAAAAATATGTGTTCTTATAACCTTAAAGACACTAGTTTAGTCTAGATTTCATGAACTAGGATTTCTCTTATAGTGTAGAATTTCTTAGTATTCAAGTAACGTGTGCTTTTGAAGATTTTGAGGGATTTGTTATGCTTAACATTAAGCTTACATTCAATTTCTTTAAGCCTAACTAAGATTCTTTTCCTTTTAAAATAAAAATTGTGAAATACTTATTTATTCCATATTTAGGTAGCATTTATGAAGTTCAAAACAACATGAAAGATGTTTAATTTATTTTTCCAATTATTTTTTATAAGTTTAAAGAAAGAAAAAGGAGAAAACCACATTGATTCAAGCCTAAAATGCTTTGAAAGTACAATAGAACCACTACAAGTAAGATTAATAAGGATTGAATAATGATTCGTGTGTGATTTTAGAAGACGAGTAACAAAAAATTAAAGGAAGTAAAGAATTTATTAAAGTTAACGTAAATTCTATTAAGTTTGCATGAAATTAGCTTAAGAATGTACTATAAGTTTAACTAAGTGATGGGAGTACCATTAAAACCTAAGTTAATCATACCATAATCATATAAGTATGACTTAAAAATAAAGAAAAAGGATAATCTAATCAAAGTTAGCATAAATTTACTGCACTTTGCTATACCTGTATACACTATTAGTTCTTTTCCTATATTTGTTTTCACCTACATAATTTTATATAGTTCTTTTAAATTTAGGCCAAATTTTATATTTGTCAATTTTTAGTATAAATAACTATTTAGCTTACTTATGAAATTAAACATTATAGTGTATTGTCTTTATTTTTTATTATGGTTAAAATGATTTGTATGAGAGTAGTGGAAGGTTGCTTAAGACTTGGAATGCTCATAATAAATCTTTAAACTGCATGCTATTTTTAGGAGATGTTTTTTTCTTCTTCTTTTTTTTTTGTTCAAATGATAATGATATTGGTGTTTAGTTTATAATCGGGTAATGATTGAACTTATTTTCTTTTAATAATTTTAGCATTAATAATACATATGATAAAATAAATTCTAAAAACCTTTATGCTAATGCATTTGTCTAAAAAATTATAGAGTTTGTTGGACTTGGAAGAAACTGGAAATCCTATATCCTTTATTACATTGTTTGGTAGGACACACGTCTTCCATTATTTGGCCTTTAACTACATTAGACAATTACTTCCTAGTTCTAGTATCAAGCTCTCTTGATGGTACATACTAGAAAATTCAACTAAAGATAGAGTTTTATACTCTTTCTTAATATATATATATATATATATATATATATATATATATATATATATATATATATATATATATATATATATTAAAACTTTGTTTAAGATTACTTTTTTTGAAAATAGGTTGTTCATTTTCTTATAGATAAAATTAAGTTTATCCTCAAGTAATAACTGCCATTGTTTTCACCAAATAGAAAGGTTCTTGTTTTATGGAATAGTGAATGGAACAATCATTAGGAACAAACTTGACAATGGTATGGATGAAAAATCTTCTATTTTAATAGTTAAACAAACTTTTGAACTAAAAAGACACAAGTAATGTGTGGTTCTTAAAGTTTTTTTAAATCCATATCATTTATACATAATAGTTAGAAACTACCTATGGAAAAACTAATACACTTGCTTTTTGTTTATTATTTTTCATTTTATTCCTCCCTTAGATTGTGAGGTTAAATATTGATTCAAATTAGGGGTCACTTTTAGCGATAATGTCCTAAGAACTAGCTAGCTTAAATTGGAGGTCACCTTAAGGGACAATGTCTTAAGCACTCATGCCATTTTACCTCTACTTTAGGGATTGCATGTCTTAATCTTGAAAGTTAAAATGAGTAAAGGCTTTAAAAGGAAGCCCAAATAATATCTGCTATATTATGGCTTAAAGGTTAATGTAAGTTTATTCATATGGTTATGCACTCTCTGTATATGAATCTATTTTTTCAGAGATTTTAGTTTTCGTGCTTTGGCAATTCTTCAAGATCCTTTTAATGACTTCTGTTGTTTGGATATCTTTGTGTTAAAGGGATATTTGTATGATATATTTCATTGCATAAAGCATGCGATAACAATAGAACCAAGGAAAGTATATAAAAAAGACAGGTCCATAATAAGTTAACTTATTATTATGAGCTTTAGATGCCATGAGGGTATAAACAAATAAGGTCCTGTAAAAACTTGAAGCTAACTAGTGGTTATCCAACCTAAGGTAGAGGATTGCTTTGGCCATAGGGAACAAATACCTTCAGGCCTTATCAATTGCATTAAGAATCTCACTTTTTGTGGCATAGTAAAATCAAAATAAAGGCCTTACCTTCAATATATAAGAGAGGCATTCATGTGATGTCTAAACTTGCTAGCTGTGAACTTTTTAGGCAAGGGTAAGTAAAAGGATCACAAGCCTCTCCCTTACTTATGCACCTTTAATAAAGATAAAATTTTAACCTTAGTAAATCATTTTTAGTCAACATAAACCCACTATCCTTCATTACTACCATTATCTTATATTGTGATGTACCTTTTATCTAACCTACTTAATTAACCAAGCTGAAACCATTAATGCTTTCACACATGTCCTTCTCTTATAAATACCTTTCAAACATTAGAAAGATAGAATGTTAACAAGAAAAATTAGACCCGTGTCATTTTTATACTAAGGCTTTCCAAGTGATTTTTTTTACCTTACTTAACGAACTTTATCTCAAGGTACTCATTCTTCAATCCTTTCAAATAACACATTGGGATTCCTGTTACTATACTTATACTTCCAACTGGTGAATTCTTTTCCTTCAATAACATATTTTAATATATTTTCTGCTAAAATCATCTCAAATATCCAATAATTTCCTATAAATTTTTATCAATAGTTAAGTTAAAAATCTTATTCCACAAAATTGGATATATAAGTTTGAGTGTTTTAAACATTTATTTTTATACACACATTAATGTGCCTAGTAACAAGAGGTGCCAAAATTTCATCCTAGGTTTTTAATATTTCTATTGAAATATTGTTGTTCTTACAATTAATATAATTTTTATCTCATTTGTACAAAGGAACCATAATTACTTGACCTTCTATGGGTTACACTTGATATCTACTTCTGATAATGACATTATTTGCATTTAGGACATTATCAACAGGTTCATTATTGAAAGTCTTTCCATTAAATTATATAATTTTCTCTAATTAGTATAATATATCTTCACTTAACAAGTATCCTCAACCATTGGCCTACTTATTAAAGAGAGCTATGGTTTTTCTTCCTTCATCTTCCTGCAAAGAAAAGCTAACTCTTAATGATTTTCGAAGTATTGATTTATTTAGACAATATATGTATGATATGTAGGTATTTCCTTTTTTTCCCTTTCCTTTAAGTATCTGATATCAAAACACTATTAACTCTAAGGCATTGCTACACTATTATTTTTATTTACACTGCCTCACTTAATTGTGTGCTTATCATAGTCTAACTAAAAGTTGGAAACTATCACGAGTTCTACCTATTTAATCGTTTAACCCATTCAAATTTGGTTATACAAGCAATGATTGTATCGAAGTGCACAAGATCAAATATATATATCAATTCTTTTATTTTTTTTTGCATCATAGTACATTTTTTAGAATGATGTTTTATGACCTATCTTATGCATGAAGAAAACTAGAAAGATTATAACCTCTAAAAAAATAAATGCAAAATATTTGTATGACTAGAGTTAAAGATAACTTAGATAGTTAGTTAACTTGATTCTTTATTTATAGTTTGGCTCTCTTGAAGTTAGTTTTCATTTTTGCTTATTTGAGCATAATGAATGTATGGCCATAGCTATGGAAATGAATGTTAAAACAAATGTAGAAAGTTATGCATGGGCAATAAAAATGGCAAAACATGTCCCATAGAGAAACATACATTTGCAATTATGGTTGAAAGACTTGATAAAGCACAAATTATTTAGGCCAATTACAAAAACAAATTGAAAAACTATAGATACAAAGAAGGACATGACCAAGAAGTTCACACAGAAGGAGGACATTCCACATTCTTAAGTTTTATTATTATTTTAAGACAAAAGGCTTTAATTTTATATTTTTTTTCTTGTGCACTTAAACATGTACATGTTTACAATTATTGATTTTTGCTAAGGCTCTTGTTGCTTTTTCACTTGTGAACAAAAGTGATTAGACTTTTTTTTTGTAAGAATAAAAAAGTGGAGAAGGAGAGGTTGCAATTAAGTTCACTCGGAACTATTATTATTTTCAATAGAAAAAGGACAAAATGAGAGATTATTATTGGATTTATTCAAGATAATTAACTTTGTAAAAATTTGAATTTGTTGTCAAGAAGAATCATATCAATTTCATTGAAATCCTTACAATTGTTTGAACCACAAAGTCATTAGACTTCTTGTTATTTTACCCTGTTTGGTAGAGGAGAAAGAAAAGAGAATAAGAGGAACCATTGCTTAGCAAAGAGGATTTGTGATTAATACTATATCTACCACATTAACAATTTAAATTTTACTCATGTTTGGAAGTATTGCAATTTTATGCATATGAAACTTTTTTAACAATTCATGTAAAATTAACATCAAATGCAAGAAATCCTAAAAAGAAATGCACATGAGCTTTGGAATTGACTGACTTGGCATCAGGAAATATCGTATGAGAAGATGTCGTTTGCTAATACTCAAAGATGCAAAGAAAGAAATTTTCAAAATTCCTTCCCACACAAGGTAGCAACTTCATTCTCTTCTACCAAAAAAGAAAAGTTCGACGATCATTATTTTCTTGTATGCATATTCTCGCTTGATATTTATCGAATGGTGAATTTTATTATATATTAAATAAAATTTAAAAAATAAATAAATTAATTTTACTAATGAATTATAAATTAAATTTTTTCTAAAAATACAAAATTTAATATAAATTATTAAATTATTAAATATTAAATCTATGAATGAATTTAGCGTAAAAATAATTCACTTTTTCGAAATTGGAAGCACATCTAATTGTACGTGGCACACTCGTATTTGTTTAGTACTACTAAGGATAAGTTTTCTTAATTTAAAGCAAAGATGAAAAAGAAGACATTGAAAGCCATTATTCATGTTGGGGTACAAGGCCAGACTACTGTCCATGCGATCACAAGAAACTGACATTAATCGAATCTTAGATAAATATTGGTAGCGTTTATTATGCATCATTAAAAATGTATAAATTTATATTATTAAATTAATAATAATATAATTAATTTAAAATAAAATTTATTACCATTTTAAATTTAATTTTATTAAACCGTACCTATGATTTTAATAATATAAATTTACTTTAAAAGATTTTGCAGTTTTTCCACATACATATCATTAGATAGTTCGACGAGAATGCCCTTATGTGATTTATTTATTTATTAATTTAATTCGTGATTTGTGTGTGGTTGATTGGAGTGAGTACAGCCCAGAGTTTCCACTGGGCCGAAAATCGCATTACCTTGTGCGATTAAAACCTCAGTCTAGTGACCGCTAAGTCTTCTGAGCAGTTGATTGAATACAGTTCCGAAGTCCGAACGCTAAACCCTTGAAATTTCTAGCGCAGACGATAGTCCATCTGAGATAGCAAAAGGTAGGAACTACGGTTCTAGCTGCTGCAATAATGACCCAGCTGAACGCAGTTTCGCCTTATTCAAAACCCAACCTGGCTTCTTACGGACATAGAACAGGTACTAACTTTAGAGCTTTATTGGTTTCCCCATCAAATCTGCTACCTTTCTATCTTCCGTTTGGATGTCTAAACTCTATCCCCCTTAGGGCTATGGATTCTGTTTCATGCTTGTTTCAGCATTTAAACATTTGTGTCCAACAGCAACTTTCCGTCCTATATATTTTTGTCTGAAAATGATGCTAATCAAGTAAAGTGGATATTAAAAATCTACATCCCGTATGTAATGGTTATTTATAAAAGGGTAGAAACTTGAGAGTTTTGATTAAAATAGTACATTTTTACGCCTATTTTGTTTACAGAGAATCCACTTCATCACCGTTATGTGAAGCCATCCTCATTCAAAGAGGTGGGTTAGTTGATGTGTGTTGAACGTTTTCTTCTTTGCGATTTTTAAACGATTTCTATCATTTGGGCCTTGTTATACTGATAAGCATATGTGGCATACGCTGATGATATTGTATTGGACTTCTATACACAGTCATGGCGAAGAACAAGTTTTGGCGTCACTAAACCTCAAGGTGAGATATTTACTCTCAGGTTACTCCCCCTTTTCACCATCAGTAACTGAATATTATGGTATCACCTTCATTTGCTTGGTTTATAATCAAGAAAAAGGAGCTTTTCCCTAGTTAATTATTTAGTAAACTACCAAAGTGGTGGTTGAAAGATGGGGATTAGATTAGTTTTGCCTTGAATGTTACAGTTTAATCACATAAATATCTCTAACCTATTTCTACATATGATCCACCGCATTTTGGATGGATGATGTAGAAATATTGTTAATGGTATTTATTTGATATCACCAAAACATTCAAGACAAATCTGATGGAACTTCGATCTTTTAATGACCGAATTTGGTAGTTTACTCTTGGGTCTATAATATAAGGTCCCATGTAATTGCATAAAGTAAGAAGTGAACACAAAGTATATAAGCTCATTGATGGCGACCAATTTATTATTATGTCTGTGTAGTTTGGCTTCTGTTAATATGATGGTTGTAACTTGTAAGATTAAAATACTCTAATTTCCTTTTCAATGGAGCCTTGCATAATATGTTAATATTTCAGATTGCAGGATGTGATGCTGTTTTATATGAGTTTCATGTGTGCTATTCAGTTTATTTTCTCTTGGCATGCAGTTATAAGAGCTGTTTTACGCAGCCATACAGAGATGGAAGTTTCTGAGACCAGTAAAGTTAGTGGATTGCGTGGAAAGTTAAGTAAGGTTGTGCTAGCTTACAGTGGTGGTTTAGACACGTCTGTCATTGTCCCATGGTTAAGGTATGTATGTTGTCTTGTTCAGTTATTCTTTAACTGACAGAGAGAGGCTTTAATTCCAAGTTTGCCCCATGGTAAGTTTCTTTTTAATTTTTATTTTATTAATTACTCATTACATACCTGCCGTGCTTGCATCCTTAACATTATTGCAGAGAAAATTATGGTTGTGATGTCGTTTGCTTCACTGCTGATGTTGGCCAAGTATGTTACAGTTACTAGAATTCACTTTCTGCGATTGATTACTTTTTAGTTATTGGTGTCTTAAGCATTCTTGTCTTTTGTCAAGGGAATATGCTTTCCCAAGTTGATCTCTTATTTGCTGCATGCTTGGTAACAAATACTTAACTTCCTAGGGTATAAAAGAATTGGAAGGTTTAGAAGAAAAGGCAAAAGCTAGTGGGGCTTCTCAGTTGGTGGTCAAGGACTTGAAGGAGGAATTTGTCAGAGATTACATATTCCCTTGCTTACGTGCTGGTGCAATTTATGAGAGGAAGTATTTACTTGGGACCTCAATGGCCCGTCCTGTTATTGCAAAGGTACATTTCTTTATCTAGGTTTAATGTGCTTGGCTATTTTTCAGGTTATCTTGAACAGATATTTACTAATACATACCTGATGATAGGCCATGGTGGATGTTGCCAAGGAAGTTGGAGCTGATGCTGTCTCTCACGGATGTACAGGGAAAGGGAATGACCAGGCATGTCTTGTAATGAAGCTTATATAGTTACTTATGCTATATTATTTTCTGACATCTTTTTGTCTTATCAATTAGGTTCGGTTTGAGCTCACTTTCTTTGCTCTGAATCCCAAGCTAAGTGTGGTGGCTCCATGGAGGGAGTGGGACATAACAGGGAGAGAAGATGCTATTGAGTATGCTAAGAAACATAACGTACCTGTCCCTGTGACAAAGAAATCAATATACAGCAGGGACAGAAACCTTTGGCACCTTAGCCATGAGGTAAACTTTAGAGCTTATCTTCATTCAAGTTCTTTTACTAAAGTTAGCTGCTGTTTGTAATTCGTCAAGGCCCTTTGTAACCCCCCCCCTTTTTTTGGGCAGCGTAGTGTAGTGTAGCTCCATAAACTATCTTCTGAAAGTGGCACAATGCTATATTTCTCACATTTGCAATCTGACACTGAAGGGTGATATTTTGGAAGACCCAGCAAATGAGCCTAAGAAGGATATGTACATGATGTCAGTGGACCCAGAGGATGCTCCCAATCAAGCAGAGTAAACATCACACTTACTTCCTATTGTCTGTGTCTATGGTTTGTTGGGCAGTGAGGGAAGGAAATGGAGGGCTATTCTTCTGTTTCTATTTACCTTTCAGGATATCCCTGTTTTTTACTCTTATCCATTCTCCCTAATCAAAACAGACAAATACTCTGCTAGTGTCTACTGGTACTAAATTTCATGTCATGAGCTTATTTTTTGCAGATATTTGGAGATTGGGATAGAGTCAGGGCTTCCTGTTTCAGTCAATGGAAAGAGACTTTCCCCAGCATCTTTACTTGCTGAGCTCAACGAGATTGGTGGAAGGCATGGAATTGGTCGGATTGACTTGGTTGAGAACCGGCTTGTTGGCATGAAGAGCCGTGGAGTTTATGAAACTCCAGGTGGGACCATCCTGTTCACTGCAGCGCGTGAGTTAGAGTCTCTCACACTTGATCGTGAAACAATTCAAGTCAAAGATTCTTTAGCCCTCAAATATGCAGAGCTGGTGTATGCTGGCAGATGGTTTGATCCACTTCGTGAGTCCATGGATGCCTTCATGCAGAAGATCATAGAGACCACTACAGGCTCTGTGACTTTGAAGTTGTACAAAGGTTCTGTTACTGTAACAGGTCGGACAAGTCCTTATAGCCTGTATAGGCAAGACATTTCATCATTTGAGAGTGGACAGATATACGATCAGGCTGATGCTGCTGGGTTTATCCGTCTATATGGTCTTCCGATGAGGGTCCGAGCAATGCTTGAGCAGGGCATCTGAGTGTTGGTTTCATCTGAATTTCATGAATGATGAATAATGGCTAAACTTGCCGCACTTTGTAAGTTCTGCAGATCCTGTTACCATTTCAGTTGGCCTAGATTTCTTGTGGGTTAAAAAAATTGTCTGCGCTTGTGATTTACAAACTGATGTTATGTTTTCTAATATTAAATTCGATGTTTGATTGTTTTCCATTTTTCCACGTGTAGGAAACATTAAGTCATAAGTAACCTGAGTAAAAGGAAATAACTGGTTACGGATGTCTTCCTCTAAATCATTAACGGAAGTCCTAAAAATTCATATGTTTTTGACAGAATTTGATTTTGGGTCACTGATCATGCTAATTAAACACTTGTAATTCAAAATAAGTAATTTGTCACATTTTTTTAGGTATTGGTAGGAGTGATTAAATCAGTAGAGGTACACATATGGAAACTAGAAATTGAATCCTGAATACAAAATGGAAGGCACAAAGTAATTAAAGAATATCAGATATTATTTGAGTTGAAAATTTTTGGTTAATTTGTCATATTTTGAAAATAAAAATAATAGTGCATAGCAAGAATAGGAAGAAGGGATCTCAGAACTCTTTTTGATAAATATATTGATGAAAGAAAAGTGCAAGTGAAAAACTTTAGAGCAAAAATACAGATTGAAAGTTGCTTGCCCTGGGTTTTCTTCATTACAAAAACAATAAAATGGAATACCTTTATCTCAATACCTTTGAAAGAAAGCTTCTAATCTTACCCCCCCCCCAAAAAAAAAAAAAAAAAAACAAATTCAACCCAAGGAGGAATTTTGTTGTCCGGTTCCCTCGCACGCTTTCTATTTCCCTCGGGATCCCAGGTTTTGGGAAAATATAAAATCCATGAATTTAACATGCACTTTGGTAACATTGGATCTATAGTTATCTTCTCTAGCTCAACGGCATTCTCCAAAAGGAACGTAGCAAACTCAACTTCACATGCTGTTCCAGAAAACCCCACAAATCTCAACTCCTTGAGCCCCAACTGATGCTCCAAAATAAATTTGCGGTCTGCTCTGGAACAGGCATCAGTATCTAGTATTATCTGCAACAATAAGGCATTAGGATTTAGGCCCACAAAGAAACAGTACAATCCTAGCTTCTTAACACCAGTTATACTTGTGCATAAGCCCCTCATAAACGTTGTTTTCGGTCACTCTATGACTCCATTTTACATTTACAGGCACAGTTTGTTTTAGTGGAAACATCTTTTATAAAAATATAGTTATAAATAGTTAAAATAGTGAAAAACATTTTATATGTAAGGAATTTGATGGAAAGCAACTTTCTTTTTTATTAAAGAGGAAGTCATTTGCTTTCATTACTATAATTATTGTTATCATTTCTTTTTTAATAATAAAGTATAAAAACAATATATCATTCTTTCATTTATGTAAGTGCACATAAGATTTTATTACAAAAAAGGTCTTCCAACAAACAAAGAGAGCCTAATACTAAAACAAATTTTCTGTAAATAAGTTAGTGATTGATCTCTCTTTGGCCCTAGCTATATTGTTTACTATGCTATGAAACTATGAACTGACAAGACAAATTATAAGCATTTTTTTTAAATAAAATGCACTCATGGATGTGGGGCTGAAGGAAAATTAGACACACAAGAATTGAAATGTGAAAATCTCAAGCTGTGAAATTGTGAGAAGCTAAACCAAAAAGGGAGTCAAGCAGTTAAAATGCAATTTGACCCCTCTTGAAAGATATCACATGATTAAAATCCCAATCCCATAGATCAAAATATTGAAAATTATGCAAGTTTAACCTCGAGTGTGAGCAGGGATATTGAACGCAATGCCTTCAACAATGAAATGCAGAAGTTAAAGGTGTCGCCGATATGTTCATATCCAATCAACTTCAAATGTTTAAGTGATTCACGAATCTGATCGGATAGCTCGCAGACTTGATTCATCCAGTATTTCTGAAAATCAAGAATAGTGAGTGGTACTAATAACTCCAAATACAGAAATCAAATTAGAGAGGGAAAAAAAGGGAGAAGAGCTACCACAGAACCATGACTATATGTCAGGTCCAACGTCAGCTCTTGGATTTGTACTAGAAATTGTCCAATGAATGCCACATATTCTCCTCCAAACGTTGCTTTCACAAGGCTTGGAACATTCTTAAAAAAAGCATCAAACTCTTCTTCATAGTATGTAAAAGAATGGAGATATTTAGGAGAAATTTCAACATTTCGAATGTTACGGCAGAAACGCAACTCCAAACATTTCAGCTTGAGTGATGAACCTGAAAACACGACACTTTCCGGAAAAAAAGAATGCCTTATTCTAAAAAATTCAAGTAATGGGCAGCAGGTGAGTAAAGATTCAAGCGTGCCTCGAGTCCAAGTTACACATTTTACACTAATGGCACGCAAGGAATCAAAACTTTTAGCGGTAAATAAGGATGACGGGAAAACATAACCAAGGAATGTTCCAAAAAATACGTCAAGACTTTGAACCTTCTTTCGCAGGGCAAATCGAACCCAACTATAACAATCGAAATGAAGTGAATTATCACGCAGCTCAATATAAATCCTTAATCCCTCCAAAGTTGGGCTTTTCAGTGAATTCATCACTTGATTTACTCTGTTTACAAACTTTGGGTCTGAAACATATATGAAATCTGAACCGACAGAATACTCCAAGAAGCCACAGAAAAATGTCCACAGATATTTCCATCTATTTGAGAGGATGCTACTTCTCACTGCTTCATCTATTGACAGGTGAATAAAATGGTTACGAGAGTTTCATCTGGCAGATTGCTGATGTAATCCTTGTCCTTGTTCTCTTCATTGCTGGATTTTGCTCTCTTCTCTCCACAATCATCTGTCGCAGATTCCATTTGTCCCTGGCTTTTATTTACCAAAATTTAGCAACTTTGATGAAAACTCCGATGAATACAAATGAGTGATAACACAAGGGATAAAATTCAAATTTAAATACTATCAAAATTGATAGGAGACAAATTTTTATCGATTGCATGCAGATTGCTATCAGCCTCTATTAATAATTTTTCCTTGCAAGTTCAGAATATCAATGTGGGGAACTCAACTATTCCTTCATTTCCAATTTCAGATAAGGAGTATAGGCTTTGTAGGAGTCTTTTTCCATTTTCCCCTGTCCCTTGGGTTATTTAAGAGTAGGTTTTTGTTTGCTTTGCATATAGATGAAAAAATTGTCATCCATGTTTTGATTAGAAAAAGGAAAAAGGTTGTCACGTGTGACTTGAAAATCTTGTAGTTGTTCTAATTTATAATTTTGATTAATAACTAGGTCTCAATTCCTAGAGTTTATTTTCTAATTTGAAATGGGAAGAGGGTATCATGGATTATCGTGAGTGTGATTTTGGTGAAAATTAAAATTCGAAAGTATATTATAACCGAATAAATTTACATAATTTTAACTTTTGATAAGTATGACTTTATGGCCGAACTATTCAATTCTTGAGGTACATCTTCATGTTAAATTTGTCATTTACTTACAATTATAGTATCATATACTGGGATAGGAATCCGTCAACATCATCTAAAAGCAATAAACTCAATCCAGCAGACAGTTGATAGAAGTGGAGATTAAAATCTTCCTCCAAACTAAAAATAGTTAATCAGTCTGCACATTGATTTCCTTCACAATAAAAGTGATTAATAATCACTTGTCACTCCCTTTTTAAAAGATCTTCATGTTAGAATCAATACATTTGTTAATAATATTGGCATCAAAGATTTAAAAAAAAAATTGTAGAAAAAGAGTGGAAATGAGAGAAAATGTTCTTCCTTTATAATTGTAATAATTTTTACAAATACAAATGTACGATAATTTTTTTCTGACACACTAAAATAACATTGAATATATTTTTTTCACTCAAAAAATAAAATTACATGTTCTACGGAGCAGAATTTTGATATTGCAGTGATTTGTATTTAAAATCTTTTTTCTCACACATTTTCTTTTCTAATACAAAGACTTCAAAACCAAACCCCTTCTCTCTCTCTCTCTCTGTCTGTCTCTCTCTCTCTCTCTCTCTATATATATATATAAACATGCACAACTGATTAAAGCGTCCAATTGTAATAATATATATATTATTTTTCAAATTCCAAAAAGCTGACCTGTAATCGTTATTTTTCATTAGCTCCACTACATGTATTTTTGCAACAATTTGCGGCCTGGATTTCATCCAATTGCAAGGTCAATTTCACAAACAAATAATATATTTTCTCAAACTTCAATGTCTGCTTCCAATTGTATTGTAATCGTTATTTTTCATTAGCTCTGCTCCATGTATTTTTCCAACAATTTGCGGCTTGGAATTGCAAGGTCAGTCTCACAAACAAATAATATATTTTCTCAAACTTCAATGTTTGCTTGTTTTCCTTCAACAGTTTCGCCTATATGACTGCTCCCTCTGATTTCCAATGTTTGCTCCTTATCAATTTACAAAAGCCGTCTTCATATGCTACCGCCTTATATATATTTTTCAAAATTAATTTAAATAGTTTTAACGGCCTCCTTTTAAATTGATTTTGAAATAATACCGAGCATTATCTTCAACTTCTTGAATGCATTTAATTTTAGTGATTTTGTCAAAATATTTACAACTTATTCATTAAATTTGCAAAACTTGATTTTATTTCTCCAATTTTTATCAGTTTTCTAATATAATGATAGTTGATTCCAATGTACTTGCTTTTACCATGAAAAACTAAATTTTTTGCCAATATAATTGCTAATTTATTATCACACATAATTGTTATTAGAAATTATTACACCTATTTTAACTCTTTAAATAGTTTGCAAATCCAAATTGATTGACACACTATAGATGCTGCTGCTATGTATTTAACTTCTACAGTTGATAAGGCCACCACTTCTTGTTTCATTGAAGATCAAGAAAACACATCATCTGGAAGATAGAAAAGATAACTAAAGGTACTTTTTTTTGGTTTCAACATCACTTGCCTAGTTACTATCTGTATATCCAATTAGGTTGAAATTATCATAATAAGTATAGAAAAGTCCATGATCTTGAGTATCATTGACATATAGCAAAATTCACTTTACTATTTATAAGTATGATTGATATAACTTTTTCATAAAACAACTAATAATCCTAACTCCAAAAACAATATCTAGCATAGTGGAAGTCAAATAGTATAGACTATTAACTATCCTTTTAAGTAAGTTAGTTTAACAATTCTCTACTGCTTTCTTTCTTTATTTCAAGGCATTTAGCAACTGGGATTTGGATAAAATTGCTAAATTCATCTTAAATTTCTTTAGGATATTATTACATACTTTTGTTAAGAAATGAAAATGCCTTTATTAGTTTGTTGCACTTCAATGCCTAAGAAATAAACCATCATTCTCATATCTATCATTTCAAATTGGTTAGTTATAGTTTCTTTGAATTCTACAAATATCTCTTCAAAATTTTCTTTAAATATCAAGTTATCAACATAAAAGCATACAATTATTACCCTTTCATTAGCTTCTGATATATGCTTGTAAGGATATTTTTGAAATCCATCTTGCAACAAATATGCATCGATCCATATATTCCATGCTCGAGGTGCTTGTTTTAATCTATATAAACCTTTCTTCAAACAATAGACTTTTTTTTCATGTCCTTTCTTCACGTGACCTAGTGGTTGTTATGTAAACTTTTTCCTCAAGGACGTCATTTAAAATGCTAACTTTACATCTGCTTAATGAATTTTTCATTTATTTTGTGTTGCAGAGGTAAGAATTATTCGAATGTTATTCATTTTGGAAACTGGTACAGATACCAAAAAAATAGTCAATTATTGGCTTCTGCTTATAACTTTTGATCACTAATTTAGCTTTGTAATGATCCACTTGATTATTAGGTTTGCACTTTATTTTGTATATCTACTTGATAGTAATAGGCCTTTTATTAGGTGGTAAAGTTGTCAATTCCCACATGTTATTTTTCTTGATTGAATGGCTCTCCTCATTTGTTGCTTGAACATATCATTCATTCATTGTTGCATCTTCATAGAAAATTGGCTCATAATATGCCAATAGGCAAAAGTTTACAATTGTTTCATCAATAGTTGTATCATCATTGTCATTATCTAATATAACTACATAATCATGCAAGCGGGTTAGTATTACTCACTTTCACAAAGGACGTGTTAAAGTTTTTGGAACTATTGTTAGTGTAGAAGGACTTCTTATAGGAGATGAATTATTAAGAATAAAGGTATTTATTTCAGTTAATTTTAGTTCATTTTTCATAATGACTCCTTAATGTTGCTATTCATCACTTTGATTCCAGGTCTAAGCTTTATCTTCAATGAATTGAACATCTATGTTGATAATTATTTCTTCTATCATTGGATTGTATAATTTATATCCCTTGGTCATATTATTGTATCTAACGAAAATGCACTTCTGGCTTTTATCATCTAATTTCATTCTTTGCTCATTTGGAATATAGGGACATGAGATACACCTAAATATACACAGGAAGAAAACATCTAGTTTATCATCATTCCAAGCCTTTTTAGGGGTTCTTATAAGAAACATTCTTTGTTAGACATTTGTTCAAAAAATATAGCAAAGACAATAACTTTTACCTAAAAAGATTTTAGCAAAGCTTTAGTTTTCAATAAATTTTTAGTCATTTTAAAAATTATTCTATTTTTTCTTTTAGCTATAACATTTTATTGAAAAGTACCGGCTATCAATTGAGGTTGAATTTCTAAATTTTTGTAAAAGTTAAAAAATTCATTTGATGTAAAATTTGTACCTTTGTTAAATCTCAAAATTTTCACATAGAAGTCATTTTGCTTTTCAATAAAAGCTTTAAATTTTTTGAATTTCCTAAAAGCCTTTCATTTTTCTTTAAGAAAATATACTTAGATTTTTTTGTTAAAATTATCCACAAAAATCAAAATTTACCCTTTATATCTAAGTGATTTTACTTTAATTAAGTCACAAATGTTTGTGTATACTAACTCCAACTACCATTTAGCTCTTTTAGCTTTTCTAAATGGAAAAGAATCTTTGTGCTACTTTTCAAAGATACATCCTTTATATTGCTGATTAGGAGCACTAATTACTGGTAAGCTGATATCCATCATTTTCTTAACTAATAGTTTCAGCGCACGAAAGTTTAGATGACTAAACCAAAGATACCATAACCAATTATCATCTTTCAAGATTGTTGAAATATTCATTAAAGTTTTGGTTTGCAAATTCAAAGAAAACATACAATTTAACATTATTTGCACTTTTGCAATCATTTTACTATTTCTATTTTAGATTGTGCAAAACTTATTTCAGATGTTAATTTTATACCTTTTTTTAAAAAAGTTAGCCTGAACTTAGTAAGTTCTAAAAAAGTCCTGGAACAAAATAAACATTAGTGATAGTAACATTTATATCATCTTTGGATTGAATGTTAATATTGCTTTTGCTCATAATAGAAAATTTGGATTTATTTTTAAAATTGACTTCTACATGTACAGATTCATCTAAATATGAGAAAAACTCCCTTTTTTCATACATGTGATTAATGCATCCAATATCAAGATACCATGTATTTGCATGCTCTATATCTAACTCATTTGATTTACATACGAGCACTATATTTTCTTCAACATAAGCTACATTTGCATATTCTATTGGCTCATCTAGCATTTTAAGTAACATTTACCTTAGTAATGTTCAAATTTTTTGCATCTATGATGGATACTAGATCTATTTTCTATTTCACCATAACCTTCTCACTTCTAAAAGGATTGCTATCATTAGATCTTTCTTTATTGGTGGTATTAAAATGATCATTTTTTTCGCATCCTTATCCTTATTTGCCATCTTAATAGCTTCCATAACCTCAACTATTTTGATAACCTCTATGATTTTATTAAACAACCTTACTTTAGAAAGCTTACTTAGAACTTAATAGTGACCTTTTTGCTTATTTAGTGTTCGTATGAGTATAACGAGTTCATTAATTTATCCATTAATATAGATGTTATATCCTACGATTCTTCAATTGTTGCAATAATATATTTAAATTTTGCAATTAAAGATTGCATTATTTTTTTACAACTCTAGTGTTTGAAATATCTTTACCATTAATTCTTAACTGGTAATAACTTGATCAAAGTATGTTGAAATACATTCTATGTCATTCATATTTAAAGACTTAAAATCACCTAATAATGTTTGTAGTTGCACTCATTGGACATAATCATCACTTTCGTAAGATCGTTGTCATGCTTCTTTTAATGTGTTTGCAAATGATAATTTTTCAAATACATGTTCTTCAATAGTTTTAAAGATCATATACAATGCTTTTTGATCTTTTCTTTAGATCTCCAATAGTGCATTTTTCTTTTCTTTCTTCAATGCATTAAATTCTTGTTAATTTTTTACTTTGGTATAATCATTCTTCACTAAATTTTATAGATCTTGGGATTTGAAGAATACTCTCAACTTGGTGCCCTAATTGTTGAAATTTATGCCGCTAAGTTTAAAAAACTACAATTAGATCAAATTTATTGTTATTGTATAATCAAACTTTGATATCAAATATTGAAACAAATATATTTGCTAATAATATTGCCACCAAAGATAAAAGACAAAAAGTTTTTATGGAAAAAGAGTAGAAATGAGAGAAAATTTCTTTCTTTATAATTGCAATAATTCTTACAAATACAAATGCACCATAATTTTTTCTCACACATTAAAATAACACTTAATATATTTTTTCACTCATAAAATAAAATTAGATTATTTGTAGAGTAGAATTTTTGATATTACAGTGATTTGTATCTAAAATCTTTTTTCTTTTTCTAATACAAAGACTTTGGAACCAAATATATATATATATATAACCATGCACAACCAACTAAAGCTTCCAATTAAAATAAATATATATATTATTTTTCAAATTCTAAAAAGCCAACTTTTAACCCTTCTCTTTCATTAGCTTTGTTAAATGTATTTTTTCAACAATTTGCGGCTCGGATTTCATCCAATCACAAGGTTGGCTTCACAACAAAGAATATGCTTTCTCAAACTTTAATGTTTACTTATTTTCTTTCAACAATTTCACTTATATGACTGCTCCTTCTAATTTTCAATGTCTGTTCCTTGTCAATTTGCAAAAGCCATCTTTATATGCTATTGCCTTATATATATATTTAAAAAAATTAATTTAAATAATTTTAACGCCTCACATATAAAAATTAAAGGAAGATCCTCACATATTAAAAGAATATAAATTCTGATTAATTTATATTTTTTTTATAGAAAACTAGTTAAGAAAGACAAAATGCTATGCAGAGTATTTAGTTTATCTCAATTAGAGAATATATCAACAACTACAAATGCAAATCCTAAAGTATTCTAACTCAATTGGATAGACAAAAGAATATGCCACATTAGTGAAGGAGATGCCTTCGATAATAGAACATAAATGTTGATTGCAATGGCATCATCCACGGAGACAAAGATAACTAACTCCAAATACCGAAAATTCGTTAGCACAAAATGTTCCCTTGATCGGTAAATTTGAGACTTAAGAACTTGTGATAGAAAAATAAAATAATTGCACACGCAAAATGAAAAAGTGACCAGAGACCGAGGCATGCCCCTAAATTTTAAATATTTTTAAAATTTATATAAAAAAGAATTTTTATGAAAAAATTTACTAGCTTAAAAACATCACTTTAGTACTTAATTAATTAGATTTAAATTTAAAATTGGACTTTATTTGTTTGATTTGTTCAAATTAAATATAAAACTAAGTTAAAATTAGTTAATTCATTTTACTGCTCAATATATTTAGTTGTTATTTATTTTGATGAGATTTTATCATACAAATGTATCCAATATTATCTCTATTTTTATATAATAATTGAATTTATAATGTACATGACATAATTTAAGGATATAATGTATAGAATTTTTAAAATTATAATAATTTTTTTTAAAATTCTTTAAGATCTTAATATTTTGTAATAAAAATTTCAAATTATAAAATAAATTCAATACTTAATAGATTTAACATTTAGGTTTGCTTTGTTTTGATGGAAAACATCTTCCATTAGAATGTAATTATAAATTATTAAAATAGTAGAAAATAATTTATATAATTAATGTTAAATGTATTAAATTCAATGAAATATAATTTCCTCTTTTTCAAATAATAAGTTATTTTCCTTCGTTTCCATTACTCTAAGGATCAATTTTTTTCTTTGGGTAATGATAAGAATGGTTAAATCATTAAATGCATATACGCACAGATTAGGAATCTAACTTGGATACGATGGAAGGCAGAAAGCCTTCAGAAGATATCAAGTGCTATTTGAGCAAAAAATTCTCAATAATGATCAATCTTTTTAATTATAAGTTATAGAAATATATAATATTCTTTCATTTATATACTTTATATACAAAGAAATGAAAAAAATGCTTCTACATATGTGGAGGACATGGCTATAGAGAAGCTCGGAGCAGTTACACATAGTGATGCTTTAGAGGATCATAAATCAAAAAAGAAAAAGAAGAAAAAAAAGAGGAAATTAAACTAGGATATGAATATCAATAATGGAGATGCTACCAATGAGGTGGGTGTTTAGCAAAACTCTAAAGTTGAAAAGAAGAAGAAGGAGGAGGATAAAAGGGATGGTGAAGAAGTATTGCAAGCGGCTAAAGAGCTTAAGAAGAAGAAAAAGAAGAAATCTAGAAGTGAAGATGTTGAGTGAATTTTTTTGAGCATGAAGTTTTAGTTGTTGCAGACTTTGATCATTTTTATTATCCTTGAAACTTCTTCCTAATGCTACACTTGTCTAGTTAGCTTTAGTTCTTTTTTTAGCATATGATAACTATTTTGTTCTAGCACGTTTTTGGACAATTTAGTGTTCTCTATTATAATCGATATAAACTCCTATATTTTACTATGATATTGCTTATAAAGTGATGATATATGATATGTTATTATAAGGTGAAATGATCCTCCCCATTGGAATTTTACATATTTTCACCAATTATAATTCATAAACTATTATTTTGATTTGGAAAATTCTCTTATCATGGGTTTCTTCTAAGATTATTGGAATGTCATTATATTTCTAATGAATGCCAACTTTTATACCAAAATTTTTAGAAGAATGCTAACTGAGTACATAACATGTGGCAGGAATTCAATTTATGATTTAGCCTCTGTGGATATGTTTAGATATAACGGTTGTTAAGGATGTGTATTTACTTAATTCTTAGTGTAGGTATCTAGCCATTTGCCTAAAAAGGTTGATCCAAAAGTGCTTTGCTTATAATTCATCGCATAACCTAAACTGTTAAACAAGGGTGTGACCCTGCAGTCACTCAGTTCCTTGTTTTTATCACAAATGGCACCTATCTAGATAGAAAAATGCTAAAGTTCTTGAAAAATATAAACCAAACGTGCACTGAAATAATGTTGGTGATGTTTTGACCCTTGAGATATTCATACGGTTCACTTGACTTTCAAATATAAGGAATGAAATTGATTTGGCATGTATTTTGGCTTTAATCTATCAGAAGCTGAAGCATAGCTTGTCTAAATATCTATTATAAAGTTTAGTTTAAATGTCTAAGAAAAAATGAAAAACCTTTAATTTAAATGATATTTGATATATTTTGAAGGCTTTTATAAATTAAACGCTTTGCATGATCGGATTGGGCATTTTTTCACAAGTTTTACCTGATTCTTTAGATGGGAATAAATTGACATAAATGTTAAAATAATATAAAATATTTAAATATTCAATATTAAATATATGAAATTTGATTGAAGTTAACTTTTTCTCCTCTAAAGAAAAAGTTATTTTTTTCATTACTATTTTCCTTAAATATCATATTTTTTAATCATAAACTACAAAAATATATGTTACTCTTCTATTTACATATGAAGAAATAAGATTGTCTTATAGAAAATATTGAAAAAAGCTAATATACAAAGAATTATGCCGAAATGGAACTTCACTCATTTGAAATGCCCTTTAAAGACAAAGTTAAGATAACTTTCCTCTTTAAATAATAAAAAATAATTTTTATTATTTTTAATTATAAAAAATATATAATAGAGTACTCTTGTTTATATATAAAGAAATAATTTTTTTACATAAAATGTTAAAAAAAAAATTGGAGCTTGGGTGATTTCTACCGCAAAAAAGTTAATATACGAAGAATTCTATCGAAACGGAATTTCGCTCGTTTGAAATGTTACATGACGAACTTGGGGAACCTCGGACGTCAGAACTACAGTACTGAAGCACAAGCATGCATTTAAATTAAAAGCAACAAAAGATTAGTAAAATTAACATATATCACAGTTCGGTTTGTCTCGTTAAAAAAAGTGATATGTGATTTATATATAATTTAATTAAAAAATTATAATATATAATATTATAATAATATAACAATAAAAAGATAAATATTTTACAATAAAAATATTATTTTTATCATAATTTTTATATTTAATATTGAATAAATAAAAATTTATTATTTTATTATTGTATTTATATGAAAAATATTCCCTGTTAAAATACATATTGAATTTTTTTAAAATTATTTTACTTTTAAGACTAAAAGTTTGATCTTTTTAGGGTGCTTCCCAGGTACTCATACTAAATGAGTAATATAAGATAAGCAAATTTGAGCCGTTGATGCAGAAAGAAAAAAACTCAACCCTTTTTGATGAATGACTTGATACTATTTCAAGTAATTGGGGAGGCTGAATTGTTTGACAAATATGCATTTTCTATTTTACGGAGTAGAAATGGAGAAAAATCAAACATGTGAGGGTGGAACTGGGAGAGCGATCTTTTTACTTTGCCCACGACACAGATTTCATTGGCGGATGGGCAAAAAAGCTCTCATCCTTAAAATTGCGTAATTCCGCCTCCCTTTTGCCGCAATAGCCTCGTCTGTCTTAAAGCTGCCGTGTGCATCGCTCTGCTAACTGATTCTCCATCGATGAATTTGGGAGTAAATTTCAGTTGAATCAACAAAAAATGAGTACAAGTTTTATCAAATCTATTTCCGTTCGTTCGTTGATTATTAAACAAGTAGACCATATACGAGAACTTTATCATTCTGGCTAAGCTACTTTTTTCCTTTGAAGAATGTTTTTGTCAGGATGTGCCACTTTTTTAATATGATTTTGTCTTTAATACTTTCTGATCATATGAGTTTTCTTTTTAGCTCACAAATATGCCCAATCTATTGATCTATATACAGAAGCAATTGAACTAAACGGTCAAAATGCTGTATTCTAGGCTAACCGTGTCTTTGCCCATCTTAGCCTTGAGGAATATGGCAATGCAACCAAAGTTATTAAAGTTGATCCCAGATATTCGAAGGTCGTGACATTCCACACTAGGGAAATGACTTACGGAAAGTAATGTGCAAAATCAAACCACCCACGTCGTCCCTCCTTCATCTTTCTTCGATTTCTCACTCTTGTGAAATTGCTTATCTTTGCATAATAGTAGCTAACCATGATTGTCTTCTTGAAGGCCAAAGGGCAGAAGCAAAGATTTCTTTTACCTGGAAAGTGACCGGAAGGAATAAGTTACTCTTCCACATGTAGGCCCCACATGCAATTTTAACTGAGAGTATGGGATGAGTACCGTAGGAAAGTGTATTCAAGAAACCCCCATCTTTTTATATCAATAACAAAAATGATTATGAGATTGTTTTTTTCTTAATTCAAACACCTAGGGAGGGTTATAGGGCTGTTTGTTTTCATTTTTAAGAATAATTTTTTATTTTTAAAAATAAAAAACTATTTATTAATCTATTTTTAGAATTTATTTTTAAAAATTATTTTTTAAATGTGTAACTTAAAAATAAAAAAATAATTTTTAGTTATTTTTTAAACTTATTCTCTTATTCTAAATATCATTTTTATAATTAAATAAAATATTTTTTTACAATATCAACCACTCTTTAGTATTAATTCTTCTTTAATCTAAAAATAAAATTTTGAAAATATTTTTTTTTAAATATAAAAATAAAAATATATCCAAAGATACTCATAATTATTTTAAAATTTTTTCCATCAAGTCATCTAATATCATTAGAGAAAAGTGCCTAATGAAAAAAGTTAAAATAAAAATAATAGAAAGAAAATTCGTATCCTACCCAATAAATTGCCATAATATTGATTCATTGAATACTAATACCACCATGTTGGACTAAGCTTGCTGACCTATGATAAAATGATCGTTTATTGCTCATCGAAAGAAAGATGTAACTTTTTTAATAGACTGAAAATATATCTATGCATGCTAACGCTGTCAAGTTGTCGACCATATTGAAGACATTCAAGAAGGAAATTGGGGACAAATTTATAACTTTTAATCAAATAAAGCCAAATCTTTATGAAAATTATGAGCTCACTAGAAGAATTCTTATCCAAATGGAAATCAATTTTAAACACTATTTTTAAAAATGCCCTGAATCAATAGTAAATTAAATAAAAACAAATTTTAATTTTAAGGTTTATCAACACATAAAAATAAAATCAATTCCACTAGCTAATTCTTGAAGTTTGAAGCCCTTAAGTTTCTTAAATGTTTACTAAAACTGAAAGAATCATGAACAGATCTAGAAAATTTAAGGAAAAAAAAATTTTGAAGAGGAAATATGTAGTCATTTCGGTTTAGAGCATTACTCAAATTGTCATTTAAACCCCCACCTAACGGTCCCACCGAAGGGCAGGAAGGTCAATTCAATGAGCCTACGTTCGAAGCATTCGGGATTCCGAACTACGAACGCTGAGCGGCAAAGAAATTCTCCTTCGTCTTTCCACACTCAAGCTTTGGCGCTGTGACCCGAAACCCGAAGGGCTAGTAGAAGCAGAGAGAAGAAAGAGGAAGAGCAATGGCGAGTAGTAGTGCCACAATTAACCTGGAAGATGTTGCATCGGTGGATCTCATGTCTGAGCTTCTCCGTCGCATGAAGTGTGCCTCCAAACCTGATAAGCGTCTCATTCTCATTGGTATATTCATGTTTTCAGCTGCTATTTGTCTCAGTTTTAATTTAGCTTGGGTTTGCCTCGAGATTTCAAAATTCTATGACAAGCTTGATGCTTTTGGAATGGTGTTGTTGTTATTGGGGTTTCGGTTGAGGATCCCATGAGATACCTGTTGTAATTTTTTTATTAAAGCAATTATTGTTTAGAATCAAGCTTCGGGTTACTCTAATTGCTGCTGGATTATAGAAATTCCGAATAATATAGTTACTAGCACCCGATGCTCTAGAAGTAGATTTTGGGAGAACGAAGTGGCAGCTGAGGGTGGAGATAAATTGGCCCTAATTCTCATGTTTTCTAATTGCTGTATAAAATTTCCTTTTTCGATGCCCCATTTTTTTGCTTTTTATATGCCATATATATATATATATATATATATATATATATATATATATATTGAAAGACGAACAAGGTTTTGCAAGTATTATTTTACAATATCTTCTCAGGAATAAGCATGTGCAGATCTTATGTATGGTGGTCCGTGCCTTTTGTTTTTATGCTTCATATGAAAAAAAATAGTTATTTTGTTTGCTTTGGAACGGCCTAGTTTACAGTAGGGGTCACTGTGTATATGCTTGTGTTTACATGTTTTCGTTTGGGTCATCTGTTCAATATGCTAGATTGTATGTTCAATCCTGAAAATATTACCTGACTAATTGTTGATGCAGGCCCGCCTGGGTCAGGAAAAGGTACTCAATCCCCAATCATAAAGGATGAGTACTGCTTGTGCCACTTAGCCACTGGTGATATGTTAAGAGCAGCTGTAGCAGCTAAAACACCTCTTGGAATTAAGGCTAAAGAAGCTATGGACAAGGTAAGGCTCTTTTTCTCTCTCTCTCTCTCTTTTTTTCTATTTTTTTTTTAAATAACTATCTTGCCTAAACATTTGCTAACTGGGTTTTTTTGAAAGTGATCGCTAAATGCTTATATGTCATAATATGACTATATTTCAGGGAGAACTTGTTTCTGATGACTTAGTTGTGGGCATTATAGATGAAGCAATGAAGAAACCTTCATGTCAGAAAGGTTTTATTCTTGATGGTTTTCCAAGAACTGTGGTCCAAGCACAGAAGGTATTATATTTTTGGGCTTCCAACCCACTCATTGGTTCTTGTTGATCTAAAAGTTATGTTCCAGGTTTATACATGCTGGTGTTGATAACCTGCTTTCCACTTCCTGTATTTATCCATCTATACATATGCATTATCAAATATAATTTTTTTTTTCTTTCCAGCTTGATGAGATGCTGGGAAAACAGGGAGGTAAAGTTGATAAAGTGCTCAATTTTGCAATTGATGATGCTATCCTAGAGGAGCGGATTACTGGTCGCTGGATACACCCCTCCAGTGGAAGAACCTACCATACAAAGTTTGCTCCTCCCAAGACACCTGGGGTTGATGATGTAAACTGCATCTTCATAATTTATTCTCTTAAAAGTTTTGATTGTCAATTTTTTATTGATGGTTGTGGGGATATTAATGAAAGTACATTTAAAGCTTTTGTTATGAAGCAGAGTAAGGCTCCAGCTTGCACTGTTTAAATTTTAAGATTCTATGCAAAACTAGCATGATTTTGAGGGGAATGCTTTTGCTGCTGCCTGCTCTCGCTGATTTTCTCTATGCAATCTGTTACTGCTTTAAAATGAGCAATTTTTCTGTGTTAGTTTTCAACTTCTGACATTATTATCTATTTAGGTTACTGGTGAGCCTCTAAGTCAGCGGAAGGATGACACTGCAGCTGTTCTTAAGTCAAGACTGGAGGCATTTCACAGGCAAACCGAACCGGTATGATCATGAATCTGACTTAATTTTGGTGAACCAATATACAAATCTGATTGAATTTTGGTGAACCTATATGCGAAACTTTGGATGAATTAGTGGCCAAAAATAGAGTGGTTGTTCTCAGCAGCCACTTATTTTGCCAAAATTCTGACAGTATGTTATGATGATGCTATGATTAGAACTTAGTATGAGTCATGTGTTCTGATGTCCTTTGACCATCGTGGCTCTGTCTATTCTAGCCTTTGGTAAGCTATTCTAAAAGTACTAACACTCCCATTTGTCTGTTTTTATGGAAAAGGCTCAATTGTATTTTTCTCATTCAAATCCTTAGAATTTTTTATTTATCATTCTCTTAATAATAACATACGCTGGATTTTCAGGTGATTGATTACTACTCAAAGAAGGGTATTGTGGCTAATCTTCATGCTGAGAAACCTCCTACAGAGGTGACAGCTGAAATCCAGAAGGAGCTCTCTTCTTAAGACTCCCCGTGACTCCAACTCGAAAAACCATTGTTTTCCCATTGCAAAGTGCAAACCTTAGTTAGCTAATTTGTAATTTCATCATATTCTGAAATCTTCTGTTCAGCTTTATCGATTTATTCCAAAATCCAAACGGCGGCTGCTTTGAACTCGATTAAGATTTCACGAGTTACTTTGAAGGAATAAAAACTCAGGTAGTTGTAATCGTCCTCACTGGATGTTTTTATATAGTTCTATGTGCTTGATTCAGGCAGTATCAGAGCTATTTTTGCATGCAATAGCTGGGACCTGCTCTTCAAAGCATTGTATTTTCCATTGATCCTGTCCTCACTCGAAAGTACAATGCCATGTTAACAACTTTATTTTGGGGTAATTTCCATCAATTAATGGCTCAGCCAACTTTATTTAATTAAATTCAGCAAAACACAAACTTATATTAGCAACACCTGCAAAAAGGCTGAGGATATGGCCAATTTATTTCGCTAGCCAACACATCCGGAGCTCCCTTGTCTTTATGTTGCAGCCACATCGTCTGGTGCTGAACTACAGGGCTCATTGTTTGCTGTTGGAAGGACCATTCCGATTTGTCTGCCTTGTATTCTCTAACTTGAAAGTGCTAATAATTAATGAAATTAACAAAACGGCGTGAAGCTTCTTTCGACTGTAATTTTCTAATCATTATTCTTGTATATTTTTTTTTTCACTTTTTGTGAAGGTTTTTATATAATTCATTATGCAAAATCTAACTTAAATAAGAAAATAATTTATAATAGAAATTTCATAAATGTTAATAATTAGAATTTAAGTCGAGTTGAGCAATAAGAAATTGAAAACCACGGAAATGTTCTTACACCATGGAGCCATTCAAGAGCAAGTGGATAGTCAAAATGTATGATCGTCACAAAAGGTGTGATGCCTACAAAAATATTGTATGGCAATGCTAAGATATTATTATAAAAATGACAAACATAGTTATACTTTCATTCTGGAATTTAGCTTTTTACCATTAGCAAGTAATTCATTGATCAAATTATTCTGGAAGTGCAAACCCTCTTGAGTATGCCACTACTCAAAGTTCCATCTACAATTGCAGTTTTTGTAGAAAATAATTATAAAAAGTATGCGAATAAACTATGATCCTCTCTTGTCTTCTATTGATATGCTATGCTCAATGTTAAACCTTGACATAAAGAAGCAGATATATTAAACACAATGGACATAAACAGACAAAAGGAAAAAAAAAATTAATCATCTTTGCTTGCACTGACTTTGTATCTCTTGTAATGTTCTATAAATGCTGGGAACTCGTCAGCATCCTTATAAACTCCTATTTTAAAAGAAACAGAGATATTAAACATAATGGACATAAACAGACAAAGCGGAAAAAATAGCAATAATAGTCGTAACTGATATAGAAGTGGAAAATATTAATTTTGTGGAAACCTTTGGCTTGTTCAACTAAATCATCAACGAGGGAAGCCGGTAGGTCCTTTCTCGAGTCATTTCGTAGAAAATTCTTTAGTGGTCACTTATTATGATGGTGCTAGAAAAATCATCTCTTCGTCAAACACACAAACATGAGATAATTAAGTTAATCAAAATAGCACAACAAAACATAAATAATTTAATGTGTAAAAAATTTCAAATTATGAGAAGAAATCTATTATGAAGGTTATGTGAAAATTCTTATAGAAATTTACATTAAATTTAACTCATACCTTAAATTTCTAATTAACACAAATATTTATGACTCAAAAATATTTGCTTGGCAAAGAATTTCAATTTTACTCCAATATAAAAATATAATTTGAATAGAAAGATAACTTACAATAAGAAACAATTACAAATTAATAATAATTTAAATTTGAATCAAATTCAATGCAAAGATACCCAATTCTACTCTAACACTAAAATATAAGTTAAATATAAAGATAACTTAGAATAAAAAATAATCACAAATAATTAATAATTTGAATTTGAATTAAACTCAACAATCTCCACCTCATCACAAATTTCATTTTCTTCATTAATATTTATACTTCATTTATCATTAAATGAGACTAATCACAAGGTATCAACCAGTAAAGTTTACCATTATTACAATTTCTTTAAGTTACAACAACAATTTTCTTATTAAATGACTCTACCTCACTTAAGCATAACAAGTTTTACTAGAATTTTTTCTCGATCTCCTTATCTACAATCATCTAACTCATTTGCAAAAACATCAAATCTTATAAATACTCTCATGAACTCGTATAATCTATCCAATTTTTCATCTTTGTTATTAATTGCATTACTCACATGATTAAACAAATTATATCTACAACATATCATTGTTCATCTTCAATTTTTACTCACAATCAAACTAAATCAATTTCATAATATCTATATCCATTATATGTCATTAACTGAATCTTATTATCTTGAATTACTACTCATTGACATAGATGAACCTTCTATTTTACCAATTATTTGGAACAAATGTCTTCTCTTGAAAAACACAAAGATCATGTAATTAAATTAATCATAGATAAAAAGATTCACTATAAAAAATTACAAGATAAGAGTATAGATATTTTAAACAATAACATAACAAATATATACATGCATATAAATTGATATAACCCTTCTTTCTTTTGTTTCTTTTCTCCTAGAATTAGTTTGCAATCGATGATATTTTTTTAAATAAATGGATTTGTTGTTAAGATAGGTTTAAATTTTTATAACAATTACTAAGCAAATCCACAAAAAAAGGTTATGATTTAAAAATTTTCAATTTTTACTATCCTTTTCTACTACTAGATTATCTTTTAATGATATAAAACAAATCTTACATTATATAATTATAAATTAATAACAAGTGTAAAGTTTTGGGAAAACGACCGGTACACTTGAATTACAGGATGATTTGACCCAGATATTGCGCCGAAAAATAAATTCTCATAACACTTAATTTTTTTTAAATACTGAATCACGGGTGGCAGGTCCCCGTGACCAAGTTGGCTTGATCAGTAAGCCTGCACAGGCCTGCTGGTCAAAGGGTCTGACACCACGTGATCAGTTGGCCTAACATGCGGCCTCCCTCCCTTCCGCTGGCCTAACACGTGGCCTCCCTCCCCCCCGCTCCCTTTCCCTGTTCATTTATGACCCCTCGGACCCCTAACCTTGTTTAATATAAAACCCCTACCCTTCAAACTACCTTTGTATCAAATATATGGTCCCCTCCCCAACCCTTCAGAAACCTTTGTGTAAATTCTCCCGTCCCTAGCTGTTCTACTGCCACTTTTCCACCAGCAGCTACAAATTTCTTAATATCTATTTCTGACTCCTCCAACAGCAATCATAATTTGTGCATTCATATTGGGAAGATTTTTCAAAAGATCACTATACAAGTAAGATGTTTATTGAGTAATATTTTTTTTTTCAGATGGTATGAAAATATTATTTATGTTAAGAATAATATTTATTACAAAATTTTCCTTATTTTATTTTTTAATGGTAGTAGGCATTATAACTAGAGTATTGTTATGTTATTTTATTAAACACTTTATAATTAAATTTATATTTGTTATTGTCATCTATTTATTATGGCATCTATATATTTGTTGTTTTCCTATATTATTATGCCTGTGGGTATTATTTTTATTTGATTGTATTATTTTACTTTATTTTTATTATTATGGTATTTGCGTATACTATCATAGTTGTGGTCTGACTAGATTATGCATATTGTGTATATTATTATTATTGGAATTATTATGCTTAGGGTTTAGGGTTAGGCATTAAGAAAGAAGGAAATAAAAAAATCTAAAGACTCTAAAAAATTGATTTGATTAAGAATAAAAATTTATAAAATTAATAAAAATATAATAAAATAAGTTTAGGTATTTTATAAACAATAGAACAAAATTCTTATGTCTGCCTATGAGAAAATGCCATTAGTACTCATCCAAAAGTAGATATATATATATATATATATATATATATATATATATATATATATATATATATATATTATTCTGGACTTATTAACATTTAAAATAATCTTATAATACATATAATGTTGATTTACTAATATTCTACACCTCGGGTTGAGCTTTATGGAAGGAGAAAATTAAAAACTCGAAAACTTGCAAATGTTCAAAAATAGTAAAATTCTTAATAATAATAAATTATTAATAAGAAACATTAGTTGAAAGTAGAATGTTGTAATATGAGATTATTAAAATTTCTTTTCCAACCATAAATGTTGATGTAATCAAGGATAGATATTAAAACACATGTGATTTTAATTTGATTAAGAATAAATAAATATATAATTAAAATAAATAATAAAAAATAAATAAACAATTAGTAAATAAGTTAAGGTAATTTACTAATTATTGAAATGATATAGGTGCTCATTTAAAAGTAAGAAAGAAAATATTAAAAGTATTAAATATTACCCTTAACTTATTGAATTTTAAAATAATATTATAACACACAAAATGCTGATTAAATAATATTTTGCACATTGGGTTCGTTTTGGTCTAAATTAAGCTAAGGGAATAAAATCAGTAGAAGGAATTAAGCGAAGAGGAAAGGAACGACTCTTGATAACGCAATCCGTTTGGTCTAAGTGTATTCAATTTACTATATAAGTAACCATTACTATAAAAAATAATTTACTTATAATTCTTATCAAAGTAGTAATTATATTGCCCATCTTATTATTTTTATTTTATTTAGCAGTAGCATAGTTCTTACAATTATTTAATGTTAGTCACTATTATGTTATTAATATTTGAAGCAAAATTATTTACTTAATTTTCAATAACATTTACTTGATATCAATATTTTAATGATATTTGTCAAATTAAAAATGTATTAATTAATAATTTCTTCATGATTTTACACCTCTTGTAGTATTTGAAGTCTTTTTATTTCTCTTTTTTAATTATATTATTCTCAACCTAAACACTACTAAGTCATATAAATTTAGCATAACAAAAAATATTTTTAATTTTAAAAATATTTAAAATGGCTTAAAATTTTTTAATTAAGGTTATTCAATTGACTATATAATTTTTCTCCAATTCATAAATCTTTATAACTTATTTGTTGTTATTATCTTTTAACATGCCTGGTTTCATATTTTCCTATTTTTCATGTCCATGTATTTTAGTTATGATGATGAATGTTGATATTAGCAGGCAGTGTGTATATATATAAACATAAATATATTAATTTTTTTGTAACCATTAAGTAATATATGTAATATTACATAATTAAATTTTTTAGGATGTTTTAAATAAAATTAAATTTTTGTAGATATCAAAATTATTGTTGGTACTAAACCCTTAGTTGAAAAAATATTAAAAGTGTGTTGTATTATCGTTGACCTAGTGGCTTAAAAAATATTTACAATACATAAAATGTTAAATAAATAACATTTTGCACTATACATTTTATGAGAAACTTAGGAATAATGCTTCTTTATAGACTTGTTCTAATATATGTACTTACATAAAATTTAAATGTCAAAATTGATCTTAAGCTAAACTTGTAAGTACATATTAATAAATAATTCCAGTAAATATGTAAAATTATAATAATGATAATCAGGTAATTAATTTATGATATTGAAATAAATAAGAGCCTGAGTATAGTAATAATTAATTGTAATTATTTTTGTAACTATGGTACTTTTTCTTTATTGTATACTCTGTTTATTCTTGATATGCCATGTAAATCCGACTATGATAGGAATCAAAATGAGTACCAGAAAAAAACATTTATATTTATGCGAATGAAAAAATTTATGAGATGGAACAAGACAACACATTTAAGTGTCATAGGGTGAAAGTAATAAGAATAAAATTAGATATCACCCTGGATGAGCTTAAGAATCTAGTGGGCCGAAAGTTACGACTCAATGAAAATCAAGATGTAACTAAGTTAGTATATAGACAATCGCTTTCGTTAAATTTGATGCGGTATAAGGCATGTGTATTTGAAGATGATGATGACATTCAACGAATATGGAAAGTGAATGCACGATTTCCCACTCAATAGTCTTGTCCAGAATTGTATACATATGTCTTAACTAGGGAACTTGATTTGAATGTCGTAAGTCAACTAGTTCATGATAGTGGCCCATGCACACAACTATCCACTAATCTATCCCATAGTTTCAATGAAGAGTCGTTACATTACAATCTGTATGTTACTGAAATAAACAAGCAAGTTGAGTTTAGCCAGCTGTTTCACACCCCTATTGTCAACTATATCCCAGAGCCATATTTTTCTCAGTGCCAATATGATTTTCTTTAATCTCCCTTTTACTCGGAGGAAACAGAAGATATAATGGATGAATTTGAAGAGGAAGTTGCATATGATGATGTTCCTAAGGGATTTGGTAGTGATGATGACAATTACGAAGACGATGATGGTAAAGATGACATTACGACCATACCTCTAACAACACCAGTAAGTTGATATATGGAATTAGCTGCTGCCTTTTTTTCACAAATAAATATAGAAATTGCAGTGAGTCATGATTACCCTGAAGTAGGAGATGACATGAATATAAATGGCAACCAGGAGCCATATGTGGGTTTACGATATATGGACTAAAATTTATTTCACCGTGTAATGAAGATATACTCAATTTGAAGTCACTATACATTATGTGTACACTACTTTTAGGCTAAATATGAAGAATATCGATGCCTTAACTATGATGTATAATGCAATTGGAGGGTTAAAGCATGCCATAAACCGAGAGAGAATCACTATCAAATACCCAAATACAATGGGCCTCATATGTGTGTATCTGCATCTCTTTTCCAATATCATCCAAAATTGGACATAAATGTTATATCATCATACATTGTTGGCATGGTGACTGAAAATTCAAGTGTGTCCATCCAAGAAGTCATTGAGCAAATTCACGGTATTTTTAGGTACTCAGTATCCTATAAGAAAGTATGGAAGGGCAAACACTAGGCCATCGCGCTCGTATTTGAGAATTGAGCAAATTCATGGTATTTTTGGGTACTTAGTATTTTATAAGAAAGCATGGAAGGACACTCGGCCATTGCACTTGCATTTAGGAATTGGGATGCCGTGGTGGTTGGCCACAGTGCGACACTTTAATCCTGATTCTTACTTTGAGATTGTTAGCAAGGAATTCTTGCCAAACGGTTCTAGAGATGAGCTAACTATATTGTTCCATCAAGTATTTTGGACTTTCAAGCCATGCATCAAAGCATTCCATCATTTGAAATCGATAGTTCAAGTAGATGACACATTTTTATATGAAAAATATAAGGAGTGTTACTTATCATGATGCCACAGGATGGGGATAGAAAAGTTATGCCTCTTACATTTGTCGTGGTGAAGGGAGAGACGTACGAGTTATGTGCTCGGTTCTTATTAAACCTTCGTCGGCGTGTTGTTCAGGGTAGACAGAAAATTTGCTTAATATCATATAAATATCTTAGAATAGTAGCTACTGTAGCAAACCTACATGTAGGGTGGCAACCCCCTTATACATATCATGTGTTTTACCTTCAACACATTGTCAGTAACCTAAACTCATCCTTTAGGACGACATGGCTAAAGGAATTATTTACTAGCATTGATGCGTTTTGCTTGCACTGCTATCTTTAAATTTCATTAGTTATCATGATTATTGTTTATTCAATAATAATGGTGTGTCGTACAGGTTACCAATATGAGCGACATACTGTCGATTGTAAGTTAGATGAATTACGCCAATTACACCTAAGAGCCGTTGATTGGATCAATAATATCCCAAAAAGTCAATGGAGCTATGCTTATGATGAGGAAGGTCGACGATGGGGGCATATGACCACTAACTTTGTAGAATGTATCAACAGTGTTTTCAAAGAGGTTAGATTTTTGTCGAATACTGGGTTGGTCAAAACTATATTGCATCAAACAAATGTATACTTTGTTAATCGAGTGGAGACTATTGTAGCACAATTACAAGCATGAGAGGTGTTCAATGAAGATATTCGAAAAAAGATTCAAGGGTGCATGTGGAAAGCATCTGCCTGTTACGTCCTTTGCTTTGACCGTCTAGAGTCAACCTTTGAAGTGGATGAGCCATATGACTTGACTTGAAAATAGTTTAGTCGAACTTGCAAAGTTAACCTGGTCGATTGAACATGCGACTATGGCGAATTCCAAGTAGAGCATTAGCCCTGTCAACATGTTTTTACAGCATGTGCGAAGCTTTCATTAGATCCATTATAATACGTCAATCCTGTATTTTGATTAGATACAATGGTGAAGGCTTACAATTGTGAGTTTCATCCAATTGGCGGAATGGAGCATTGACCACCATTAAACAGATTAACACTGGTACCTGATCCAACGCAGATACGTCCTAGTGGTCGACTACGTTCCATACGAATAAGAAATGAAATGGATTGGAGAGACTCTGCATCAGAATTTCAGAGGTGTAGGTTATGCTAGTAAACTGGACATAACCGTGCAACATGTCCATTTGCCCGACGGGACGTGCCTTGACATTCTGGGCCCTAAAAAGGTTAACAGATAATGCATTTATCAAGATTTATGCTGCTATAGTGTCTGGACTATGCATATTTTGTTAATTTATTGGTAAAAGCTAGAAAACTTGTTATACCTAAATAGTTTATTATGTTTGTATCATCATATTGAATTATTTTATTTCTTACTTCACTTTGGAATACTTACATTAATTGACGGTTGTGAAATTGATCGAATTCATCTAGACTGTCGTTGTCTATAGCTTTTGAATATAATGGTTGGTCAGCGTTATGTTGTGATCCCTGGGCCCGATAATGACTTTTTATTATACTTGCAGTCTAGGCATATTTCATAGACCATGTGGTTGAGTCAGGTAAGTTTATTCACTTAGTAATAATTGCTTAATTGTAACAATGGGATAACTATTTTTGTTAATTGATTTGAAAAAGGAGGATCGAATTCTGAAGCTACGACAAGTCACCTATATGAATCGGCTTTTCGATCCACCACCTGTAATTGTGCCTTATCTTCAACAAGCAGGCTTCTACGATACCAGCTAGGTTAAACATTTTGATTTTAATGTAACTTTGGTCCCTGGTCGAGCAATGGCATCCGGAGACATATACTTTTCACACCACTTCAGGGGAGTGCACTATTACCCTTCAAAATGTCTCCATCCAATTAGGTTTACCATGTGAGCGCGTCCCTGTATCTGGATACACCGGACATGATTAGTCAGGGGAGTGCGAAGATTTGTTTAGGATCAGACCGCCCGATGAATATTTGTAAGGCTAGCGCCTGAGCATCCCGTGGTTAGCAACTAACTTCAGACACTTACCGGATGATGCAGATGAAGAATAAATGCGACGAGCATACATTTTGAGATTGATAAGTTATTACCTGATGTCCGACACTTTAGGTCACAAAGTACTGTTGATGTATTGACCATTGCTAAAAAATTTTGAAGATGCCGGTCAATATAGTTGGAGATTGACAATTTTTGCTTGTTTATATAAAGAGTTGTGTATTGCCACATAGTGTGATAAGATTAATATTGGTGAATATTTGTACCTATTATATTTATAGGCATAGGATTGATTTTCCACTTTAGTACCAGTGAGATTGCCATATCTTGATTCCCGCTTAGACATCTATCCTTTACTTCCATCATTAGGGTTTAAGTTTGGAACATACATTATATTCATATTACATTTCTCATAATAGGTCAAAAAATTTGAAAAAATAATACACAATTTATATTTCTCGTAGGTGGAAGAATACTGAACTACCTCTTCGATCGTCAGGAACAACTCTACACCAATACAGAGTATTGCTTGATTAAATGAGAGCCAATGAGGTTTAAAGCCATACTTTATTATCTCTAATGGAACCAAATGTTAGATCTAGTGAAATGCATATTTAAATTACATTTGTGTAATACAAATTATCTAACAGCCGTATGACATTCTTGATGTGCAGCAGCTTATACCAGGGTATTGCTTGATGTCACCCAATATATGGCTAGCATCAGTCCCCATTATTTGCTTCGACATCGTCCAATGGCACCAAGCAGACTGTGTGCTACAACAGTTTAGGAGGCAGCAACCAATCTCATAGGAGCCATTAAACCTCAGTTCTTATCATACGTTGCAACTTTGAGGGAAAACATTAAAAGACTGGCACAAGAGCACATCATTTTCATTGCTACTTGGAATGTATGGCACAACACACTTTCATTGACTGAAGTGTCAACAAATGCCTTTGGTCATGACTAGGGCTACATGAGGTGGTACTGGAGGCACACTCAATGGTGGATTCATCCAATTAGTAGTGGTCCCATATTTGTGGTAACCTTTCACTACTCACAAACTTTTGTGCTTACATCTTCATATTATGGCAGCATTAAGTTGTAACCATAGGACTTCTTTATAGGTTGATGTAGTTAAGAGATTACGACAGCTCAATGTCGAGGATTCACTCTCTTAATCGTACAACTAATTTAAAAAGACAGTGGATCGAGAACGTGACATCATGTTACGTGCATTGGGAGAGCATCGAGATATGATAGCTCCCCAACTTGCTTGCTGTTAGTATGTGTCCTAGGAGCTAATCATAGAGATGATTGCAATATTACACATTGTATTATATTTCATTTTGACAATATAATTATTATATTATATTTTATTTTATTTTGCATAAATTATAACTTAAATATAATAATTATCTTTGGAATAGTTTTGTTATTCCTAAATACCCCTAGTTAAGTATTATTATGAAAAGGATAGTAATAATACATCGAAACTAGCATGTATAGTGATTGATGATTATGAATCATGGATATTTGATATCAAGTCAGTACATGAGTACATTGTCAGTGAACAATGTACTGGACTGATCCATTGTGAGAATACTGTATGAATAGACGTATCATTAGTTATTCTCATATGATCACAAATGCATATAATCATTTGACCTGAAGTCATTACGGTTCTCTACATGAGGAGTTACTCACTTTGATGTCGTCTTATGTCACCTTTAATCGGGATGATGAGTAGGGTATTAATTGGGTGTATCACGAATCATGCAAAGGGAAGTGAGTGATATAGATAAAATTTTGTTACTCTTGTATAAAAGAGAAATATCCTTGAGTCTCTTGATTGGGTGAGACTTAGAAATGCATGGTTATATTTAATTAGATCAATATGTGATGTTGATAATTTATTTTAAGTCTACTCAGTAACAAGAAATGTAAATTGAACATTGACGAGGATGACACACTTCATACCTCTAGTTCAATTTGGATATTATTGCAAAAGGGATTATGATATAAAATGTTGATCATATATTAGATAGATGTCGAATCATAGATATTCTTACTACTTGAGTGACAGTGATATATTACTAGATACCACTCACTGTTTATGAACCAAAATGAGTAATTATCAACATAGTAAAAACCTACAGGGTTACACAAAAAAAGTAAGAATGAGACGATAATTAATTGAATTTATTTTTGTGCATATATATATTATTAAGATAATATATATTTATTCATGTAATATATATATTATATATTATGTGATATTATTTGATGTTAAAGTAATATCAGATAATTACGTTATTAGATATTAGATAATTATATTATGAGATAATATTATTATTATTATCTAATATTAGATAATTAATAGATAAGTCCTATCTCTCCTCACTCTCTTTAAGATAAGAATAAGGTGATAGTTATTTAGTGTAATTAGGATTTTTGAAGTATTATCCTAGTGGGACTAGGATTATGATATGCCTTAGTTCTATAAAAGGACTTGAAGGCAGCACATTACATAATATATATTGGCTTCAATCAAACCTTAAATCACTTTAAAACGTCCAAATCCAGTTCTAGTGAGAGAAACGAATCCTAGCAGTTTCGTGGAGGGGAGAAGTCGTTGTTCACTCTGTATGGATATCGTAGAGACGCTGTACCTTCCGACCAATGTTTGATTCATCTCGATCTCTCAAGAATTTATTAAGAAAGAACACGAGCACAAATAAGGTAAAACCCTAATACTAGCTTATAACTTTTGCATTGATCCTAGGAAAGTTTTGGATCAAAATTTTTAAAATTCCGCTGCATATATTGATCTGAATCTTAACACTTACCTAGCTATAGAATTAATGAGACCATCCATTCCCGAGCCTAGGCGTGGTAGGAAAAGTCACGAATTCATGTCTTTTAGGAGTCTTATTTTACCCGAGAAGAGGGATGATGATGAAAGTATCTTGTATGGTTATCCATCGATGACACAAACAGGTGTTCCTCCCTCCTACACCCCTCCATTCATGTAGCTTGATATAGGAGGTGCAGGTCCATCAAGTTATACCCCTTCAGCGCAATTCTTTCCAAGTACAGATGTTGGGCCTTTGTATAGTTTGACACCACCACCACAGCACCGTTATGATGCTCCACAGTCATCATTCTTCACCTTATCATTATTGCATTCAACTCAATAAGTCCCCCGGTCAATGATAGCGTTGTTTGCTGACCCATTTGTATTCGCTGCTGAGTACACCAGTGGATCCCTAGACTAGCAGCAACAAGGGTATATCACTTTCGAAAATCCTATACCACCATTTTAGTCCTCTCAGTAGGACTTGAACTCTCCACCCTTTATGGGTTAAATTCGGTTGACTCACGCAAATTATGATGAGGATGATGACACAGATGAACAACATCATTCCTTACTCAATGACCACAACGAGTAAGGCGACGCTCTTATTTTGGTAATTGAGTATTTCATTTTTGAATTATAATGTTTTATCCAATTTTTTATTTAATTAATTCATAATCTTTTTACTTTAAATTTAGTACTCTCTTATATTTCATTTATCATATTATTCACTTTTGAAGATAAATTGTACAATTTGACAATATATATTTCACTCTTCTTCATTAATTCAAATCACACTATTGAATTAATTTCATTCATTACATTGTTATTTAAAATTTAACTAAGCATTCTAAAGTACCGATCATTATGGTATAATTTTAAATTATGTTTACCCATAATTACGAGAAATGGTATCAATTAGTCATTTAGAGGTAACTATGAAAAATCACATTATTAAATATAACACTGTTTAATTTTAAGAATTTAAACTTTACACATTAAATTTTACTAAACTTATATTTAACATTCCACTGCCCTAATTAATTAAGTATTTTATGAAGTGATGTGATTTTTTTAATTTTTACATATGCATTGCAATATTATAATTCATAAAGGTCTACTTTTTAACTGTAACACTTACCTTGGAAAAATAATTTTTCCTTATACTGAACCCTAAAAAAAAATTCCCTCAAATTGTCTAAAATTTACTCTACAATATTTAATGAGAGCTACAATATTTAATGAGATTTACTCTACTATGAAAATCACATTAATTAAATTAAGAATAAATTATATAGAAAAATATGAGTACAATGATATGAATCATAATTAAAAAGAATTAAAAAAATATTTTAACACATGTTTTAATAAAAAAATCATTCTTCGCATTCATTAAAATGATTAGAACTATTTAAAAATTTGCATATATCCACTTAACGTATAAAACAATGATGTATAATGGCTAAATAGTCATTTGAGTTGTACAAATATACACGAATGATTAAACTTAATATTAAATTAAATTTAAATAAATAACAACTCTTAAGTTGTACAAATGTTTATCTATGTTAAGAAAATTTTTTGCATAACCTCCAGAAAATTTGAATTCAATGCAAATTATTTTATAACAAAGTTATGCCTTCTTTTCTTTTATTCACGTTATAATCACATGTTTTTTAACATAATTTGATTAGTGTAAAATACATTTTAGGAGCTAAAGTGAATTATTATGGGATAAAAAATTATAACTTCTAGAGTTAATAAATAATAAGTCATTTAAAATGTAATTAATTTTTAAAGTAGTATTATTAATTCCTTTAATTTTTTCATTATTTTACTTTTTGAAATATATTTTAGACTTTAATTTTAAAAATATATAATTGATTGAGAAAAACAACCAAGGATTTATATGTGTATATACATGGTATTATGATAAAATATTGTATAAAAATTTAATTTTTATATCTTAAATCTTCCAACTTATAAATTTACAGGAGAATAGGAAAAAAATTATATTTATTAAATTTTTAATTATTCTAGAGATTTTATGGTATTTACTAATTTTAACGTACTATATATTGCACATTATTATGAAAGTTAAAAATTTGACTTCCTTCTGAAAGATTAAATAATTAGTGTTTAAGCAACATTCAATACATAAAAAATTAAATAAAATATAAATTAAAATAAAATTAAAAATTAAAAAAATAAAATAAGGGTCCAAACTAAAATAGTTACATTTAAGCTCAAATTAATTTTTTTAAAAAAATAGCTCATATTAAAATTTTCAAATTAATTTTTTTTGAAAAAAATGCTTTGGTCATGGGAGGCACCCGTGACTGTATTGGTCACGGGGTCCCCTTCCTGTGATCAAAATTAATTTAAAAAAGAAGACTTTTAAGTATTGTGATAAATAGTTTTGATAGGACAACATTTTAGTTATTTGTTTTTGTGCTAATAGCATACGGATAAAAAAGCTGCTTTTAATTTCATATTCATATGTGGATAATTAATTAAAAAAAAGACTATAATATATTATTTACAATATATTACCAAATTTAACTATGTATCAAATTATAAATTTTTTAAAATTACACTTACAAGTTATATAATAATATCTCAATAGTAAGATTTGATAGTGTATTAATATATTATTATGTTAATAATATACTATAACTATCTACTTAATAAAAATTAAAATGTTGTTAAAGTATTACATATACACGTGATATTTGAAGATCGCATGATAAATATGAAAACTTTGAATTTGGGTTCCGTACATTTCTTGCAGAAATAGAGGGCACAGACTTAAGAGAAATAAATACATTCTAGTGGATCCCAATAAAAAGGCTATAGGTCCGACGCTTACATTGGATATCCGTTGATTTTACTCAATTACAAAATGAACAGACTCCTCTGTTATTTACAAGACATACAAGATCTCAAGGGGAACAAGTTGAATAATTACAACAAAATTGGATTAAAAAATGTGTCCAAACTAATATATGACCACTTCAAAACACTCAAAATCACCTCGAGGATAAAACTAATTTTAAAATTTGAACTGTTCTAAAGATTAGTTTGATTAATTAAATTTACCGTCCTCATCGCAGCGGTAGTATTACTGTTTGCCCGATATATGCAAGACTTTAAGACGATTAACCAACTCCACTATTATACCAAAGGTCGTCGAGTAAATCCCTATATTTGTCGCAGTAAGAATTTCTCGAAGATCTACCTTCTGAATTCACCACGTAAGGCAGGTAATTCGTTTCAACATCGCCTCATGCTATAAAAGCAAGAAAATCTGGCCATCCGGCTCCTGTGAAGGCATGCGGGATACAAAATAAGCTGACACAGTTTTGTACCCCCACTTTCACTAGTAATGTTAAGAGTAATTTATATCATCCACATCTTAAACTGAAAATATACGCAACTGAAAAGTGTCAACTCGGTAGAACCCCGACCCCTGGATTTTTCGATTAAATATAAACTCCTTACCTACTTTGGGGCTAAAGATACCTGAATGTGAATTAAATCACCAAAACTTAAAAAAAAAAAACCAAAAATGGTGAACCAAAAGCAACTTAAAATTACGACATATAATGGTGGCTTATAAAGTTAATTCCTAATTTTCCTTTCAATAATTATGTTACACTTCAAACAAAATATGTAACATAATTTTACAAACAACAGGGATTTCCGCTCTCAAAGTATTATAGCGATCCCCATACAAAATCATATATTTCTTCCAGACCTTTGCATCTACAACTTTTCTGTGAAACTACCTGCAAACAACTTTGAGCCCGGCCTGTGAGCTCAGAATTTCTTCTCTTATTTTCCAGGTCAACAATATGGCGGAACCTGGTCTGCCATCAACCAATGAACTCCACAGGAAGTAAAGACCATTATGCAAAAATAAAATTTAAAAGAAGAAAGAAGGTTACCGTTGCCAAGTAAGAGAATAATTCACATCCTTTTCGTCGAGCTCGTATCTCTTGCTGCTTTAATTATCAGCACAAGACAGAGCACGGCAAAAGATAAAAACGGGAAGGCGAAGAATAAGAATATTTACCATTGCTGATATTCATCAATTATTTTAGATAATCCTGAAATATATATATCCGTCTTTTAGCTAATGCAAAAATGCATATCTTCCATTACCGCCAGAATACATCAATATGGTCTAAAAATGAAAAACAATATAAGATCCAATGCCACACCTTGTCAAGCCACCACTGCTATTTCCAAACAGTAACAGTTTGGTCACCTTCCCAGGCCATCACCCCTAAACATATGAACCCACTGCCGCAGTTGCATCCAAACAGTACCAGATTTAGAAAATTTAAGAAAAAAATATTTCGGAGAGAAAATATGTAGACACCTTCATTCCTGTTTAGAGCTCTACCCAAATTATCATTTAAACCCTCACCAAACGGTCCCACCCAAGGGCAGGAAGGTCAATTCAACTACCCTGCTAAGCGGCCGCCCAAGTTCGAAGGAAAGGGGATTCCAAACCTACGAAGGCTGAGAAGCAATGGGGATTCCAAACCTTCGAAGGCTGAGAAGCAATGGGGATTCCAAACTACGAAGGCTGAGCAACAAAGAAATTCTCCTTCGTCTTTGCCCATTCAGGCTTCGGCGCAGTGACCCGAAACCCAGTGGCGGAGAAGGAGCAGAGAGAAGAAAGAGGAAGAGCAATGGCTAGTAGTAGTTCCGCAACTAACCTGGAAGATGTTCCATCGGTGGCTGTCATGTCTGAGCTTCTCCGTCGCATGAAGTGTGCCTCCAAACCTGATAAGCGTCTCATTCTCATTGGTATATTCACGTTTTCAGCTGCTATTTGTCTCAGTTTTAATTTTTGGCTTGGGCTTGCTTCCAGATTTGAAAATTCTATGACAAGTTTGATGCTTTTGGAATGGCTTTGTTGTTATTGGGGTGTCGGTTGGGGACCCGATGAGATACCGGTTGTAATTTTTTTATTAGAGCAATTTTTTTGTTTAGAATTAAGGTTCGAGTTTCTCTAATTATCATTTTTTGATCAGTCGTGAGATATATGAATTGAAAATTACCTTTCATTTAAATTGAAGATTTATTTATATAAATAAATTTTAATTAATTTCTTTTTAAAAATGGTATAAAAATTTTAGAATTTAATTTATATAATTTATTCTATAATCATATACTTGAGTTTGTGAATTACAAAATTTTAACGTATATATTACTTTTTGCTAAATAAAAGGAAAAAAATCAAATAATTTTTTGTTATTAAATATTTTTTTTCACAATTTAAATCCATAATCAAATGAAAATCTTCACCAAAAAATTAAATATAATAGAGAGTAAATAAAAACTAAATAAATAAAAAAATTTCCAACTTTTTTTACTCAAAATATCTAACGTTACATCTATACTATTTTGTGATATCAGTGCATGAGCCATGAAAAATAAAAATAAACACAGAAGAAAAAAAGAAAACACATGCAAAATAATAAATAGAAAGAAGAGATGGTGTATCACCTGTAAAATAATAAAAATTAAAAAAGAATATATAGTTAATTAGTTTAATTAAATGAAATATTTAACTTTTATAAAATATTTTTATAATAAAAATAAGATATATCATATTATATCTATACTATTTTATAATATTAACATATTGCTTGTAAAAAAAAATACATGCAAAGTAGCAATAAAAAAACGAGACATGTTATTTCTAAACTAATAATAGTTTAAAATAATATATAAATTTAATTAGTTTAATTTAATTAAGTTATTAAATTGTTTAAAATATTTTTAAAATGATTAACAAAAGTGAAGTTGAAAAGAAAAAATATACAATTGAGTAAATAAAAGAAGAAAAATAGTGCATCAATTATATAGTAATAAGAGTTAAAAATAGAATACATGGTAAATTGATTAAATTAAATTAAATTAAATATTTAATTTATTTAAAATAGAAAATATATTTTATTATTTCTATATTACTCAATGATATAGGTAAAAGGAATAAAAAAGTACATATTTTATGAAAAATATTTAATTGTTGTATATTTACTTAATTTAAAATATAACATTAAAGATTAATATGAAGAAGCCATTGACAAATTTTAGATAAAATGAATTTTAATTTCAAAATTCTTTTAAAAAACTAGAACATATAAATTATTTGTTTAAAATATTTTTATAATAAATGAATGATTTATTGAATAATTTTTTTTAAAAAATAATATATTAAGAAGAGTAACTAAGAATACGCAATGATCACTTTTTTTTATATAGCGAGTAGAATACACTTTTTTTCATATAAGTAAGCAAAATACATTTGTTATAATAACATTTTTATTATAAAAATAGTAGTATCACCGCTTATGTGATATTAGGGAGATAATAAAACTTAGACAATATGTTAAAACTTGAAATGAATGTCGTTAAATTAAATAATTTTTAATTGTATAAATATGATAATATACGATAAGCAATATGATGTAATTAAAAATCATATTTAAAAGTTATATTTTAATTAAGAATTATAAATTTTATTATTAAATTTTTATTTCTTCTAAATAAAAAAATAATTGACGAGTTGTAAATCGAGATAGAAATATCTTAGCAGGAAACACATAGCATCAATTTCAAGCATATAAAATAAGCTGAAGCATTTTTGTATTCTTTAGGCCTAATTAGCTTATCCCTATTTGGCCTTTATAACTTTGGACCAATTAATTAATTATTGATTTTGTCATGTACCAATGTGCAAAATGAAATACTAAAAAATTACTCACACTATAAAAAGATTTTCGGTGCCTTTGATCCAATTGTCATAATTTGTCTTCTTGATTATTTTTAATCTTTTGCTGTCATAGAACTGCCACTTGCCTAAGTTAATAAACCCTAAATACCAATTAGGGTGCGTGAGTCCCAATCTTTCGGGAAAACGAAGTGGCAGGTGGGGCTAAATTGGCCTAATTCTCGTGTTTTCTAATTATTGTATAAAATTTTCTTTACCGGTGCTCTATTTTTTACTTTTTATAGATGGGGTTAGGATGACCCTGTCCCTCACGTTAAAATTTTAATATAATATGTATTATTAAAATTTTTATAATTTTCTTAAATTTTATGATATTTTAATTTTGGCCCTCTACTTTTTAATTTTTACCTCTGCCACTGTATAAATATATATATATATATTTGAAAGACGAATAAGGTTTTGCTTTGGAATTTCTTCTCAGGAATAAGCAAGTGTGGATCTTATGGGGGTCCGTGCCTGGTGTTTTTATGCTTTATATTATAAAAAACGTACTTATTTTGTTTGCTTTCGAGCGGCTTTGTAGGCAGTAGTGGTCACCGTGTACGCGTTGTGTTTCCAGCTTTACATCTTTCCATTTTATTTACCTGTTCAATATGCTAGATCGTATGTTGAGTCCTGAACTTGACTAATTGTTGATGCAGGCCCGCCTGGGTCAGGAAAAGGAACTCAATCTTCAATCATAAAGGACGAGTACTGCTTGTGCCACATAGCCACTGGTGATATGTTAAGAGCAGCCGTGGCAGCTAAAACACCTCTTGGAATTAAGGCTGAAAAAGCTATGGATAAAGTAAGACTCTTTTGTACTATCTTGTCTGAACATTTTCTATTTAACGATGTCTTTTAAAACGGGTTGCTAAATGTTAATATGTCATAATATGACTATTTTTCAGGGAGAACTTGTTTCTGATGACCTAGTTATGGGCATTATAGATGAAGCAATGAAGAAACCTTCATGTCAGAAAGGTTTTATTCTTGATGGTTCTCCAAGAGCAGTGGTCGAAGCACAGAAGGTATTATATTTTGGGGCTTCCAACCCACTCATTGATTCTTGTTGATCTAAAAGTTACGTTCCAGGTTTATACATGCAGGTCTTGATAACCTGCACTTCCCACTTTCTGTATTTATCCATCTATTCATATTCATTATCAAATATCTTCTTCTTCCTCCTTTTTTTTCCCCCAGCTTGATGAGATGCTGGAAAAGCAGGGAAGTAAAGTTGATAAAGTGCTCAATTTCGCAATTGATGATGCTTTCCTGGAGGAGCGGATTACTGGTCGCTGGATACACCCATCCAGTGGAAGAATCTACCATACAAACTTTGCTCCTCCCAAGACACCTGGGATTGATGATGTAATTTGCATCTTTATTATCTTAGAAGTTTTGATTGCCAATTTTTTATTGATGGTTGTAGGGATATTAATGAAAGTACATTTAAAGCTTTTATTAAGAAGCAGAGCAAGGCTCCAGTTTGCACTGTTTAAATTTTAAGATTCTATGCAAAATTAGAATGATTTTGAGCGGAATGCTTTTGCTGCTGCCTGCCCGCCCACGCTGATTTTCTCTATGCAAACTGTTATTGCTTCAAAATGACTAATTTTTGGTGCTAGTTTTCAACTTCTGACTTCTGGCATTGTTATTTATTTAGGTTACTGGTGAACCTCTAATTCACCGGAAGGATGATACTGCAGCTGTTCTTAAGTCAAGACTGGAGGCATTTCACAGGCAAACTGAACCGGTATGATCATGAATCTGATTTAATTTTCAAGAACCACTGTATGAATCTGATTTAATTTTGGTGAACCAATATACGAAACTTTGGATGTATAGATTAGTGGCCAAAATTCAGTGGTTGTTCCAGCAATCACTTATTCTGCCAAAATTCTGACATAATATTATGATGATGCTATGATTAGAACATGGTATGAGTCATGTCTTCCGATGCCCTTTCACCATCATGGCTAAGATCTATTCTCGCTTTCGATATGCTACTCTAAAAGTACTAACACTTCCATTTGTCTGGCTTCATAGAAAAGGCTCAGTTGTATTTTTCTCATTTAAATTCTTAAAAAGTTTTTATTTATCATGCTCTTAGTAATAATATATGCATTGGATTTTCAGGTTATTGATTACTACTCAAAAAAGGGCATTGTGGCTAATCTTCATGCTGAGAAACCTCCTAAAGAGGTGACAGCTGAAATCCGGAAGGATCTCTCTTCTTAAGAGACCCATGACTCCAACTCAAAAGACCATTGTTTTCCCATTGCAAAGTGCAAACCTTAGTTAGCTAATTTGTAATTTCATCATATTCTGAAATCTTCTGTTCAGCTTTACTGATTTATTCCAAAATCCTAACGGCGGCTGCTTTGAACTCGATTAAGATTTCATGAGTTACTTTGAAGGAATAAAAACTCAGGTAGTTGTAATCGTCCTCATTGGATGTTTTTATACAGTTCTATGTGCTCGTATTCAGGTAGTATCAGAGCTATTTTTGCATGCAATATCTGGGACCTGCTTTTCAAAGCATTGTATTCTCCATTGATCCTGTCCTCACTCGAAAGTACAATGCCATGTTGAACAACTTTATTTTGGGGTAATTTCCATAAATTAATGGCTCAGCCAACTTTATTTAATTAAATTCAGCAAAATACAAACTTATATTAGCAAAACCTACAAAAAGGCTGAGGATGTGGCCGATTTATTCCACTAGCCAACACATGCGGAGCTCCCTTCGCCTTTCTATTGCAGCCGCATCGTCTGGTGCTGAACTACTGGGCTCATTGTTTGCTGTTGGAAGGACTATTCCGATTTGTCCGCCTTGTATTCTCTAACTTGAAAGTGCTAATAATTAATGAAATTAACAAAACGTAGTATGCTTCACCTGAATATTTTCCCCGTGAAGCTTCGCACCAACCGCATGGGCAATGAGGTGACTTTCGACTGTAATTTTCTAATCATTATTCTTGTATTTTTTTTTTTCACTCTGTGAAGATTTTTACATAATTCATTATACAAAATGTAACTTAAATAAGAAAATAATTTATAATATAAATTTCATAATAATTGTTAATAATTAATAATTAGAATTTAGGTCGAGTTGAGCAATAAGAAATTGAAAACCATGGAAATGTTCTTACACCATGGAGCCATTCAAGAGCAAGTGGATAGTCAAAATGTATGATCGTCACAAAAGGTGTGATGCCTACAAAAATAATGTATGGCAATGCTAAGATATTATTATAAAAGTGAGAAACATAGTTATGCTTTCATTCTGGAATTTAGCTTTTTACCATTAGCAAGTAATTCATTGATCAAATTACTCTGGAAGTGCAAACCCTCTTGAGTAATGCCACTACTCAAAGTTCCATCTACAATTGCAGTTTTTGTAGAAAATAATCATAACTAGTATGTGAATAAACTATGATCCTCTCTGGTCTTCTATTGATATGCTATGCTCAATGTTAAACCTTGACATAAAGAAACAGATATATTAAACACAATGGACATAAACGGACAAAAGGAGAAAAAATTAATCATCTTTGCTTGCACTGACTTTGTATCTCTTGTAATGTTCTATAAATGCAGGGAACTCGTCAGCATCCTTATAAACTCCTATTTTAAAAGAAACAGAGATATTAAACATAATGGACATAAACAGACAAAGCGGAAAAAATAGCAATAATAGTCGTAACTGATATAGATGTGGAAAATATTAATTTTGTGGAAACCTTTGACTTGTTCAACTAAATCATCTGATGGAAGCCGGTAGGTCCTTTCTCGAGTCATTTCGTACAAGATTCTTTAGTAGTTACTTATTATGATGGTGCTAGAAAAATCATCTCTTCGTCAAACACACAAACATGAGATAATTAAGTTAATCAAGGTAACACAACAAAATATAATAATTTAATGCGGAAAAAATTTAAATTATGAGAAGAAATCTACTATGAAGGTTATGTGAAAATTCTTATAGATACTTACATTAAATTTAACTCATACCTTAAATTTCTAATTAACACAAATATTTATAACTCAAAAATATTTGCCTGACAAAGAATTTCGATATTACACTAATATAAAAATATAATTTGAATAGAAAGATAAGTTATAATAGGAGACAATTACAAATTAATAATAATTTAAATTCGAATCAAATTCAATGCAAAGATACCCAATTCTATTCTAACACTAAAATATAAGTTAAATATAAAGATAACTTAGAATAAAAAATAATCACAAATAATTAATAATTTGAATTTGAATTAAATTCAACAATTTCCACCTCATCACAAATTTCATTTTCTTCATGAATATTTATACTCCATTTATGATTAAATGAGACTAATCATAAGATATCAACCAATAAAGTTTGCTATTATTACAATTTTTTCAAGTTACAGTAACAATTTTCTTATCAAATGACTTTACCTCAATTAAGCATAACAAGTTTTACTAGAATCTATTCTCGATCTCCTTATCTACAAGCATCTCACTCATTCGTAAAAATATCAAATCTTATAAATACTCTCATGAACTAATATAATCTCTCCAATTTTTCATATTTGTTATTAATAGCATTACTCACACGATTAAACCAACTATATCCACAACACATATCATCGTTCTTCTTCAATTTTTATGCATAATCAAACTAAATCAATTTCACAACATCTGTATCCATTAGATGACATTAACTAAATCTTATTATCTTAAATTACTACTCATTGACATAGAAAAACCCTTTATTTTATCAATTATTTGGAAAGATATCTTCTCTTGAAAAACACAAACATCATGTAATTAAATTAATCATAGATAAAAGGATTTACTATAAAAAATTAAGACAAGAGTATAGATATTTTTAACAATAACAAGACAAATATATACTTGCATATAAATTAATATAACCCTTCTTTTTTTCGTTTCTTTTCTCCTAGAATCGGTTTGCAATGATTTTTTTTAAATAAATGAATTTATTGTTAAAAGAAGTTTAAAATTTTATAACAATTACTAAGCGAATCTATCAAAAAAAGTTTATGATTTAAAATTTTTCAATTTTTATTGTCTTTTTCTACTACTATATTATCTTTTAATGACATAAAACAAATCTTGCATAATATAATTATAAATTACTAATAATTGTAAGTTTGTGGCAGTTGCAAGTTAATATTTATTTTAATTTCATATTCATATATGGATAATTAATAAAAAAAAGATTATAATACATTATTTATATAATATATTATCAAATTTAACTATATATCAAATTATAACCTTTTTAAAATTAAACTTATACATTATAAACAATCAAATCTGGTAATACATCAATATATCATTATATTAATAATATATCATAACCATCGAATAAAAATTGAAATGCTGTCAAAGTATTACATATACACGTGATATTTAAAGACCACATTATAAATATGAAAACTTTGAATTTGGATTCCGTACATTTCTCGCGGAAATAGAGGGCACAAATTTAAGAGAAATGTATACATTCTAGTGGATCCCAATAAAAAGGCTATAGGTCCGACGATTGCATTGGATATCCGCTGATAATACTCAATTATAAAATAAATAGACTCCTATGTTATTTAAAAAATATACAAGATCTCACAGGGAACAAGTTGAATAATTACAACAAAATTGGATTAGAAAATGTGTCCAAACTAATATATGACCACTTTAAAACACTCAAAATCACCTTGTGTATAAAAGTAATTTTAAAATTTGAATTGTTTTAAAGATTATTTCGATAAATTAAATTTACCATCCTCACCGCATCGGTAGTGTTACTGTTCGCCCGATATATGCAAGACTTATAAGGCGATTAACCAACTCCACTATTATACCAGAGGTCGTGGAGTAATCGCTATATTTGTCGCAGTACGAATTTCTGGAAGATCTACCTTCTACATTCACCACGTAAGGCAGATAATTCGTTTCAACATCGCCTCATGCTAAAAAGGCAAAAAATTTCTGGCCATCCTCCTCTTGGGAAGGCATGCCGGATACAAAACAAGCTGGCATACAGTTTAATACCCCTACTCTCACTGGTAATGTTAAGAGCAATTTATATCATCCACATCTTAAACCGAAAATATACGCAAGTGAAAAGTGTCAACTCGGTAGAACCCTGACCCCCCGATTTTTCGATTAAATAAGCTCCTTACCTACTTTTGGGCTAAAGATACCTGAATGTGAATTAAATCTCCAAAACTATAAAAAAAAAAAAAAAAAAACCAAAAATGGTGAACGAAAAGCAACTTAAAATTACGACATATAATGGTGGCTTATAAAGTTAATTCCTATTTTCCTTTTAATAATTATGTTACACTTCAAACAAAATATATAACATAATTTTACAAACAACAGGGATTTCTGTTCTCAAAGTAGTATTATAGCTATCCCCATACAAAACCATATATTTCTTCCAGACCTTGGTTCTACAACTTGTCTGTGAAACTACCAGCAAACAACTGAGCCCGGCCTGTGAGCTCAGAATTTCTTCTCTTATTTTCCAGGTCAACAATATGGCGGAGCCTGGTCTGCCATCAACCATTGAACCCCACAGGAAGTAAAGATCATTATGCAAAAATAAAATTTAAGAGAAGAAAGAAGGTTACCGTTGCCAAGTAAGAGACTAATTCACATCCTTTTCGTAGAGCTCGTATCTCTTGCTGCTTTAATTATCAGCACAAGACAGAGTTCGGCAAAAGATAAAAAGGGGAACGCAAAGAATAAGAATATTTACCATTGCTGATATTCATCAATTATTATAGATAATCCTGAAATACATATCCATCTTTTAGCTAATGCAAAAATGCATATCTTCCATTACCACCAGAATACATCAATATGGTCTAAAAATGAAAAACAATATAAGATCCAATACCACACCTTGTCAAGCCACCACTGCTATTTCCACACACTAACAGTTTGGTCACCTTCCCAGGCCATCACCCCTAAACATATGAACCCACTGCCGCAGTTGCATCCAAACAGCACCAGAGTTCTGTGGTTCTTTGCCAATCATGTAGTTCTTTGCACATGATCACTAACTTGGATAGACAGTTGGAAACAATGATGAAAAAATAACAATGTTGCCAGTAAAAGGTATTCTTACAGGCCCCCAATCAAAGTACCTGATTTAAACATGCCGGGAAGGAATAATAGGCCTGAAATGAGATTTGGGAAGAGGTTCTTCATGGAACCAATCATGTAGAAGAGCAGACTCTGCTGTTATCCTCTGGGGGGGAAAAGAACCATAAGACTCATTAGTTCAAAGTTGTAGAACCCAATCATAGTAAATTACATATTGAATATAATATACCTGCTGGGGGTCGTAACATAGAAGTTTGCTCAACAAGTCAAAGCCCAACTCCGAGAGAACAGGTGAACCTGTAAAAGATGCAGCTGGAAACTTCTTCCGCAAAATACTATACCTGAAAAATTCAACATTAAGTCAGCAGAGTTGAAAATATCAAAGTAAAAGTAATCAGCATGTGCTACAAATTTCAAACATGTTCGACACGGGGAAAAATCACAGCAGCAAATGGAGGAAACACAATCCATTACAACAATTTATAATGTACAAACAAGAAAAATCAAGATAACTTACGGCTGCTTGACAAATTTTGCTTTGGACCCAGGTAAATTTGATAATCCAGGCCAAATTTTCTCGTCTGGTGTACCTAGGGTTTGAAAAATCTGCAAAAAGTTGAATATTCATTATTAGGATCAATATAGATCATGGGATAACATAGTAAAATTCATGTAAATATAACTATTATTACCTTATCAAGCTGTTCAACTTCGGTCTTTCCCTTAAACAAAGCTTCCTTTGCAACTAATTCAGCCATTATGCAACCCACTGACCACATGTCTATTGCGGTGGAGTACTCCTTGGCACCTAGCAGAAGTTCAGGTGCTCTGCAAGGTTAAACATTACATTAGTGAGTTAAACATAAATACTTTTCACAACAGTTCAACATCAGATTTGATAAAAACTCGTGAACAGAAAGAATTATAAAACAACCATAATCCACACAAAAAATAAATAATTTGTTGCTCACCTATACCATAAGGTGACTACAACTGAAGTATAGGGCTTCAACGGGCTTCCATATTGGCGAGATAACCCAAAGTCACATATTTTCAAATTACCCTCCTTGTTTAGAAGGATGTTCGATGTCTTCAAATCTCTATGGAGAACCCAATTGTCATGAAGATACTTGACACCCTCAAGCAATTGCCACATCAAGAATTTTATTTCACCTATACTAAGAGGCTGCTTCATTATGTCCATCAGCCCTTTGAGGTCATATTCCATGTACTCCATTACCATAAAAACGCCATCATAATCATCAACTACTACTTCTTTAACATCAACAATGGAAGGATGATTAAAGGACAAGAGAATATTCATTTCTCTCAAGGCTGACATCGGAAACCCATCCCTTTCTATATTCATCTTCACCTTCTTTAATGCTACTATTTCCCCAGTCTTATTATCCTTAGCCTTATAGACAACACCATAAGTTCCCTCACTTATTTTTTTAATCATTTCAAATTCACACACACTTCTACAACTCTGAAGCATGTTTATGTTTCTCCCCACTTGTCTTGAACCACCACTGTCATCAGAATCTGAAAATGAGTTACTGATGTAAGAAGTTTCACTCTGTTCAACATCCCCAGAGTCTGAACCATGTAAACCCTTTTCAGAATCAGTATTTTGACTAGAAGAGCTAGTATAGTGACCTCCACTGCTCCCTGATGATCCAGTAGTTTTGCCTTCTAAACTTTTGATCTGATGTTTGACACTTTCCAGAGTTGAGTTCTCTTCACTATGCATGTTCTCATCATCAGATGCATCCCCTGGAGAATGACCATTTGTCGCCCACCTTGACATTGTGATGTTCCAACCGTGGACACAATCTTCTTCCAAATGATCAACATCAAGGTCAGTAATTCCGGATTGTTCTTGAGGTGATGCAGATGAGAAATCAGGTGGACACTCGAGCCTGCAAACGACACCATCACAGGTGCTGGATAGACCCACCTGAGAAGGAGACAGAGGCGTAACCTGTGTGATTCTGTGCTTTGATGCAATTCTTACTTCTTTGTCTGGTAGATTCCAAACGACTGGCGAAAATTTCCTCCTCTTCTGAGGAGGTCCGCAAGAATCATCATCCTGGATTCTCCTACCACCTGCATGAAACAGAGAATGCAGCTCACCTTGCTCTCTCTGATTCGATTCTTTGCTAGCATACCCATTCTGTCCAGAACTTGAATTCTGCACAATCGATGAAGATCTGTGCCCACTATTAAATGAAACGTGGGATTGATGCACTTCCAAACCAGCGGAACCATCCCTGTAATGATCAGATTCCTTTTCGAAATTATTATACTTGTAAAACTCTCTTCTCCTCAAAACACCATCTTGCCCTGCCGCCATGTGATTGACAAAGCACAAGTCCTCTTAATTAAGAATAATTTTTCAAGGAAAACAGATGTATTCAATCCCTACCCCTACAAACCCTAAATTTTCAACCCTGACACAGAACCTTTGCAATTGTATCTCAAATTTCTTTGAATCGTCCACAATACCTAAGTATACTATGAATCAACACAACACGTACATAATCAACAGAGGACTTGTAACAGTTTTATTGGTACACAAGAACTTGCATCAATTTGAGAAAATTAAAAGATAAATCAAAAGAAAACACGAAAAAATTGGAGATCGAGAATCAGTCAATCAATCAATCAGACCACGAAGAAAACCTAGACGATGGCAGCTCCTCGATAATTCTCACAGGTATCGAAAAGCCTTACCGGCGTCACAGAAACCGAAGGACAATGAAAGAAGGAAGATCAACGCCGACAGCCCGAAGACCACAGGAATTCAGGTAGAACAACGCAATCAAGATAAGCCGCCTTCAGAGACTCTTCTTTGCTCACGGGTTTGGCAGGGAGGTTTGGAATAAATAATATAGCGTGAGCAGGGCGTGAGACGCCTTTTTTTTTTTTTCGTTTCCCTCTTCTTTTTGATGGAAAGGCTGTCTATTTATGATGAGTTGGTCCAGGCCAGGTTTGGCCCATAAAAAAAACCAAACTCGGGCCGACTGTATACGTAAATAGATTAAGGGCTTGATTGGTCGAGGAATTAAAAATCTTTTTAAATAATAAATTATATAATATTTGATAATAATTAATTATATATAATATATTGTTATTTAAATAGTGTATAAAAATTACCTTTGAGTTACTAAAAATAATAATAAAAATAAAAAAGTAAAAATACAACTTATGTAATTGCGTTGTTTGATTAATGACTGCAAGTAAAAAATAAAAGAAAAGCAGGTTGCTATAGATACAAATTTTAATGTTCCTCTTTCTATAATTCTAATTAAAATAAAATCTATTTTGAGTAGTTTTTAGGTTATTCAGGACTATTGTTTATAAATGAATATAATAAATTATGACTTACAGTTGATTATTGGAAATTTTAAGATTTATTTGGATATGATTTATTTTTCTATTTTTAGAAATTATTCTTAAAAGTTATTTTTATTTTAAAAGCTATTTTCAAATTTAAATGAAATAGTGAATAAAGAGCTTTTGGATAAGTAAATAAGAATATATTTTATTTAATTATTAAACTAGAATCAAGAATAAAAAATAAAAAATAAAAAAATAAGTTAAGAATTTTTTTTATTTTTAAGTTACATATTCAGAATTACAATTTTAAAAAAAGATTATGCAAACAAAAGTTTACGAAATAGGAACTTCTATTTTCAAAAAATAAAAAATAAAAAATTATTTTTAAAAACAATAAACAAACAGATCGTCAGTTACTGTACCAAATCAGTACATCTTGCTACTCGTTATAATTTCACTCAATATCTAACTAGGTAATTGGAAGTCTGGAGTTAGGTCTTTATACTTATTTTCGTTTCTAATTAGATAACTCTAATTATTTTTATTAGATTTTATCATTAATCAATGCACGTAGATAACAATTTATTAATAGTTTATAAATTTATAAATTATAGGCTATGTGATTCTAAATTTCTTTCTGAAAATAAAACAATTTCATACAATATCATAATTTTATTTATGTTATTTATGATTTACAATGCAAACGATATATAACCTTTTTATTAATAATCGTAAATTACATGAATAAAGTATTGTTCTTTTTAATGCTATAGTAATATTAAAAATTGAATATTATTTCTATACAATTTTTGTTCAAGTGTATTATTTTTTTAATTCAACAATATGATCCGTTAAAAAATTAAATTGTTGAATTAAAAAAATAATATATTTGACAAAAATGATATAGAAATGGTACTGGATTTTTGGTGTTAAGATAATACTAGAATATTTTTCCTTCAAGTGCCAATTATTAACGAAATTTGATCCATTAAGTGACAGAAAGTTTCTAATTTAATATCCTATTAAAAATAAAAATAAGTATAAAGATTTAATCACAAGCTTCTAAAGATCTACACAAAAATTAAAGGAAACTATACGGAGCAATAAGATAACGGACGAAACTTCAGTAAAAATTTTTGGATGTTTGTTATAAAATTCTCCGTTCATATTTCAATATACATACCATTAATAATTAGAATTTGATAAATACAATCATTATCTATGAGGAGACAGAGTTATGCATTGGTTACAATAAATGAACCATATGGGATAGCCACAGTAGGACATGATACTGGTATAACTGCACCAGGAAGATGCTCGGCTGGGCCTTTCAAGTGTGCTGCAGGTAAGTGGTAACTCATCCACAGAACCTTAAATTGTGAGCGACAACCTCCTCCAAACCCATGCTACTGCTGTTATGCTTGCCAGAGATAAGTTCCAGGTGCAGTACCTTGGATAATCATTCACAATAATTAAACTCCAGCAATTAAGCATAATGTGGGCAAGGTAATATTAGGTATCTTTATTTTATTATACATTGTCAATCAAGTGTACACACATTCCAAGTTTGATTTCATTTGTTTATATTATGTTACATACACAATTTGTACACATAAATCATAAATGCTTGCATGCTTTATTTCTCAAAATCACATGATCCCTCAGGGACTTACAATTTGATTTCTTAGCAGTACTAAATATCATTTTTTTCTTATTTATACTGATAAGTAAATAACATAGATTATTGCGAACCACCATCACATGAAAGACAGTGAAGAGGGATGACAGTTGCACAAAGACGCGCACAAATAAAAAAGCATATAATTTTAAAGCCTGGATGATGAGCCCTTGGGGTGATGAATGACTATATGATTATAAGCATCCAAAGTCAGGAAATCATTCAGTGTTGCTGCTGTGCATTGCTTTGTGAAGATCTTGCAAGCCTCCTTGTACATTCCCTCCTTGAACTTATCTTTTCCTACTTCTTTCTCAATCCTCGCCATCTCCTCTTCAACTACTCTGCCAAACAGCTCCTTATTCACTCTAACTCCTAGTCCATCCTCATCCAGCTCCACTCCATACTTAAGCCACTGCCAATTTTGCACCCTGCTTATCTCAGCAGTGGCAGCATCTTCCATAAGGTTGTAGAGAGGCACTGAACCACTGCCGGAGAGCCATGCCGCCACATACTGAATTCCAACACGAGTGTTGAGGCGGAGCCCTTCTATTGTGCGGACTCCCCTTGGCCTCTGCAAGAGATCCTCCTCAGTTAAGTTCGCTGCATCGTCGCGTTTCATGGTTTGTATCTGATTTGCTGCATTGCCCATGTTGTTGTTAAAGATTTCCATGCAAGCTGGGATTAGACCTGGATGTGCTGCCCAAGTTCCATCATGCCCAGCTTTCACTTCTCTTAGCTTATCCTTCTTCACGAGCTCTATTGCTACCTCATTAGCCTCTGGATCATCCCTAATTGGAATTTGGGCTGCCTGTTCAGGAATTCCAAGCCAAAGGCCATTATCATTTCAAAATTTGTTCTTGAAATAGGCACAGATACATGGAAACTAATTATAGGCGCATAATATGGAAATCAAGAATGTGACAATCCATAGAAATGAAGATAAAAACTGACATACCATGCCTCCCATGGCATGTACACATCGCCTATGACAGGTTCTGATGAGAAGATCAGAGTAAGACTTCATGAAGTGTTGAGTCATCCCAACCTGAACCCTGTCTGGCAGAAGGCGATCTGGGTGAGCTTGGAAGGTCTTCACGTAGCTAAAGATGTAATCCCATCGGCCACAGTTCAGACCCACCGAGTGGTCCCTCAGCTCATACAGAATTTCATCCATTTGGAAAACTGCTGGAAGTGTTTCAATCAGTACAGTGGCCCTTATGCTTCCCCTTTCTATGCCCGCCTTGTTCTCTGCCCTCTCAAACACACTGTTCCATATCTTAGCTTCTCTGCCAAATCACGAACACCATTAAATTTTCAGGCTTGAAACTTAACGAACTTTGTGATGGTAGTTTTGCTTACCTTGAATGCTCCATTTTGGGAAGATAGAAGAAAGGGCCAAAACCTTCTCCTTGAGTTTTGCGAAAAGTAGCATAATTGTGGAAGAAATAGAGGCCAAAATCAACAAGGCAGCCGGTTGCATGTTCCCCATCAATCAGAATATGAGCCTCAGGTAAGTGCCAACCTCTTGGTCGAACAAAAAGCTTTGCCGTCTGTTCATTGAGCTCGTAAACCCTGTTTCTGGCTTTGTCATGGAATGTGATTGTCCCATCCACAGCATTTTTCAAGTTCACTTGCCCTTTCATCAGATTCTCCCAACTTGGTGACAGTGCATCTTCAAAATCAGCCTTTGGAAAAAAGAAACTCTTCAATGTTATGTTTCTAGAACTAACACAATAAGAATCTAGTAGCACAAAAATTCAAAAGTACACTAAATTATGAGTCAATATTTAATTTGTCACACAATAAATTCTATGACCGAGTGCAATTTTATTCTAAAAAATTTTATACACTTCAGTTATATGATAGTGTCTTTGTTTCCACAAATCCTAAAAATGGAAATTGTTGGTAAGTTTGGTCAAAAGTATTCATAACATATTTTCTTATTTTTTGTAATGATAAAAATTATAAAATTAACATTAACAAATAACTTTTCTTTTTGAGTAAAAAGTTGACATGTAGCATAATAAAATTTCCCTTTTTTTTAATAAGCTAAAGAAATTGTGAGTAACACGATACGTGTGATCATGTGAGCCTCTATACGAACAAATGAAGCACAAAACATCTAAAATCATGCAAGAAAGAAAACAGGAACACCAACCATGAAAACTTTAGCTCCAGAGTTGAGAGCATTGATAACCATCTTTCGGTCCACAGGACCTGTAATCTCCACCTTCCGGTCTGCAACAGCCGGCGGAACAGCCGCACAAACCCAGTCTCCTTCCCTTATAAACCTGGTAGCCGGATCAAATCCCGGCAAAGCTCCCCCATTGTACCTTCTCTTAGCATCTCTTCTGCACTCCAATGCGTATTTGATTTGATTCCTGAACTCACGTTGCAACTCAGAAACGAACATCAAAGCATGCTTGCTCAGAATTTTGGCATATTGTTCATCGTATCTTCCTCGGATGTCCACTCCTTCTGGCACATCATAGTGTGAACCAATGTTCTCTTTGGTTTCTGATGTGGGATAGCCATAGGTTCCACCAAGGGCCATCATTAGCCGATTACTCTTGTTTACTGTAATGGTATTGACGTGACTTTCGGAGCAAGGCTGGCTAGAATTATATAGAACAGGAGAGAGACAAGCGGGATTATAATAATTTCCTTTTATCTCTTTCTGCTTTTTTTTTCCTTGAATTTTTCAAAATGAGCGTGGTTCAAATTTTTAAATGGAACACCAAGATGAAAAAGATTTGGAATGATAAGGAAAAATGGGATTGGGATAAATACATTGAGAGGAATCCATGGCTTTATATGCGTGAGGGGATGAAGTTAGACGGAAGAAGAAGAATCATAATGTCCACTGTGGCATAGTAAGGATAAGTGGGAGGTCCCTGTGTTATTAAAATTTGTGCCTGCCTTGAAAGTTGTGGTGAGTGTGAATGAGATGGATTACACGTGGCATTTTTCTCCAATATCTTTGTTGGTTTTTTTTTTTGCCCCCTTTTATATTGATGTCACGTTTGTTTTTGGGTTTTGGCAAACGTGATGATCCAAAAAATTTTTGGGCTCAGGTTGAACTTGAATTTTGAAAGCCCACATCCATTTCATAATCTTCATGTCCATATGGAAGAAAGGAAGGAAAATGGCAGACTTGTCCGTTTTCTACCACTGACCAGGGGTCCTTGGTATCAAATCCTAACAACATGAGATTAAAAAAAATAAAATTATTATATATATTTAAAAATAAGTTTTGAATTTTTTTTATATTTATTAAATTGAGTTTTATAAATTTACCCCACTACCTTCTATTTAATAATAATCCTTAATTTATATTTGGAATTTAATTTTAAATTTTATTTTCAGTATTTTTTAAAGAAAAAAAAAACCTAGTGGCCCTTGAAATTGAACAATAGGAAGGAAAGGGTAGCAGGTTTAACTGCTCCTAAAGCAAAAAGTTGAAAGTTTACCACAATTTTTTTTCACGGACAATTGCAAATCTAGTGCTTTTATTCAATAACTTTAGATTGATAGCATATCTATTTTCGTATTTATGAAATCTGAGTTTTGAACATGACCTTGAATATTGAATATAATTTTTGTTACAAGTAAATATACCAACTAATTCTTTATTTATAAGAGTGCGAACTATTATGTCCCAAGTTTCGAAGCTAGTGCTAATAGTATTACTTAATTTTTTTTATAATTATTTATCCTTCATTTCGTTTCATTGGTAATGTAAAATAAATTATGAAGGAAAACAAGATAACAAAAAAATTAACATATATTTGGTATTGTCAAAATGAAATATAGCAGTAATTTTTTTATTATAATATTTCAAGTTAAGAGAGAAATTATAATAAAAATAAAAATGATAAATTATTAATGAGGGATTAAAAGTTCTATTTATGTTTTTATTATTTAGTTTTATTATGTAAGTGACAACCAAATCATTAATGAATTGTTAATTACATAGTTATATTATCATATTTTCTATTAAGATGCAAATAAATCGAGATGAATCAAACACTTATATAGATAAGTTTGAACTTACAAAAATAAACAAGTTCAAATTCAAGTTAAATATCATTAAACTTGAATAATTCAAAATCAGGTTCAAGCTTGAGTGGAACATAGATTCAGCTAAGTTTATTGGAAAAAATTTTGGTGTTGTTAAGGATTTGAATGGAAAGATGATAGAGTGGATTTTTCTGCATTATATGTATCATTTGAGTACTTAACTGTATCTTTTTAAATATCAAGATTTTTTTTTCACATGAAGTATAGTTCAGAGGGTTAAGTGTATTTTAGCCAAAATTTTATACATACACAAACTTGCAATATGATCACAATATGTATAATTAAATTATTACAAAATAAATTCAATTTCAAAGTAATAAAATTTTTCATTAATTGTTATTAATTAAGTTATTACAAGATAAAAGTAAATTATTTACATCTTTTGAGCAAATTTTTATTATTTTCTAAAAATTCTTTCGGCAAACCTTGAATTGCATGAAACAAATACCTATATAAATCAAAACTTTAAACTAATATCCATATTCAAGTTTTTATTATAAATTAATATTTAAATTATTATAAACTTATTTACTTTTAAATTTTTATTTATAATATTAATTTTTATCTCTAGTAAATATAAGCTAAATCACCATCTCCCTTATGATATTTTAACATTAATTTCATTCCTCTTATATTATTTTTATCTTACTTTTGTCCTTCTATCTATCAAGCCACTCACTTATAAATAAAAATATTAAAAGATGGACTAAATTAATTAAATTATTATTTATAAAAAATAAATTTAATTAAAAATATTTGTGAAGAATGAAATTGATATAAGTAAAATTAATAAAAAATAAAATAGTGTTTTAGACTATTTAATATATACCACACCCTTAAATATAGTTTACTTATTTTTTTTAATATTAAGATTTAGTTATTATTAAATTATATATAATTTTACATAATTATTACTTTCAAGTTTTCTAATGAAAGTTTCCTTATTATTATAATGACGAATGTAAAACTTATTATTATATGATAATTTAATATAATCATAATATATATTTTTATACAAATATATATATAATAATATTTATGGTTTTGTCTTTAATTTAACTGATCTAACTATTACACATCTGCTATGATTTCTTAGAGGCAGTATATATTTATCTTTTCAAATTTACTTTTATCTTTCCAAATTTTAGAAAAAAAATTCAATCAATTTGGTAATTTTTTATTTATATATCTGCCATGAGTAAATTTTTTATGTATTATACAATAATATAAATAATACTTTGTCATGAATAAATTTTTCTACTTTTATTATGGTATAAGTGATACTTTAATACAAGTAAAATATTCTTATAACTTAATTTGTAACATAAATAATATTTTATTATGTAAAGTTTTCACATGATATAAAATTTTTTATTTTAATGACAAGAGATAAAATTGTCATAATTTTAAATTTTTTATAGCATTATTCATGGTGTAAGTAATTATTTATTGTAGTGATAATTCTGTTAGGAATATCCAGAGCAGTTGCGATGATTTAGAAGTGTGTTTATAAAATTAAAATATGAAAAGTAATAAATCACAGGTGCGAATTTCCACACCTTACTTCTTTTTTAAGAAAACATTTGCCCTAGTAATTTAATAGTTAAGATTGGTTCAACGAGACAAAAGAAGTAGGTCCCATTTAAAGTAACCTATTTTTATTAATTTTTCTTTTTACCTCTAAAATTCTATATTTTAAAATTTTTACCCAAAATTAGTATATCAGTGTCTACACTCAACTCAGCAACTACTTTTATCAATTTTTATTGATTAAATATATCTAAAATCTCCATTTTTAGACATAATTATACCTATAATTCACATGTAAAAAATCTCTACTTTTGAATATAATTGACTTTATAATACTTATAGTAGTTTAAGATTTGATGAATAAATTTTAAAATCATAAAAAGAATAGTTAAAAAATTATATGAAAATTTAATATTTTATAATGCAATTATCAAACTATTAATTAAATTTAGTGCTTAAAATAAAAACTATCCAAATGTTATGCATTTAATGTCTAATAGATTTAGAATTTAAAACAAGTATAGTCCTTATATAAAGCCCAAGCACGAGCTTAATAAAAAAATTAAAAATTTTAAAAAATAAAAACAATATTAATTTGAGTTAAAAATAAAAATTGACTATAATAAAATATATATTTTTCTAATTAATATAACGATATATAATAAAAAATAGTTTTGTATTACGATATCAACTTAAAAAAATTTATATCAAGAAAAAATATATTTATTCAAATACGTAAAATTAATTTCAACTTATAAATAACATAAAAAAATTAAATTTAAGCATTTAAAATTCAAAATAAAAATAATAAAATTAAAGTGTTTTGTTTTTGTTGTCATTACTCGTGTGTCTTATAAAGTTTGGAAAATCATATGTCATATCATATGTTTGAATAAATATAAAAGTCAATTGTTATGAAGTAAGTGCATATTAATATATTAAGAGGAGAGTTTTGTACTCATAAAATTAAAAAAAAAAGTTGGTACGTTCACGATGTATAGATTTAATCTAACACTATGACCAAAAAATAACAAAAGATCTAACGCATTATTTAAGTCCTTCACTATTAATGTACTAATTAGTGACTTAAATTATAAAAAATTCTATAATAACATAAGTTGTATTAGTTAAACAATTGTTTTGTATGATATAAATTGAAAATTAGATTGTATATATTTTTTAAATAAATAATCTTATTTTTTAAAAAGATATTTTTAGTTTTAATATCTTAACATATTTATATTTTGTATATATAATATAATACAAAATAAATAATATTTAATTTAAATTAATTTTGGCCTAGAAATTTTAATGGTAGTGCAATTTGTTTTTGATGTAGAACTTTTTTAATGATAGATATAAAATATAGATAACTTGAATAATATTTTTATGATTTAGTTATAAAATGTAAATATAAATGATTTATTAATTCACATAAGACACTTTGAAATAATATTAATAATATTGACTTATTTATTATTTCATATGCGCTCAAATTTTAGCCTCGTAATAAAAAATATTATTTATATTATGTTTAATAATACTGAAACGTTTAGCACAATATTAAGTATTGAATTTTAAGCACTAAATTTATTAAGTATGGAATTTTTTAGTATTTGAATAACTTTTTATATTAAGTTTTAAATTTAATTAATAATTTGATAATTTATTCCCAAAATGTTAAAATTTTGTATTGTTTCAAAATTATCTTTGCTTATAATTTTTTTTAAAAAATTTCATCACATTTTTAATGCTAAATTTAAAATTTTGCATATATATATATATATATATATATATATATATATATATATATATATATATATATATATATATATATATATATATATATATGTATATAGTTATTAAGTGTTGAAATTAAGTATTGAATTTAAGTGCTAAATTTATTAAGTGGTAGATTTATAGTGTTTAAATTTTAAGTGATTTAGCTAAAAATTTGAAAGTTTTATAACAAAATATTCAAATTTTATAAAATTTCAAAATTATCTTAACTATGATTTTAAAAATTTTGTATACCTAATTCTTAAATAATGTTATATATAATATAATATAATATATAATATGTGTGTTCAATTATTATAAAAATATAGTGATAATATTAAATATTTTTATCCAACAAAATCTTATAAAAACAGTAGCAGTTCTTGAATACACTCATTTTGATCATTACTATTAAAAAGGTCAAGAAGATTTTTACTATATTTAATATTGAGTCCTAATAAATCGAACAAAAAAATCTACTTTTAAGTCTGAACTTAATTAAGCATTGAATTACTATTTTTAAATATTTTATAAGTGAATTTTATTTAATTCAATATTTAGCAAGAATAAATTAAATAAATAAAAAATAATTTTAAATTAGAATTTATTCAATTATAAGCATTGAATTAGTATTTTCAAACATACTTTCAGTTGCGAGAATAAACATTTTAATCGCAAACAAATAGTCTCAGTTTAAAATTAATATTGGAAACCATATTTTAACCATAAAGATAATTCTAGGGACTTAATTTCTAAAAAATTAGTTAAGATATATTTTTTGCAATCTTAACTTTTTCTCAGTCTTTCAAAAATAAAATAGGAATAAATAAATTATCAAATCTAAATGAAATTTATATATATAAAGTCAAAACAAAATTTACTTTAACTATAATGCAAAAATTAAAAAAAAAAGATTAAGGCCTGGCACTCATTATTGGGTTATTTGTACCGTTATATTATTTTTCAGGGTTAAAGTGCAAAAACATAAAGTAGTCAGGCAAAAGTTAAATCCGTCCGTCGTCTTCCTTTTCAACGCCTCTTGCGGTGGTAATTGATCCACCAAAGCAGGGCGTCTACGCCCCACTTTTCAATCTCGAGCATAGTAGTCCGGGCCTAAACCGCATGACATGCAAGATTAATAGAGTTAAGCTAGTAGTCCAATTTACAACGAAAATAGTAGTAAAATTTTATTAAAAAGCAGGAGAATATAAATTATGATATAATTATTTAAATTTTCATTTTAAATACATTTGAAATATTTTATATTGTATTATTTTTTTATTCTCATTAATCTCATAAAAAAATAAAAGATAATTACGAGATCTTTAAATCTTTCATCTTTTAAATTTATGCAATATAAGTATTTATAATTAAAGTTCTTATTTAAGGATAAATCAAATTTGTCACAATAAAAATAAATAAAACGTATGATTAGATCAATATTATGTCCAACCAAAGAAGAAAAATATCATATTTAACCAAAAATTTAGATTTTGAATAAAAATAGGTATAAATAGAAAATTATCCTTTTTTTTTTAAAAAAAAAGAGATCATAGAATTTGGAGTAAAATATCCTAACAAGTTTGTGATATTAAAATCAAATTTGAGTTGCATATTATATTAATTGAGTTCAAGTAATTTAGACTCAATTCATTTAAAACTAAATTCAAATTGAATTTTTTCAAATTAATCTTAAATTATTCACAAGTAACTTGATTTATCTGAATTTTTGTTTTCTATCAACTTTGCTGCATCATAAGAAATAATATATAATGAATTTTTTGTCAATAATGTTATATATATATATATATATATATATATATATATATATATATATATATATATATATATTAAAAATAGAATTCAAAATTAAATTTTAAATATAAATTAAGTGTTTTTATCAAATATGAAATAATAATAAAAATTTATAAGATCGAATCCTATAAATATAAAATATTTTGAATTAAATTTTAAATCTTATTTTCATGATATTTTTTTATTCTTTGTACTATCATTTATCGGATATTAATATTGATTATAGATAAGAAATGGTGTCAAATGAACTCAAACTTTCCAACCGATTTACACATCTAAAGAATTTGGTTCATTTAAAATTAAATTCATTTTTTCACAAATAAAAGAATCGGCCAGTCCGTATGAAATGAATAAATACGAACTAATTATAAATATTGATAAATTTAAATTTTTTGTAAATTAATTTATTTATTTTATGAATAATACAAATAAGATCATATCTATCCGGTCTAATCCGTCAGCATTACACCCTCTTGAGAAGGGAGCCGCAACCTTTACACAGCTGCTTGCATGAGGTGGCAGCAGAGTGGGAGACAGCAGAAAACTAAAAAGTGAGCAGAGTTTTATAGTTATTTGGTTACGCCACTTTGGGATATGTAGACGACGAAACATAATTAAGTCTTTACTTAATCTGGTATAATAATTATTTTGAAGATACCGTAATCGATATCCAAACAACTAGTCACGCGTCCATCTTTTTCTATCCCCGTCGCTTAGCAAATGTAAAAAGCAAGACAACGCCGTTTTCATATTGCTGCTCCCTCCTCTTGCGTCTTGCCCTCTGGTTGAACCCTAAGTTAACTGGTTGCACTGTATATTTATTTTGGCAACCATATCACACGTGGCAGAAATCCAGCCAGATTAGGTTTCCAAATTCCAGAAAAAGTCAAAGACAAATTTATCTGACAGCATCGAGAATGGGATACCCTCCCCATGCCTCTTATCCGGTTCTCAAAATTCTGTCAAGCGGTTTCTGATTGCTTTAAATGTGTAAATCTCTCATTGGTGCCATAAAAACCCTCTTTTGTCTCTTTGCATATGGCAATCAAGGCATTATAGATATTCAAAATATACATATATGTATGTATATTTCATGGATGCAGACTGGTTTAACAACATATATACAATCGGTGCCGGCACGCTAGCTGTTTGGAATTATTCGTCTGATCACTTATATTTGAAAGTAAGAATACTGGTATTGTATGAGAGTCATTCTGATTATGGATATGATGATTATAAATAATTAGTGACATCTGATATTATTTTAAAAAATTTTATCCTAAATTTGAGTGTAGAATTTTAATAGATGTTTTTAAATAACTTAAATAACTTGCCATTCTTATTATAAAAATAAAATAAAATACGTAAAATTACTTTTTTTACTTTCATATAAAAGTGGTGATCTCATTTGGTATGACTTTATATATTTATATATTTTAGATACATAAGATTAATTTGACTACTCATATTTGTTTGTAAAAGGGGTATGAACCATTTACATGTAGAAATATTTTTTTTTGGGCTATGAATGGATAATGGCTGGGTTAATTAACAATTGGAGTAGTGACACCTACTGTTGAAAGAGAGCCTTTAACTTATTGGTGAATGACTTGCGGAAAATCCAATTTGATGATGAGAATAGCATTGTGGGCCAGGGCATTAAGTTTAATTATATAATATAATATTAAATATAATTTTAATGACCATACTTTCGCTCATCCCTGCTGGCTGCTGTCTTCATTATAAAACTGGTTTTCCTAAAGAAGAGAAGGATAAAACCCTAGAAACTTGTCTGCGCTCATCCAAGCCAACGTCAGATCTTCATCAATAGGTGTAACTCAGAACACCTTTCCTAGAAAACAAAATAAGCCACCAGCCCTGTAATTGGTTCTACTTAAGGTAATCTCGTAGATAATACCCACAGTTCTAAAACCAGCGGCTAATAAAGAAATTGCTGGTCATGTCACGTACGTATGTTTTATGATTTGATTTGATTTTGAAATAAAAACATAGAAGAGGCCCTGCAATGCAAAATTAATGGATTCGCAGAATCTGAGACGCAAGATTAGTTAGGTCGAGTATCAGATGGTTTGCTGATTTCAAAGTAGGCACTATAATTTAGGTTATAAATGGAAACGAGTCATAGTGATCACTGTTAAAAAACGTACAAGTAAAAGTAAACAAGGTGAGGGAGCGGCCACCCATGGCTATATGGACTCGAAAATCGAATTGAAAGGCCTTATGTTTGGTTGATAGATTGCCGCGTGGAAGGCAGCATTGGGATGCCACTCCAAAGGCAATCTATGAGAAAACATTAGTTGTGCTGTCAACCTTATCATATTGAATAGATTCTGGCTAATGCTAGTGCATGCATAAATCATCAAAATCAATTATTTGATCCTATCAAATGAACCGCAGCAGCACATGAAGGGATGCTGTGTAACGAATATATGTGGAGCACATCTTGGTGAAGTAATTAGGGATGATGATATGACAATTAATTAATTATTAATTTTAAAATAAACCAACACACGTATTTCTAATACATATACCAATGTGTCACGTACTTAAATGTTCGACACGCGTATAATTAAGCTTGGAATGATTTATGTTTGTTGAACATTCACCATTTGAAAATATAAAAGGGATCTTCTAATTAATGTTATAGCTAGCTAGTACTCTATGGCCCTTGAAACCTAACTCCTCACCAAACCTTGCTGCTTTCTGCAATTGAAGATGTACATGCTGGGCCATTGGATTTTGAATTGAATTTATGTATAATTGTATAGAACTTATTATCTAAATTTAAATTCTACCCGTTTAATTTTTTAAAAATTTGGTCTCGAGTTTTAGTTTAAAAGTTTAATAATTTTTTATTTTTATTATTTTTGTAAATAAAAATAAATTTTATATAAAATATATTTTAAAAAATGATAAAATATTTAAATATATAAAATATTTAATTATATTAAATTAAAATTTTATATTAAATATAATTAAATATAATTATTTTTATAATATATAATTATATTATGAAAAATAAATATATAATTAAGCCATATTAATTTATTTCTTATTATTATGGCTTGAATCTAGTCTTAATATTAATCGAGTTATAAAGAAATTTAATAAACACTTAAATTATAAAAAAATCTAAACCTTATATATATGTATTTGGGGGTCAAACGAGGGTCTGTCTGCAATGGTTTATTCGTAACATCCTAGAATTCTGAACACATTAATCGTTCTTGCCCTGATTGAATCTTATTTACAAATTTTAAGGAGTACTACAGTATTCTCAGAAGTTTCAAATCCTATGTGGTGTGGTACAATCTTATCCGATGAATGAGATTACCTTATGTTGGATAAGATTACTTTAGGTAATAGATAATTTTATCAAATGGATGAGATTGTACTACACTATCCAAGATTTGAAACCTTTGGGGGCATCTTGCAATTTTCTACAAACTTTTATTTGCTCGGATAGCATTTCTTCCGTTTCTTTATAAATGTCGCAAAAATTTTTTATTTTTATCTATCTATTATTTAAAAATAAAGATTATATTTATTATTTTTATCATTTGAATAAATATTTAACTATTTTATTGATTTTTAATAAATAACATATAAGTAAATTATAATTTATGTTTTTAAAATTAAAGTTATTGACATACATTAACACTTAACAATATTTAAAAAAAGGGATGGGTGAAGTATTTCTTTGTCTTCTCCATTTGGTATAATCAACTCCCATTATACATACATGTATATGTATATATACATGGAGATTGATGGAAAGTTATAATTTTTATTTTTTATTTAAACAAAAAATTATACAAATAATTTAATAATAATAAAATAATAAAATATATTTAAATAATTTTAATAAAAAATATTAATTTAAAATATTAATCAATACTAATCATTATCTTTTATTTCTCTAATAAATACACTCATTAAATTTAAAAATTAATGGTGATAGCAAATTGACTATTATCTTTAAATTTACTAATATAATTTTTTCAATGTTCAAATAAACAAATTAAAAATTATTAACTTCTACATCCAAATGTAAAGATTAACAATCCTATATTATATACAAATAAATTTTCCACTAAAATTATCCATAAATTTGTTGGAATATGAAAGGTTCATATATATATATATATATATATATATCAAAACTATGGTGATAGAGAAATGATCCCGTCATGTACCATACAACCCGCACATATGAGTCGAGAAACTACGAAATTTGAGTTTTAGAAGCTTTTGATTAGTATGATCGAATTCTTCTGTTTTTTAATATTACTAATCCTAATCATCTTCAGTATACTTTAACAAGTTCAGCTACGTACGTAATAATCTTGACTGCTGACAATAGATTTTCGTTTTTTCCATTTTTGGTTAATTGTTAGAGGATTGGATATTAACAAAACCAGTGGCAACATTTTGTGGTGATCATCACAGCATAAACTGATATGATAACGTCGAAAACTTTTGAGAATACCTAACTTCCACTGGCTTTTGAACTCAAAAAATATTGGCTTTAGTTAATTCCTAATTCCATTTTCCTAGATAGGAATAGGAAGACTTTATCTGATCATTGATCACCTAACTTCCTTGGTACATATTCCCATTAATCACAGGAATGGAAGGCAATATTGTCTCCTTGAAAATCAAATGGGGTCATTTTTGCTTAATTGATACGACACTAAGATATGGGTACATGCATTAACGCACGCACGCGTATATACACATATATATATATACATATTTAGTTATGGGTGAAGTAAACTCTTTTATTCTAATTTATTTCTCTCAATTATATAATTTATGTGGCAAGAAATCGAGCTTTGAATATATGAGATCTTCCATATCAAAATTGAATCAACATCTCATCATGGGTATTTTCCACGATTATCAGCTATTTTAATAATTGTAATTTGACCAATTGTCTGCAATTATAAATTATAAATTAGAACCATAGTTTAGAGATAAAGGATTCCTAGCTCAAGATTAATGTACATGGTTCTAAATATTTATTTTTATATAATATATTAGTCATAATATTATTTATCTCTTATTATTGTAAATATTATTTCCATAATTTATTATATGTTAATTTAAAATTTCTTCTTAGTGAATATTGTGTTGTTTCTCATTTATATATAACAATTTATATTAAATTTAAAAAAAATAATTTTTTCTCATTTATTATATTTTTATAATTTCTTTTCTTGATTTATTAAAATATCCAATTTTTATGCATTTTCTTCTAATTTAGAAGAATTTCTTTAATTTCTTTTCCTTATTTATTACGTTTTCATAATTTTTATGATTTTAATCACATTTAATTTGTATTAATAATTTTGATTGAATTTCATAATATATACTCTATTTGTAAATTTTATTTCAAAAAATTGTACTTATTAATTCATTCATATTCATAATATTTATATTCATATACTATTATTCTCACATTTCCACTATGTCAATGACTTCTAGAAAAAATAAAGACAAACTTTCTTCGATGAATTTTATTTTTATTTTTAAATTATGATTTGGGTACTAGCTTTCTTCATTCTTAATTTATTATTAGTTTATTAACTATTGAGAAATTTGAAGAGTTTCTTACGATTAGATATTTTCTTTTCCTAACAATGCAAATGTCCATTTTTTTCTCCAATCTCCTTCTTCTCCTATTTTCTCTTTACATTTTTTAATATTACTTTTGTTAAACACTTTTAATTTGAAATTCTCGATTTTGATGACAATTTATTATATGATTTCTTCATTTTTTAAGGTATTACTTATATATAATATTACACTTTTCAATCTTTCATATTCCGCAATGTTAAACTGATTTGTATTCTTTTTTTTTTCTTGACCAAAATTTCAATTTCTTATACTTTTTCCTTTCTTTTTCTTATCTTTTTTTCTCTATGGTTTTTTTCTTTTGAAATTTTAGATACATTCAATGATTTTTAATGATGATATAGGGTTTTTTTATTTGTGTGCATAGAATTTGAATCTTCTTTCCCATTATTTTACCCTCTCCATGTTAATGTTTTTATTAAGTTTTTAGTATAACTTTTATTACACATTTATTGTAATTTTATCTCAATGTATCATAATAAGATTTGCACCCTTTCATAATTGTTAATTGTTCTTCCTTTTAAATTATTATATATTTATTGTAATTTTATGATGATTTATAACTTATAATGGTAATTATTATCCTTCTCTATGAATATCTAAGTTTTAAAGCATGACATATTTATCAAATGAATTCGGATATAATGTTATTTGAATATCAATTCTTATCAATTATTTATCTTTTATAATTTGTGGTATGATTTTCAATTTTGTAACAATCACTCTAAGTTTTTGGTTTATTTCTTTTTTAAATAAATTTTAAGTTTTTAACTTTTCTTGTATTAACACAATATATAATTGAATTAAATTAAATATTTTTCAATATCTTATCTATATTTATTGCATATTTCTCAATTTTAATTATATTAATTAAATTAATACCAATTAATTTTACAAATATTTATAATTTAGTACTAATCCTTGTCATTAATATTAATATAATTATTATTAGCCATTATTTTCCCAATTATAACTATTATTAGTCATTAATTTTCATAAATTTGTAACTTATTTAAATGCTTATTAAAATTAATAGTTAGCACATTATAAGGAGTTTTTTATTTTTAAATTTTATGATTTCTGTATCTAATGAATCATTTTTTTATTGAGATATCATTTATTATACAATTATATAATTAAAGAAGGTAAATAATAGTTACATATCACAATAATACCATAAATTTTTTTCTATTTAAATACTAATTGGGTTAATTAGCGCATCATAAAAAGTTTTTATTTTCTATTTTTAGTATTTAATAATTTATAAATTTTATTTAACTATTACTTATTATAAATTGGGCCATTAAAAACGGTAGAGAATAATTTTTTATTTATTTAAGTTATTAATTTTTTTTACAAATCTGCATAGCACGAATTCAAAAAATGTGACTAATACATAATATATCTACTTACATCTAAATCTTCATCATCAATATGTTTCATTAATTTTAAAAAATTATAGTATAAGATGCTTGGGAACTAAACAAATTAAAAATTTTAAAATATATTTATACATTTAAATGCAATTAAGTTATTAAAATAGGATAAAAAATTATAGCAATAAGTTCAAATTAAACATTTTACAATTATAAAATCAAATTATAACAAAGAAAAAGTTATAACAATAATAAATATACATACATACACTCATAAATTTTATTATTATGCTATTATAAAATAAGTATTCATTTAATTTAATATTTTTTGGAGTAAATAAAAACTAATTGCATATGAAATTGCACAATTAGTAATCAATAGTTAATTTCAAATAGATACATAACATTAAAACATCAATATCAAATATTTTTTTATAAGTGTACACACAATTCTTATTTATCCTGAATTAGAGTGAAAAAAATTGTATTATATTATTAACAATAATATCCCATGAAATAATATTTATAAAAATGTCAATTAGAAAATAATACAAAATCATGAAATCTTTTGATATAGTATTATTTTTATAATATATTATATAAATATTTGTACTGACTCATTTTTTTGGCCCCGTGCATAGCACCAATATTGAACTAGTTATAGTTACAAATACAGTTATAATTTTATTTTGATTAATAAAATCGGAGGAAAATGCATAAAAATATATTATTGTACAAAAATTACAAAAAATTATGATTGTAATGCAATTTTTAACAATAGTATTACATATAATATTATTATTGTGAGCTTTAATCTATAATCATGTGGCGGATTCTTCTCTCAGTCTTACTTAAGGAGATTCGTCAAAGATAATTACTCATTTTACCATGTAATCATGTATAGCTTGATCTCACCTTGCTAGATATTTTCAAAGTCATTGATTCCAACCCTGCAAAACTACCAAACCATTTGGTTTGGTCCAAAACCTTCCAACATGTCCAAGACTGGCAACAGCATCTGCAGTGGTCGTGAGAATCCTCATGCATGCCTCGAATGCAAAGCCAGGCCAGGCCACTATGTAATTACGTGTTAGTGATTCAATGGTACTGGGGCAGTTTTACCCAAAAAAAGGCACAGAGGCAGTTTACTTTTTCAAAGGGAAGGTGCATTTTTCAACCACACAAGTAAGGTTTCGGATCCCAAAACCAAACGCATTTATGGGCCTCCGATTCTAACAAACGCAAACAATATATAGTAAGCGATCTACATTAATTTCAAGCTCTCTGCCACCAAAATTGCCCTCAATAATGGCACCCCAGGACCAACCACGTGCACCTGCTTCACCAGTAATCCTCGGCACACTATTCAATTGAAACGTCACCCAAACCTCCCGCACCCAAGTCTATGCCAATCAGATTCTAATAGAGAACTAAAGGCTACGATACTTCCATTTGTACCATTGATCTTGCATGCAAAAGGATCCCACGTGGTATTGCATAGATCTCGACTAAAGAGGCCATGTTAGTGCATTGCATGATTCTAGAAGCCGAAAGCTGCCGAGTATGCCATGAGAGTTGGAGTTCTCTGATTGGTTTGTTTTGTCGTTCGAAAAAGAGGATCTCCCCTTCTTATTCTTAAAGATGGTGTGCAATTTGATAAGAGTTGTTCAATAAACAAAATAATTAATATTAAGATCCTTGCAATCAGTTATATCAATTTGGATTGGTTAAAAATAAAATTTAAATACACAATTTTATGCATAAATAAAACTAATTATAAAGTTATGTATGGAGTTAATTAATTAGTTAATCATATTTAATACTATTATATATATATATATATATATATGTGTGTGTGTGTGTGTGTGTGTGTTATATAGAAATATCAGTGTGTGTGTGTGTTATATAGAAATATCAGATAATAAATAATATCATACATAGAGTGGAAGCATACCTAGATTAATTAAAACGCTCACTGAGGTGGAGTTTTCAGGTTAATTCTTCCTCTGTCGTGTTTCAAGATAGAATGCAAAGAAGAAAAAAGAACATTAATTATATGGGGCAAAAGCTGCAAGGGGATGATAACAGTGTCTGCTTTCTCTTTTTTGTACATTCCCTCAATTGAACCTAAAAATGCAATCATAAATAAAATATACTGCTTTTGCTAGATAGGCATTCTTCGAGTTTAATATCAATAGGGTCTTCAGGACCTGTTTTGGCGCCGTTTATAATATTTGTACACGTCAAGTGTGTTTTCTCCTTTTTCCTTTGTTCTTGTTGCTACATTCTTTTGTATGCAGGGTTCTTAATTTAAGTACCATAACTTTAAGGCCCATTGAAGAAGAAACGAAAACTGTAATATATATGAATTTTATAAAATTCATAATTAATTTTTTATTAATTAAAATTAAAAATATATTATAATTGAAGTATATAGAAATTTTTCATAAATATTTTAGAAATACCACCCTAGATGAGAATAAAATAAAAATGGGAGCAGGTGTCAATCCCATTACTAGAGTAAGTTTGGAATTAGAAGGAAAATGTGCATAATTTCAACTAAGAGGTCAAAGTATTCCTTTTCATATAAATAACAATAACAATTCATCTTTGCCTTGCCGTAGGCAAGACGGATTTAATATCCTTTCTTAAGGCAAGTTGTATTAATTACTTGTCAAGAAAAAGGTATAAATTGCATCCAAAGTTTTAAATCATGATTTATAACTATAATAACGTGGTTGTGAACTTTATCATATATAATTTTCGTAACATTTTTATTAAACAAATGGGACCAAAGTTCAAAGAAAAGAAACTTGGAAACGAACTACTCACGAGATAGAAAACTCAAATACATCACCACGTTAAAAACTCCCAAACCTTATAAGAGGATTACCAAACACTTGTAATCCAAGTTCATGGTTAAGACTGTATGAAGCAAGTTAATTCACAATAGTTACCTTCACAATAAGTATGATTAATCAACATTGTCCAATTCGTCCTTAGAAGTTCATTACTAAGACCTAAGAATGAGTTGTGCTTAAAGGAAGTAGTTGAAACATATGAGAGGGAATTAATTGTTAAAAGTCCAATTCCAAGATTACCTTTTTGCATTTAGATTGCCAAGTTAAGAATAACCCATAATAAGCACATCCATAATTCAATTGTTACTAACCTCAATTCGAATAAGACTTCCATGTCTAGCATAACTCAAATTTGATTGAAAGGTCCCATCAATATTCAATTTGAACCATTCTTATTCAAAGAAACTTTCATTGTCTTTATAATTTTCTCATCATTTGACATGAATGATTTATGGCTATTTTAAGCATAGTTGATCAAAAATCCACTACATTCTTAGATTTGCTTTGGCCATTGAAGATCTACTCATTTCTCCAATGCTATAACCATTAAATCATAGAACTCCAAACGAAAACCCCTTTTGACCCTTTAAACTAACCTAACTACTAATTTTAATTCAAATAAAACTAACTCTTTCCTTTAGTTTTAAAAAATATCATCCATATGTTGGCTTAGATTAAAGTCATCCATAACTTATGGGTTTGTGAGCAATCCTTAGCATGTGATTAATGTCCTCCACAATTTGGTTGCAAATGGTGCATATAGTGAAACCAAGCCTACAGTAAGCATGAATTTAATTCATCATTAATCCACCTTGTATGCACCACCAAATAAACAGCTTCATGTAAATTGGCCCTTGCCATAACTAGTCCTATTTCCACCTTAAATCTACCTTTGAATGCGAATGCTTACATAGCCCAAGGTAGGATGATTTATTGCTAAAGTCTTCTTTAGGGTCATCACACTAGCATAAACAATTAGTCACTCAAGCCATTGAAGGTGGAAGAAAGGTAGCTATTTTAAAAGCTTCTTCTCTTAACAACTAGATCAATAAGACATCAAGATCCTATTTTACATCTTTTACTACAAACTCAATCATAATATTCTATGCTGCTAACATTGAAAGCTGACTTAAATCCTTATCAATAAGGCAAAAATTCATAAGCCATTTATCATGTCAAAAGTAAGTTGATAATCCATTATTAATATGCTTAACTGTTCCTTGCAACATCTGGGGTCAAACTTGAGTTAGGCTTTTCTATAAATAGGAATTAGAATTTTTAACGTTGATAACCATGCATTAATCCCTATTCATTTAATATTTCCATTTTAAAATAGAGATCCATAATTCAATGTCTCCTAAGCAAGCCTTTTAACTTTATTAAACAAGCATTATTCATAATCTTAAATTACAAAAATCCAACCCTCCCATAATCTTTTGTTTATAGAAAACCTCCTAAGCAATGGTATGAAACTTCCTTTCATTTATATCATGACCCTATATAAAGCGTATTTGAATTTTCTCAATCTTATTTAAGGTAACGATCTAGCTAAAGACTACATGGTCTTTTTCAGGATTCCACCTAAGATTAATTAAGCTAAAACAATTCTACCAGTTGTAGATAAACATTTCATTTTCTAACCAACAAAGCCTATCTTGAACTTTTTTTAATAAGATATGCATAATTATGCCTATTCACTTTCTTATGAATAAGAGAAACTCTTAAATGTAAACCTATATCATTAGTCACAGAAAAGCCATATTTATCTAGGATGACATCTTTTACTTCCCATTTCATATTTCTAAAGAAGAAGATATAAGACTTAAACTAACTGACCTTCTAACCAAACATGCTAGCAAACTAGTTAAGGTAAGACATTACAATATCAATTTAATGTATAGAAGCCTTCTTAAATAAAAGTAGGTCATTTAGAAGCATAAGATAAGAAATTTCAACTCTATTTCTACCAACTTTGAGAGGCTTCTATTGTTTATTATCCAAAATCTTACAAATCAAATGAGATAATTTCTCCATGCATAAAACAAAATGATAAGAAGACAAAGGATCATCTCATGTAATATTGATAGATGGAGTAAACTTTCCAATCTTACTTTGATTCCATAACACATGAAAAAAAGTATAAGTAACATATTTCATAATAAAACTAGCTATAGCCTTATCCATATTAATCTGTTCCAACATTTCTTTGATAAAACACTAATTCAATTTGTCACATACTTTTCCAAAACCTACCTTGATAGTAAAAAAAAAAAGTTCTACTTTGCATCTTCCTTATAAAATGAAATAATTCTTGAGCAATAACACTATTGCATTGAATATAGCACCCTAAAATAAACTCACCTAAAAAGGAAAAATAAAAGTCAAGAAATACTTCCTCAACCTACTAATAATAATTTTTGCAACACACTTATAAATAACATTACAAAAAAAAAAAGTATGAATTGATTGATAAATTTTGATTTCTTTATTTTCAAGATTAGGTAAACAAAAGTCTTATCCACATATTCTATTTTCGAGATTAATTAACCTACTAACAATAATTTTTCAAACACACTTAAAAACCCTTGGAGATACCATTATCACAATAACTCTTATATTAGCATTAGGCTCACTAGTACCCAATCTTTATCACATTTATTAGAGTTCCTAGTTTTAAAAACTTCACTATTTAAGGTAGCAAATCGTGAACCATCTAGTTTCTTCATAACATTCTTTTATACTTCCCCTACTAGACTTGCTTTTTTATCATTCTTTTTCCTACCACATTTATTATGTTGCACAACCATCCATTCCTTATATTTGATCATATTATTATTCACGTAAGAAACCTTCCTGCTTAAATCAATTTTGCATTAATATTACCATTCCTAAGCATTTCCTTCACGATCTCTGGATAATGTTCTTTTAAGTATATATACTTACTATATGAAAAGCAAATTGTATAAAAGTTTTTATACTTGATACAATAATGCTTTCCTTAAGAAAATTTTTTAAGAACAATTCTTTCTTCAAATCCACTTTAACACATATACAAGAATACTTACCCCTCACTTGATTTATTGTGGTAGCATTTACCTTTAGTGTTTTACCAATCCTATACTCCAAGAAAAACTTCCTATCAAAACATCTAATAGGAAGTTCAAGTATACGAACCTAGACAATAATTTTTTCAATTACATCATCAATTGGATCAAACATGGGATCTCAAGTTTGTACTATCAAGTAATAGTCAAGAATTAACTAGGACCTTTCCATGAGGGAAAAATCATAATCATTTAAAGCACTAAATTTAACCAAATAATAATTATTTAATAGGTCAATGACATTCAAGATATCATCCCTAGCCCAAAGTTATTGAAATTTATTCTTTAAGAAATGAAACCTTTTCTTTTGCTCAAGAAGTCTAATTATTAAGGTCTTTTTCTAGGACAAATTTATTCTTTCTTCTTCAGACTGAGATTAATTATTTTTAGACAAGATTTCCTTTCATTCATATCTTCCACCACCTAAAATCCACTGAAATCCTTATCATCTTCCATATGAATCTCCTCATTTGGAATTATGGGTGGTAATTTCTAATACCATATGATAACACAACATATATAGGAGACGATTACATAAATTCAAATTAATATGCTAACCTATTTAAGAATTTATTTTAAAATTTTAAAATTATTATTTAATACATAAATAATTAAATTATAAATGGATATATAATAAAAATATAAAATAGTAATCTATTAATAATTAACAATATTTTTATAAAAATATTAAGTAATTAAATTTAATAAATAATTTTATAATATAAATTTTATTAATTAAAATTATTAAATAAGTTAAATGGATGACTTGTTTTAACATATATAATAAATAGGTTAATTTGAATGACACGAGTTATCATTACTCTTATCTAGAATAGTTCCACTCTTTTTTGCATTAAAATCTTCCTTTCTAACTAAGATGTTCTTGTAGGATTTCCTTGAACCTTCCATCCTTTTTAGAATCATTGAAATGAGTTAAAGCTCATAAGTTTTAAAGAATTCAATATTCCATTTTAAAGGTCTTAGGAAATATGGGTTACAACGGACCTGGCTTACCAAAGCATGCGAATGGGCCAAACTGGCTTGTAAAACATATATATATATATATATATATATATATATATTATATTTTTAAATTTTATATAGGTCAAAATTTATAATTCATATAAATTATAATTTTATTTTTCATCTTTAATTATATGGAATTATATTATGAATAATTTATAGATAATATTTTTATTTTATAGATATTTTATGACTTATATTTTGTATACATAATAGTTTTGAAGGTTGATATTTAAAATGTATTATGCCTACTTTATGAATGAATATATAGTAATTTTAAATGATTTAAATTTTTTAGCTTTATTATTTAGAAAGCTAAAAAATTTTAAAAATTGAAATAAAAAGGCTTGCTAGTTAAGTCGAATCTACGGACTAAATTAAGACCTCTATATTAAATGTTCATGTTATAAAAAAAAGATGAGTCTAACCTAACCTATCCATTCCTTTGCTCTAATCCTTTCCATTCCAGAATAAATATTGCTTCCTTTCCATTTTTTTCTTTTCTTTTTTTTTTTCGCTATGCTTGAGCAAATCCTTCTCAGATGCCAGTTGGAAGAGATGCGTTTCACTTATGCAAACAAAACCCTTGATTTTCTCTAATATTGTATTCAACAATTATATTTTCTTGTATTTATCAATTTTATTAATTACATCAAAACTATAATTCTAATTGTAACTTAAAATCATGATTGCAATGTATGTATTGTGCTTAGGAGTGATAATTTGTATTTATATCAAGTTTGTGTTATGTTAAAAAATTAGTAATAACTCAAATACGATTAATTCAATCCCAATTTGAATAATAATTGTATCGTTTTAGGTCATCTTATTTATTAAATATATTAATTCATATTAAATAGATTACATTTAAATTCATATAAACTTAACCTAAATTTATATAAAAAATTTGTATTTTTTCTTATCCTCTAAAAACTTGTGAGCGCTAATTGTACAATATATATGTGTTTGGTCAAAGACATTCAAAGCACTTTGTCATTTGATCTTTCGTGATAAAAGCAATCCTTATCTCACCACTACTCATGCACATCCAATTACCTTCTCACTTCGGGAACGGATTCCCTCATGTTCCTAAAAACATGAAGGGGATCCTTTTCTCGTGATTGTGGCCATTGGTGGCATCCAGCGACCACTAATGTGTCACGTCACCCAAACATTTCTCACATGACGCATCTTGTTCTAAAGCATAACCTATCTCACAAGCTCTCTCTTCTCACTATTAAAAACTAATGAATGCAAAAAAGTAAATCCATTTTACGAAATTCTATTAAAACCACCAAAATTATGCGAGGTCAAATTTGATGAAATTGAATTATATGAATAAAAAATTATTATTTGAACCCAGAAACAAACTACCTTAGAAAAAGGAGAAGAAAACTAAATGGACGAGTTGTGGAGGCAAACTAGAAAGAGAGCTTTGCAAGAAAAAAGCTTTAGGAATAACCTAATTTGTTGCTCTGCTTGTTAATGTTATTGTTCTTATTGGACATAACTTCCATTATGCAACAGGACAAGATATTAGGGGGTTTTGCAGAGAAGATCAGAGAGAAAACATCTACATTTTCTTTTTAATATTTTTGAACTTGACCATAGTTTCTTTTTGGAAAAGGTCAAGATTTTAGGAAGTGGAAGTTTTAGGTAGAAGTTTTTTTTCTTTTCTCTATTTGTCTCGATTTTCTATTGCATTTAGGAAATGGTCAAGAAGATTGTGAAACCTTAAAGGTAAAAATGGAGTTTGGTAAAAGGTTTTTAGAAAAATGCAGATTGTATAAGAGTGGCAATGTACTATGCTTTAAAACAATTATAAGGCTAGTGATGTGGCACGTTGATGCCCGCTGGATGCCACCAACAACCACGATTACGAGAAAAATATTCCCTTATATTTTTAGGAATTTGAAAGGATTGTGTCCTCTTATATATTGCCTCAATTCTTTCATTTTTTTTTGTATATAACCATCTGGTATCTAGACATTACATTGAACACCGACTAATCCAGATTCGAGTTAGGTAGGATCACATTGAATGGCAAAACTCTCCCTATCGAGTTTTAATGCAGCTGCATTTCTAGGAACTCGAACCCGAGACCTCTAATTAAGTTAAAATAATTCCGTGCCAGTTGATCTACGCGCTCGTCGGTAAATTCTTGCATTTATATATAACTTGTTTTTGTCTACTATGAGTTCTTTTTGCATACAAAGTATGCCATCTTCTAAAAGATAAAGCATACCTATATAATAGCATAACATCATCATGGTATATAGTGGGCATATTTAGTACCGATCTTCATGAGCACACATCAGAATAATAAAAATTATATAAAAATAATTTTATAATAAAACATAATTAATAAATACAAATATTTACTTTTCATATTTTTACCCATCTATGGTTTTTCATTTATCACTTTAAAAAACCTTCTTTTTATTTATTACTTTAAAATTTTGATGAAGCATTTATTTTTTTATTTTATATTTCTCTATCTCTAATAAATATGTAATTATTTTATATATTCATAATAAAAAATATTAATAATTTATTTTATTATATTTCTCCTTCTACTCTTAATCACTTAAATTTTATAATTAAAATGATGAAATAGACGATTAGAATGATAGCATGAAAAATAGAGTAGAATAAAATATAATAAATTAATTTTTTAATTTTTGTGAAATAATTTAAAGCGACCAATAAAAAGAGTTTATGCATCCAGAACTAGTCCACTCTAACTTTGAAAATTCATCAACAAAGCAAAATCAAACCGTGATGTCCCCAAAATATCGGGCCGTCCACTTGGTGATTATCGTCGTACTAATTTTGGAAACCCGAAACGCCCAGCCCGCTTCTATCTATTTCTAGTTGGTACACGTGTACCCAAACCCTAGACATTGCCCCATGCTCGGAATCTACCGGCCTCTCTTTTGGCGCTATCACTTGACACACCTCCCTCTCTCAATGGCCGTCTCATCCTGCCCAATACTGTCTTTTTACTGTGGGCCCTCCCGCTCCTGCTGCCACGTTTCGTTATTCAACCCATCCTGTCCCACAGCTGCTCTACACGTGTCTCTTTCACAGTTCCTATAAAGTAACCTTCTTGTTCACCCAATTTTCCTGCATCTGCTGCCTCACAGTGTTCAAATTCCACGCTTCAACTTCTCAGTCACTTTCACAGGAGAGAGAGAAGAGAAACAAACCTAGAAGGCTAAAACGGTGGGTTCCTGAGACCGAAGAGGCTATGGATGGAAGAGGAGGTTGTTGTATCGCGAGTTACGCTCCTGGGGCCTACGATATGTCTAAGGTCGACAGAATAATGCTGAGGTTCCGGCCGATTGCGCCGAAACCAGTCACCGGAAGTATGGCATCCGGCGGCTCTTCTTCGGAGAGCGTTGACGCAGTCTCCAGGGGTGGTAGAGCGAAAAGAAAGTACGTTAGATATAACAGCTACAACAACACCAAAAGGTGCAATAAGAGGAGGAAGTCCTCGCCAGAGCAGAAGGATACGGTGGTGACTCTGCCGTTGCTCCCGGAAATTCCTGATCCCAAGGATACTCCGGTGAAAGATGTATCTGTCATAAGGGAAGAAAAGGAAGTATGTAACGACAAGAATGTGCCGATGTGGCTGAGTTTTGAGAATTTTTCCCCTGGAAAGAGGATGGATCCTCCTGCGGTGGCATACCGCTCTTCTGCTTCAACAGATCCGGCGCCCGTGATGAGCTTGGTGGTATCATGCGTGATGGTTGAATGTGTGAGGGACACGTGGACAGAGGGTGATGGGCTGGGAAGTACGGACGATGAGCGGAGGATGAATCTGGCTAAGGACACGTGTCCGGCATTCATATCTGACAGTTACGGGAGGGTCACGTGGACAAACGGGGCGTACAGGAAAATGATGGGGCATGAAGGTGAAGAAGGAGCAGTAATTCGGGTAATGTTGTCGATGAAGGAGAAGGAAGGGATGAAGGTGAGGGAAATGCTAGCGTACCCGTTGTTCACGTGCGTGGTGAGGGTGGATTACACGTGTGGGAAGGAGAAGAGCTCACTTACGGTGCCGTGCGATGTGTGGAGAATGGAGAGTGGCGGGTTTGCATGGAGATTAGATGTTAAAGCTGCTCTTAGCCTGAGCTTGGGATAATAGACCTTCGATGAAACGAAACATTTCCTTATCTGCATGCAAGCTAACTTTTGAAGTATAAGTGATTTTGATTAACTGTAGGTGCCTTCACTTATGCACCTTTTGAGAAATGTAAATATTGCCGAAGGGGTCTGGACTACTGTATATGCCTGTGTCGGTTCTGAAGTTTTTACTTCTCCTTTTTCTTTTTTTTTTTAATCTATGATCACCTTGGAACATCGGGCCTGATTGTTCGATGAATTTGTAATTCATCAAATATTGCTGCCGTGTATTTATGTTACCAATGCTACTGCTTAAATGTTTCTGTTGTTATTGTGCTTGGATCGTCTGAGATTGAAGTGATGTAGGTGCACGGTTCTTTATCTATGGATCAAACCCTATTTAAGGTATTTGGAAGTTGAAGATGAAAGAAGATTGGAATAACTTGTTTACTCTAGAGTTTTCTTGTCGATTCCTGTCTCTAATATTTAGGTTATTCTATGATTCATTCTATTAAAGAGAGAACGTGACTAGGGACAGGTGGATTGGTTAAAGAGGGGCGCTGATGACTTGATGGGCATGGAAGTGGGTTGTGGTTGGGTGAAGATTAAAAGATCTTACTCAATCGGAATATCATATTCCACCACGTTGGTTACATCTAATCTAAGTTGGCTACATGTATGTGCAATATCTTATACTCGAAAGAGCTAAACTGATCCAATGGAGGACATAAATATCTAAACATTTTATTTTAGAGTTTGGGAGCTAATATACTGTAGGAATAATTTCTCGAGGTATATTACAATCCTTTAATTTATCAATAGTTGACGTCCATTAATATAATTCAATTTTGTAACAATCGTTTTTTAATTGGAATCGTTGTCATATGCGCTCTAGAAAGACAGCACGAACAAAATTTATTGAGTTGAATGAGGCATTTTAATCACAAGGTTTAGTTTGGGATAACGAAAACAAGCTGCATTTCCTATCGGGCGGAGGCAAAGGCTGCAGAAGAGAATCGCATGTCGGAAAGCAGAAACCAAAAGGAGAGGGAACTGTAAATAGAAGCAGCTCTCGTCGAGCATTGCAAAAGGCAACTTCCGTGAAAGAAATGCAGCTATTGGAATGGAAGCTGGCTTCCTTTTATGTTAAATAATATATCTGTTAGATGGAGAAAACAGTATCAATGAGAGCAGTCAATTTATGGTAGATTTAGAGGTGCTGGGAGATTCACAAGATGAACATATTGCAACAAGAATGTAAATTATTAATTCTTAGGATTGCTGGTTGGTTTGCGGAACCATTTTTTTTCCTTTTTCAGATTGGGTGCGAGAGTATCAATTTTGTTTTCTTCAAAAGATTATGTGATGGCGGAAGCTGGGGGACGAAGTCATATGATCGGATTGTCTGTTTCAATCCGGGAAACTTTCAGGATTTGAATTGAGAAATGCCAGGGAACGTTCAGGTTTTGATTTGGAAAATGTTAGCAAAATTGCGGGAGAAAGCTTCTATGAGAAGGATTCGTGTTTGGGGCCAGTTTCACCTGCAATGTAAAATAAAATATCTTGGCTGAGACACAAGCAAATTTTTATATTGCTTGGTTACTTGATATTCTTTTCACTGTGTTAGAAGGATTCCTTTGGTAAATAGGTGAGCATTAACCTGAAACGAATTTGGTGCGGTTAATTTGATAAATACGCTCGCGGTATGATTTAGTTGGAAATATTAGCTCTACCATTAAAGAGTTAAATGATCAGTATTTTAACAAAAACTTGACTGACTCTAGCTGGCTTGGCAAATAGATCATCCAAAACTGAAGCCATGCCCCTACACACTTCTCTTGTCCTTACTGAAAAGCAATAATATAACATTATCAATCCTCAAATATACCCACGTCTGAGATACTAGAAGATTCAGTTCCATTGACATGGAGCTCATCTGAGGCATTATTCACGAGACTGCTTAGAATGCTAAAGTCAAAGTCATCGTCGTCATCTTCATCTTCAGTGTCTTGATTTTGTTCTGTATCTTCATCAACTTCCTTCTGTTGCTGTTCCTTAGCTTGTGCTTCTCTCCGATTCTGTTGCCGGACGAAATCATCATATGACATTTGATACCAAACTACGCCTTTTCCCACGATTGATGTGTTATGGGTATCTCTCATCCTTTCTTGCCTGCTCTTCTCCGAGTTCTTCGGTTCTCCCCAATAGTCATAACGATATAAAGGGCTTGAAGGATCATATTGATCCTTACCAAAGTAACTAGCATCCTTATACCTTCCTGGCTCTTCCAATGGCAGACCAAGAGCTTTACGACTGCATAATGGAGGCAAGTGGGGAAAAAAGTGAAAATCAACACATGTTCAAAGTAGTAAACTGGCAGAAGTGCTCTTTTGGAGGTTTATAGGGCAAGAATATAAACTCAAATCATAACAGGGAATTACAAATAATATTACACAAAAACAATACCAGCTGATGTCTCTAAGCAATGCTTCTCTTTCCTCAAATGATCTCCGCCAATGCATTAAGTCATACTCATCCATCTCAATATTACGCCTTAATTTTTTAATTTTAAAATTCTCTCCTCTCTCTTTTGCTTCCTTCCTTAGGTTATTGTGGTGTTGACGTTCAGCAAATGCAGCCTCTAAGTCCAGTTCTTTGACACTTGTTTTCTGCAAAAGTATGACAGGCAAAGATCAATGAAACAAGAAGCAGATGAAACTGATTTCAAATGATTAATTCTCACCAGAATCATTTTTGGTAATAAGGCCTTCTTATAGTAAGCTTCCGTGTACTCGACGGAGTTTTCCTCATCAAAATCTTCATCATCAGTCAAGTCTGACAGGTTTTTGTCCTTGTACTTTTCAGGATTAATCTCCATATCATCCATAATCATTTGCTCAGCTACATTTATCTGCCACAACTGCAAGATGGACAAATTTGTAGTAAAAAATGCTGAAAACAAAGTCATTAATGGACCATTTGAGAGTTGCTGACAATAAAGAATTCAGGCCCCAAATTTCCAACTACAATTTTATCAAGAGATCTGAATGCGCCAAACAAAGTCAAATCAAGAGCTAAAAACACATAATTGAAACTTCAGCATTCATAAATCTATTGGCAGAAATGAGACAAACTGACAATATACAAGGTGGACCATGCCAAGTCACCCACTAAAGAATGATCAGGCCATGTGTTCATAATACGTCACTTGGCCTTTCTTGGATGTCCTACTTGGACTACGAAACTGCAAATGTAATTAGTTACCCCATTTTAAAAATGCAGATGGTTTGGTTTCAATGAGTGGCCGTCAATCCATCAGAACATTCACACATAATTATATAAATACATCTGGAAACCAAATGCCTAGTAGCCCAGCCAAACACTAATAAAAACAAGCTTTGCTTCCTTATACCAACATATTTATGGGAAGCAATCAAATACCTTCGGTTCCACCTGTACTTGCGTCCCGTGGGAAATCAAGGGCAGATGGTGAGATGAAGATTGCCATTACCTATTCTTATATCGGATGTGTACTAATTAACACCTTCTTCTAACAGGATTTAATTTAAGTCAATGCACTAACTAAACAATCTGCCGCACTTGTCTCTTGCTACAACTTTCAAGGTATTAATTTTGCGCTTGGATATACCTTTTCAACATATGGGTGATTTGACAAGAGAGGTTCTTCCTCTGGTTTGTCTTCAGGATCTTTTCTAGCAACTGGGGGTCTTCCACAATCCCGCTGCAAGTTGAAAACCACATATCAAAATAATACCTATGATAATGATATTGCAGTTTTAACAACATGCCATGTTTGAGTCTGACAATTTTAATGAATATGAATACGCAAGAGAGGGAGAGAGAGAGAGAGAGAATAACGGTGTGGTAACAAATTATATCCTTGTAACTACCTTCAAGCAGCCAGCTTGCTGCAAATGTATAAAACTAACCTGAACTATGTATGAATGATAACACACACACATTAAGAATAAAGGTTCATACTCGCAATTCGTCTGGGTTAGTATCTTCATCACGGTGAAATATTGGTGGGAAGTCGAATCTGTTAAAACTGAAGTTCAAAACAGATGTCAACATTTAAGGAATAAAATTAGATTTAATGAAGAGTGGGCTACAGTACAAAGACATAGGTAAATAGAGTAAAACATCATAAACAAGAACTCATACATCAGATGATCTATATTTGGATGGACAAAACGAAGTTCGATAGGAAACCGAAAGCGATAAGGATTTCGCTTTGCCTGCAAAATAATAAAGCTAGTGAATGGTCCATGATAAATATGAAAAATTAGAAACTTCAAACAACTACTAGGCTTATGCCTGACACTATGGTGATGAACTCCAGCAAGGATGATTCAAATAAGGCGGCATAGGATACAAAATGTCATATAGTGTGGCACAGACCACGCTGCTTGTATGACATATCCTACAGCAGTACAAAATGATACATGGCTTCATGCAACAAAAGAGATATCAGCATATGATAGGATAAATGCAGTGGAATACAAAGCAGGAACGAGGAAATTGGCCTTCATTAGCAGTAAAAGTTAAAATGAAATAGAAAATAAAATAAAATAGCTTAGCTGTGTATGTAATATTTGAAACTGCATTTTCCATTTTTATATAAAAACCTTCAATTGAAATGTGAGCACAACAATTTGAACATGAAAGGGTTATGTCATCCTAGAGAAGCTTCCTAAAAATGCATAGATTCTTAAGAATGTGCCGTTTGGTTAACAGTAACACAAGGTAAAAGCTTGCTCTCATCTTGTTATCTAATGAATAAAATCCACAGGAATGTTCAAAAACAGAGAAAGTAATGATCATGAATGTCAGGTCATTTTTTGGCAAATACACAACAGAAAATATCTAGTTATTGAAACACTCACCACAATTTCAACCATGACGTGCATACCAACTTTTATGTGATGACGGATCCAATACCAATCATTGTTCTTTATAGGAACCAACCTAAACAAATCAGGGCAGATCAAATCAATCTATACAAGTTACACGATTAGCATTGACCATCAAACATGCATTTGATAGCATTTCACTTTCTGCCTAACACATATCAGGCTAAAAGTTGGCAAAAATGCAAAATAATGAATTGACAGTAGAAGCATATTGTTATTACTTGTGTGACACTCCAGCACCTTAAACTATCGATCAAGGAAAGTATCACTAAAGAAAGAATTTTGGAAAAACAGGACAAAAATGATCAATATAAGGATTGATAGTTAACTAGTTACCCATCATACACACCACCAATGTCAACAAATGCCCCTTGATACAAGTGCAGAGATGTCACCTTCCCTTCACAAATCTGCATAGGAACTTTTCTCAGTAATTTATTATGCCATTAGTCAACAAACAGTATCTACTAAATCATCTTTCATGCAGCTGCACAAAACTGAACTTCCATCCCATAGAGTTATTGTTGATACAAAAAAGTCACATTCCAGATTAAGTGTATACATGGAGATAAAGCAAACTGAGTACAACTACAGGATCATCCACCACCTGATAACTGGTATAGCTGTCAGACAGAGGCATCATAATTCACCATGGAATCAAATATCCAGTTTTAAGATATGCCTCCCCTGAAAGATTACAATTAATTTGTAGAAAAATGGAAAAATTGCAGTTTATAACAATTACTTGTCAACAGAAATTAAATTATTGTAACATGCTGGCATTACAGAAAATTTGAAATGAAGATTAAGCAGGACATCTGAAAAAGTGGATCCATTAAGTGACGGAGCAAGCTATGCCCCACAGTGAAATAGAATAAAATTCCAGACAAATTAGACTCCCTTGCCCTGAAGTTTAGCTTAACTATATCAGCAAACTTCTATTTTGAAAAATATACACTTACCTCCTGTATTATTCTAGTGCAAAGGAAGCCAGTGTTGATTTAAAACACACGAATGAAGGAAACAAGGGAGACGAATGTATATTTTTTAAACTAGAAGTGTGTTAATGTAATTAGACCAAATTTCAGCGAAGTGAGTTTAATTTACCATAAATTTTTAGCCAAAAGTACAGTTATATAAGCAATGATAACATCTGAGGCATTCTAAAAGTGTAAACAAAAAGTACAGATTCTGGACAACGGCAATCTCCGTAGGAGTTTTAGATGAGCAAAGTGACTTACTTGACCTGGATAATAGAATGGAAGCTCGTACTGTGTAAAGCAACAAAGGACACAAATAATCAGCACTGACATTGTGCTTCCTTAACAAGCTCAAACGCAACAAATGAGGAAACAACAAATGCAACCTACCATGCCCTCCTTATAGTCCTTTCCTCTTTTTCTTCTCCCAGGATGGTAGTCTTGATCATACTGTTACAGACACAGTACAAGTGCACCATCATTAGTAGAACGGAAATTAGATGCAATATATATATATCACAATAGAAGGAGAATTTGTCTCAGACCCGGTAGGACTCCTCTTGCAATTTATCCTTATTCGCAGCCACCCACTCCTTATATTGCTTCAGAAACATCTTATACCTTTCAAAGCACATACTATCTGTTTCTGTGCTAACCCCACTTTCCAACTCCTCCATACTCAATCGCACATCCTGCAATTTGTGAGCTTCGCGTATAAATGCCAACTCTTCCCTATCAACCTCCCACCCCCTAGGTGGCCAGTCCCGTGGCGGCACGAGTCGCATAACCATTGGCCCTGCCCAATACGTTTCCAGAGGTTCAGGTATCTCTCCCTTAATCTCAAATTGCTTCCGGATATATTCGTCTTCCGTTAAACCCATCTCCTCCATCTTCTTCTTCCTGTAACTTGGGCTCAACATTTTGAAAGCTTCGATTGCTTCGGGAGTTCTGAGAGGGACTTCTTCGCCTTCGTTTAAGCTCTTCTTAGCAAAATCGCCTTCCGGAGTGAGAATTTCTTCCCATGGAGCCCACCCTCGCTCAATCCAGTTTTGCCTTCGGGCTTCGTCTTCAGTTTCTTTGTCTTTGGGAGCGTAGTCCTCGAGGAATGTCTCGTCGACGGGGAATTCATCGGAGCTGAAGGACTTGACCACAACGCTGCTGCCAGAAAATGTGCGGTTTCCAAGTAGAAGAGAACTAGGCTGAAACTGGAAATGCTTAGTAGTAGGGTTCAGGATTTTAGGAAAGGTGAAGAGATAAGAGGTTTGCAGAATTTGCATGGCTGCAACCGCAAGGAAATGATTCTTACCGTTCTACTTCCAGAGCAACCTAAAATTCATGTTCTTTTAAGTGGATAAAGTCTATTTAAAAAAAATAACAAATAATAAAATATAAAATGCTTCCCTAATTTCGGTTTGGGGGCAAATATTATTTCTCTCCTTTGCGTGGGGTTTTCTCCTTTTATCCCAATTTTCGGTCAAGAAGGGCAACTTGCATTTTAGTTTATACAATTTTATTTTGAGAATATATTATAAAATCCTTCCAATAAATAATAAAATTTATAGAATTATAAATTTCACAAATTTATGTGAGAGAATAACTTTTATATGTTTTTAAAGAAGTGTATTTAGCAGAATTCTTTTTCACCCCAGCTTTTGCTCTCCCTTTTTTTTTTTTTTTGGGGGGGGGGGGAGGGGGGGAAGAATATAAATCGTCACTTTTAGGCATACCCTTTTTTTCCCCCTCTTTTTTTTCATCTCCGTTTGTTGTTTCTTAGGCTAAGCAAATAAAGGAATATGATAATTAAAAATGATTGTACTTATATTTTAGTTCACTCAGATTTATTCATGCCTTATTCAGTAAAATTTAATTTAAACTAATCTCACATTTTCAAATTCCACCAAAGTGAATGGATATAATTAAAGTACAAGGAAATGGAAGGAGAAGGAACATTGTCAATAATATACAAAAGGAATTTGGGCACGTTACACTCACATTTTTCAAAGTTCAATTTAATTATATTTATACATTGCTATTTTAAAAAATATATAACCCTTTCTCTTTTTTTTAAAAAAAATTGTGTATATTCAAAATTAAAAAGAAAAAGAAGAGTGCATGTAAAAAAAGAAGAGATTTACTCTTTCAGTCAACTGAGCGTATGCGTATTGCACATGAATATCTGTCCGGAGAAATCACTAGTGAAAATGAAAATGGGGCCTTCAGGCCTCAGATGCATGTTATGCCTAAAATCATTTAGAAAAGTGGGTATATATTTAAAATAGGAAAAAAAAAAAGACAAATGAAAAACTCGGTGCATATTTCAGTTTACTTTTCCGATCAACTTAGCTTATTGCATGTAAATATCTGTACAGAGAAATCACCGGTGAAAACGGGCCTTCAAATATATAGGGTGCCTAAAATAACCTCAGGTTACACAACAGGAGACTCCCCGAGTTAATTCTCTGTCGTTGCCTCCATCTCTCAAGCAAAAGATCCTCATTGCTTTTAAGCTTGAGATACTCATCCATATCATACTTCAACCCTTTAGATTCGGCAGATAATAATTGGCTCTGGCAACTACTAGATTCTCCGAATTTACTGCTTAAATCTTTTCCAACATAGACGGCAAGGCCATTCGGACTCCAACTCCCACGACTGCTGACAGAATTGCTTTGGTCTTGTGCTTTGATCATTTCCTATGACAACAAATTCATTTATTAGAGTCACATTGGGGAGAAAATATGATTGACATCACGGAATAATTACGTCAATAATCTACAGCACATCATCAGAAAATTTTTCTGTGCTTCACAAAAAGAGCATTCAGTTTGTCTTTCTGATTCCTTACTATTTACTCTCACATTATAAAGCCTCCCCATATTTGCTCCAAGAAGGCTGTGAGAGATGTACGCATTATTTGGCAAGAAACGAGCATACAGATAGATATTCCTAATTTTTCTCATGTGTTTCTTCAAGAAAACCTAAAAGATTAATCCTTAACAAACAGAAAGAGAAGACAAGTGTGGTCAACTATGTGCTGATGTCTAGATTTCACGAAGTTGGTGTTCTGGACATACTCCGAACGTGTTAACACAATATGTATGGCTATATTCACTTTGACTTCCTGAAGTATAATTTTAATGTTCAAAAGGGACTAAATACAGAAGTGACTTAAATACCGTGCACAATGTGATCTCAAACAGACATTTGGGGAAAAAAATTGAAAAAAAAAGGTAGGAAAAATGCAGCAACATATCAATGACAACCTGAATGGAATTTGCAGTTGTTGGAGTCACTAGCCTGTCTGTCTTATTCTGGGATGTTGCAGAAGAAGCATCATGATTAGTTTCCCACTGCAACCATGGCAACACAATCCCATCCATTTCAACGGGAATAGATCTAGGGACCAGTGGACTATGAAATGATTCTGGTTTTATAAGTACTCCAATTGATGAGCTTGTGTCACTCCTTTCTCCATCAAGAGATGAAATATCAGCATCTTCAACACTTGAAAGAAAATCTTCAATGTATTTCTCAGCCTCCTCAGTTAAGTGCTTAGACATCCTGCTTCTGTCATTGCTCTTCTGATAAAAGAAAATCATAAATTGCTTTTACTGTTAACCAAATTCATCACCTATTTCTACGAACCCATACTTCTGAAGAGTTCAAAGGAGATGCATGTACTGATGTACCTTGCTGGCTCTGGACGGTTTTTCTATAGCATTGCTCTTTGTTTCAGGAAGCAATTCTTTCACAATTTTAGAAAGCTCTTCGCCTCGCTGCTCCTCCAATACTATCTCAGCAAATAAGTCTTGCTTGCGCTTCTCCGACTGTTAGTTTCAAAAGCAGTTGCCTTGGTCAAACAATCCATAACATCAAGCAATATATGCATTTGATGATATCAGAACCTCAATTTTTAGCCACACAAATAATTACTTGAATGAAGTTTTATGTGAACTCTCTATCAACAAGACCAAAATAATGCGGGGCTCAATGTTTAGACTTAGTTAAAACACGAGACTTTCCATAACATTGTCAAAAATTAGTGAAAGAATCAACAGCGGCTTCCCTAAAATAATATGCAACATTGTCAATAGGATTATGCCTGACCCTGACATGCCAATAACCGTGCAGAAATATCCAGAAAGAACAGGAGAAGAGTGCACTAGAATATTACAAGTCAACCATCACTAAGCATGAACATATCATGCCATATTTACGGGAAGTATTTTCTTTAATACCTCTTCCAGTTTGGATTCGTAGTTCCTTCTAACTGAAGAAATGGCCTCAATAACATCATTTGAGAGCTTGCGGTCACCAGTAGATAAAGTTGAGGGCCTTGGTTTCACCCCAGCCTGAAATGGGAGTCGCAAAAGTAGACAGTTCTGAGCAAATCAGTGTCCACATGCATGAGAGAGAACATTGAGACTAAAAAAGCAGGGTTGCAGAAAATAAATTCACAATTCACGGACTTGTTCAATTTTTAATTTGATGTCACCCGAAATATGTTTTATTTCTTTCAGCGTTGGTTTGTGCAATCCCTTGTCCAAGTCAGGACGCATTGCCTGAAGATTTGTTAAAGAAAAGCAATATTAAGAAGGCACACCATTAAATGGAAGCGGTGCTCCTAGAAAAATTGTAACTTCACCGAAAAAATATCAACCTTCTTCCGTGCGTAAACTGCATGTCTTGCATCAGTTGCATTCTTATTGAAGTACACACCTGTCCCTTCATCATCAGTAAGAACTGAAGAGTGACTCTGAAAGCCAGAAAACATTCTTTCACATTCAGCTAATTAATGATTATATGTCTGATGAAAATAACATTGAGAGAGAGAGACGGAGATTTTAACACCATTTTCTGATAGACAAGGGATTTCAGCTGAGGGATTAATAATTAAATCTTTCAGGTGAAAATCACTAATAAATGCCTTCTCAGCAAGAGTGAAAACAATAGCCGTGACCAAAACAAGATTCAGACATCAATGTTACTTACAGAGTATCCATCATATGATCTCAGATCTTTCTGGCTGAGGGACTTCCTCAACACTGGTCTTTGATCCGAAGCAACTGGCCTATGCATCTGCTTGTATTCAATATCAGGACTTTTCAAATTCAACCGACTTCTAGAATTCTGAGAATGATCCAGATCGCTCTGTACCAGGTAAGAGTATACATTCATAAATACACAACATAGCCTTCTCAAAAAGACATGGTAAGAGGTGCCTACAAAATACACCTATAAACCAAAGAATTATCAAAAACACTTTAATATCACCAACAATTTTAAACATCTAGGGCTATAATTATATATAGTTATAACATAGTTACTTTACAGGTCAAACACAAGACGATTAACTTAAATAGCATGCGCCACAGATATTAACTTCTGCGGGGGGAAAATAGGGATGAGAAATATCCACATTACGCACGGAAAAAAAAAAAATCTTCTTTAAGTAATTATCTGCTACAAGGTTTGCAGCATCTAGGAACAGAACAAAGCATTAGGGCTAATTTTGACATCCATAGTATGAGGAAAAATATTGTGGAAGAGACAGATATATCTCTCAATCTGTGATAGTTGCGTTTGCACATATCCTAACATTTTTTATGAGGAGAAACATGAGAGGACCGAGAGTCAAAGATAAAAACAATACCGAAGATGACTGTCTAGATTGGGACAACTTCGTATGCATAATGAAACGTATTTTACTGACATACACGTTAAGGACTTAAAAATTCATTTTGATCCATTAAGTCATTGCTAGCAAGGAAATATGTTTTATTGATTCGCACATGCCTTTTTTTTTCTCCTCTCAAGCTTCACAAGTACAGGCCAAATTCTCCGGCAAAACCATCGTGAATGCTTGCATATGCGACATAGAACTGAACAGAGCCCAAAGCATTAGTACTCTGTTTATTTCTTATATAACAAAGGAAATATCGGATTCACATATTATCAACGGAGAAAGTAACATGAACAGGAAAAATTTAGTCTAAATCCAAAGCTTGTAGAAACAATAAATTTGATCAGTTGTAAGAAGTAAGGGCATCAAATTAAAATACTTGAATATTTGATAATTTAACCGAACCAGGGAAACAAAAGAACAAAAATAATAAGGAAACAAAGATTCCTACCTCAGAATCACTCATCTGGTACCTCACCACCGAAACCGATCTCCTTCTTCTCTGACCAGCATCCGAAGCTAACCTTCCCCCGCCAGAGTTATCACCAACATGGCCCTTTTCATCTTTTTCCACTCCCGAACTCTTCCTTGATACTGACCTCCCTCGCCTCTGCGATGCACCAGTAGCACTCGCAGGACTTGCCTCAGCATGCCTGGAAGCCAAACGACCTCTATTACTCGATTCGAAGAACTCAACGGCAAGATCATCCAGACTAATCTCCGGAAATCCCGAGCCTCTGACTGTGTTGACGAACCTACCTCTCGCTGGAGGCAAGTCATTGCACGAGTCCTGAGCTGGAAGCTGGCGGGAGAATCGGCTGAGACTCCGCGCACGGCGGTGAAGGGAGGATGAGCGGTTGGAGGAGCTGGAGTCATCCGCCAACGAAGCTCCTATCGGCGTTCTCTTCGTCCTAGATTTGAAGGCCGCAGTGGCCATTGCAGTAAACAAGGAAATGAATCGTGAAATTTAGGGCTTAAGGTGCATCAAACAGGCAAAGCATCAACTTGAGAAGCAAAGAGGAATTCAAAGAGGAGAAAAGAAATGGCCATGATGGAACCTGGAGTGGGAGAGTGAGGGAGATGGAGTAAACAAGGACGGTCAGTGTGTTTGGGGTTGAATATTGGCGGAGAGATCCAAAAAGGCGAGCGATTTGAATAATGAATGCTGTTGGTTGTGGGAAGAGGATATAGTTGGCCCGTGTTGGACTTTCTCTTCCATTTTTTTTCTTTTTGTTAATATTAGCACTTTCAAATTTGGCGCAATACGTTTCCATTTTTCCTCTCTCCGTATTAATTTCTCTTGCTTCCTATCTATTTTAATCAGACCTGTTTTATCTACTTTAATATTTTTCTAATGAGCTGGGAACAATTAGGAGTAGGATAAGTTATTTCGCCTGTGTGTCATTTGTCTCTTTGAGAATTTAGAGTGGTAGTTTATATATTAATTTTGATTTCTATCCATAGTGCATCAAGAAAATCAATTATGTAGGAAAAACTCAACAATTGCAACATTTTTTGGTAAACACAATTACAACTTTTTTAGCAAAACTGGTTTTCGTCAATGAAATGTTATATTTGTAAGGCGTGGTGCTTAGCCTTAGAGACATACTTGACTGTCAAACTATAGGTATATTTTAAAAAAAAATTATCATATTCAAACTTTAATAAATAAGCATTTGATTATGTAAAAATTAAATAATTAATAGTATCATTTCACTATATTTGATCTTTGACTAAAAACAATGGGCGTGCATTTTAATCTTCCATCCTCCCCGCTTTTCCCAATTTATCTTCTTTTGTTTGTATTTGCTAGGACAATATCATTGTCTATCCTCTTAAAACTTCGTTTCTCCGTTTACTACCTTGCTTACCTTGAAAAACATCCAAAGGAATGTTATTATTATTTATGTTTCCACCGCTGGTGGTGGATATGACGCACTTAAACTATTACCTTACGATTAATTGTCGCATGTAATAATTAGTATAGATTTTTTAAAATAATTTTATGTTTCAATCTACTACTTCTTTGAAGAGAGATTAAGTAGACAACCACTTGTCACATCTATTTTAAGCAAATACACGCACATAATTAGTATAGATTTTTTAAAATAATTTTACATTAAATACATTTATATTATTTATGTTATATGAGTTAGTATAGATTTCTTATAATAATTTACAGCAAATAAGATGCGGCTATTTCTTCTCTAGCGCTAAACAATGTGTACTACAAAATTTTCTAGAGTTTTGCTCTAATGTCAGATACAATTCTAACTTCTAAGGAAGTATCAATTACTCAAATTTGAGCAAACTTATTTTTTCCGTTAATGATGAAATGGGCAAACATTAAAGGATAGTTAGACGGCAAATCAAGTTGGTTGGATGGTGAGGTGTACCTCCAAAAAGGAGATTTTTTATTTAATTTTCTTGGACATTGTGTGGTCAATCGTGATTTAGTCACGAGACAATTGATCCCAAATACAATGCCAACTACCTTAAAAAGTGAATTTTTTTGCTAAGCTTAATTGATATTCACGGGAGCCAGAGATCTTTTTATTGTCCTGCAGACATTACAGAAAGGAAATTTACTAAGCATTATGGATTTTTAAGCATGCCAAGAAAGCATACGACTTCTAATCTTGTTTTGTACAATGCCCTTACCACTTTTTTTACTTTAAGGCTTGAAGCATGATAGAAGGCCATTTGACAATAAAACCACGTCATCATAAATGAAAATGAAAATCGTCTTCTATTATAATATCAGAAGACTAATACATCATCCAATTTGTGAGCTTCCATTCCCTCTTCTAAAAAGAGGTGTCCCCAAAAACAAACACAACTCAACAATGCTTCTCACAACATACACTATTTTGATTAAATCATTTTATTCTGAAGACTCAATCCTAGCATAGATCAAAGTAGTCAACACTTTAACATGGTAAGTGTACATATAAGCAACTATTAGCAGTAACAACTTACTACACTTTAGTAATGTGAACAATGAGGTCAACCACATGAGTGTTGCAAAACCCAAAAAGAATAATCAAACATGAGATGTGCTATATTAATAGCAAAGGTATGGTGCATTTTTCGAGAATGTGCAACTTATACCAAAATTAAATGCCTTTTAGCTTGAAACAAGAACAAACTATAGGCAATTATTGGGAGAAGGTATAGTACCTGGAGCTCCATTCGTTATCATACCATGCTATAAGCTTCACAAAGTTGTCATTCTAAGCAATTCTTGCCTTGGCATTAAAAATACTTCACTTGAAACATTGTTTACAATAAATTTATGATATTTGCAAAAAGAAGAAGTCCTTAATCCAATGAATGACTTAAAGATTTCAAAGGCAGGGTAATGGAAATCAAGAAATTGGATAGGCACAAATGGGCAACCTATCACTTCTTAAAAAGCCATACTTGCTATCATTAACAGAGTTAGTGAAGATTGAGTTATCTTCATTATAAATAAGAATACCCTTCAAGTTACCTTCTGACTCCTCCTTAACACAGAGAAATATTGAATCAGAAGGGCTAACCAAAAAGTTAAATAAATGTTATAAACACCCCACTACAAAAATTAATAGGTTTTAAGAGGACAATCCCCAAGATCAACCCTTACTTGATAGCAACCTTAATTTGTTCATAGATGGCTAACTTTGCTAACCTCACTATAAGGTTAACAATAAATACATCGACTGTAGGAACACAGAATGACATTCTAGTCAATTTTTTTATTCAAAGTAGGTAGCACTTTTCCAATAGCCTTAACACAAAGTAAAGTGATTGCATGAGTGGTAACTATAAAATAATAACTTAAACAATGCAATATCTTATCTGGAGTCTAAAGCCAAAAGAAACACCATATATAATGTTCATTCACCTTAGCAGCTCTAGTACTGCTTGGAATGATGTTAAATGAAGTAGCTCTTCCATCTCTCCAATCTTGGCTTGATGGCCCATCAATAGTCTTTTAGGTGGCTGAGTCTAACCAACAAGAGAACTCAATTTCGTAATTTAATATTTAGATACTAATAGCGGTTAGCATTATGAAACCAACCAAGTAAAAGACCATCGATAGTGGAATGTGCAGTGGTTATTAGCCCCTTAACAATGCTAAACCTATTATGAATGACCTATAAATTTGATAACTAATTAAGACCATATAATACGTAAAGCAATATCGGTTCAGAACCTTTGCAAGAGAAGCAAGGCAGTTGGTTATGCAACTGGCATTAAAGACGATGTCAAGCTCAAGTTTGTATTTTTTCTTGTTAATGTGCATTACAAACATGGGAGCATCTTTAATTAGGCCAGAGATGATAACCTTTTTTGCACCAGCCAGGCTCAAACAACAAAAACAACAAGAATACAATGCACATTATCATCCCACACTAACTAATAAACTAAATCATAAACCATAACAATATAGAAAATAAGAAAAGAAACTAGATAATGAAAACAATTCATATAAAAAATGTACAAACCTTCAAATAGGCAGTAATCTTTTCTTTATCTATGAAAACTCTAGTAGACTTAATAATATATTTAGCACCAGCCTTTGCCTATAGGATCTCCTTTGGGTTTCTGATGCACAAGTAACAAAATGGATGAATAAAATACATATTTATAAAGAACAAAATTTTTACGAGTTATGACATTTACATTTACATTCACAAACAATAAAAATAAAAATAATACCTAAATCCAAAAATAGTAACGACTTCTCACCAAAGAGAAAGGTCTTAAAGTCCTTAACTTTTACATTATGATGCAACCAATGTCCATAGACACTATTGTACTTGAACACGGAGGTTACAAATCTAACTACAATTGCACGCTTATTATCGTTAATCAATATTACCATTATTTAACTTAATGAAAAAGGCTTTAAGTAGACAAACTAACTATTTAACCACACAATTTAGATCTATACTATAAATAGGACAAATGAAATCTCTAATCTGATTGATGTGCCCAGTGATTAGCACTACTAAAAAACTATTATTTGGTAGAATAATTACTAAAAATAAATAGAAAGAATCTATAATAACATTAACTAAAGAAGTTAACACCATATAATTAGTGGCGATAAAAGGATTATTAATAATAATGAGTTCGACATCATCTCTCTGGATAACAACTCTAGCCACCAAATGACCAATTCTTCTAAATCTTGGCAATAGGAAATATGAGAATAAAATTCAACTTAGTGTTTCAAAAAATAAGAAAGAAAAATGATGAATTGATATGAGAAAACTAGCAGTGAAAATAATTAGATAAAAGAAAGATCATCAAAATAATAACAATTGCCATTGATTCCTATCTTAACTTTGCTTGAACACCAAAATCCAACAGAAAAATAGGAAAAAGAATAGGATCAAATTAAAAATGATTAGTAAAATTATGAAAAAAAATATAAGATAACTCTAAAACTATCATATAGATTACCTATGATTGCAAAAGAGATTGATATGAGAGTAGAAGCAGGAAGGAACTGAATAAGTAGTTAGTAAAAGCAGCATTTAAAAAGATAGTACAACATTTAGGAAATAGGGTTTAAATAAAATACTAAATTGATATTAATGAAATAAAAAAAGAAAGAAACAAGAGATCGACGTGACCGGGAGAGAAGTTTTAGCAAACTACAAGACTAAAGTATGACACATGATGATGGGCAGGATGCTTAGCTCTTTGATTTTCAAAGCCAATGCATAGATGCAGTGCCATTTGATAGATGAGAATGTTTAAGATTCGTTTTTTGCCTATGCGTGGTTTTTCATGTTATCTTTCCTCATTTTTTTATATTCTAGTTGGCAACACTTGGTTGTCTAGTCACTAGGTCAAACTCAACGTTGACATTTATAAATTGACAACCGTTAATACAATTAATCAACTGCCATTACAATTTCTCTAATCATATCCAGTGGAATTATCCATGTTATTGATGAATATAAGAGTTTCTATTAGTGTGTATATCATTTGTGATAACTTTTATATTTATTAAATAAGGAAAGATACGATGATAAATTTTAATTTAATATCTAGAGTGAAGGAGTAGGAGGAATTTCAAACGATATTTGTGTGGTAGGAAAATAACATTAATGTAGAATCTAATCTAATAAAGGTATAAACCATAGGATATTCTTGGTTCATAAGATCATGTGTCGCTCTTTTTAATATAAGAAATTAGATGTCATCAAAGGTTGATAAGAAAGCTTTCAAGTGCGTGGCTATTACTGGTTGCAACCACCAGAGCAGATTCCAACTTTCAAGCCATTGTAACTATCTTGTATTGTTAGGTTGGCCAATTGTATATTAAATGTCAACTATCATGCAAAGGATAAAATAGAATACGAGATATTACAATTTACAATCTAATTCCTATTATATTGAAAATAGTTTATACTTAATCCTTACAACTAACCAATTAGATTTATCTAAATTGTTCAATCGTAATAGCTCATTACCCTTCATCCCTAGATTACTGTTTCCTTTTATAGAAAGAGAGAAAAGGACATCTTTTTTTTTAGGTCTACGAGAAAAGGTGGCATGGATAGGATTCAAACACCCATCCTTGATACCAACACAATTAAAGCCTAACTAGGATGCCAAAAGTGAAAAGGATAGATGTCTTGTGTGGTGCAATGTGGATTGTAATTTAAACATCATATTAGGCACCAAGTTCCTTTGAGCCCATTAGTTAAATCCATAAGAAGATTGGGCTTGACAAAAACAAGACTCAAAATTTTGACTATTTGATTTAATCCAAACCAGGTCACATGAAACTTAGATTTTCATTTGTTATCCACCTAAGGCTTGGATGATGTGCTCCATTGTAATATGCCCATTATCCATAATATGTGGAGGCAAAAGAATGAATACTAGCCCTAAAAGCCTAAGCACGAGCTTAATAAAAAATATAAAAAATTTAAAAATGAAAATATTAAATTGGATTAACAAAAATAAAAATTAATTGTAATAAAAATTATATGTCTCTAATTAATATATAATATAACATAAATATATAATAAAAAGATAATTTTGTATTTTTGTATTATGATATCAAGAAAAATATATTTATTCAAATATGTAAAATAAATTTGCACTTATAAATAATATTAATAAATAAAATATCACAAAAAATTCAACTCTAAGTATTTAAAATTTAAAATTAAAAATAATAAAATTGAGGTGTTTTATTTTTGTATTCATTACTCATGTATCTGATAAGGCTTGGAAAATCACACACCATATCATATATTTAAATAAATATAAAATTCAATTATTATTAAGTAAGTGCATATTAATATATTGAGAGAAGGGTTTTGTACTCATAAAATTAAAAAAAAATTTGATGCATTCACGATGGATAGATTTAATTTAACTCATTATTTAAGTCCTTCATCGTTAGCCTATTAATTAATTGCTTGAATTATAAAAATTTCTATAATAACATAGGCTACATTAGTTAAACAATTATTTTATATGATATAAATTATAAATAAATTTATAGATGATTCCTTTTTTTAAAATAGATAATTTTATTTTTGAAAAAAAAAGATAATTTAGTTCCAATATATTAACATATTTATATTTTGTATATACAATATAATAGAAAATATATAATATTTAATTTAAATTAATTTTGGGCCAGAATTTTTAATGATAGTGCAATTTGTTTTCCATGTAGAAGTTTTTTAATGATAGATATAAAATATAGATAACTAGAATAATATTTATATGATTTAGTTAATATCATCATTTTTCTTTTTTTTATTTGTTTCATTGTATTTTTTCCATCTTTCACATTCATTTCAATTGCTTATAGTTCAAATGTTAATATCACTAAATAATATAAATATACCATAATATATTTTACTTATAGGAGATTGTTAAGTCCTATATCCTTATACTTAGGTTAGCAATCTCTATTATTGTGCTTAGATGGAAAAAATTATAATATTAATTAAATAATAAAAAAATAATAAAAAATATTTAAATAATTTTAATAGAATATTAATTTAAACCTTTTAGGTTAACTTTATTCATTTTATTTTTTATCTACAATATATAGTATTGAAAATTAGGTGATTAGAACCGATTAAGGATCTTAAATCAACTACCAACCTAAAATCATAGATCATAAAATTGAATCCGTAATTGTTCGTAATAGCCATGTTACTCGCTTAGATTCAAACTTCACAGGTGTTGATGAATATCATTAGGTGCAGGTGAGTCTAATTAATAGTAAAGAAAGTCAAATTTAGTTAGAAAGTCAGTTCTACATTTTTTTTTTCACAAAAGACCCCTAAAATTGGCCATAATGAAAGTTATGCTAAACAAATAGTAACCACAATTAAATAGCACAATTACACAATACATTTATAAATAAATTAAAAACTTAAAATTAAAGTATTTTTCACATAAAATTTGAACTATAATAAATGTCATTAAAAGGAATGCATTCATAAGTTATAAAATCAAAACTTTTTACTTTCAAGAGTTTTAATAACATAACATATTAATAGTTATACTATAAATTTTCTTTCATTCATATTAAACATCTTTGGGTGGGTTATAGTTAGGATCAAATAATAGGCCTCAACCCACACTTATCTGCATAATTAAAATCTTTTTTTAAATTTCATCTATTTTTACTCATTACGATATCCAATCTGCCCTAAACTGCATAATTTTGAATTGGAGCAAGCAATTTGTATCAATTCGATCCAAAACTTCTAACATTAACAATATATATGCATATATTAAATTAAAAAATTATTGATAATAAGAAATTGACTATAATATTCTACATTATTATATTATTTTTAAATTAGTAATATAATTTTTTTATTTAATTGAAAAGGCGAAGATTGCTAACTTTTATATACAGATGCGGAGATTAACAATTTTCTTATTTATAATATTAAAATATTTTTATTAAATTAAAATTTTAATTTAATTGAATTATTTAATTACATATTTTATTTTTAACTATTATTATTTTCAAATCACACATTATTTTTTTATTTGCTTTATTACATGATTTCTTTTTGTCATATATATTTGTTCTTATTGTATATAGTTTAAATGCTAATATCATCAAATGATATAAATATAATATATATTTTATTTTTAATATGAAAATATTATATATTTTTATAAGTTTAAATTTTATGTTAGAAATAATTAATTAAATTAATTAATTATATGCCATATTTTTATCAAAAATATCTATAAACTTAAATAAATTTTATTATTTAAATCTTGCTAATATTTTTATCAATTTTTAATTACTATATTTCAAATTAAATATATATATTAATTAAATTTTTTTAAGGTTTTACAACTCCTGCTTAATATATGAGAGATTAAAAATTTTTTATTTATAAATTAGAAAATATAATTATAAAATAAATATAACAAATTAGATTTCAACATTTTTATAATTTTTTATTGCATATATATATATATATATTATTTTTTGTGTTAATAACAAAACAAATATGAAGTATTTGTTCAAATGTTAATTTTTAAATACTTTTTATTAAATATAAAATATTTAATTATTTAGTACTAGAAAATAAATATAGCATGTTTTATTTGTACAATTTAATGATATTAGCATATAAATTATAAATAATAAACGTAGATATAAATAAAGGAAAAAAGAAATATATGCAATGGACTAAATAAAAGAAAGGGAAATAATGTGAAGACCGTATATGACTAATAAAAGTTAAAAATAGAATATATCTTTTAAGTAATTCAATTCAATTCAATTTTTAACTTATTTATAAGATCCTTGTAATCAAATAATTACTTAGTGATATTATATTGATGTATAAACTATAAACAATAGCAATGAATAGAAAAAAGTTATCGAATTGATAATGTGAAAAGAAATAATTAATGCATGAGTTAAAACTTTAATAAAATCCTAATAAATATATATTTAAATTGACATATGACACTTGAAAATTGGTATCAATAAAATATTAAAAAATTAAACAAATAAATTTAATTTTAATTTTCAAATAATTTTATCAAAAATAAAAATCAAATTAATTAATTATACTAACACTTTCAAATTAAATTTCAACTTATTTAAAATATTGTTATAGTTTTATAATAAAATAAGATACATTGTATTGTATTTATATTACTTAGTAATATAATATTAGTGCGTGATTACTATACATGTAATATAGAAATGTTGTACATATTAAAAGTATTAAATTTTGAATTTTTTTATATTTTTTAGTTTGAATTTTATAAATTTATCTTACTATCATATATTTAATAGCAATCTTTGATTTGTATTCAAAATTTAATTTCATAACTTATTTTTATGCACATGGCATTATTCCAAGATATAATCCAGCATTAGATTAAATGGCTGTTGTCAATTTCCATTTTTTTTTTTTATCTTTGGTAGTTTAGGCACTGGATCACAATTTTACCTTTTTATTACTCACCCTTCTTCAAACCTTCTATATATGGCATTTACTTTATAATATGAATCCCATAAATCTTGATATATATGGCATTAGATTTTATGCAAGGTTGAATTCAAGCAAAAAACAAACAAAAAGTATAGGGTGATGGCTATTGAAGGTTTGATGAAGGGTGCAAATATAGAGGTTTCTATGGTGCAACTATAGAATTGTCGCATGTGATGCAACGCAATTGAAGCCAATACTAGATTGACATGTGTACAGGCTTCATATAAAGACTATTTTTGAATCCTACATCTATTAAACATTAAATTTACAGTGTTTAAATAGTTTTCATTTTAAACACTAAATTTAATTAATAGTTTGATAATTTTGTTATAAAATATTAAATCTTTACATAATTTTTTAACTAATCTTTTTTATGATTTTAAAATATATTCATCAAATTCTAAACTACTATAACTATAATAAATTTAATTATAACTAAAAATAAAAATTTTAGATATATTTAATCAATAAAATTTGATAGAAGTAATTTCTGGGTTAGGTTTAGACATTCATGCACTGATTTTGGGTAACAATTTTTAAAAATAGAAGTTTGGAGGCAAAAAAAAAATTAATAGAAATGAGTTACTTTAAGCGGAACCCATTCTTTTTATCTTGTTGAACTAATCTTAACCATTAAATTATTAGGACAAATATATCTTTCAAAAAAGTAGGGCCTAGAAGTTCACACAAAATCTTTTATAAGAATAAAAAAAGAGTTTACACATACACTTTCAACTATTTAATGAAAACAATTAACAATTTTTTTATAATAATAAGAGTGATAATTTATTTAATATAATATTTTAAAATTAAATTTTTTATATAATAAAAAATAAAACTTTTAAAATAACATCAAAATAACAAGAGTGAGCCATGATAGCACGACTAAGACATGGGCATAATTCACAAATTTTCAATTCTTACTTTTGCCTTTACTTTTATATAAAACATTTTACAATGCTTTGTATGATTACTATTTATGTGAGCAATATTTTAGGTAATTATAAAGATTAAGTTGCGAGATGACTAGGCATCTAAAAAATAATTATGTAATTGTTAAATAGATTTATCTGATCTATTCACAAAATAGTCCATATGAATGGAATTGAATCTTATTTGAAAAAGTTATGAATTCTATAAATGCGAGCTTGAATCCTAAAGTTTGTAGACTATAATTTCGTGGATTATATTTGTGGATTTTTTAAAAATAATTTTAAATATTATAAAACAATTTTAATCCTAATACAATAGTTGTAACTTTAAAAATCTCATATTTAATACATTTTTATTTCAAACTAGCAATTCAAGATTAAATTAACTACAACAAAAATTAGTAAAATTTGAAATCATTAATTTAGAAATAAAATTATCAATTTAAAAATAATTTATTTTAGCTGAGTTGAGTTGAATTGAAAGATAAAAAATTAAATTTGAATGTGAGTACTTGATTGATTGTATAAAGATTTGTGTAATATGTTAATTTATTTTGACGATAAAAATGTAAAAAAATAAAATAAAAGAATGCTGACCCATTAATAGAATGAACTATTTTAAGTTTACATTTAAATGAATTCATATTTTGTAAGTCCTAATCCACATTTTTTTGAACTCACAAGCCAAAATTTGTTTTAATGGCTTTAAAAAATAATATCAAGAATTTTGTAATACACAATTAAAATTATTGAAATTAGTTTATGGGTCATAAGATCATTTTGTTTATCCACAGGTTTCATACACTTGAATTTCTAACTTAAATATTCGTTTAAATCTAAATCAAACGCAGCTCAATTCATATGACTTATGGTCTACCCTAGGCAATTTGCAATTAGATAGGGTTGACTTATAAAATTTTTGTTTTTTAATCCTTAATTTTTTATTATATACATTCAAATTTCAAATCTGAATAAAATTACACTATTCTTTCTCATTTTTAATAATATAATGTTGTATTATAAATTATTTATAAATAATATTTTATTTTGTAAGTGTTTTATGACCTATTTATATATGTATAGTATTTTTTAAAAGATATATAAATATTAAATGTATTATAATTTATTTATAAATAAATATATGATATTTAAAAAATTTTATTATTTAAAAATTAAAAAAGGGAGAGAAAAATCCATCAACCAACCCATTCACTCACAAGTTATATAAAATTAGGTTCACAATGGCAAAGGGAAGGGAACCAGGGGTCGCCTTGGCCCCCTCAAAATTTAGTATTTTCTCTTATATACTTGTGCTACCGTACACTTTGACCTTTTTAAAATTTTAAAATATAGACGATTATTATAAAAAATCATATATCTATGTAATAAAAAAATTTATAAACATGTATATAAAAATACAAATTGTACGTTTATAATTCTTTCATAATTAAAAGTTGTAAATAATTTATATGCTATTTTTTATTTTCTCTCTTTTTACTAAATATATATTTTTTGCTTTAATACATGTATGAAAAATATATGTACATGTTAAATTTATTAAATTAATTATCATTTTACATGTATTTTTATTTTTTTTATAAAACTCTAAACAATTTATGTGATACAGTCTTTATAAGTTTAGCTTTATATTTTATTTATATTATACACATAATATAATTGTAATGGGTTTGCCACTTATTTACTATGCATTTTGATTTTATTATCCAAAACTTTCACAATAAAGCATTTATTGATGGCTAAAAAAAATTCATATAGATGAACTTTATTTGTGCAAATTTCATAAATTGTTACAGTAACTTTTTTGGTCAAACTTTTAATAATTTATGTGCCAAAACCTTTGTAGACAGGTTTTTACAATTTTTCTTATAAAAAACTTTTATAATTTTATTTATTGTTTCATAATTTTTCTATTTAATTTTTAAAAAAAAATTAAAATATCTTAAATTAAAATTGTAATAAAAATATATAATTATATAATTTTTAGTATAATTCAAGTAAAATATTATTCACTTACAACCGCTTGAACCCTCAAATCAAAATCTCTAACTCCGGTATTGCAGATATCTAGAACAAAAATCCTTAATACTTGAGAGCTAACCAACAAAAGCTATATACACAATTAAAATATAATATTTATTTTAAATTAATTAATTAAAATAACATTTAAAATAAATATATGGAATTAATTTTATTTATATAATAATTATATAATATAATAATCATTTTAGATATTTGTACACCTTAATAACCACTTGCTGCTCCCTCCGTAACCCCCACAACAACTTGCCAACTTTCGAACTAATGCCCATTTGACGTGTCATCAATTGGGTCCCAGTATCATCTGACCCTTCCATCCTTTTCGTCTTCTTTTATCTCTCGCCCTTTTGGTGCTTGTACCTTCTTCTAAGTATCTCTCTCTCACTCTTTTGGTGCTTGTACCTCCTCCCAGGCATCTCTCTCTCTCACCTATAAATAGAAAAAGCCTCTGGTCTTTCTTTCAACTTTTTTTGTTCTTCACTTTCTCTCTTTCTCTCTCTGCAATAGCCATCCCCTTATTATTGATTCTCAAAAGTCACATTTTTTTTACTGTTATTACTTTTACTAATTCTCAAAAATTACATTTTTTTATTTGCTTTGTTACTTAAACCATAATCAATTTAGAATTTTGCTACACTCACATTCTTATATATACCTCTGCGATCAGTCTTATAAAGTATGGACTCACAAATTTTTTAAGCCCCTTATTTAAAAAAGATTCGAATATAAAAATTGATATTTGAATATAAGACAAGTATTTTTAACAAATTTATAGCTATAAAAAAGTGTAGTTCTAACTCATATAATATTTGGTTTATATTTTCAGTACCTTTCTCATGTGCAATTATTCATGTATCATTTTTTGTGAATTTAAAACTACGTCTAACTCTCTCAAGATCGTCCTTATAAGTATCATTTCCAACATTGTTTAACATCATCTAACCCTCATGTAGTACAACTCGACCTCTTTTTATCCCGATCATTACTAGCATTGGGCGCCATCTTAAACTTTTTATCATGTAGTTCACACTAACCATCATTTACTCTAGAAAGATAGAGATAGAGGATATATTTAAACATATTTTTATTTTTATATTTTTAAAAAAATAAATATTAAAGGATGTTTGATATTATGAATAAGAAAATATTTTATATTATAATAAAATTAATACAAAAAATTTAAAAACTCTAAAAATCTTTAAGTGTTACTTTGAGATGCTCCAAGGCTTTTTCCTATTTCACAAGTGAAAATGTTGCAAAAAGTTAGACTTTAGCAAAATGAGGATAAAGAAATGACTTACCAGAGTAGAGATACAATACCTTGTCAATAAGACAAATGAAAAAGAATGATTATTATATTGTATAAAATAATTATACAATATAATAATCATTTTAGATATTGGTGCACCTCAATAATTGCTTTACTGCTCCCTTCGTAGCCTCCACAACAATTTACCAACTTTCGAACTAATGCCCATTTGACGTGTTATCAATTAGGTCCCATAATCATCCCATAAGCTCTGACCCCCTCCATCCTTCCCGTCCTTCTCTATCTTTCACCCTTTTCGGTGCTTGTACCTCCTCCTAAATATAAATATAAAACGCCTCCAGTCTTTCTTTCAACTTCTTTTGTTCTTCACTTTCTCTCTCTCTCTCTGCAATGGCCATCCCCTTGTTACTGATTCTCAAAAGATTACATTTTTTTTTACTGTTATTGCTTTTATTTTGAAGTTGATATATTTTATCGCAATCATAGATCAAGGCAGAACAGATGAAATGTAAGGTGACTCTAGTTGAGGTTATCACCTTACATTTCATTTGTTCTGCATTGCAATGAAATATATCAACTTCAAAGTAAAAGCAATAACAATAAAAAAAATGTAATCTTTTGAGAATCAGGGGGACGACCATTGCACAAAGAGAGAGAAAGTGAAGAACAAAAGAAGTTGAAAGAAAGACTGGAGGCATTTTGTATTTATATTTGGGAGGAGGTACAAGCAATGAAAGGGTGAAAGATAGAGGAAGACGGGAAGGATGGAGGGGGTCAAAGCTTATGGGATGATTATAAGACCTAATTGATAACACGTCGAATGGGCATTAGTTCGAAAACTGGTAAATTGTTGTGGGGGCTATGGAGGGAGCAGCAAAGTGGCTATTGAGGTGCACGAATATCTAAAATGATTATTATATTGTATAATTATTTTATATAATATAATAATCATTATTTTTCATCCGTCTTGGCGACAAGGTATTGTATCTCTACTCTGGTAAGTTATTTTTTTATCTTTATTTTGCTAGAGTTTGACTTTTTACAATATTTTCACTTGTGAAATAGGAAAAAGCCTCAGAACATCTCAAAGTAAAAGAAAGCAAGATAGTTGTGGTTGGCCAGAAGATGGACTTGTGTTTTATACGTTACAACTTGGTTTTGTTGACATGGATTTTGATCTCATTTCCAGAAGCACCGAGAAAGCAAAGAGGTAATCAGTAGAATTAAAAAGATAACTTTGTTAGTGTTTGCATTTAATGAGCTTTTGGATTAATAATGTTTGCATTTAATGGTAGCTTATCTGAAAAAGAAGGTGATTAGGAACGAAAGAATCGGTTAAAAGTGTATGAAGGCTTGTACTTCATGTCCACTAAGAATTTCAATAAGGCTGCAAATTTGTTTTTGGACTTCATGTCAACCTTTATAGCATATGAACTATTCCCCTTCGACACATTTATACTTTATACAATTTTGACCAGCTTTATCTCATTGGATAGGCCTTCCTTAAAGCAAAAAGTGCTCTAATTCTTTCAAGTGACTATTATTTTATCTTTGGTATTGTTTATTAGCAACTATTACATTAATCTATGTGGTTTTGATCAATTTGGATCAGGTCATAAATGCTCTTGAGATCTTAGCCATAATTGGCAAATCCCATATCTTTCAGAGTTCCTGGACTCCTTGTATGATTGTTAATGCAAGTCATTTTTCTCAGCACTTGGTAAGCAATCATCTATATCTTGCTATTACTTTAATCTGTCAAAGTATTAGTTTTTCATTGGAGTCACTTAAATCTCTAGTAAATTTATTTTTATTAATAGTTTTGTTGCATTTGAGATTTATTATAGCTGTTGTTAGAAAGAATCAAGTCAGACCCTTATTTGAATCGTCACTTGTCCTATTACACGAGGGAAGTCAGAATTGTGGTTTATTCCTAGTTTTTGAAACTTTACAAGACCATTAAGCTTGAGGCCATGCAAAAGCGTTTGGAATGAGTGTAGAATTCATTAAAATGTAAATGAATAAATGTAGCATATTAACTTTGGTTTAATTAGGGTAAGTTTCTTTTTCACTATTCAGTAAAGGTGTGTAAATTGATTTCTTATTTCAGGGAGTTGTCACGTCTTACTGTAGCAGGGAAGCTTCATTGTAAAATTGATAGAGTTGTGGGTGTTGTTGAAACTCACCACCCTAATCCTAAGAATGCATTTTACCAAGCAATTATCAAGGAAGACGACTTTGTGATGAACTGGATCCAGAAGTTATCATCATGTCTCAATCTTTAAAATCTTGCGATCTTTTACCTATTGGAATTAGCACTACAAAGGATATGCATGTTATGTTGAGCAAGACCCAGAAGTTCTCTTGAACAGTTCTCTACATTTGTGCACTAGTAGATTAAACTTTCTTACAGTTGTCTTCTTATGGTTAATCTTCATCAATTTGGAACCCTTTTTTTTTTTAACATTTAGTATTCTTGATTTGGTTTTATCACTTGAGAAGATGACATCAATTTTCAATGGAGAGTATTCATAGCAGAAGTAGTTATATTCAAGGTGTGAAAATTTAAGCATAACTAGCAATTTCCCCCTTCTTGTAGGCAACACGTGCTACAGAAATTTTATTGCTTTCCTTATTCCTTAGACTTGAGTGAAATTCTGATTGTAGTAAGTACAACTTTGTAGAAAATAAACCCCAATTGCACTCTTGCAGGAAGATAATGGAAGTAGTGTTATGATCCAATTATTTTTGCTTTCATCTATTTTTCTTTCATTTTAAATAGATGATATAGTGAAGATGCTATTTGTAGTAGGTATTCATGAATATGTCCTTATTAATTTAATTTTATGCAGTGGAGCCAGGGTCGTCCCATTACGGGTTCTCTGTGCAAGTAATCCATGGAGATATCCTATTATAAATTCTTAATAGCACACCATAATTAACCGTAATAAGATTTTCCAGTTTCCTATAGTAGACTAGATCACCTTATTTCTATGGCTCTTGATGGTCCACATTTCAATTCAATTCTTTGCTACCATATCCATTGTTGAGTTGATAAAGTTGCATCCAAACAACTGTATTCTAAAATGTTTGTGTTCTCAAACCCAAGGTCATGGATAAATTAGACTTAAGAACTACTTAGAGTGCAATCTATAATTCAATTGATGACGTAAGTAGTCTCTATTTATCCTAAAGTGCCATTCGTTGGAAGATCACCTTCTTCTTAGCCTCTGCATTTTCTAGTTCAGATAGTAGCTCCACTCCCTCAGCTAAGAATTGGGAATAAGGATGACAATGGTTGATTAGAGTTCTTGTAAGAATTTTAGATTTTTAGGATCTCATGCATGATAATTAAAATACCATAAATATGAAATTAGTATTTACTTACTTGATGGATTTGCAGTCATAATCAAATTCAGTGAAAGCTAATAAATTCTCCTCTAACTAGATCTTCCTCTTTGCTCTTCTCCTTGGTAGCGGCTCTTAATGGGTAGAAACTATGTGTATAAAAAGTAAAAAGGAGACCTAACCATAATCTTTATTTATAAACCCCTAGCAATCCTCCTTATAAGAGGATTATTGAGTCTTTGGGTTTATATAACCGCCAAACCACACAAAACTATATAGATGTGCTAAGCCCATATCTTTAAGATCACAATTTTAAATTGACTTCATGTATGTCTTATAATTGGGCTAAATTTTAATCAGTCAATTTTATTAAATCAAAAATTACCAATTAATAGCAGCTCATTTTATAGAAAATTCTAACATTCTCCTACTTGAGCAACATTAATTGGATTTTACAAGAGTTTTAACTAAATTCATTTTGAAAACAAAACTCCAGATTGATTGATTAAAAACTTTTACGTGACTATAATTAAAAAATAATTTAACTCTTTGAGACAACATCACAACAATCCTATCTAATATAGCTAACTAACACTGAATCATAACGGCCTTTATGCCCCTTATTGATATAAGACCAATCTATCATTATAAGTGTTAGTGACTTTATTGACAATGGATTTTAGAGTGACTGTGTAGTAAGAAAATAACACCAAATGGGATCAAACATGCTATTTTCATTATCAGTCCTCCATATTTTTTCTAAACTTGATGAGAAATCCATATACTGTATGCATGTCTTATCCATATTCTCAAGATTATTCAATGGTGTCATTGTATGAGACATGCTTTCTTGACATTAAAGTCATGCTTAAGACATACACTAGTCTTAAGAAATAAGATTTCAATACTTATAAGTACATGTACAAGTAAGAATATATAATAGCATTAATTATCCACTTTATGATGATCATCAATGAAATTAAAAAATCTTATAAAAAGAGTGTCTAACATAACAAATTATAACATAAGAGTGTTAAATACAAGGAATATGCTCTCACTAATTAAATACATCAAAAGGCCTTAAGACACCCATACTCTTAACATATTTGTTAAAAATTGCAAGTCTCAATCCTCTAGTCAAAGGATCAGCAATCATGTTGTTTGTATCAATATGCTCTACAGTAATATCACCATTTTTCACAAAATCTCTGGCCTTAAGGTACTTTATTTCCAAATGCTTAAACCCACATGTAGTTTTATTGTTTTTAGAAAATAACACAGCAGATTTGTTATCACTGTAAATCTTTAGTGGTTTAGAGATAGAATTAATAATGCAAAGACCAGAGATACAATTCTTTAGCTAAATGGCTTGCATAACTACTCCATAACATGCAACAAACTTAACTTGTATAGTAGAAGAAGCCAAGAGTGTTTGTTTTACACTTTTCCAAGATACAACCCCTCTAGCTAATGTAAAAATATATCTTGAAGTGGATTTCATATCATCCTGAGAGCCAGCAAAGTCAAAATCTATGTATCCAACAATCTCAAGATTATCTACTTTTCTATAAACTAGCATGTAATCTTTTATCTTTTATAAGTACCTTAACACTTTCTCGATAGCAACCCAATGATCCATACCAGGATTAGAAAGATATCTCCCAAGAACTCCCACTGCAAATGCAATGTCTGGCCTAGTGCAGACCTGTGCATACATGAGACTCCTTACTGCACTAGAATAAGATATATTCTTCATAGATTCTCTTTCTAAATTATTCTTGGGATATTGACTAAGGCTGAATTTATCACCTTTTATAATAGGTGCATCCCCACCCTTACAATTTTGTATGTTAAATCTAGTAAGTACATGATCAATGTAAGACTTTTGTGAAAGTCCCAACAAACCTTTGAATCGATCTCTACGAATCTCTATTCCAAGAACAAACGAAGTATTCCCAAGGTCTTTCATGTTAAAACTCTTGGACAATGATCGTTTAGTCTCATGCAATAATCCATTATCATTACTGCTTAATAAAATATCATCCACATAGAGGACATGAAAAATTTACTTACTCCCACTGATCTTAAGGTATATGCACTGATCAACTTTATTTTTCTTAAAGCCAATAGAAGTGATCACCTCATTAAATTTAAAATACCATTGCCTTGAAGCTTGTTTAAGCCCATAAATAGACTTTTTAAGCTAACACACTAAGTGCTCTTTTCCAGGTTCTTGAAAACCTTCTGATTGTACCATATAAACTTCTTCTCTCAAATCCCGATTCAAAAAAGCTATCTTCACATTCATTTAATGGAGCTCTAAGTCATAGTATGCTACCAAGGCCATGATGATTCTAAAGGAATCTTTAGATGATATTAGTGAAAAAGTCTCATTATAGTCCACTCCTTCTTTTTGAGTGAATCCTTCTACCACCAATCTAACTTTAAGCTTTTCAACATTTCCCTTAGAGTATTTCTTAGTTTTGTACACCCATTTACAACTAATAGGTTTACATCCATTTGGAAGCTCAACAAGCTCCTAAACACTATTATGAGTCATAGAATTTATTTCATCTTTCATTGCATCCATCCATATATCAAATTGTGGGTTAGTTATTGCACCTTTGAAAGTCACAGAATCAACAATATAACTTATATCATAGTCACTCTTTCCAAGAAAAAACTAAGAAAAACTAAGTAATCATTAGAGATTGTAAATCTTCTTTGTTTAGTAAATATTTTCAAAGGCACCTTAACTTCATTCTCCTGAGCTTAAATTGCATTAACAGGATCAAGAATTGGATTAAGAGGATGAGCAAGAGGGAAAGGATTTGTATTCTGCTCCACATTATCTTCGCTTCCAATATCTATTGGTACTACAAGATTTTATGGGTTTGGCAAAGGGAAAGTGACATATCTTGCAAGTTCATTATCATTGATAACTTCTATGATGCTTTAATCTGCAGTATCCTATGCCAAAAATTTTACCACCTGTGACTTTACAATTTTAGCTCTACGTTCAGGATAATAGAATTTGTACCCTTTGTAATGGTCTAGGTACCCTATGAAGTAGCAATGAGTAGATCGAGGTTAGTTTTTTTTTTCAAAAGGATTGTAAATTCTAACTTTTGCAGGACATCCCCAAACTCGATAGTGGTTCAAGCTAGGTTTCCTTCCGATTTATAGTTCAAAAGGTGTTTTTGTTACAGATTTGCTAGACACTCTATTCAATATATATAATGCGCATTTCATGGCTTCACCCCAAAGAGATTCAGGAAGATTGTTTCTACTCATCATGCTCCTCATCATATCTTTAAGAGTACGATTTCGTCTTTCGGCCACTCCATTTTGCTCAAGACTACTAGGCATAGTATATTGGGCAATTATCCCATTCTCTTATAGGTATTTGGCAAGTGGTCTCATTTACTATCTAGTCGTGCCATGTCTACCATAATATTCACCACCTCGATCAGACCTAACAATTTTGATAACTTTTTTCAATTATTTCTCTACCTCTATTTTAAAATTTTAAAATTTTTTAAAAGCATCAGACTTCTCTTTAGTTAGGTAAAGATAACCATAATGAGAAAAATCATCAATAAAGGTAACAAAATATTTATTACTATATAAAGTAGGAGTAAGTGGTCCACTAATATCAGTATGCATAATTTCTAAAAGGTCAAAACTTTGAATGGCACCTTTACTTTTAGTTTTAGTTAACTTACCCCTTATACAATTAACACATGTGTCTAAGTTTTCAAAATTAAGAGAAGGCAAAGAACTATCTTTTATTAATCTATTAATTCTCTCATTTGAAATATGACCTAATCTTTTATGCCATAACAAAAAAGATTTTTCACTAACTAAAGTTCCTTTAGACACTATATTTTCAATATTCATAGTATTGTATTCATTATTTTGGGCCAAGCATAATTTATATAAACTATCAACAAGCTTAAATTCACCAATAATTTTAGAATTTAAAGAAAAATTAACTTTTCCATTCTTAATAATAAAATGATAACCATGTTTATCTAAAACAGAAATTGAAATTAAATTTCTCCTAAAGGAGGGCACATAAAAAATATTTTTCAAAATAAGTTCAAAACCAAACTCTAAATTTAAACCTATTGTTCCTATAAAATAAACTTCTACTTCAACATTATTTCCAACTCTAAGTTTGGCTTCTTTCTCACTTGGCTTCTGTTTACTTTTGAACCCTTGTAAAGTAACAGCAACGTGAACAGTTGCACCACTATCAAACCACCACGAGTTTAATGGTCAACTAACAAAATGGGATTCAAAATAAACGAAAGTTAGTGGTTTACCTTCTTACTTATTCTTTTTCTCTAACCAAGATTTTTATCTGTGACACTCGAATTTCTTATGAACTTTCTTTTTGTAGAAAAAACATTTATCATCTTTCTTAATGACTGCTTTAAGACCACTTACCCTTTTTGTCTGATTACTACCTTGGCCTTTCTTGCTTTGAAACTTATTAGGACCTTTTGACTTAAACTTCCTAAACTTGTTGTAATTTTTCTCATGGGTAGGTTTGGAGTTAATGGTGAGTAAGACACTATCATTTTTCTCTCTTTTGAGTTTTTCCTCTTCAGAAACACATTTGGATGTAAGATCATTGATACTCTAAACTTCATTCATGGTGTTGTAGGTAGTTTTAATTTGAGTGAATTCACAAGGAAGAGAATTGATGGCATGATGAACAATGAATTTATCAGGTAAGATGATTTCATGAGAAGCTAATTTATTTTTAATGTGGACCATTTTCATGATGAAGTCTCTAATATTTCCAACAAAATCATACCTCATACTTGTCAGCTCACTCATAAGATTCCCAGCCTCAGGCTTGCTAGATTTTTGGTACATTTGACTAATTACATCATGGAGTTCTTTAGTATTCTCAATCTCACCCATCCCACTCAAAAGATGCTCAGAGACAGATCTCTTAACAGCATGTAGACGCATACAATTTACTTTATCCCACTTGGTAAATAACTCCTTTTGTTCAACAGTACTTTGGGCAGTGATAGCAGCTGGTGGATCGATACGTAAGGCTATGTCTATATCGCTTATAACTAAGGTAAAGTTCAGGTCTTCATTCCATCTCTTATAGTTAGATCCATATAGGATCTCAATGGTAGCTTGATTGCCATTTACAACAAAAGTCATTATTAAAGATAAAATTGCAACAATTAACTAATGGATAATTTAAAAAGAATATAAATAGCAATGATTTCTGATGTGTTACAAATAATTGGAGAGTCTAGGCGTATCATCATATTCTCCCTTTTGGGCAAAGAATATGACATGCTAGTAAGTACTTTCCTCATAAAGCTAATATGAAAATATCCAATTTTCAAAAATCCATCCCCTTTAGGTAGATAGACTTTCTAAACTGATATATTTCCAATCATGATGCCTTATGCCGCATACCAAAATTATCTTATATAATAACCCCCTTTAGGTAGGTAATTATATAAAATAATTCTAGTACTACTTCATGATTTATGAATAAGAAAATATTTCACTAATTACTATAAATGAGTTACTTTGATAGTCAAGTATTTATAGTTATTAATGAAAATTTTTTCTTAAATTAGGAAAGATAAATTATCTAATATCTCAATTTACATACTTAACCATATGTATGTAATGGGCCACTCCTAATGGGATGCTAAAACTTAATGGATCTCAATGAACCCATAAATATTGTTGCACAATAAAATCTTGTTTAAAATTAATATAATTATAATATCTAATTATATTTACTCCTCAAATAAAAGAATTAAATAAGATAATAATAAGAAAAATTAGGAAAAGTAAATATCATCAGTGAACTACAAATATTTTACTTTATTTTTTCCAGAAAATTTTAGAATCTTATAGTTTTGGAAAATAGTTTTAATTAATTAAAAAATAATTCATATATCAAGTATTTTCTATATAAAAATATTAAAAATAAAAGGCCGTGTGGCCTTTATTGTCCAGTGGCATAAGCTACTTTATCTTTTACATGAACCTGGAAAATCTTGGTACTGATGGGAATCGAGAGTTATGTTCTGAGATATATATATATAATATATAAAACTAAAAGCATTGAAATCGTAATTATGTAATTCGTTATATATATATAGCAAGAGTTTCAAGGTGCAGAAGAAGAGTCACGTCACACTACTTCGTTTTATATATATATATAACAAAAGTTTTAAGGTGCAGAAGAAGAGCCACCTCAAACTATATATATATATATAATTCAGCATATATCTGCCCTGAGAAATTAAACTGCACTCCGTACAAGAAACTGAAAATTTCTTATATATATATATTATATATATATAAAACATAATGGCAGCACGTAAACGAGATTCAAGAGTGGCCTTATATATATATATATATATATATATATATATATATATATATATATATATATATATCTAATGCACCATCAGAAAAGGGAAATAGAAGCACGCCAAACAAGATTCGAGAAAACAGATCCATAGATGTCCAGGATGCACATACACAGCACGTTAAACAAGATTTAGGAATTCTAAACACTATAAAAATGTAATTCAAAATTTCAAAGAGTATTCTAAATAGAAAGACATATATTTTTCATATAATTTTATATAAAATTAATAAATTAGGATTTCTTAATTTAACAACCCTAATATATATAAACAGAATATTAATCTAAAATCTTTTCCAATGAAAAGTTCATAATGATACATTAAAAAATTATAAATCAAATATCATAAATTGATCGTATAATTTTATTTTGAGAATCATACATGTAATCTTCAATCAAAATAATATAAAATATAATTAATTATTTTATATTCTAATATCATACATATAAACTCTGATACCACATGTAAAAATTTTGAATTTTTAAGATTTCATATATGATAATTAGAACACAATAAATATGAAATTAATATTTACTTACCTAATGAATTTGCAGTTATAATCGAATTCAGCGGAAGCTAATAAATTATCCTCTAACTAGATCTTCCTCTTCGCTCTTTTTTTTGGTGGCAGCTCTCAATGAGTAAAAATTATGTGTATAAGAAGTAAAAAGAAGACCTAGTTATAATCCTTATTTATAAACTCCTAACAATCCTTCCCATAAAATAATTATTGAGTCTTTAGATTTACATAACCTTCAAACTATACTAAATTATGTAAATGTATTAAACTCATATCTTTAAGATTATAATTTTAAATAAATTTCATATATGTCTTATAATTAAATTAAATTTTAATCAATCAATTTTATTAAATAAAAAATTATCTATTAATTAATAGCAATTCACTTTATAGAATGACAGTTTACAAAAAATAATGGTTGACATCGGGAAAGAATGCAATAGGGGCGACCGACTGAAGCCATGCAATCTATCTCTTCCAAAGCCCCATGGTTCTCTCTCTGCAACTCCAATGGTGGACCCAAAAGCCATTTGTGACTTCATAATTATAAACAAACAGTCCACCAGATTCAAGGCACACGAAGAAACCGCCGTAGCCACATCCTCACGCAGATTACTCCACCACTTGCATCTTGCCTCCACTGTCTCGGCAAGTTCTACACTTCCGAGGCAGCCGCCAGAATGCTCACTGCACACGAGAGAGCCACGGCAAAGAAAATCATTCCTTCCCAGAACGGTGAATTTCTGAAATTATTAGGACAATTTAGTCAATTAAAACATAAAATATATAAATTTAATAATTAATAACGTTTACTTTTCTTCATTTAGAAATGATCGTAAATTGATGATTATAAGATAAATTTAAGAAGTAACAAAAACAAACTAATAAAACCATCTGATTTCTCTTTGTATAATGATTATTTTCTAAATGAATTAATTTTTGAAATAATGTCTGAAATTTTATTTATTTTTATATATTAAAGTATTTCATTATCAAAGTGATAATAATTATTTTAGTAACTAATAATTATTAACTAGTGTAAAATAAATATATAAGATAATAAAATAGTTATATCTAATATTTTTATTCTTTTATTTTATTTGTTATATTTTTAATTACTATGTTTGCTAAAATTGTAGGATTTTTAGAACATTTCCCGTAAGGAAGTCCTATTGTGATTGAAATTAGTATAGATATGATGTTATTTCTAGAAGTGCTATATCAAGAAATTATATTCTGATTGAAATTAGAATTAATGTAATCCAATGTTTTAAATCTATTATTTGTCTCTTTTTCAAATTTAAAATATTTTAAATGATTAAAATAAAATAATAAAGGCATAATAAAATCTTTAATCATAACTAAAAATTTTACTTGTAATAGAGATATTTAAACTAGCTGAAAATGAAATTAGTAATTGAAATAATATAACCTTTTAGTTTTTTTCCACTTTCAATTTAATAGGAGGAACAGAATAAAATAATTATAACATGGTACGAATTACTTTTTGAATAATAAAATCCACTGTTAATGTTATTGGCAATGTTTTTAACGCTTTATTGGTACATTTATTGCAAGAATGGTAATTCATTAGAAAAATTTTTAATATTATATTAGTACTAAAAATTTGATGCTACTTTTGTACAATTTTTATTATGTATATTATTTTTCTAATAAAAATTAGCTGCAAGATGTTTCCATATATTTTAAAAAATTAAAATCAAAATTGATATTAAAAATAAAAAAATAAAAGTATATATGGCCAAAATTGTATGAAAGTAACGTTGAGTTTTCAATATTAATATAATACTAAAAATTTTTGTTGATTGATATTATGTCAAAGGAATTGATTAATATAGGCAAAATGGTTTCGAATTAATAAGGGTAATTAATTAAAAAGGGAAAAATAATAAATTGATTGTAATGGAAATTGTTATTTACTATAATATTAGTTGTAAAGGCAAAAGAGTCTTTAAGCTTTGGAAAAAAATATTAAAATATATTCAACTCCTGTTTGTATTTATTGACTTATTGACTGATGAAAAGTTAGCGTTAAGGGGGGGAGTCCAAACATTTCAGATGAAGTAAGAGAGGTTTAGGGTATTTCCCAAATAACGGGGGATTGCAAAGTGTAATCAATCCTAACCTCAAAAGAAGGGAGAGCAAGTTACCCTTGGTTTTATAAAGTATTTTTGGACCACCACTCTTCAACTTTTTAAGAGTCGAAAATGGCTTTCCCAAATTGATTTCTCTCATGGCCAAAATAATTTTTTTAATTGTTCTATTTTGAAAATGTTAAATCTTAATCATCAAGAAATAATTCTATTGATAATCTTTTTAAATTTAAAATTCAATGGTTAATTTTAAATGTGTTTTTAATCTCATTCATTAAATCATACTTAAGAGAAAAATTCAAAATATGAGTGAGAACTTCAAATTTAAAAATTTCTCACATGTGTTTAATAAATGAAAATATTATTTTTTGTCAAAATCTACAACTGATGTGTCAACACAAATACAAGGAACTATTCATAATTTTTTGACCAAAGATAAAGATAAAATTCAAAATTCCAACAAGATAGTGAATGGAATTCAATTTTAAAAATGCTAAGTATCCAAATCTAATTCAACTTGATTCAAATTTGCATTTTCAATTAATAGGTTTAAGAAGACAACTTGGGATAAAAGTTATCTTAAAGATCAAGTCATCTTCATCAAAATTTTCTTATAAATAAAATTCATTCAATTGGAGGAAGACACACCAAGTTATTGAATTAGAACTTACAATTATTCTTTTGTTCTCCTCTCAAAAAGTCAAAACTCTTCTTCATCTTCTCTTTAGCCAAAGCTTTAGTATGCACTCTTTGAGTATTTTAGAGTAAATAATTGTAAAATCTTCCAGTGAGATTATCAAAAAAAAATTTCTTCTTGAGATTGTTGAAATCCTAGTGTGGATTGATGAGATCTTCCGAACTAAGTAACATTTAAAATCCTAGTAAAAATTGGATAGACCTTGTAATGTTAAGTGATTAGTGAAAATCCTAATAAAGATCATGTAAATCTTGTTAAATAATGTATTATAATTTTGATCAAAAGTAGTAGGTACTTTGAATGATACTTGATAATTTGAGAAGAAAAAAGTAAACCTAAAAACTACTCTTTTTGCATCGTGAACCTTTATAAAAATTCTTAGGGTTTAGGGTTCATTCTTCTTTTATATATTTTTAATATTATTGTTTCAAAATTTTTATTTATTTTTTCAAGAAAAATATACGTATGATTTTTTACATTAATTTTCTTGAAGAAATTATTTTTGTGATTAAAAAGAAATTGATTCAAGGCATTTAAAATCTTTATTAATTTATTTTATATTCTTAACACAATATATATATATATATATATATATATATATATATATATCAAAATTTTAAGAATTTATTAATTGCACCCTTATGATTTTAAAAAAGTTCTTAACTTATAGCTCTTACAAAATATTGTTTTTAAAGCTAGTACACCCTGACCTAAAACTAGAGTATGTATTCATATACTTTCATTAATTAGAGTGTTATATATGCTTGTCTTTAAAGGTGTACATGAGCCGGGCCGGGCGGGTTTTGAGCCAGGTCACCGGGCCAAATTATATAAAATTAAAGGCTCGAACTCGGCCCGACCCGATTAAGTTTTAAAAAAATTTGGCCCGACCTGGCCCGAATTTCAAATGAAAAAGCTCGAAAAATATATTTTTTTATTTTTTAATAAAAAAGATATATATTTAAAGAGATGATATGATATTTAAATATATAAAATATTTAATATGTTAAATTAATATTTTTTATATTAAAAATAATTAGATATAATTATATTTTCTAATATATAATTATATTATTAAAAATAAATTATTATAATCGGGCCGGGCCGGGCCTATCGAGCTTTTTTGCCTTGGCCCGAGCCCGGCCCAATTATTAATCGGGCCATAAAAAAAGTCCCATCGGGCTATCGGGCAAAAAAAAAAATTCAAATACTCTATTTTTCCAGGCCGGGCTCATCGGGCCGGGCGATCATGTACACCTCTACTTGTCTTGAGTTTTTTTCCCGTAGAATGCTCAAAATAGAGTTGTATTCTATATAAACTTTGTTATAGTTTGAGTTCAAATGAGTTGCAACCGTCCAACTTTATCCCATCAAGTTTTTCTTTTAAAAGTTCGATTAAGAAGTTTTATTTGAATAAAAGTCTAATCCTTTTGAAATTGTTAGAGTTATATTATAATTATACCATATTATAGAAATTTATCTTTAATTAATTATGATTGATTCTAAGATTTGGATTTGTTTATCTTATGCCCAATATTAATATTAATGATACTAAAGTTTTTATATTTCTTAAAAGTTCTATATAAATAAAATATTAAAAAAAATTCATTATGTTCATAAAATATTTCATTCAATATTATGTTTAAAATTCTTTTCAACCTTTCTGCTTTTTCTATTTTTTCTCTATCTCTAAATCCTAATGATCTTGGAGCAGAAACTATCTTTCACAGGCCTAAACTAAGTTGATTTCGTCATGAATCCCATCCCGATCACACAATAGGATAAGCTATTCTCCTTTTGCTTAATTGGTTTATTATATTCGTATGGGTGGGGGGGGGGATCAATTGACTTTTGCTCAATTTACACCACAGCATAACTTTTTATCCAACAGATGAATTACAATTGACCATGATACTGATGTATCAAACCAAATCAAAGAAAATCTGAGCAATAATCAGCCTGCAATGAATTTGTATTATTTTTTTTAAGTACAAATAGTATATTTCGCATCAATTTGAACTGTATGAATTAGGTGTTAGAAATTTTTAATGCATATCTCATGTTAATTTATAAGTAATAATTAATATTGAATTTTATTATGTGGGCTTCAAATAAAAAGTGATAAAAAAATTAGACCTTATATGATATTGTGACCCAAATATAAGTTAGATGGGTATAGATGATATGTAGAATCTATGATATAACTCAATATATTTAATGAGGTTTACTAGCTCTAATAATAAAACTTTAGTCTATGTTATCTAATTGGCATTCAAATATTATTATTCTTTTCTCAGAGTGAGAATCAATTACCTAACTCAATATATTTAATGAGGTGTACTAGCTCTAATAACAAAAGTTTAGTCTGTATTATCCAATTAGTACTCAAATATTATTATTCTTTTCTCAGAGTGAGAATCAAAGAGTTATGATGGAGGCAGATCCAATCTCATAATATTGTCAATTAAACAATTTTGTAGAAATCTTGGGAATCAAAGAATTCAACATCAAATAAGACCTCAAATTTCAAATATTTAATTATATAATTTCTCATGATAATATATTTAAGTTCTTTATTTTTATTTATCTCATACTATAATTTAAAGTCAAGATTTAAAAAAATATTCTATATATTAAAATTAATTCTTGCAATTGGTATCCTGATTAAGAACTTGAATTATGGCTGAAAATTCAGTTTATTTTGATGTAAATTTTGTGAAATTTATTGTCTTTTTCGTTGCCACTAGTGAATTTGTTATTACACTGTTTTGAAGCCAAGTGAGTATGAATGTTCTTCTAGCTGTTTCCATTGATTGCTTAGAGATAGGGATGACAACTTTGATCTATATTCATTTATCCATCCATATCCATCTTTATTTTAACACATCCATATCCATCCATTTTAACTTTAGGATAAATATTGGTTAGGTCATTATTGATCAGTTGAAATAAGAGTCATATTGGATCAACCTATGGATAACTATTTATCTATTTATATTCATAAGAGTTAGATTTGTAGACTATATACATAAATATTATAAAATAAAAAATATTATAATAAAAAATTTTTAAAATTTTAATATAAATTAAATATATTTAAAAATAATTATTTGAAATAAAATATTATAATATTATTATATATGTAATAATATCAATTTTTCTAATAAAAAAGTAAAATCAAATCCAGTCTTTAGTACTAAAATCTATATAATTTATTATTTTTACTTTTAAAAATTAAAAATAATCATAAAATTACTTTTTTTAATTTTCAAATAAAAAATTTTATAATGTTACATGTCACATGTAATATACCATATAATTATATATTAGATTCTTAGTTACACTTTGTAAATAGCAACACACCAATAAGGTCAATTTTTATTTGTCAGGTGATACTTGATAAATTAAAATTTGATTGTTGATATATATACAATTTTAAAAATATAATTTATTATTATAAAAGAAAACATATAATTTAGAATTTAGAATTTTTTTAATTTTATTGTAATGTCTATTTTAAATTAAATAAGTTTTATTTAATGTATATTAAAATTAAATTATTTAATCAACTACATTTAATATTAAAATAATTTTTAAAAATTAATATTAAGAAAATGAGATAAGAAACTATAATTGTAAAAGTAAATAAAAATAAAGAATAAAAAATTTGATAGCATAAGTTCATTTTGAAATAATACCAATAAATATAAAGTAATGGTGAAAAATAATGTTAATAAAAATGATAAAATATAAAATAATAATAATTTAATAAATAAATAAATAAATCAGGTTAATCGCATACTGATCATGAGTCATCCATAAGTTATTTAAAATTTATATTAGGTCATAAATGAATAAGTGAATTAACAATGACCCATTCATTTTTTAACTAATTCATATTTATCCTAATCTATTTATTTATCACCTTTTAATTTGAGATAGAGACACACGCGCGTGTGTATATATATATATATATATATATATAATCGTACATTGGGATTTGATATTTTGTCATAGAAGAGTGAACCCAGTAGAACGTTGTTGGCTCTACGTGTGCTGCCATTGCACGTTCATTACAACACAACTGTGTTTCAGTGTGGCATAGTGCATGAATCTACATTTTTGTGCATTAAATGAGTCTATGCCTTCGTTTGGCAGACAGCGTTTTGCGGTCAAACAGCTGTTTGACCGCAAAACGCTGCCTTTGCCAACGTTTTGAAACAGCGGTTTGGCTGAAGTCAATCCGCTGTTTTACAGTCAAAACAGTTAAACGCCAGCTAAACCGCTGTCTGCGAAACGAAGGCTATGTCTCAGTTGTCATCACGGTTTACATCAAAATCGGATAATGTGCCCCCTTAGTTTTTGGTTGAATGCACGTGTCTGGCCGAGTTTGTTTGGCTTTCCTTTCGTTTTTGAAACGTCAACGGAGTGGCAGTAATATTACAACAAGTTCTACTTCATAACAAATTAAATAATTTTATTATTAAATTGATTTTTCTTAAACTTTAAAACAAGTGAATTAAATTAAAAAATATAAATATTAATATAATAAGGACAATCTAATTGTACAAATACTCAACCTCTTAAAAATAAAACTCTCTATAACATTATTCTCAAATATATTGATGTCAGTAAATCCCTCCCCCATGTATTTGTGTGTATGCTTTATCCATATGTATAGATTAATCTTACAATTTTCATTCTTAATATGAAAATAATTTAAATTCATTTAAAAATTATATAATATCTATAACGTATTATAATAATCATTTTATCAAAATATTAATTTTATTATGTAAATATAATTAATAAAATTTAAATAATTATTTAAAAAGAACTATTTTATTAGAATATATACTATATCAGTACATATAAAAATAAAAATAAAGATATAAAATGCCATTATGGTTAAGTTTTTGGATATTAGATGTAAAAAGTTTAAAATTAAAATCCTCTTGTCAACCTTTTTAACAAAATAATAAATAAATTTAAAGACAATTTTAACTTTTGATGAATATCTAATAAATCAACTATTTAAGAACGTTTAATTTTGAATAGACAATAATAAACTAACTTTTACCAAGCACTCAAAATAACAAATTGACCAAGTTAATAGACTAAAATAACACAAATTACCTAAATGTGGTGTTTGATTTATAAAATTTTACATTTTTAAGAAAGTATACATTTTTCCTAAGAATCTAAACGATTCCTATAAATATAAAATTCTTATGTTTGGTTTAATATATATATTCCTGAAGATATTTTTTTACATTCTCAGACATATTATATTCTTATGTTTGATTTATATTTTATATTTTTAGGAATCTTATTACTTTTTTAAAAAATATCTTTTTTAATTTTTTGTTATAAATTGTAATAAATTATAAATTTAATTAAAAATATATGAATAAAGACTTTTGAAGACTTAAAAAATTAATAATTTAAATTATTTTCAATTAAAAAATAATAAATAATTTAATATATAAAATATTATAATTTTTAAGAATTTGAGTTTAAATTTTCATATAATTAATTATATAAAATAAATAAGTAATTTCTCCATTATTGATAAGAAACTTTTGTTTTCTTTGAAAAGAAAATAAGCAAGAAAGAAGAAAAATAATATCTTTTAAATTTAAATTAAAAATAAAAAATTTTAAATTTTTAAATAATTAAAATATGATAATCACATATTTTATTTTTAAATATTTTTTCATCCTTTTTATTTATTCAAATAAGAGAAAAAATTAAGTGTTCATTTATTTTATCGATAAATAATTTTTATAAAAAATTATTTATATATATATATCTATAAAGAAATAATATATTGTTTATATTAATGATTAAAAAATAATATATAAAAATTTAAAAATGAAATAAATAAAATTTTAATTTTTAATTCTTAAATAAGTTAGCAAATTAACATTTTGAATCAATTCTAACTTAATCTATTAATTGTTCAAATTATATCAATTAATTTGATTATAATATGAATTTGCATAATCTTAACTAAAATCCATATAAAATATTTTATATTTATATCATATTATTATTAATTTTTAATATTATATTTTAAATTAAATTATATATATAAATATTTTAAGTAAGTTATCATTTTAATATAAAATTTAAATTTTATTAATTACATATTATATTTTTATAGAATTATTTAAAATTTTTAATTTAAATTTATTTATTTTAACTTTATTACTATTTTTATATTGAAATTTAATAATTATATTTCAAATTAAATATATATAAATTAGAATTTGGTTAATTTTCCATAGCTTACTTCTAATATCTAGAATGTTAGAAAATTGTTATTATTAAAATTAAATGAATAATTTTAAAATAAATACAAAAAAATATATTTCAATACCTTGTAACTTTTTCTATTATTATATATAAATTATTTTTATGTTAACAATAAAAAATTTAATAAATATGCATATGAGGCATGAGTTAAAATGTTAGTTAGGTTAATTAAAATGACATGTTTGAACCACAACCTAACATAATCTTACATTAGTTATATCATGTTTTCTAGAAGAGTTAGAAACTCTAATTTAGGGTTGAAAGCCGATTATAATTAAATTAATTTTTAATTTTATTTATAGTAAAAAATATTAATAGAATTATAATTTTTTAATAATTTTGATTAAGATATTATAATTTTTTATAAGTTAAATATAAAAATTATGAAACTTTAAATAAAATTATAGAAATTTGTTTTTAAAAGTTGTAACACAAATTATTCATACTTTTAAAGTTGGAATTTAAAATTTATTTATTTATTTATTTACTTGTTTAATATAATTAACCTTGTTATCATAAAAAAATTAAAATTTAAAAATATAAGTTAAAATAAAAAATAAAAATAAAAAATAATTTCAAACTAAATTAAAATTAGAATATAAAAATTACTATTTATTTATTTAATATAATTATACTTGTTATCATAAAAAAATTAAAAATGAGAAATATAAATTAAAATTAAAAAATAAAAATAAAAATTTTTTAAAATAAATGAGGGTATAAAAGAATGGAAGTAAATTTATTTTTTTACTTTAATATCAATATTCTTAGTAAATAAGAATCTGGGATACCACCTTCCTCCATAGAAATATTTCTAAGAATGTTACATTTCCGGATAAATTTTTTAAAATTTTAAATCAAATATAAAAATATAATATTCTCATAAAATATTCTTGAAAATATAAAAAATATTTCTGAACCAAATGCCCCCAAAAATTAATAAAAGAAAATATTCGTCAAATACCCTTTAATCCTATTAGCCTAGATCTATTGGGATAATGAATTAACCCATTCGGTTAACTCTAATTTAGTTAAATATAAAGAATAATAAAGGATTAATTAATTAATTATTGTGTATATGTTTATGTTTGTGAGTGTGTATATATTATAAAAGGGCTAACAGCTTCAGTCCACACTAGAAAATAAAATGGCAAAAACAAATCCAACTGAATTCTTCCAAAAATAAATAGATCTAATATAAACATAGTCATAAAATTCCGGAGGTGATCAGACAGCTCCACGGATCCATGAAGAAGATTTGATTGTGAATTAGAAGACTTCTTAGTATCCTCTAAAAGGGTGCAACTCCATTAGTCTTTCTGCATTAATGTATAAGATCATCAACCAGAGTCCCGCAAAGAAATGTAACAACGGTGCAACTCCATCTGTCCTTCCGCATAAACGTCTGAAATCATCGATTATACCCCGCCAATAAACAATAACATTTAAGGGCTGTTTGATTCAATTAGATAAAGGGAAAAGAATTAATAGAGAAAAAAAGAATAGAAATCTCATGATTATTCATTTTATTTGATTCAAATAAGAAAGTGAATTAAGTATTTTTAATTTACTTTATTAACAATTATTATATTAAAAATAATTTATTTATAATTATTATTAAAATAATTATTATAATTATTATCTTATTATTTTTATTTTTACTAATATTATAAAATTTTAATTATTTAATATTAATTATTAATATCTTGTTAATATTATTTTAATTATTACTTTTATTATTTAATATCTTAATAATGATTAATATTATTTCAATAATAATAATAATTATTTTTAATAGTTATTACATTTATTATTAATATTATTAATTATTTTCACATTATTAAATATTTTATATTAACTAATATTATTATTTTCATAATTATTTAATTTTAATTATTAATATTTTATTTTTATTATTATTTTATTTATTACCATATTATTTTTTTAACCATGATAGTTATTATTTTATTATGAATATTTATTATTTTATTATTATGATTAAAAAATTATCATTTTATTATTATTATTATTATTATTATTATTATTAATTTTTATATTATTAAATACTTTATTATATTTATTATAATTATTTATTTTCATTTACTTAATTTGATTATATTTTATTATTTCTATTATTAACTATTATTTAGTAATTATTTTTATTTTTACTTATATTATTATTTTATAATAATAAATTATTATTATATTAAAGATGATAAATTAAAAATTCAAAATAAAGGAATTAGATTTCTTGATAAATTGGGAGGAATCACCATTCTGTCATTTGTAGTAATTCCATCAAGAAAAAATAAAAAAAAGAAAATAATTTTTTTCTGAATTAAACAAAAATGAATGAGAGAATCAAATTTCTTGATGAATTGGGGGAAATCACCATTCCCTCATTTGAAATAATTCCATTAAGAAAAAATGAGAAAAAAATAATTTTTTTCTAAATCAAATAAAAATAAAGGAAATGAAACCTGACCATTTCTTTTCTTTTCCTTAATTATCCCTAATCAAACACCCTTTAAGAATGTCATGATTAAAAGTATTGTCGAGTCAATAGTGTAAGGGCATGGGAAAAGCATTTTCGGAGTCACTGCACAGCGGGATCAGTTTTTGGTTATGCATTAGTCTCGTTATTGCAACTTTCATTGCTCCCACCATCGGAAGGAAGCAAAATGTAAACACAACCAGCGTGAACACCCGACCCATACAAATCGTACACTTATCCACAGTACTTATCTCCCTGTCTTCCAAATTTCATAACGAACATTAACTCCATATAATTTCACGATTAATATTTATCCTGCGTGTCGACGTTTGTGGATAGGGATAAATTGAGGCTATTTACACCATTGAATAATTTTTTGTAGAATGAAAGTCACTAAATCAACTGTTGGAATCATAATCATTATCATGTAAATCAAATCTACAGAATTTTTTTTATCATTACAAAATAATTTAGTACTTGATTCATACACTTCAAATTGACGCAAAATATAATATTCAACATTAAAAAAAAGCTAATTCATTGCATGTTGATTATTGCTTAGTTTTTCTATGATTTGGTTTAATACATCAATATCATGGTCAATTATAATTCATTTGTTGGATAAGAAGTTATGCAATGGTGTAAATTGAGCAAAAGTCAATTGATCCCCTCTCCCCCTAAACACACATATATAAGAAATCACTTAGCATGTGTTTGGAACGAGAGAAGAAATTAAGGAAAGAAATGGGAAGAAAGAAGTGGGGAGGGTCATACAGAAGTTCTCCCATTTGGAACAGGTGAAAGAAATAGGAAAAGAGAGAAGTTGGGGGGCATACAGTGTAGGTGGACCCTGCTACTGTTCATCCTCAGACTTCTTTCCAAAAATGGAGAGAAGTTGGGCTGCTGATTTGCTTTTCCCACAATTGTCCTTGGAGCTGCAGATGCACCACAGGAAAGAACCACGATCGACAAAGCCACTGCGTCCACCTCCTCCTCCGCTCGTATCGCCATCTGCTATTCTGCTCGCAATGCCGCCTTCGGCCAAAGTAGGGAAAGGAGATCTCCACCGCGTCCAGCCTCCTCCGCTTGCGCCTCAGGCAACCCAGCCACGTCTTCATCACCAGCCGTGTCCGATGCCAATAGTCCCTATTGCAGACCACCGGAGGATACAGATCGGAGAAGGTAAAATAGGTTTGGGTTTGTGCTTTATGCTGTCGTTTCTGTCTGCAGGAGAGCCGGATTGAAGATGGGATTGTGTGACTATTGTGGCGAGCTATAGTTAGGTTCTGCCACCGATCTGCTACCGTGCTGCCGCTTTGTTATCGAACTTGGGAGAGCTACTAGTCTGCCGCCATTCTGCCATGGTTTGGGGTTCGATCATGCCAAGTCTGGGATGGTGGGTCGACCCGGTTCGGGTCCGACCCGGCTCTAACTCGACCCATGCCTTTAAATTTTGCAATTTTTTTTCTGTTACTGCCATTTTTTGTTGATTTTTTTTCTTGTAATTTGTTACAAATTTAGGATTCTTCATCCCCACCTCCCTTTTAAATTGGAATGTACACGGTTGAGTTAATTTGTTATAGCTCACAGTATGTTTTTACTTGATTAACATTATTGAATTAACTTTCAAAAATTAATAAATTTTTTAAATTTTTATCAGTAATTTTCATAACATTATGTCAATTTTCATATGTATATATTAGTTGATTATTGACCCAACAGTCCAATGGCCATAAAAATATATTTTTTTATTTGAATAATTTTTAATTATTATTAACATTAATTAACACAATAATGATCAATAGAAATTGATTAAATTTCTCCACACTTTATTTAATGTATAATCTTATATGTGATATACGTAATAATTTGCATAATTAATTATTTGTTAGATTTTCTCTCCAATTTCATTAATTAAAAATGACCAAGAGTGTAATCAACTTTGAATGCAAAAAAGGAAGTGTACAATAGGAATAAGATATATAGTCACTTTAATCTGTTTCTACTACCATATAATTAAAATATAATTTTATAAAAACCTAGCAGAAAAGGGAATAAAATTTTAAATTGATGCATGTGAAAATAAAATCCTAGTGCAAATATATTTGAGAATTATACATAATTGTGCTAGACATTTAGTATGTATCATTTAAAGGTTTATTTTAATTATACTAAAAGGACCTATCACTAGTATCTTGAGAAGTTAATAAATATGAATAACATGGAATGCTACATAAGAATTATTGTAATTATAATGATAGATATTTGCATTTCCTTCTTCTATATGCAGATTCATATATCTAAATACACACTCTCAGAGGAATCGCATCTTCACTATCAGGAAGTCAAGAGCTTAGCCCTTCCCTAATCTCATAGGTACATTTCTATCAACTTCATGATTCTCATGGCATATATTTGTAGGTGTGTAATTCTCTCTTGTGTGTTTTTTTTACAAATTCTGTTAATAATATTTAATTAGTCCATACACATTAAAGCTGATATATGTGTCTACATTTATTTAAAACTTAGGGTTTGTAATATTTATTGTAAAGATAGAATTTGGAGGTATTTCACAAGTGACTATGGAGGATAACGTGGATGATTTATATTAAGATCAGTTGGAATTAGACGGGTTGGAATTAGACGAGTCCCCTATTATTGAAATGATGAAGGAATGGGATAGATTGTGTCAAATGTGTGTGGTTCAACTTGTATGCTATATTGGTTATTTTATGTACCTACTGGAGTTGTAAGCCAATAATGTACCTAGGGGCATTAGTGAAGTTAGGGAAACAAGAGATTGTATGCGGCAACAACTCTTGCAAAACCCGTTACATTCAAAAAAAAATCATGATGTATTACGCATGCGTCCTCACGCTTTCCTGCGACTATGTGAAAAGATCAAAGCAACGAGTAGAGTGAGGGATTCCATTAATTTGACTGTGAAGGAACAAGTAGCTAAGTTCTTGTATATCTTAGCACATAATGTAAAAAATAGAACTATATCATTTTTCTTCCATCGGTCAGGAGAGATAGGTAGTCGTCACTTTCATAACATTTTGCGGGCTATTGTATCTCTTGGAGATGAGTATCTTGTGCAGCTTTCGGGATCAGAGGTTCCTATACAAATACTCAACAACAGTAGATGTTATCCTTATTTCAAGGTAATATATTTACATATTTGTATAACACTGCTAATAATTGGATTGTTGTTCTTTATTTGCCACGTTGCGTAAATATACTAAAAGAAAATTATTTACAGGATTGTGTTGGAGCTCTGGATGGAACACATATACAAGTCAAAGTTCTCAGGAAGGATGCTTCCCGCTTTTGAGGAAGAAAGGACTACCCCATCCAGAATGTGTTAGCAGTGTGTTCCTTTAATTTGAAGTTCACATATGTGTTGTCTGGTTGGGAGGGAACTGCATCTGACTCAAGGGTTCTCAAACATGCTTTAGCTAAGAGAGGGGATAGATTAAGAATTCTAAGAGGTAAGCATCAATTTTGATATGCCCTGCACAATAATAGGTCAATGTCATAATAATTAATGTGTTTGTCTTTATGGTTATGTGTTCTAACATTTATTTGTATCATTGTTGTAAATTAGGTAAATTCTACTTAGGAGATATAGGATTTCCTCTAAAAGGAGACGTTCTTACACCTTATAGAGGAGTGCGATATCATTTGAAGGAGTACACTACCCGTGGGCCTTAAAATGCAAAGAAATTGTATAACTATCGGCATGCATCATTGAGAAATGTAATTGAAAGGGCTTTTGGGGTGTTAAAAAAGATATTTCCAATAATTGCTATGGGCACGGAACCACATTACTCCTTCAAGACCATGACGGGCATTACTATTGCATGTTGTATATTGCATAACTTTCTAATGAATGTTGATCCCAATCCACGATTGATAGATGAGGTCGATTGTGAGCTGCTAGAAAGGAATGTAGAAGATATAAGAGATCAAGAATCCAGGACTACAGAGGAAAACTATAGGCATGAGTTCATCATGAGAGAAAACCTAACAACCCATATGTGGAGTGATTATCAACAGAGCTTGTCATAATTTTTGTCATTTATACAATGACTCTTTGTACATTATCTCTTGATGCTTATGAATCCTGCACTATTGATGTGACTAAGAACTATATTTAGAATCTTATATGTATGATTTGGATTTAGCAGATTGTTGCACTTCCCTTTTGTAGCATGAATTGAATATCCACTGTTGAGTGATGTGATTGTGTATAGAACCCCTTTCTGAATTGCACATAATTTAAACAACTTATGTCTCAGAAGTTTGTGACCAATTACATGTATCATGCATGATATAATCCTTTTCCATTCCTTATACTATTACCCCTTATTGGGTTGTGTATTTCATTGCAGATCTTGCCATGCCGAAAAATAAGAAGTTTGATAGTAGGGAAGATGGATCTTCTAGGGACTTATTACGTTGGATGCTAAATATGGATGCTATATTATTAGATTTATTACTCGAGGAGGTGCAAAAAGACAATTGACCAGATGGCACATTTACATCCATGGCTTATGCTAGCATGGTGGCACAGCTTAAGCAGACTATAGGTTTATTCTTTCAGAAGCAACACATCAAGAATTGATTGAAGGCATTAAAGGAAAACTTCAATGAATGTTATGATCTGTTCCATAGGTGAAGTGGGATTGGCTGGAACCCATCCATACACATGTTCGAGGCGGAACCAGAAGTGTGGAGTGAAATATGTCAAGTAAAGATAGAATAACTCATGCACTATACATAGATGTAATGCTTTATTTATTTCTTAGTATGGATTACACCAAAATCTGGTATATGATGATGTGATTGTGTGTGTTTGCAGGATAAACCCGAGGCCAACAGATGGAAGCGTTCACCAATACACAATTATGACAAGCTATTGGAGCTATTTGGAAGAGACAGGGCCACAGGATCATATGCTGAGAGTGCAACTGATAAGTTGAGGAGATGGGATAAAGAGAGGCTGGACCGAATGATAGCTTTGAACACATGTCAGATTTTGATATTAATTGGGGAAATTATACTCCTAACTACGCTGGCCATTTTGACTCATTTAGTCCTGAATGTGCTCCCTTAAACCACTCTCAGGAGTTTCCTAACTCAAATCAATCTCAAGGAACATCATCATTAAGAGGATCAAAGCGGAAAGCGCCCATAGTTGATTTAATTGAGAAAGGTTATGAGAAATTGAATATGGGGATCAACAACTTAACTGATGTAATGAGAGATGCGGCAGAAAAGCATGTGTAAATAGTTGAAAAGCATGTAGAAATAGCCGAAAAGAAAGCTCGGATAGCAGAAAGACAACTCTCCATCATGGAAAGCAATAGACCTCGCTACTATAATGAAGCAAAAGTCTGGACAGAGCTGGACCAAATAGGAGGACCTGAAGAATATCAGTTGAAGTGTTATAACTTCCTTTGTGAAAATGAGAGAGCTAAGAAGCAGTTTTTTGGGGTACCGCCCCACTTAAAATTACAGGTGCTATATCAGCTTATGGCCAGTGCAGGACTTGGTTGACCCACCCTTTTAGGTACACACTGATGCATTCTTTCAACTAATCCTTTTAAAGTTATCAAATGGTATCTTAATCTAAAGAATGACATTGACCTTATTGTATTTTTTGTCCTTGCCTAAGCAGAGAGTCTAATTAAAGCTAAGTTCTGATTGTATGTACTGAGTATCTTGTTATATCTATATCTTTACACATATATAACGATACTGTGGAATAATTGTAAAGTTGCAATGCGATTTATAATAATTGTTTGAATTGATGTACAGGTAATGAGGAGAGCAGACATACTTGTTGCCACAACTGTGGCATAGTGTCAAGTTGATCGGGAAGGTCATTTAGAAGGGAGAAGTTATTTTGATATCATTTGCTTTGTGGTAATAAATCTTGTATTAATCGACCAAAGTGAACCTGTGATGTTTATGTTTTATATGTGAACATGAGGTCCTGAATCATCATTTGGACATTTATGAGATACAATTAAGCTATTATGTATAACATGCAAAACTTATGAACCATATTGGTAGTTAGATAATGGATATTAATGATGAAATTAGGTGGATCCCACATAAAAAGATTTATCTTATTCTCTTAAAAATTCTTAAAAATTTAAAATTTTTTATTCAATATCAATCCAATAACATTTATTATAAATTTCAAATTTATAAGGAAAATTATATAATTATAAAAAATTAATTACTACTACATCTTATTTTTAATTTATTTTAAATGAAAAATATTTTTATATAAGTACTAAAGGGGTGGATAATAATTATTTGAGATAGTTTTAAAAGAATAGGATTAATTTATAAAATTATATAAATTTTTAAATAAGTATAAATTTTTTTATATAATTATTTGAATATTTATTTATATTTTATTTTTGATAATTAAATTAAGATATTTAATTAAAATTGAACTTATTATTAATTTATCATTTATTTATAACTATTAAATTAACATATTTAATTATTGGATTTATTGTTAATATGGTATTTAATTTAATAATTAAAATAATATTTTTTAAGAATACAAAATTTAAAGTATACACTTGAGTTCATATATTATGTATAAGGGTACAAAAGTTATTTTATAAAAAAATAACTTCTTTCTCTCTTAACTTCTTCCCATCCAAACAAAAGAAATTACTTCTCTTCTAATTTCTTTCTCTCATAACTGCTCCCTTTCCAAACAATACAAAAGAAATACTTCTTTCCTCCCACTTCTCTCCCATCCAAACAAAGGCTTAGGGATCGACATAAGGATGGAGTTAAAAAAAAAAAAAAGAAAGTAGAAAAAGTGTTTGACTCGAGGTGGGAAACGTGCATACAAAATATTATATTATATTATATATTATATATAAACTTACTTCTGCATATATTTGAAAGAGTAAGCATATGACATCATTGTGTTTTACTGCAACTTTTGTGAGTAATTTCCATATTCTCTTTATAAATTTTCACTAAAAAAATTGTAATGCATTAGAAACTGTAAATTATGAAAAATTCATGTAATGCAATTATTAATGATTAGAAGATTTGAATTTAATCCAATATCAATAAAAATAAATTTTATATTATTATCTACTTTGTATTGTTATATTATTTAAAGTTTATTAAAATTATTTTAATATTAACAAAATTTTTTGATCACTTTTAAGTTTTTAATAACATGATATATTTCAATTCATTAACAATATAAAATATTTTACATTGAAAATAAAATAAATTTAAACTCATAATTAAATTACAAAGTTTTGCATATTTGTTATACAAGATATTAGTAGAAAATTGCAATTTTTTTAAATACTTGGGGAATTTACTCAAATGATTATTAGAATTTGTAAGTTTGCAAAAGAAATTATAATTAGTCTCAATGATGGAAATGAGATGTCTTGAATCACATGCTCCGCATATGATCAGTCAGGTTAGATTATTTTTCAGGTGAGATTATTTTTTTAAAAAATATTATAACTATAAAAAATAAATTTTAATTTTTTTTATGTTAGATTAATTTTTATAAATTTACCCTACCATTTTAACTCACACACACGACTCATGTACTGAAGAGTGATTATCGTATACTCTTTCTTGAGACCAGTTTTGGTCAGTCTTGAGGGAGCGAGAGCGTGTGGACGACCAAGGCATACGTCAAAACATGTTGATTGATGCTTTTGTCCAACTAGAAGTAGTTATATCAAATTGGAGTGGACAATATTTAGTTGTCTACTGATGTTTTGGTTCCATTTTGTATATAAGCCGTGCTTACTTGTTGCTCACGTTAGTGGTGTGTACCGATTGAAGACATTATACTAACTGTTCCTCTGCTAAATTGTCGCTCTACTCGACCTATTTAGCAGATATAGTGTAACGACAATTTTTTTTTAATCCATTATACGAAAACACTAAAATATTTGGCTGGAGATAATTTGATTGGACTGAAATAAAGAATCTACACAATCAAGAGAATTTGTTTTACCTTAATCATAATCAAACTTAGGATTTTTAACACTTTTTTTGATGTGTCAAATCTTATAAAACTCAATTATGTAACTGTAATTAGTTCATAGAGAAAAAAAACTGTAATTAGTATTAAAAAAAATTTTCATGAATCTCCAGAAATGGACTTAAATATCGAAGCATATTTAGCAATTTTTTTTTCATCTAATAGCCTGACTCCACACTAAAAAGTAATAAAATGGAAAAAAAAAATGTAGACCCAATTCCACCCAAAATAAATAGATGTAAACATAATCATAAAATTCTGAAGGTGGACAGACTACTCCAGAGAGAAATTACAAGACTCCTTGTTGTCTTCTAAAAGGGTGCAACTCCATCAATCCTTCTGCATAAATGTCTAAGATCATCAACAAGAGTCCCGCAAAGAAATGTAACAGTGGTACAATTCCACGTGTCCCTCCGCATAAATGTCTGAAATCATCAACTACACCCCGCCAATGAACAATAACGTTTAAGATTGTCAACAGTATATAGACGACGAAGAAGACATTTTCGAAGGGGAACATTTTCCGGTGATGCATCAGTCTCGTTATTCCAAGTTTCATTACTCCCACCATCGGAAGGGAGCAAAAACTAAACACAACCAGCAGGAACACCCGATACATACAAATCGTACACTTTTCCACAGTACTCATCTCCACGTCCTTTGGACTTGCTCTTCCAATTTTCATACAACAAACATTAAAATCATATAATTTCAGGATTTATATCATCCTGCTTGTCAGTGTTTGTGGATAGGTATAAATTAAGACCCGTACTTTCACCATTGAACAAACTTTTATAGATGGAAGTCACTAAGTCCAGCGTTGGGCTCGTAACATTTATCATGTAAATCATTTCTCTAGAATCTTATATCATTACAAAGTATTTTAGTACCCCATTCATACACTTCAAATTGACGCAAAATATACTATTCAGATATAAGAAAAAATAATACTAATTCATTGATTTGGTTTGATAAATCAATGTCATGGTTAATTGTAATTCATCAATTGGATTGATTCAAATCCCATCCTAGAAAAAAGTTATGCAATGATATAAATTGAACAATATCAATTAATCCACACACACAAATAAGAAATCAATTAAATAAAAGGAGAATTTACCTCGTCGTGCTCAAGATGGGATTCATAACGGAAGCAACTTAGTTTAGGCTTATGAAAGATAGTTTCTATTGAAAGATAATTAGGATTTAGAGATAAAAAATATAAAAAACTTAGATAGAATTCTGAATATATTATTGAATGATATAAAGATTTATTTTTGATGTCCTATTTGTATAAAACTTCAAAGAAATATGAAGTATTTAATATTATTAATATTAGATACAAAATAAACCAACTCACGTCCTAAAATCAATCATAATACAATTTAGAATCAATTATAATTAATTAAAGATAATTTAGAATCAATTATAATCAATTAAAGATAATTTTCTATAATATAATTCAAACAATTTTAAAAGGATTAGACTTTTTATTTAAACAAAACTTCTTAGTCGAACTTTTAAAAGAAAAACTTGATGGGATAAAGTTGGACAGTTGCAACTCGTTTGAACTCAAACAATGACCAAGTTTATATAGAATAAAACTCTATTTTGAGCATTCCAGGAAAAATGATAAACTTAAGACGAGCTCATATAATACTCTAATCGATGAAAGTATACAAATACATACTCTAGTACTGTGTCTTAAGGACCAAAATTAGAGAGAAAAATAAATGTTTAAATCTTGTGACAAGTTCGTGAAATATTACTGTATACCTTATAGCTTAAAAGTTTAATAATAACCATAATAATCAAATTTTAAAATGGAGGGAAATTTAAATTTAAGATCTAATTAATATTAGGCATGTGAAATGAGGTTTCAAAAGGATTAGACTTTGGGTTCAAATAAAACTTCTTAATTGAATTTTTAGGAAAAAAATTAATGTGGATAAAGTTGAAATATTCCATAATTGTAGCTCGTTTGAATTCAAACTATATAACCAAGTTTGTTTAGAATACAACTTAAGTTTTAGCCCGTAACACAATAATGGAAAAACTTGAGAGAAACGAATCAATCTCTAATGGATTTATACAAGAAGGTAACCCTAGTATAGTGAGTTTTTGACTAACCCACATACCAAACACCTAGCCAGTATTTCAAAATTTCAGAAAGAAATGTAGCTAAACAAGAGCTACATATATTAACTAGTTTTTTTCCCTTGAAAGTGCATTGCTACAAACATAAAGCTTCCAAAGATATAAAAACAAAAGAGATATGCAAATAAAGGGATTGGCTTGCAAATTAACGAAGATCACTAAGCATTCCAATTTATTTTTTTTACAGCTGTATAACAAATAGCATAACTTGACATAAAACTAATCTGACATCTCTAAAACAGGTAGAGCCAATATGTCACGTGTAATTGTAAGAAAATTTGAAGAGAAATTCTTGATTGCTCCAATTATGTCAGGTGTCTTTAGTCATGATCAATAAATAAAAAAATAATTATTAATTCTATGCCTATTTATCAATTTTATAGAATTCATATATATTAAAAATATAATTTTTTAATTTTTAAGATATAAAAAATTATAAAAGTTGATAATCGTTCTTTATTTATTAGTTATGATTAAAGATATATGATATAATTACAAATTTTTCAAAATGGCATAATTTGAAATGGTAAAATGTACAAGTAGCAATTTTCAATGCAAATTCAAAGAAGAGCACAATTGAAGCCTTCATCTGCATATTCCGCTGGAAAGAGTTTTAGACTCGATGCCCAGAACAGAGTCAGGAATATACATACACCAATAATAAAGAAATTAATGGATAAAGTGCATAGGCCAGAAAACAGGGGCATAAAGGGTGGTAGCTCAAAAACTGGCCATCAATACCATTATAAAACAGACCAATTAGAATGACGAGCACTCAGTCCACGAAAAACCAGACTTGTATTAAGGCTATCCACAACGTCAAGGAATTATTATTGAAGCCAGTGCCTAGAGAGGTCTTCGCTGCCTAATTTACTCCATCCTTCGTTCCTTTTTAAACCTCATTTAAAATTAATACACAAAAATTAAGAAAAACAAATGATAAATAAAATTGTTTAATATTTGAAAGAAAATAATAAATATAATTTTAATTTTTTTAAAATAACAGATGAATGAGAATAATTTTTTAAAAGAAAATACTTAAAAAGGGAGGAAGAGAATAATAGATACAAACATATAAATGGCAAACAAACAAATATATAGAGCGTCCAAGGTCCTCGTATCACACCCATGCGACTTTCTTTATGTTAAGAATGCAACCAATATTACAACTCCTCTCCTTATTTTTTAAACCATTGCACTATTGTCAAACCTAATTCCTTTCTGAGCTTCTTAAACTAAACCCTAAAAATCTAAAATACATACCCATTTGAAGATGATCACGGCGTAGGAACTTAACGAGGAAACAGCCACGAATACAAGGCGAAGGAGCAAACAGTGACCAAAATAAGGCAAGATAATTTAAAAGACAACTAAACACCCATCGCAGTATATAATATAACGGTAACATACCTTAATATTAGATGAAGAGTTCCTTCAGCATCAGCCGTTGAAGGCCCCTGGTCGTCTAATATAAAATTATGAAAAATTATAGATGAAATATGATCTATAATAACAATATTATGATTAAGGAGTGTAATTTAAAATCCTGTCACGCACATAAACTAAGCCATCTGTCTTCCTTTCTTTCCTTCCCCCCCCCCCCCCCATTTTTTTTTTCCAATGAAAACAACTGTGCCCAGAAGCAAGGTTAGTGCCCAAGGAGGCCCCAAAAGTTTGGCTGACGAAAACAGAGAGAGATTTTAATACAACACCAGAATCCTTTGGGGTTTGCTGCCTGAAATAAAATTTATTAAGGATTTATAGGAATTTTTTAAGGTGCTTACGAAAGTATCCCTAAGAATTTAATACTTGAGATAATGTAATAAATATAGATCATTGAATGAGATTACAAAAAATTTGATAATGATTTAATAATTTCATCCAATAATTTATATTTTTTCACATCACTCTAAATATCAAATTTCTAAGTACACTTTAAAATTTATCATTTTTTAATTCTTGCAGGGGCTATAATTCAACAATTATATACTAAAGTAAAAGAAATTTAATTATGCCAAGCAACAAGTCACATAGGAGAGCCCTCAACCGTTGTCAATCAATTCCAAACGTGAGCCCTTTCAAGCAAAATGACGATATTGGAATTAAATTTGTTGGCCATTGATTGAAGCCGGTGAAGGCCAAGATTCCCCAATTTGATGTATTGGGCAAATGACGATGGTGAATGGAGCCACATGTCATCTCCTCGTTTAGGGTTTAGGGTTGGATGTTCGCATACGCGTTGCTTTTCATGCCTTTTTCCCTCGCCTCCTTAAATTCTCGTTGGTGGCACCTGGTCGTCTGGCTACCAGGCCAGGCAGTGCGGATTCTAAACCCCGGCCCACAATCGTCGCTAATGTTTATTAAGAATGTAAATAGGTTTGATTAAGTTAAATTTTATTATAAAACGGTGAGGTATGCTTTTTAAAGTATTAGATTTATTAACATAAAATTCAAACTCGATTTGATTTAACCTATAAACTTATTTAAAAAACTTACTTGCATAATTACGCGTCATTCAAATTTAAAATTATCTAATGACTTAAGCTTATATATATAAATGCATATATTAAATTAAAATTGATATATGAATTCAATATATAATAAAACTTTAGCAACCTCTTTACCTGCACCTAGACATGCGGTAAAACTTCATCATTTTATTTCCCTCCATTCTTTTTGGTATAAAATTTTTTACAAATTTGTTGTAAAACTTCTTTTTATTAATACTTCTTTCCTATTAAATATTTCTTACTTATTCTCTGTAATATAATAAACATTATCTTCCCAAATTAAGTGAGGTGTTTAGTGTTTAGCTCCCCTTTTACGACAACTGCAAGGTGATGACATCTTTTATATAATTGTTTTATGTATTCGTATTTGCAATTGTGTCTTAGTAAAGTGTTGCAAATTGCCTAACATTCATACGATGATGCAAATATTATCTTCTCCATCATTCGATGTAATCAATGATGAATTCATTTTTCTTTATTTTGTTGTATTCAATTATGCAAGACCGACCATTCGGCAAGTGCTATAAAAATCTGTGAGAAATTCATGTTCTAGCCAATCTCAACTATCCACAAAACTTACTGGAAGATTAGTATACTAAGCAAAGGTGGAACCTTCAGAAGATTGGACAATTTGCTTTACCAGCAAATCTTTATAGGTTCTAGCAGTGTTGCACATTTCAATGAAATGAGCAACATGCTTTCTCAAATTTTCTTTTCCATTAAATTGTTGGAATTTTAGAGGTTGATATCCTAAAACGTACATATCTTATTAATCTTTTATGTATAAGGTTTAACATAAGCCAAAGGAAATTGTGGGAAGCTTCCATATTGGGCTTGGATTGTATCTGTAATCATGTGTTAGACTTACAAGACAAACAATGATCTTACAGAGATTTTAACAATCTTGGAAGTTATCTTGGATAACCTTTTGGCCTTGTTGCTCTTCTTTTTACTTTTATTCTAAGGTTTCCAACAAGGAGTTTTAGATTCTTTAGAGTTAGAAGTAGTTTGTTACTTTAATTGAGCTAGTAAAGCCTCAATTTGTTTGTCCTTTTATTTAATAGCTTTTGTTAATTTTTCTAATGGCTTAAGCCATTTCTCAAATGCAATTGTCTGCAAACTTAGCTCCTTTTGTCATTACTGGTACAACATCTTCTAATTCATTATGGGTGTAATCAACCCACCTCTTTTTTGGAGAATTGAAAGCAATTTGTGATTCACGACTTGAATCTAATATAGTATAAGGAGTGTCACATTCCACCATTGCAAATGAACAATAATGATTGACATTGATCTTTTTGAAAATAATCACACTTTTTCTCTTGCAAATGAAATAACTTTTGTCAAAAAAGGCACTGATATTACCTATCCGACCTTGGTTTTTGGCCTAGTGGCAAATGAAGTTTCACCTTTGGCATAGATGGGATTTTCCACTAGCATGTTTTCCATGGTTGAAATTCTACTTTTATTTTTATACTTGAGGTTTGAATTCTAATTTAGGGTTTAACCTTTGTTTTGACAAGAAAGATGAGACAAAGAAGGGGTCTCAACGAGTGGATTAGAAATTTGTACACACAAATTTCGTATATTAATTAAACTAATATTTCATAGACAAATTACAAAATTTAATTTGTTAATATGTAGGAATTTTCTCTCTTTCACTCTTGTCATTAACTTGTTAACTTTTGAATTGAAAGTGAAGGCCTTAGGCTTGATTTTCTTCTTTAACTTGAATTTGGAATTTTCTTTTTGATTTGATGAAGAAAAGGATTTTTGTGTTTGATCTCTTACTTTAATATGATGGAAGAGTTAAAAATATCCTTTTGAAGGCTCCCTTGGTCTTCTTAAAGATTTAAAAATACTTTTGATAAAAACATATGAAATTATATCTCATCAATTATAGAAAACTTACATTATCTTTTTCTTTTCTTTTATTTTTTGAAAGAGTTAAAAGGCTCTTATACTAAAAGCATTTGAGAATTTACTTTCATTACCTACAAATACTTTTTTGTATTTTTTTTTTATGGTTTAAAGGTTTAAAAACAATTTTAAAGAAAAATATTTGAGAGTTTTCTCTCTTTACTTACAAAATTTTTACCTCTCCAACCTTTTTTCTTCTTGTTCTTCCCATTTGTGGTGAGCATAGGCTTATTTAAAAATTCTGGAGAAAGCTCTTGTGTTGGATACTTATTTGGTATATAAATGGATCAATCTACATTTTATGGGATTTAACCCATGTTTCTATGAATCTAATTAGTAAAACTTGGGTCACTTGCATGAGGTAAGCCCAACTGAAATGATTTTAAAATTAAGTTACTTATTAAATATAAATCCAAATGAATATGAGTTTAAATTTATTTTTTATTATTTATTTATTAATTTTTTATTGTCTATGAAAATATTTTAAAATTATTTCTATTTTTTTAAGTTATATATTTTAAATTATAATTTTTATAAATAGATTATAAAAGTAGTTATAATTTTTATTTTTATAAATATAAAAAAAAATCTTTTTAAAAACAATTGCTGTGCAAAAATTTGAACGCTTGACCCCTTTAGGGCTAAAATTGTCGGGTCATCCTCTGATTTTAGGAACAGGCTATTACCTTACAGAAGTTCTAGGTACCCACTTAGATGGCTTAGATGGTAAGCCATTTACTCTTCTCATAACTGTAACTGACGTGGGTTCAAAATTAAGCCAAGGCAATTTAAAGCAAATTAAAATTCCCTTTAAGCAAGTTCAACAAGTTGACTTGAGTGAGAACCATTAGCATATAACTGTACTTAGGCTTCTTTGTTAAATATTTTTCGTAAAATATAAAAGTATAGTTATAAAATAATAAAATAAAGAATATTTTATTTATTTAATATTAAATATAAAAAATTTAAAAAGTTAAATCCTTTTATTTTGTGTGTGTTTAGAAGTTAATTTATATCTTATTGTCTTGATCAAGTTATAAGCTGATATTTATAATTGTTTGGTATGCTAGAAGTTAATAAGTTATAAATTTTTATTTAATAAATTTTATAAAATAACTTATAGATTATTAACTAATAACTTATGAAAATTCTTTCAAATTTATCCATCTTCTTTTAATTAAATAACAACTTATATCTTAATTATATAAATATATATCTCACATATTTTTATTAATTTAATATAAATAAATAAATAAATATATGATACCATAAAATATAATTAATTAAATTTTAGATTATTATATTATTATTTGAATAATGAATAGATAATATGTAATATCATAAAATTAATTAACTAAATTTTAACTAATTATATTATTATTTTAAATATTTTAATTATATTTATATAATTTGATCTCAAAATAAATATAAACTAATTTAATTTATACAGTATTTATATTAATATATATTTTTATATTATTTCATATTTTTTAATTAACTCAACAGATGAATTTGTTAAACAATTCAAATGCAATCATTTGATTTATCAACTTTCAATTATAATTTTTTAACTATTAATTACTAACTAATTATATTAAATAGAACTTTTAAAGAGAAAATTACTTTCCTCTACTTTTATAATTTTAATATCATTTTTTAATTACAATAATAAATAATATATTATTACTTTATGCAAATTATATTTTTCTTTAAAAAATATTTTTTCGCCAAATAAACCAACCTCGGAATAAAAATTCTTTTTCTTCAACCATTTTAGTAGTTGGTGATGATGTAGCTCAACGAGCTCATCGTCTATTGATGATTGAATTATTAGAAATTTTAGAGCTGGCGGGCGTTGGCTTCAGAGGATTCACTCTTGATTTGGTCTTATCCTCCGTTCCCGTAAGTTGCGGAAATGGATGGGTGATCCTGAGGACAGCCATCCGCACAAGACAAGAAAGACCACCCAAAGCCCATTCCCATTCTAATCCTTTTCTCCATATGACTCCGAAAAGAGAAGGACTTCACAGGCAGGTACCCTTTAATGAGCTATCCCTCTCTCTTTAGCAACAAAATTATTTCAGGCCCGTGTATCCTCTTATCTGTACATATTATAGATATTGAAAGTGATTCTTCACATTATTGGCATTCATATTTGCATAATTTCAGACGTTTATTTAATTTATCTTTATAATATAGCCTTTTGCTTCTAATATATATTTTAGTTCCAAATCCAGAGGAACTTGTGGAGCTCCCTAGCTTTGGATCATCCGAAAACAAACCTCCTTCTGTACATCAAACAAGCCCATGTTCTGAACACAAGGATGTAAACGAATTTAATTCGGTAGATCCAAACGTACTGTACTCAAATTTAGACAAATCTCTTTCGTGGATGTAAAGTACAAGAAAAAATGAAAATGATAAGAAAGACAATAAGAGGAAAGACAATAATTAAAAAAAATTATCTTTTTCTTTTTGAAAAAACAAGAAGAAAGAAAAGGAGGAAAAAATTGATTGTCCTTTACTTCTTTAGATAAAAAGGAATAAAAAAATAAATTAAATTAATTGATAATTTTACCCTTCAATTTAATATATTTATGAATAAATTACATTGATTTTTCTTAAAATTTGACCTAAATACATTTCTTTCTTTCTCTCCAATTTTTAGAAATATACCCAACTTTCATTATTGTTAAAGTTGACTAAACCATTAGATTACGGTCATATATTATCTAAAATGCCCTTTATCAGAATTAGAATAGTGAGGGTTAAAAAAAAAATTCAATTGTTGACCATGGCTACTTAAAAATGATGGCAAATAGATGCGTCCAATGAAAATTTGTTGGTGGCATAAAAATAAAGTTTTAGCGGTTGGTAGTGCCGTCATGTTTGGGTGCTAAGAAAACAATCACGAATAGCCATTTGGTTTCGTTACATGGGAGTAGGTTGAGGAAGGGTGTTGGCACAGCAGTGCAACGATAACGGGGAGTTGGCGCTGTGAAGCTCTCGTGAGTAAGAAACTCACTCTTTTGTTAGTTATGCTGTTTATTTTCTTCGTTGCCTTGTTTTTATTACGAATTTAGGAGGGTTGTTTAATTAAGTTGAACCTATGGGAAATTAATCAATTTTTACTTATTTTTGTTTTATGTGAAAAAGGTAACTACTATTAATTAATTTCTCATCATCACAAAGGAAAAAAAAATTCGATTTTAGTTATGAACATAATCATCATTTCCCCATTTGCTAATTTGTGTTAATTTGAATTCTCTTAATTTTTCTTATGGTTAATTAGTGCTGATGGATTGGTTATATATGTTCAAAGCATAACTTCTTCCATTTCATTTTCACCAACATCTTTGTTGTGGTTGATTGAAGAAATTTAGTGTGTGAAATTACCATAAACTTCCTTTTCTTTCTTTTTTTCAATAATATCTATGGCTCTACTACTTTAACATTAATTACTTGGTTTTTTGTGTTCATCATTCTTAGGTATTATTTTTTTCTTTTTTAGAGCAAAGGTACGTGAATCTTACGTGTATAATTTGTTCTGTAGTATTAATGTTATTTCTTTGTGCGTTTGTGTTAATTCAATGTTGTGTTATCTGACAGATATTTGAATTGTTTTTAATTTTTCTTAAATGTTTTCGATTCAAATTAGGGATTATTTTTTATCATTTGTAGGACTTACATTCTAGTTGTGTCTAACTTGTTTTATTTCAGTTAGGATAATTATTATTTTAGCAACTAACTATTATTACTTGGTATAAATGCTTAATTTAATATTTAAAAGGATAATTTTCATCTTACAAATATTATATATACTAAAAATAAGAATTAAAATTGGATTGATTTTTATATTAATTTTCCCCCGTTAATTCAATTTTCCTTATTTTGCCTTTGCATTAAACGAAAGTAAATCTTAAATTTTTTTTTGTGTAAATTCTAATTTTTTGCTTAATCAATGTTCTCTATTTTTAATCTTTTAAATGTCAAATATAATTTTTATTTTTTTCCTTTGATTCTCTTAATTTTGAATTTTTTATGCTAATTTCCCCTTCTTTTAATCCAGTTTCCTTTATTCATCTTAATTAACAAAAATATATTTATAATCTGATTATAGTGCATTTGTTTTATTTTTAATTAGTTTCTTAAATATATAATTTTTTATTTTTGGAAGAAAATTCATTTTAAAAAATTTGATTATTTTCTTTGGCTTATATTATTTTTTATACTTTCTTTGTTGATTACCAATAATGAAAATAAATTTATGAAATTATAAATTTTTTTTATCATATGTTTATAATTTGATTTAAAAAAACTATAATGAATTAACAAATAATAAATTTCATTGTCAAAATAATGATTCTTAATGGCTAGTATAAATTGAAAATATGAAATAATGAAAATAACTATATTTTTTATTCTTGTAAGTATTATATATGGTTTTTTTGAAATATATAAAACTATTATAACATAATTAAAAGTATGCTTGATAACTAACTGATTGCTTATAAAATAATATAGTGAAATAACATATAAGAAAATAAATAAGATCTATTTTATTTTATTTGTTTGTTAGTAAGATGCAAAATTTGTAATTTCTTTTAATTTGCGCATGAGGGTAGTTTCGGGTTTGAAATTTTAAGAAAGAAGATTATATCATCATTTAATAGAAAATATTCATGGAATTTTAACAGAAATGGTAAAGTGCCACATAAAAATTACTACATAACGAGGGTGTGTATATAGGGTTTTGAAAATCAACTAAAAACACGAAAAATTATTAACTAAATATTCTTAATAAATATTAATAGTAAATTTTAACCACTCTAAATATCATTTTAAAAAAGTTAAAAAGTATAATTGTACTAATTGTAATTAAATATTTATTTAATTTTTTTTTCAAGTAGTTAGTTTATTTTTTATACAAAAATATGAATTCATTTTATATCTTTTATAATTCTTTATAAAGAGTTTGCTGGAAATGCAATATTAATTTATATAATACTGTAATACGACTTTTATGTGAATAATTATTCCATTACTTGATAAACATATCCACACAATTAACCTTAGCATAAAAAATTAATCTAAAAATTAATAAGTTAAAAAATAAGGAATAAAATAGTAACAAGCCAATTTTTTATTCTTTTTTCGCTTATATATGTCAAGAAATTTTTTTAATAAGTTTCATTCTTTTTTTCACCCCTTATTCAACCCTTTTCTAACCTACAACTAAATAAAGAAAAATATTATTTTTTACTCTTTTTTTTTAAATTTTCTTTCCACCCATTTTTTTTTATAAAAACAGGCAAATAATAAATAAATATAAAGGACTTTTAACTTTGAACTCATACCCAGCGATTTTAATAATTGGAATTTAGGCTTGAATCTAATTCAGATATGTACAAGCCTAGAGCCTACTTTGCAGTATATTATTTAACATAATTTTCTCATCAAATTAAAATATCTAAATTTGAGCTTGAATTTGTAATAACTTTGAACCTAAACAAACTAATATAACCTTACACCAAAATGAACTCGTGCAAGTTTATATGTGCATGAAATAAGGCAAGTTTATATGTGCATGAAATAAGTCGATCTAGGTAGGTGAAGAATTTGAAGAACTCTTTGTGGTAATGTCATAATAGAAAATAGCATTTATGTATGAACTTCAAATATTATTCAAATTCCATTACATGAATTATCATGAATGATGTATTAAGGTTTTATTACTACCGTTATATTATCAGTAATAATGTCCTCTCATTAGAGAAAAAAAATACGGTATACAGATTATATTTTTATCCAATGTTCTCATTTATTGTTTGCTTCAATATTGAATTCATTTAAGCCTAAAATATAATTTCAATGAATAATAGTTTTGTGTAGAATGTATAAAGAATTTAAATGTGAGGTTTGCATTGTTGTTATTCACAATAAAATTTGAGAGAAATTTTTCTAAGCGAATGATATAGTGTTGTTTCATTCAAAATCTATCATGAATCGCGCGTCGAGACCCTACTATTTATTATTTGTTATAATATTTTTATCAGGAAAGTAATACCCTATCCCCATTGTATTTTCACAAAACGATTTCATTAGTTGTTTTATCATGGAATTAAATTGGACGTGAAAAAATAATTTGACGTTAGAAAATAATTTTACAAAAATACCGTATATGTTAAAAATAAATTTGGAATTATGTTCCAATTTTTTATATATATTAAATTAAATTTTATAAATTTATCCTACGATATTATATTTAATAATAATCTAAAATTTGCATTTAGAATTTAATTTCAAATTCTAATTTTGAAACTTATAACATTAACAATAGTTTTATGCAGAATATGTGCAAAATCCAAACACGTGAATATCATCGTTCTTCGATCTAAGAAAAAACGAAGGAGATGGGGTCAACGAAATGCTCCATAAAACCCGAAGATGGGTCAAACAAATCAAAATGCATTGTTGTTAGAAAGGCCAACATCCCATTTTCTAAACCTATGGCCCCTTCATGCCAAGAATTATGGGTTCATGTCCTCATCATATCCACTGTTGCATTGTCTGTTTCAATCACAACAAACGATTCAGTTCATGAAGCTTGGCCCCCCCATCACTTTCCATTTACCAAACTTCACAGCATACATTTATTTCATTGTTTATATAATGCTCTTACATAATTGGTGTGCATCCATTATTTGCAAGCTTAAGCTCTTCTGGTTAAATAATTGGTGTGTTATTGTCTCATTCCATTCGCTAGTTATCATTATGCGTTATAGAGAAGTAACACAAATGAATGAGATGAATGTTTTTATTTTATAATTAAGTGGAGTGAATTAATTGTGACCATAAGACCTTTATATTAATGATTATAATTAAATTTCATTTATTTTAGTAAACAATATTTTGTTAAAAATATTGTTATAAAACATTAAAATAATAAAAAATTATTTTTATATTTGATATTAAATATAAGAAATTTAATATTAAATATTTGGCTCAAGTTTACATCTCTAAATATATACAAAAAGCGATTAATATTGACTACCTTTTTTATAAAATACTTGTAAAATATTCTATTTAAATTATAATAATAATTTAAAAAATAAATTTATCATCATACTTTTAGTAAAATATTAATGATATTAAGAATTCTTCATTTTTCATTAATTATAAAGTAATGTCTTTTATTATAAAATTCATAACTTTTAAAATAAAATAATGATGCAATACGCTTAGTACGGTGAAAATTGCTACTTGATTATAAGAGAAAGCTTTTGCAGTAATCAAATGGGCCTGCAACTAACATTAACTGCATTTTTTGAATCTCATCGTCCAACCCTTGAATCTATCCCTTAAAATAAGGGAGAACTGTAAGTGGTTGACCAAGAAATACTTATCTACTTTCATCTCTCCGGGCAATCTAAATAATTTTTCCGTTTTTTTATATCGACAAAGTAGTGAAATAGTTCATGAATAGATTTATTGTTTTGAATTCAGATCCATTCTTCAATGACTTTGCACCCCAAAGGACAAGAAAAAACAGGGTCACGTGGTAGGAGTTGACATATAGGAGAAATAGGAGATGTATCGACTTTAATTCGAGGGAAAAATTCATTATGACCTAGAAATGAGTGATAAGTGCTGATAACTAGGTTAAAACTGTTTGATATTTAATATGGGAAATTTTAGATAATAACAGCTTTCTGAGCCCATTAGAATATCTGCAAAAACCAAAGCTAAATAATGGCAGGGAAACGAAAGAAATCAAAGAAAACCATGGGGTCCTGAAGAAATGGGTCAGAACAGAAGAGGACAAGAACTTAAGCACATGCTCACATGGCGATGCATATGAAGAGCTCTCCTTAGCAGAGTTAGGACAAGAGTTCCTGTGCAATTTCTGTGGGGGGCATAGGACTGCAGTACATTGGCATTGACCTCATATTATTTTGTTTTCTTAATTATGTAGTTGTTTTGTCATCGAACGGTTTAGGTTTATAATTCTATGCATGTTAAGGGAACCCACCCTCTTCTATGATGCACTTTGGTAAGTTCTGTGATTTTTAATATTATCGAAACTGGTAAAAATATATCTTTTAAATGGAAAGTCTTCAGTTTTTAATATAAAAATTTGTATACTTTATAATTAACATTTATATCTATTTATATAATTTTTTATGAAAAAATGTTTACAATTTTATACATATAAATTATTATTTTATCTTTTGACAATATTTAATATGTCTGTTCTCCTTGAATTTTTACTGAATTGATTTTGATTGTAAAAATAAAAAAAATTATAATTTCTTATTTTTAGCTTGGCATTATATTAAAATCATTTATAATTAAATAAAAAATTATTATTCTAAAAATAATTTCAAAAAATCTCATCCAATAATGGTTTTTTCTCAAACTTTCACCGCATCTGTCCCATCAACTCCGATAAACAGCTAATGAGAATCCCTTTTAAGATATGATTCTGTCCATGATTATGCAAATGCCCTAGTAACCTAAATGGCTTCCGCCGCACAATGGTTATAATGATTGGTTGGGATTCTTTTTCCGATGAGTCTGTTTTGATACCTTAGACGCCACAAAGTGTTCCTTTTCCTAGCTAGCCTTGCCTGTGGTTGAATTTTCAGGTGATTGAGTTTCTTACGGGTAGTCCTTAGACGTGATAGCTTCTGGTCTAGTCTATCGTATAGCCTTAGCTAAAGTAAAATATTTTCCTATTTAGGGGAAAAATCAATATAAACAAATGTATAAAATCAAGTTTCACACCGTATAAAACAAACCGTAAGAGCGTTCATTTCTCCTTTTTAGATATTTTTAAGCTCTCGAAAAGATATATTTACAAAAATATTATTTATATGTCATTTTTAATTATTACTCATTTCGATCGTATCGTGAATAACTAACTTTATATATATTAAAAAAATAATTTAATTTATTTATTATTAATAAATTTTATAAAATTATCCTTTATGCATAAAATTTAAGGTAGTTAAAAATAAAGAGAGAAACGTAAAGGAATAAATGAAAGTGGATTAATAGTGTAGAATAATAAAATATTTATTAATAAAAAAAAGAATAAATTTAAAAAAAAATATTTAATACTTCATTAAAATTCTAAAATGACAAATAAACAGAAATATTTTTTTTATAAAAATGCGATAAATAAAAAGGAACGGATGGAGTATAATTTAAATATTATTAACTAAAAATATATAAATTTATTTTATTTAATAATTAATTAAATATAAATAATTATTAATTTATTATTTACAATTAATTAATTATTAGATAAAATAAAATCACACATTATCAATTGATAGAATTTAAATGATAATATTTAAAAATAATATGATAAATAATATCTATATAAATATTTTGCTTGTATACGATATATCTTTACTTCCATCTAATAAGATATATTTTGAGCATGGATATATAATATTTAACCTTTATTTCTTGGATAAAGTAAATTATATGTGTTGGAGTAAATTCCTTTGGAATGCGAGATACAATTTAAGAAGTAAAGCGAAACAACTCTTAATAATATCATCAAGAGTTAAGAATTTAATAAACAATGATTAATTATTTTAAATAATAACTAATTAAAATTAATTTTAATTTTATAATAATTTGTTTTTAATTTTTATTAAAAATTATGATATTTCATGTTACGCTTCAAAATATATCTTCCGCTTTAGAGAGAAGTTCAATCTTACATGTGTTGTACTTGAGATATTCGTTAGACTAAAACATGCCTACTCCAACCTGGTCCCCCCGTTAACTAAAGCATTCGGACAAAATTTTGTTGATCGGCATTTCTTTCATATTATATGAAATCTTTAAGTTATTAGGCAAAGGGGCCAAGCCGACCTTGAACTTATTTAAGTCACTGCAAGCTAAGTGACAACTTGCAGGAAGCAAGGGCATTTTAGTACCACTAATTAAGCTCTATAAAAGGAGGAGCTGCGCTGTTTATTCCCATGCAAAACCCCCCCCTCTCTCTCTCTCTCTCTGCGCACAATTTTTCTACTTCCGTTGAGTTCAAAGAAAGACATATGGTGTCTAAGGTGGAAGAAGCATTGAAGAGGAATAAGCAGCAGCAGCAACCCCAGCAGCAGAAACAAATACAAATACAGAGCAACAAAGGGAAGGCTGGAAAGTTCAAAAGGAGCAGTTCCAATCTGGAAGAGGATGGTGCCTCTTCTGCCATCCTCTTGCTTGCTTGCATAGCATGTGTACCTTCCTATGGATCATAGTACCCCACTTTGAATTCCACAAGTAAATTAATTAGTTATGCTACCTTCCCTTCCCTTTCCTTAATTTGGGGGGAAAAAAAATCAGAGTTCAACTCATTTGAAATTGGATTCATGTATAAATTTATCTATGAATTTAATTTCAAATGAGCTGAATTCTAATTTTTTTAGTGTTCCAAAAGAGAAGTTAATATTTCTTCTCTCAATTTATTTTCTATGCTCTGGATTCGTCCTGTCCAGTAGATATAGAGCTAGATGGAAATATGTGTACGTTTTGTTTCCTCTCCATCTCAGTCAGGCCTTTCGTTTCCGATTCTCTTTGCCTCTGATTTCTTCCTTCTCTTCTGCAAGCCTTTGTGTTAAGTACCCTTAAACATTATACTTCTCATGTTGTCATCCTTCGATGTAAGTGTATCGTCAGAGGTTTTTATGTATACACAAAGTTCTTCTACTTGTATTTTTGAAATATACTAGTTCTACTTTTATTAAACCACAATTTTAAGTCCCCCGGATTTTGCTTTAGTCTAGTATTTTTTTTCTTTGTTGTTCGATCATATTATTACATAGTTCTGGCACCTCAAGGATGCGCTAACGGTTCGATTTTTCCTTTGACACTTCTCTCACTTTGGTATTCTGAGTTTAAACTCAGAATACTACGTTAATTAATGAATTTTTGCAATGTGTCCCGGACTCTCAATACTCGGTGTATGCATCCGTTGGATCGAGAAATTCTTATTTGTTTCAATTATATATATATATATAATCATATTTAATAAATAAAAAATAATTATTAATTTTATTGTATATTTATCAATATTGTAAGAATATATGCTTTACATATTTGATTTTTCAATTTATAAGATTTTGAAAATGATAAAACTTGAGATTGTACTTTATTCATTGGACATAATCAGATCATAACAATTCTCGTGTTGGGTATGTAATCAAGAAATTGACAAAGAGTTCATTTCTTATTATTTGAATTCATTTTGGTTTTAAAAAGTGATTGTGTGAGAAGAGTAGACGATGAGTAGGAAAGTCATATGTAATAACATTGTGGGATATCCATCTAATTTTTGTTTCCCTGTACGTACCTAAATTATTTTAAATACTGATATGGAGTAACTTTTATTTAATATTTGTATCTGCTATTTCTTCATTTATATTATTATTTTGAGACTTGAGAGCAAGCACGTGATTGCCACAATAATGCATGTGCTGATAAGGTGGGATGGGCCATGCTTATTCACATGTTTCGTCCGAAATAAACACTCGAATAGCGTAGCACGAACGAGCCACACATGGAGAGGAGTAACTGTGTATTACAAGCATAAAATTATATTCGCAGAACAACTCAAGTGACCTTTGAATGAATTTTCAAACGTCTGTGCCTTCCGTTTAAATTTTGATCATATATATATATATATATATATATATATATATTTAATTCTTAATTTTTATATTAATATATTTAGTAATCTATCCGCTCTTATCAATAATAAAATAACATAATACATGTTTTTATTTTTAACCAAAATAAAATGAAAAAAATATCAATTATATTATAATTTTTAATATATTACAAATTATATAGTATAATTCGTAACACATTTAAATTAAAAAAATACATAATAAAATTGATTATTAATTTTTCCATTGCTAGAATATAGTATAAGTATTTTCCACGCAAGATATGGGCGCCTCTGCACCACATGCTTACGCCGACCGCTCAATTTGGACTGCGACGAAACTTATCCATAACTCTGTGCCCAATCACTCGAAGTCTCAGGTACCAGATGGTTTCCATCAATTTATTAATTTTGGAAAAAATATTAAATATTCCCTCTAATTTTAGGATAATTGAATTTTATCCCCTTCAACTTTAAAAATTTGAAAATCATCCCTTTAAATTTTATAAAATTTGAAATTAATATCTATCATCCACTTAATTAATTATTTTTTATTAAAATATGTTATTTTTTTCATAATTTTTTGATAAAAATTACAATATTATAAAATATTAACTTATTTTATTATTTTTTTGCATACAATTTTGTGCTTTTTTACAAGTATTTAATTAAAATTCTTTATATATAATTTAATTCCTATAAATTATATAATATAAAAATTATATGTGAAAAAATATTCAAAAAATTTATTATACTATAATATTATGATTCTTGTTTAAAAAATTCCTAAAAAAATTATATCATTTGATAAAAAATAGTAAATTAAGTGGATAATAAGTATTAATTTTAAATTTTATAAGGTTTAAAGGATTATTTCTAAGTTTTCAAAGTAAAGAAAGTAAAATTCAACCACCGTAAAGTTAAAGGAGGACATTTTACATTTTTATTTATTTTTTATTGGTAAAATATAGTATGAGTTTCTATTAATTTATCCCTAAAATAATTTTTATATTAATTTAATTTTTTAAATATTTAAATTCATATTAAATTTTTATTCCTAATTTTGATGGTTAATATTTGTTAGAAATGACTAAAATTTTATTTGGGTTTAAATCTTCGTAAACCAAATTAATACAAAACTTACTTCATGAATGAAATTAATAAAACTTTAATACTTTAAAAACTAAAATAAGATTTTTATCATTTTACAATTACAGAGTGGTGATATATATTTTACAATTTTATATTTGATTTATTGATAATATTAAATATTTTATACTATTAGTAAAATGGGAAGAAGATATGTTATTAAAAAATAAAAATAATTAAAAATTTTGATTGTAATAAAAGAATTTTAATAATTTTTATTAATATCACAATATATAAATAGATAATAACATATGACAACACATAGATTAAATTTAAATCCATATTTGTTTGTGTTTTTTTTTTATTTGGTTAATTCATGTTGTTGAGTTTTCTCGCTCGTGGTAGAACTGATAGTGATAAATCCAAATGTGCGTGCGGGCGTTATCCTCTGTCAGCCCATACATCAAATCTGTGCGATGCCCGACGACATCCTAATTGGGTTTAAGGCCCATGTTTAGTCTCAGAGAATTAGAATAAAAAAAATCCAGCAGAGCATGTTACCTTCCATTATAAAAAATAAAAAAAAAAGGGAGAGAACATCCATTTTTGTTCTCCTCACATACCTAGATACCTAGATTATCATCCAAACCAGCAATACCTCCTTTTTCCCAAGTCACTGTGTATGAATGAAAATAAGGAGTTGCTAAATCATTGTGTAAGAGTTAAAAGTAGAGGTCATCACGGGCTTGAAAACCAATAATTCATTATATGGATTGTGGGTTTAAACTTATTTAATGGGCTAAATTTTTATGTATGGAGTTAAACTCAAAATTAATTTAGATTAAGTTCAAGTTCAAATCTTAAAATAAATATTTATATTATAATTAATTAATATATCATTAAAAAATTATATAACCAAAAATTTAATTATTTATACATGAAATCTTATTTCAATTGAAAAAATTAATTATAATTAAGTTTATATTGATTTTGAAAAATTTTTATTTTTTATTATTTTTTCATGAAATAAGTTGTATTTTTTCCCAAACGTATATATTATGGGCTTTAGAAGAAGTTTTTTTATAATTTATTATCCAAAAATTCTATATAAAATCATAATTTTTTTAATTTTACTACAAATTCTTGAACAAATAATTCTTATAAGTTGTGAAAAAAGGTTTTTATGTAATATGAAAATGATTAAAAATCCAATGTTCTATAAAATCATAATTTATGCTTTTATGCTTTTGATGATCACAACTTTGATTTACATTATATGTCCACAAAGAAACTTTAGTAATAGAAAATGGTATAAATACAAATGAAATCCTTGAACTACGTATCTTATAGAATTGTTGCTTGAAATCCTTGAACTACGTATCTTATAGAATTGTTGCTTTCACTTTTTAAAAAAGATCGATTAAATTTGCTTCTACTTGACTAGCTAACTTTTTTCATTGCCACCATTTTTTCTTATAAAATAATTGTTAAACACATTCAAAACAATATAATATACATTATTGAATTGAATGAAAGTTTTTGAAAGTGATTAGGAACTCAATTTATAAATTTAGTTATGACAAATTATGAATTTATAAACTTAATCAATGTGCATTATTATTTGGATATCATTGGTTTGATAACAAACTATTTATTATAAGTTATAGTAATATTTAACATTATTTTAATAATTTTATTTTTATTATATGTGAAATTTAAATCTAAAATTATACGTATGTATATTAAAAAAATATCACACCAATAATTATTAAAAAATATAATTTATTATATAAATGTAATATAATATAAAATTATATAATAAAGGAATTTGAATCGCTTTCTTTCTTCCATCATATTCATATGTTAAAAAGAAATTAATACAAAACTTTTATATATAAAGGACTCAATCTTATGTGTAATAAGATGTAATAAAAAATTTATGTCTACATCTTTTAAACATAATAAAAAAATTTAGAAGAAAGTAAAAAAAATCTAAATCTAGCTGAAAGCAAGAGAGAAGACAAAGTGTGGTTCAACGGAAATATCATTGAGCTCGAATATAAATAATATAATATAATTAAGGTGATGTATAGTTTAGTCTTAAAATATTAATTAATTATTAATTATTCATTTATATAGACTGTGTTAAAGGATAAAGGGGATTACATGCATTTCATTTTCGTAAAGTTATGACAAATTAAATATTATTGTAGCTTATAATAAATAGTTTATTATATCTTATTGTGTAATATGAAAATGATTAAGAATCCAATTTATAAATTTAATTATGACAAATTAAATTTGTTTTGTAAAACTATTTTAATCAATTAATTTTTTTAAAATAAAGAAGATTAAACATTTAGTTAAGTTTATCATCTATTTCTAAGGATGCTTAATAGGCTGATCCGCACGATCCGCGAGCCAATCCATACGGGCTTGGCCCATTTAATTTGTCATAACTATTTTATTATGTAATATGAAAATGATTAAAAACTCAATTTATAAATTTAATTATGACAAATTAAATTTATTTTGTAAAATTATTTTAATCAATTAATTTTTTAAAAAAATAAAGAAGGTTAGACATTTAGTTAAGTTTATCATCTATTTCTAAGGGTGTTTAACAAGCTAATTCGCACGGTCTGCAAACTAGTCCATGCTGGCTTGATTCACTAAGATCCACATAAAAATGCGAATTTATTTTAATTGATTTAATCCACGTAAAATTTTACAAAATTCGTAAACTTTACATTATAAAACCTATGAATAGGTAGAGTTAAAAATGAAAAACTTAATAGTTTTTTAGAAAAAAAAATTTTGAACGAAGACCAAACAATTTCTTGAATGATCAGTGTAAAATTTTGAAAATTAAAAAAAAAATTGCTTAGAAGTCAAAAATGATCAAACTAGGGGTAGCCATTCAAAGTTGAACGGCACCATGAAACTTCCCACCCAAAACATGAATCATTCTTGTATACCCACCTAAGGCCGCCATCATAAATTAAACAGTCTGTCAATATCAAAAATTTCATTAATTAAGCGAAGAAAAATTGAACTTGCATAGTAGAAAAAATAAAAAATAAAAAGGAATGTACAAGGGATTTTATTACTCAGCGCTCATTGTCTCATCGACGAGAGAGGAAGAGAGATGGAAACTGTGGCAGTGTTTGGCGGAAGCAGTGTTTGTGCTTCATCCTCTCTTCTACGCTCCCCAAACAGGACTAACAGCTTATCAAACACAAACAAGCCTATCTTGCGCACCAGCCATCACCGTGAGCTATCTGCATTTCCATCAAAGTCTCACCTTTTCTCATGTTGCCCTTCTCGTCCCCATGCTAAAACCCCCATCAGAAGAAGCAGCACCAAGCCCGGCGGCATCTTCCTTCCCATCTTAATTGCTTCTATGGTTTTGCTCTGTTCCCCAAGAATTGAAACTTCGTATCTTCCTTTGCGTTATTTATAAGCTAACTCAATGTAATTTTTATTTTTTTTTTTGCGGGGGGGTGTGGGTGGGTTCATTTTCAGGAGCAAGTTGAAGAAACTTACATAATGGTGAAGCCAGATGGTGTGCAACGTGGCCTTGTAAGCCTCGTTCTGCTTTGTTTACTGCAATTCTGTATGTTCTGATTGTAGAGAAAGAAAGATTGGGAATGAATATACTGATTTGAGTATTCAATTTCATTTTTTTTCTTCTGTTACCTAGTTTCGCCATTCAATTAGCCAGTTACGCCTTATCCCATCTTGTCAAATTGTGTGGTGGATTATGCTTCTGCCTGCTGGATTTCTAATTAATCAAATGAACTGGTTTAGGTTGGAGAAATTATTTCTAGGTTTGAGAAGAAGGGATTTAAATTAACAGGCTTGAAGCTCTTCCAATGCCCAAAAGAATTAGCTGAGGTTTGTACTTGCTGGATTTCTTGCTAATATTGTCAAGTTAGTACAATATATTTCTATACCCAAAAAAAAAAAAAAAGGTCAAAACCGCATATTCATGATTATTTTGATTATTTGTCTCATATTTCGTTACTTTAACTTCTAGGTTTATTTTCTTATAAGACATTTTGCAATTGTCTATGATTACAGGAGCACTACAAGGAGCTAAGTTCAAAGCCATTCTTCCCTAAGCTGGTTAACTACATTACTTCAGGCCCAGTTGTTTGTATGGTATAAACTTCAGTCTCCCTTTTTTCTACCAACCTTTGTATTACTTACATGAAGAAGTTTCCTGAGTTTGATATGAATCTATGATGCTATGTTTGCAAGGCATGGGAGGGGATTGGCATAGTGGCATCGGCACGTAAGCTTATAGGGTCTACAAATCCTCTTCAAGCTGAACCTGGCACAATAAGAGGGGATCTAGCTGTTCAAACGGGAAGGTAAGGCCTTTCATCCTTTGCCTTTGTCTTATAACTTTCTCCACTTGGTTTGGTGCATTGCCAAGATTGTGTATTACTTGCAAACAACTGTGTGTAATTGGTTGGTAAATTGTCCCATCTCTTAGTATCAGAGATAGGAGTTTAACTTTACTTCCTGCAAACAATAAAAAAAGAGAGTTGTATCAGCTTCAATGCAAGTCTTAGGATCAACATGATCTCATGATGAACTTTTGGCAGGAATGTTGTTCATGGAAGTGACAGCCCTGAGAATGGGAAGCGTGAAATAGGTATGGCCTATTATGCTCTCAAACTTGAGTTTATGCACCAGAAAAATAAGTGAACTGCGGACTAAAATGATATCTTGCAATTCTTCAAAATATTAGCTGATATCAGAAACTAAAATTACAACCCTTTTGAATTAGTTACTGAATCTTCTGCACCCGTCTTTAAATTGCTTCAACATTGTTAAGTTAGAGCTTTCAAGAATTTTATAATAGACTTTGCTGGACTTTGAAAATGTTATAGGCTCTTTATTGTACGGCTTCAGTTTCTTATACATTGAGGAACTACGTTGATAGATAGGATATAATCAAAATTGTGAAAGTAACTCCTATATTCTAAAAGATGCGGTGCTTGATTTTCTCGTATGTTTTGCATTTTATTGCAGCTTTATGGTTCAAAGAAGGTGAATTATGCGAATGGACTCCAGCCCAAGCACCATGGCTAAGAGAGTGATCCATGTCCCTCCAATTGCAGTACCCCTGCACACCAGATGTTAATTTGACCAAATGGTCTAAGTTGTTCAATAAGTGACAGCACGATAATTTTCCATTAAACCTGTAATGTGAGAGAAGTTTTGCAAAAGTTGGACCTTGTTTCTGAACTTCAGCTTCTTTTCCTTGTACTCCTTTTTTTTTTTTTTCCCAGTTCTGACTTTTGACCATGGATCCAAGTTTATATAATTATATATTATATGACAAGGCTACAGCAATCAAGAGGTGTTAAATATGAAAAACAAATCATGCACTTCAAAAACCATCTGCATTAGAACAATCTATGCTGTTCAGAAAAACAAAATTAATTAGTAGTCATTAGAAAGATTTAATTTTCCAAATTCAACTCACAAGGTTTTATTTGATGTACTTTAAATAATGCAAGCTCCACATTTCTGCTGGAAGCTAAACATGAAAATACAACATGTGAAAGGCAAGCATGAACCTAGTTCACAGGAGCCGCTGAAGCCTGAGAATACAACATCAACATGCCACTCAGGTCATAATCCCCATATTGTTACAACAATTTAATAGTTGGAGAGGAATGAAAGCTTTCTGTTTCACTTCTATAACGAGATTCAGCAAAACTTGATGAAATAGATGCAGAACAACTACCCTTTGGGGATGTTGGCCCTTGGTAGGATGAACCAATGGCAATTTTGGAACCTTCAAATTTTGAGAAGAGATGGGGAATTGAAACATTCTTGCGCCTGCGCTGTTCTGAGTCCCCAGTAATAGAACCATATGAGCTAATAGAAGAGCCATCAGAGTCTATCATCATACCTTCACTGCTTGAACTTATTCTATCCTGACAACTTGGAGACTTTGCAAGCGCACTATTTGCCTCAACGCATGATGAGCTACTTGTAGAATCACTCATAACATCTGTTTCTTCGGAGGATCCACTTATATCACGTTTAGCGCCGAGTTTTAGCTTCATGAGAGTGGCCTCTGCATCAAAATTACAAAATTCTTTTGAGCATTTTTTTTTCTTGATTGAGTTATGTTATTCAAATCAACTGCCACTTTTTGCTCCCTACATGACAGTGGCATATTTAATATATGCAGTGCTTAGCTGTATTTGATTCACCGGCAGTCGATTCATGGTCTTATTATGCTTAAAGCGCCAAACATTGATCAAATGTAAGATAATATACAGGATTTTGATGCACAAGTTCTACATAATCAAACAGTCAGTCAGCACTTATAATCTTGTGGAAACCTGCCTTCGGTCAAGCAATGGGACTCAGAAAAACTAACGACCAAATTACAACATTTGATAAAGCATTCACACAATTCCCTCCACTGCAAAACAGCCACACACCCTCCCGTCGCATTCTAATATGAGAAAAGAACAATGAACTGAAACTGTGTGGAAAAAAACAGTAGCACATTTGTATTATCAAATAGGTGCTGGCTTGGTGAACGGTATTTGGAAAGTAGATAAATTCCCTTCCTCTTCAAAAATGAGAAACGGAGTGAAAAATCCATGATCGATTTGCACTTTAAATAAACTTCATTCCATGAATGAGAGCATTATTACAATTAATGAAACCATTTTTCTTCATCATAGCTTACTTAGCTTCGTCTTTTTTTATACTTCTTCCTAGAATGCTTCACAACTTTAGCGAGACCACTCATTTTCGCACCGTAAATTCAGATCCACAACAGTTATGCTCTCAAACTCATTAGACAAACTAGTAAAACATAACAACGATACAATAAAACACACCCCAGATCTCAATAAAGGAAGCATCGCATTCGTTTCGCTGACAGGTGTCAGAAGTTGCTCAACGAACCCCGAGAACTAAAACAAACTAGACTATAGCAACAGAAAACAACATACCATAGATCGAGAAAGAATCATGCTTGAGAATCTGGGATGGTGAACCCTCCAAACTGTCCGCCGACGACGCCGACGCTCTCACTCTTCCAAACATTTCTCTCTCCTTCTCTCGGTTGGGTTCGGGTTCTCCCGAAAAGTCGAACTTAAATAAGACAGAGGAATTGGCGCCATTGGGAATCAATAACAAGGGCGGGAATCGTACTTCGCACACTTTACCTTTTGGATTTCGTTTCTTGGTCAAAGTATAACATTTTTTTGGGCTGGGCTGAAGCCCGCCTCATACAGAACCCCAGCTCGATTTAAAATAATTGATGTAAAACAAACGCTTTATTTTGGTCAATTGCTCCTCACCAACTTCGGGATATGTTAGTTATGCATTAATCTCATTCTTTAAAAACAAAAATGTTTTTAGAAGATTAAATATTCTCATTATTTAAAAATATAAATTTCAATATATAAATATTACACCATATCTTAAAATTTTGAGTCTCTCGAAAAACTACCGTTTGAAAGTACAAAGAAAGGTATTACTCTGCAAGTGTTTGTAGCTTGGGTTAAAAAAAAAAGTTGAGCTATTGGAAATGATAATTTTAATTTAATCGAATTCAATTAATATATAAACTGAATTAAAATTTATTATTATTTAATTTAAATTATTTTTAAGTTTAAATAAATTTAATTATAAAATATTTTTTTACTTTTTTACATTATAATTAAATAATAAAATATAATTGATAAATAATATAATATTATATAAAAAGTTTTAAATAAATATATATAATATAATATGCAATATTTTAAATCTAAACTCATGTATTTGAATCAACGTAATATCATTTAACTTTATATTAGTTTGTTTATACTCATTATTAATTTGAATTTAAAGTTAAGTTTAAATGTCTTAGGCTTGATAAAAAAATTAAAATTAAATAATGACCTTATTTGGTAGATAGCTGTTTGGATAATTTTTAGCTTGTTGGACTTTTTATGGCCGGTTGACTCCCAAAATTAACTATTTTTATATTTGGCAAGTAGCTGTTTCAAATAGTTGATTGCCTCAAATCAGTCGTTTTTTAAAATGTTGAAATTTGTAGTGTTTTATTTTAGTTGTTAGCTGATAAATTTATAAAAAAATGAATTGTCCTCAATAATTTTTTTCATTTTCTGGTTTGTCATTCGGCTACTGCTTGTTTCCTTATTTGTTTTAAATAAAGAAAAGCTTCAGCATTTTGCATCCTATAGGTTCTATTTTTTTTTCTTTTCCATGATTCATAGCCGTGGGAAACAAATAAAAATTAAATATTTATTTTATAAAAATTAAATAATTATAATTATTATATTAATTTAATTTTTTAAAAATATAATATATAATAAATTATAATAATATATTATTTAAAAAATTAATCTATTAAATAATTTAAAATATTAAAATATTATTAAAATAAAAAATATTGCAATAACTAATAAAATATAATTATGTCCTTACTTATCATTTTACATATAAATAACTAATTATAAACAGTTAATTTTATCAAATATTTTTATTTAAATAATTAATACAATCAGCTATTAGTTAACTGTTACAGCTATCAGCTAATTGTCAAATAAAATCGATATGCACTTCATTTAAATTTGAATAAATTCATTTAAATTTGTGTTTGAATTAAGTTTAAGCTTGAACTTAAATTATTATTGTTGAACTTGAGCCTAAACATGCAAATCATCAGTTGAATTTAACTTATTTGCATTTTTACTTTCTATAAAGAATAATGGTAGTGAACTTCAGAAATTTTTGTAGAATGGACACTTATCAATTGAATACAATAGTATCGACCTATTCTTCTTTTTTTTTGTAACTAACAATAATAAAAACTACTGGTAAAAAAAATAAAAATTTGAATTAGTTTATTCATTCAATTGTATATTAAGTCATACGAAAATACTTATGTATGTAACATCCCTTATTCCGCACTAGATTTATCATCCAATATAAAAATTACTTTTATTAATAACTGTCAGTATATATTAAATTAATAAATACACATATTCATTGTTCTAATTTTAGTTTCACACTTTAAATTAAATTTATGTGTTCATTTTTCTTCTCAAAAAAAGTATTTTATACTAAAAAGTTTTAATATTGTTTAAATTATTTTCTAAGAGACTATAAAAATTTCAAAAATTTTCAAGAGGCACTACGTTTTGTTTACCTTATATTCACACACAAACATTTTAGATAGGTGGGCACGTGCCCAGCCTTTTATCCCAAGTAAATTCATCCTAGACTACAAGGTGATTAATGATCGAAAATCATTTAAATTAAGTGTTAAGCTATTACAATCAGTCAAATCTTTGTCTAGTTTAAATTGTTGATGTTATTTCTGAAGTCAAACGAGCACTATTTGATATAGGTGCTATAAAGGTGCCTGGAAATATGATGGATTTTCTACTGTAAAAATTTGATGGAAAAAAGCTCATCATTCTCATTAATTCTTTGAACTTATATACAAATTACAATGATATGATTTTCCCTCAATCAGATATATGCATCATTATTTCCAGAAATAACAATGTCATCAACATAAACCAAGGCATTTAGTTCCATGCCATGAACATGTTGTGTGAAAAGAGAGTAATTTGAATACGATTGTTGAAAACTATAAGCTTTTAAAGCTTCAGATAATTTAGCAAACCAACACCTAGGAGCTTGTTTCAAGTCATATAAAGATTTACGGAGTCGACACACCTTACCAGGAGACTGAGTCACATAGCCAGGGGCAATTTTATATACAGTTCTTCCTCCAAGTCCTAATGCAAGAAAGCATTTCGAACATCCATTTGATGCAGTTCAAAATTCTTGGCAGCTGCAACAACTAAAAAAGTCCGGACTGTCACCAATTTTGCAGTGGGAGCAAAAGTCTCATTATGGTCAATACCTTCAATTTATCTATTGTCATGAATCACCAGCCTTGCTTTGTGTCGTTCAATGGTTCCATCCGAATTATATTTAATTTTATATATCCATTTCCATCCTATTGCTTTCTTGCCTGACAGTAAATCTTCTATCATCCATGTACCATTATCCTTCAAACTTGAATCTCTTTTTTTATAGCATCTCTCCATTTCGCATCCTTTACAACCTTGGTAAATGAGGTTGGCTCATATTCTACAGTAATAGCTGCCAGAAACTCTTGATGCTTCATAGAAAATTTATCATAGTTAACAAAGTATGCAATTGGATAACGTGTACCTGAGAATTTTGAATGGAGAGATGAATCAGCTAAGGGGCTTACACAGACAGTGTGGGTGATATAATCTTTTAGGTGTGAAGAAGGCTTCCTAACTCGATGTCCGCGACCAAGAAGATCAGCCTGTTAAGGGACAACATTCTCGACCTGCTCTTCTTGCTCCATATTCTCAATCTGATACTACACATCATTCACTTCTTCAATATTTTCCTTTTCCTCATTGTCATTTCCCAATGGTATATTTGGAGAGCTCAAGTCACCATCACTGATACTTATTTCATTTGGCACAATGTTCTCTTCTTCATTATTATCACTTAAATCAAGTGACGACACCAATCCACCTATTTATTTTTCACTCATCACACTAATGTCATCAAAAGGAAAAACATTCTCTACAAATTTCACATCCCGAAAAATAAAATATTCTTTGCTTTCAATATCATACAATTCTCATCCCTTTTTCCCATAGGGATATCCTATAAAAATACACTTTTTACTTTGACTAGCAAACTTATCACCTCCTCTATTATCATTGTAAGCATAACACAAGCAACCAAATCTTCGAATATGTGTATATGATGGCTTTACACTAAACTAAATTTCATAAGGCATTTTCCCATCAAGAAGAGTAAAAGGTGTTCAATTAATTAAATATCCTGCAATAAGTATACATTCTCCCTAAAATTTCAAAGGCAAATTGGCCTGAAACCTTAATGCTCTTGCCACATTTAAAATATGACGATGTTTGCTCTCTACCTTTCCATTCTGCTGAGGTGTATGACAAATTGATGTTTGGTGTAAAATACCATTTTCTTGGAAATAATTTTTCAAACTTTGGAATTCCGTATCATTATCACTTCTCATAATCTTGATTTATTTATTAAATTGTCTCTAGACCATGGCAAAATAATTTTTAATAATATGAGAAACTTTATCTTTTATTTTCAACAAGTACACCCATACTGCACGCGAACAATCATCTACTATAATTAGGAAATAAATGGCACCACAAGAAGTAAGAGTTCTATACGCTCCCCATAAATCACAATGGATTAAATCAAAACAATTCTTTGCATTATTCTCACTCAACATAAATGTCTCTTTTGTTTGTTTAGCCTTAAAACAAATATCACAAGAATTAAGTCCACTAATAACTTCTTTCTTATCAATATCAAGAAGCATAATAACTATTTTAGCGGCTGGATGTCCCATTCTTTTATGCCATAACCCATGAGATTCAACGCCACTTGCTTTATATGCATGAACTGGTGTCACCTCATGAAAAAGATAAAGCCCCTCAATCAATTCACCCGTTCCAATCAACGTCCTCAAAACACAATCCTGTATTATACACATTTTATTAGTAAACTGAGCAATGTAGTTAACATTGTGCAATAGTTGAGAAACTGAAATCAAGTTACAATTTAATTCAGGAACAAATAAAACATGTTTGTGCCATTAGGCATTCCAACAGGTCAGAGTTCAATATCTCATAAATTTGTCAGGCACGTAAGAGTGCCAGTCATGTGATGTGAAGCACCTATGTCGATGATCCATGGAAAAGGTGAGTCCTTGCCAGTTTGTCTCACATTTGTCCCAGCAATAAACCTAAACTTTCTTCTTGCTTTCAACGAGCCTCGGACTACATAAGCCCATTCTTCATAATTCTCATCTCTCAATTGCACATGAGTAATGAGATTTCCTGAATTATCACTCGAATACAGATCATAAGGAGAGATTTGTTTCTTTGACTGCAACCCATCTCTGGTTCCACCTTCATTCTTAGTGTCTGCCATAGTGAAGATCAATGGTTCTTAGAGCCAAGCTCTGATACCATGTAAAAATTTGATAGGAAAAAGCTCATCATTCTCATTAATTCTTTGAACTTATATACAGATTACAATGATGTAATTTTTCCTCAATCAGATATACACTTCTAAAATAAATAAGAAAGAAGATATGCATCATATCTCTAAAACAATGGAAAGAAATCATCCTAAATATAGAAAAGAGATATATCCTAAAATATAGGAAAGAAATCATCCTAAATATGTACATAATCTTAATATCTACTTTATTCTATCAAGCCAACTGGGATAAGTTTGGTTGGGATTTGTTTAGTTTTGTTCATAGGATTTTTGAAGGAATGATTGGAGTTAATATGGTAAATGAAACTTTGATTACTCTTATTTCCAAATTAAACAGACCAGAATATGTGGAATAGTTTAGATCAATATCTCTGTGTAATGTGAATTGTAGACATGTTGCAAAAGTAAGTTTCAATAGATTGAAGAGTGTGGTGTCAAAACTAATGTCTCCTTTTTCATCGAGTTTTGTTTTAATTAGAAGATGCATTTAAGACAATATCAACAGCGCAAGTGAGATGATTCATTTTATAAAAAGGAAAACAGAAAAGACATGTCTAGTAGCCATTAAAATTGATCCAAAAGAAACATGTAACAGACTCAAATGACAATTTATAGAAGATATGCTTAAGAAAGTTGGTATTCCTAATTTCCTTTTTCATATGACCATGGACTGCAATACATCGTCTAGTAAAACAATGGATTTTTCTTCCTTCCAAAAGGAATTAGATAGGGAGTTCAATTTCTTCATATATTTTTGTTTTATATATAGAGAAATTGTCACACCTTATCATGAAAGAGGTTCAAGCTGGTACCCCGAAACCTATTAGAGTGGGTAGGTCTGGTCTTGCTATTTCCCTTTGTTAATCATCTTATTTTTTGCTGAAACCTCTATGGATCAAATTAAATGTATTACAAAATGTTTAGATAAATTTTGTGCTGCTTTTGGCCAAAAAGTTGATCAGCAGAAATCAAAGATCTTATTTTCTAGAAATATGGATACGGCTCTCATCAATGAAATTTGTGAATATAGTGGATTCATTCAAACTCAAAATATCGAGAAATACCTTGGCATCAATTTGATCTCTTCTAGTTAGAAAAAGGCCAACTTTGATTACTTGCTTGATAAAATTAGCAATAAGTAGGCAGGTTGGAAAACTAGATCATTATCTATGGTAGGGAGGGTAAGTTTGGCTAACTTAGTTCTTTCGAGTATTCCTATCTATAATATGGAAGTGGAGAGAATCTTAAAAGGAATTTGTCTAACTATTGAGAGCTTGCAGCGGAATTTTATCTGAGGTCATGATGAGAATGCTAGGAAAACTCACACCATATGCTGGGAAAGAATTTGCCAACCCAAGAGCTCAAGAGGTTTAGGTTTTAGAAAGATAGATTTGATGAACTCCATCTGTCTTGTGAAATTGGCTTATAAAATCTGTATCGGAGAGGAGAATATTTGGGTAAAGGTTTTGAAATTTATGTATGGTTATAGAAGGGACTGGTCCTTTGAGGATCAAGTGAAAAGTAGGGACTTCACTGTGTGGAGAGCTATAGTTTTAGTGCCCAATACAAGAAAAAGGAGGAGTGAAGAATTAATAATGGTGAGTTAGTCCATTTGTAGACCGGCAATTGGTTAGGAGTAGATGACCTTTTAATTCAATTAGCCACCGAGATTGTTGATGATGATCAAAAGGATGCAGTTGTGAAAGATTTATAGTAGCCAATGATTATGATTGGCCCTTTCTAAATACAGCACACCCAGATCATATTGTGAAAAGTATCCAACGTATTCCTGCTCCTCGAGATAGGTTAAGAAATGATAAGCTGGTTTGAAAAGAAACTCAGTAAAGTGAATTCACGGTGCTTCTACCCAAAAAAAACAAAAAAAAGGAATTCACGGTGCAATCTGCTTATAGTAGTATTGCTCCTATCCGGTGTGAAGCTGATCAGACTTGGCTTTAGATCTGGAAGCTAAAGGTTTCGCAAAGAGTTCGAGTTTTTCTGTGGCAAGCCTTTCATAACAGGCTATTAACAAATACCTTTACTACCAAATGGAGTCATGGCGTGAAGTATTGTAGCTGGCGCCGTAATATCGTTGAAACAATTGGCCATGTTCTTCGGGATTGTCCTGAGGTCTGGGTAGTACGGCCGCATCTGGTGGACTCGAGTTGTTAGCAGATTTTGCAGCAACTGATCTTGTTGGCTGGTTTAAACTCAACTTGAAGGAGAATATGGAAGATTGTATATGGGGGAGTCTAACTGGGCAGTGGCTTGGGCAGTAACTTGTTAGTTTTTGTGAAGTCGGAAGAACAGGCATTTACATGATCCTTCTTTTGTTAAACCGTTGCATCAGGTGAGATTTATCTGCAGCTTCATAATGGATATAACTGAGGATATGTTGAGCTCAAAGGGCGGTAGATACAAAATGGTGCAAACAGTGGAAGTGTGCTGGCAACTGGCAACCGTCCCCTACCTGGTGGATGAAAATTAATTAGGATTGTGCAATAAAGAGCTTGGATAATGGAGCAAGTTGTGCAGGTGTTTTTAATATGTTAATGGCAGACGGATAGATTACTGATTTTTGCTAAGCCATTGGATTTTTGTACTCCCTTTGTTGCTGAGTGTTGGGGAGCTATCTGCGGTCTTCGGATAGCCCAGGAGATGGGTTTAAAGGTAATTACCTGATCATCTTTATTTAGAAGTTATTGAGGCAGAACTGGAAGGTGGAAGTTCATCAGACTTATATAGAAGAAAATGGATATACGGAATAGATGGTTAATTTCATTTGTTTCAGAGACCTCCAACTGAGGAGTCTTCTTTGTTTTTGGTTGACGTGTTCGGAGTCCTGAAGAGTTGAAACATTATTATTGGTTAGTTTTTCCTTGTTGATGTTAGCCTATGTTATTAAAAAAAATGACCATTGATGTTGTAACTAATATCATGTTAACTATTATAATAATCATTTTAATGACAAACTAATAAATAACCTTGATTAAGGGTAATTTAACTAGCAGGCTGCCTTTTGAAAAATAATTTTTCAAGGTGTTGCGTTGCAAAAAGTAATTACCAAAATCCTTCAAAAATTTTTTTTTTTTTAAAAGCTGGAGTCATGGGAAGTATGGTCCCCTGATGCATTGGTCATGTGGACCCCCTCTCGTGACTAGAAAGTATTTTTTTATTAAATTTATATTTTTTTAATTAGAATAGAAAAATATTTATATTAATTAATTTTTTATTTTATTTAATTTATATATTTTTTATTTATTTGGATCTAATTTTATAAAAATATTTATTTGTGTTGAATTTGTTGCCCTATTTTTATTTTATATTTAATCTTGAATTATTTTAATTTTGACATTTTAAAATTTTCTTTGATACTAATTATTCAAGGTTTTAAATAATAATTAATAATTTAATTAATTTTCATAATATTGTATAATATACATGATATAATAAAATTGTTAGCTATCAAAAAATTATTGAAATAATTAAAATCTCAATAAATATAAATTTTGATTTATTCTTTTATAAAATTATTTCTTGGAAGATTTAAATTGTAAAATTAAATTTTTAAAAAATTCTTTATCCTAATTTCATACATATATCTGTAAAAATCTTTAACTAAATATGAAATTAAAATATAATCTAGATCATGAAAATAAATATTTTATTAGTAAACTATGTTAATCTATTTTTTAAACAATTTAATTTATAAAAAATTAATTACATACAAATTATATATTCTTAAGAAAATGTTAAAGGACAATAAAAAAATTAAAATAGGTTATTTAAATTAACTAAACATAAAATTAAAATATAATCTACATCGTGAAAATAAATATTTTATTAGTAAATTATGTTAATCCATTTTTTGAAATAATTTAATTTATAAAAAATTAATTACATATAGATTATATAAATAATGTATTTTAAATAAATAACATATTTTAATTTTTTTATTCTCCTTTAACATTTTCTTAAGAATATATAATCTGTATGTAATTAATTTTTTATAAATTAAATTGTTTCAAAAAATGGATTAACATAATTTATTAATAAAATATTTATTTTCACGATACAAATTATATTCTAATTTCATATTTAGTTAAAGATGTTTATAGATATATACATGAAATTAGGATAAAGCATTTTTTAAAAATTTAATTTTACAATTTAAATCTTTCGAGAAATAATTTTATAAAAGAATAAGTCAAAATTTATATTTATTAAAATTTTAATTATTTCACTAATTTTTTGATAGCTACCAATTTTATTATATCATGTATATTATATAATATTATGAGAATTAATTAAATTATTGATTATTATTTAAAATCTTGAATAATTAGTATAAAAAAAAATTAAAATGTCAAAATTAAATTAAGTCAAGATTAAATATAAAATAAAAATAGGGTAGAAAATTAAATATAAATAAATATTTTTATAAAATTAGATCCAAATAAATAAAAATATATATAAATTAAATAAAATAAAAAACAATTAATGTAAATATTTTTCTATTCTAATTAAAAAAGTATAAATTTAATTAAAAAAATACTTTCTGGTCACGGGAGAGGGGGTCCACGTGACCAGTACATCACCGGACCACCCTTCCCGTGACTCCAGCTTTTTTTCTAAAAAGAAAAATTAAGAATTTTGGTAATTACTTTTTGCGGCACAGCATCTTGAAAAATTATTTTTTAAAAAGCAGCTTGTTGGTCAAATTGCCTTAATTAAGCGTAGTCAAATAATTTAAACACTAATTTGATATCAAAATTTTTCAATAAACTTATTTTAGCTTAATTAAATTACTTAAGGATTAAATTGCTATTTAATTTTTTGAGAAATTATGTTGATAAAAATTAAATTAATTAGATTAACATAAATGTAAAGGGATGATGACATGAAAAAGATGTAACATTTTTAAATTTTTAAAAAATTAAATTGATACAAATTGAAAAAAAATAAGATAGAACACACATAACCTTAAAGCATGAAAAATAACATTCTCGAAAGCATTGATCGAATTGATACAAAATTTTCAAGATTATAAGGGTAATATTTGATGGGATATATTTTGTTGATATGTTTATTAATGAGAGTGGAGTTTGAATCCCTGCCATTCTACTTCTCTCTTCCTATTTTTCTATTTAGGCACTCCTACTTATGATAGTAGATGCCTCTTAAGAGAAATTCTTGAATTAAGGATCCCAAATATCTTAAAAAAATATATTAACATTACACATTGTTATCAAGAAAAATAAAAATAACCATTCTCAATATTCATAAAGCTTTCCTCCAAATGCGAAGTCCTTGTCAAAAGAACAGAACAAAGGTAGAAGAAAGCAGGAGCCAATTCAATCACTGAGATCCTTAGTCATCTCATAACGACAAACAGGACAGTAGTGACTCTCATTTAACCACTGCTTTATGCACAAACACATGGGAACATGGCATTGTTGCCGCTGCATCACCGCCAACGTACTCTTCCAAACTGATACAGCAATTCTCCCTCCCACCTCCGCCACATGCCGAGGCCGTTCTTCTTCTCTTCCTTCTGGAATCAGAACCAGGCACTTCATCCTGATCAATTCTCACTCTCTTCACAAGATTTCTCACCGCTGACTTGCTCGCCGGAATCATCCCGTCTTCGTTTCTGACCTCATACTCCATTAACGATCTTAGAATTACCGAAGCCTGTTCGACAATAACTTGCTGAGTGTGCACTTCGAATTTGGCAATAAGAAGCAACACTTTTGGCCCGATTGTTGGATACCGAATTTCCGATCAAGAGTCCGAATTTAATAATTGCTTCTAGCTGTCTCGGAAGATCGACGTTTCCGACGCCCATCTCGGAAAGCATCCGAGAGAGAATTTGGGAACTGCAAGTGTGGCACTGGAATGTAGAGAAATCAAAACACGCTTCTTTTGCTATGAGTGGGTCGATTCTTTCTGAAGATATTTGGGTTCCGTCTGCGAATTTTGTGATGAACTCGTGTTTGGATACTAGCATGATCATGACGAATGCTTGGACTGGCAATGACTCGGAGGCAGAGCCAACTATGGCGTCGAAATTACCAGTGCGCTGCCAGCATACAAGTCTAATGTTAAGATGTTGGCTGAGAGAGCGAAGAGGAGTAGCCATGAAGAAATTTTTACTGTTGGATGTAATGGGAGGACATCTATATATACAAGAAGTTTCTGTCCTGAGTTGGGTCGGAGAGTCGGCATGGGCATGGTAATCGTAAGACCTTTGGGAATTACTGAATTAGCTCTATTTGGTGTTCTATATATGAAAAAAATATTATAAAATTAAATATTAAACTGTTGGAACATAAAAAAAAGGAATAAATATATAATTTGAACCTTTTAAAGTACAAAATATATGTTAAAGAATAAAGTGAAATATCATCATTCTTAATAAAAGTTAAAATTTTAAAATTAAATAAGTAATAATTAATTAAAAATAATTTTTAAATTTATAATTACTATTTTTCTTAATTTTTTCTATAAAAAATTATGATAGAAGATTTTGCCCTCTAAAGAGTGCATCTTCCAGAGCCAAATTCGGAACAATATAATTTTGCTACTTTACATTCCTAAACTTCAAGAGAACTTTTTTACTCCTTGGAGCCAAAAAAATACAGTGCCTTTTTACTGAACAAATTTTTAAGGATATAAAATATATTTTTCCTAAGAAAGAAAGAAAATGCATGGAAGAATTGTAGATATTTCCATGAAGAGAAAACAAAAGAACAAACTTTCAGTTAGTAAGATTTATTATCTTTAATGACTCATATTTTAAATTTAATTTCTACTATCAATCATTTTATGAAATTAGATGATTTATAAATACTCAAGGCCGATGAAATAATCTATTAGAAATAAGTCAAATCTGAGCTAATGAATTAGTTCAAATTCAACTCAATCAAAATTTGTTCTACTAATAGCTTGATTTAAATTCAATTCAAACCAATTTTTTTAGTTGAAACTGAATTTAAATTAAATTCACAATTAACTTGACTCAATTCAATAAGTTCAAATCATTTATATCAAACAAATTTTTATGTATATACTTAAATTAAGTTAACTCCAAACTTACAATATAGAATGAATTATATCGCCAACATGTGTGTGTAGGTATGTAAGAATATAATGCATTTTTACATTATTATTATTAAGACTAATTTTATCATTTGGTATAACATAATTTATTAAAATACATAATTATGTTATATATTATAAAATAAATGTTGTAAATTATTTTAAATTACATATAAAAATTAAATATTATTATTAAAAAATAAATATATTTTAAATTATATATATTTTATTCGACTCATTCATAATATAATTGAGTCAAACAACTCTAACTTCAAATTTTAGTTATTTAATAAATAAGTCAAATTACCCGACTCATATATTGCTCACATAATTCATGAATTTAACTCACTAAGCTAAAAGTCAACTTAAACTTTAAGTGTATCATGATTTAATTTGACTCATTATCAACTCTCTACTCTTAAACTTTTAATTAAAAAAAAGAAACGAACAAAAAAATAGGTTGAAATGAGAGTATGTTGCAATCAATAAGATTTAGATTAAATTCTCTCAAAAAACAATTCTCATAATTTCAATTTTTTTTTACATATTCTAATTTAAAATTATTGAATAAAATCTATATTCTTTTTCATTCTTCATCTTAGTCTTATTAAATCCATGAATAACGAGTCTGGATTCTTTTCTTCTTTAGAAAGATATTGATATGATTTTTTATAATTTTTATTATACATTAAAAAAATTTATATTACACAGCATATAAAAAATTCACATTTGTCCCCCTTTTTTTTTTTGGCAAATCACATATGTCTCCTCCAAATATAATAAGAAAACCCAAATCACAAGTAATTTTTTATGCATATTTTAAATGGGATAAAATTAAATAACTATTTTTGTATTTAGCTTTTATCTTTGCTTCTTTTCGGTCACTAACACTTCGTAACCACTCCACCCCAACTGGTAGGGATTAAAAAAATTTTAAAATTTTTATGCATATATAATTTCAAAATTATAAAATATCTTAATAATAATTGAAAGTATTTTGATTAAGATTTTCAAAATGATTTTCTTTAATCAAAATGATTAAAAAATCACGAGTCTTCTTTTTAAAGATATAATATTTTTGAAATAAAAAAGAATAAAGAAAGGAAACTAAGAATTTTTATAAAAATTTGATTGTTCAAAAGGAATTTTTTTAGATCTATTCCTCTTTTCTTAAGTTACCAAGTATCACTTTAGGTATTTAGTAATTTTTTCACCAAGTTATAACAACTAGCTTTATAGGACTTACGAATCTCCATTAAGATTTCAATCACTACCTAACTTTATAAGATTCTCACAATCTTTATTAAAATTTTAACAAGATACAAGAAAATTTTTTCTCACAATCTCTTAAAGAGATTTTACAAGCTTTTCACTCAATGATACTCTTAGAGTAGATATTCAAGTTTTAGTCCTAGAATGAAGAGAAGAAAAGAGTTTCGACTTTTCTAAATGAGAGTTAGAGATAATTTACAAGTTGTAGTACAATACTTGTTTTTCTTCTTCTACAAAGACATGTAACCTATTTATAGCCAAAAAGATAATAAAACAACTTTCACTTCAAATCATCTTTTCTTTGGCTCTAAGTTTGAATTTGAAACTTTTAACTCCAAGTCACATTTAGGATCCAATGATTTGAAATTTAAACTTTAGGATTTAAAGCATTTTTAAATTCCAAGATTTGAATTTTTTTAAAAAAAAAGGTTTCATAAAATGTTGGCTTGCTCAAGAAGTTTCCTAAAATATTACATAAGCTAAAAATATTATATACGTATTGTATATGTTAGAGTTCAACCATTTTTTTACTTTTTCTTAATCTTTGCCTATGATAGCAATTGCATTGCTATTCTGTTAAAAGTAAGTTTTTTTTTAGAAATTTGGTCCAATTGGCTTGTACTACATGAATATTATTTGGAACTGTTTATCAGCTATAAAAGAGGTATCATAATAATATATATAATTTTCAATTAATTTTAGTACATGTTAGATAATTCAAAAATTTTAAATTCCCTTGCAATTTGATTTTCTTACTCTTGAACAATTAAAAGCTCGAAATGATTATTGAATATTGAGCATTAGATTTAGTTATATTTTATTTAAAATAAATATTAAATTGTAGTCAATAAAATTATTATTTGAAAAGTAAGTTTGACATTTTTAAAATAAAAATAAATAAAAATTATAAAGCACTTTTATCATATGGGAAAATATACTTTTATGGAATAATTTAGGCTTTAAAAATATAAAAATGTGATGGCTAAAAGTCCATTAAATATTTGATAGGTTTAAAAATTATAATTCATTAATTTTGAATCTAAATAAATTGGATATAAGTAAAAATTAATAAGCCTAAATTCTAACTTATGTTTACAAATTAAAATAATTTATAAAGAAATAAATTCAATTTATTTTTCATTTATTTCTTTGTTATCTCCCTTTTTAATAATGATAAACATTTGCGAAGTTTTGCTAGAAAAGAATTTCAAAAAGTGTCAAAGAATGTGATCATATCACAAAAGTTATCAAAGCTATAAATATATCATGAGAGGTATCAAAGCAATATAATGCATGAAAGGTACAAATGTAAGAGATATTAGACCATGTTAAGGGAACTAAATTATATAAGACTTAATGAGATGCTCCTTTTGAAATTATAAGTATTTTGGAAAAAAAATTTGCACTTTTCATATTCAAATACATGTTCCTCCTTCTTTTTTGTTTAAAAACTTTGCATTTTTTATGTTCTCCACCTTTTGTCATTAACAAAACAATAAGAAAGCAAAAATAGAGATGATATTTTAAAAATCAAAGCAGAAATGATGTGTTAAAATTCGGAGATAAAATAGTATAAGAGTAGAGGTGATTTTTTAAAAATTGAAAAGAAAATAGCAAGATTATAATAGTATCAAAGTTAAAAAAACAAAAACATAGAGAAAATATATCAAAGCAAAATGTCATAGAAAAAGGCAAAAGATATATAAGAGCAAGGCTGTACCAGTTTCCGGCCAATAATTAAGGTTGTGGCAAAAAAATTGGAAAGTAGAGAAACAGAAGTAACAGAAGTGATTCAAAGCAAAAATAGAAAAAATAATAGTAATGAAAATGAAAACATGAAAGAAAAGAAAGAACATTGAAAAAATTAACAATTTCAAGTCCCAAATGAAGAGTCAGTCAATGGGAATGAAAATTAGAAATATCCAAAATAAAACATTCCAAATAGAAAGTAACAAAATCGCATAATATTAATAATAGAAACATCCAAGATAAAAAAAACATCCAAAAACCTACATAAAGATGAGATATCCTAACAAAAATAATAGATTATAGCAAAAAGAGACAAGTAATTATTCAATAAGTGACAAAACAGCTCAGCAAATAAAAAATTATAAAAATAGTGATAAGTAATTGTCAACCATTGTAAATATTAGCTATGTTTGAAAAGATATGCAAAAGTAGTAACATGTAGCATAAAAATATATGATGTCTTAACTAAAACTACTAACAAAAGTTAATGTCCTAATAGTTTTAAACGTATATCTAAAGATGACAATCCTACAAATTATAATGCATATGTCTAAGCTTAATAACAAACTAAGCTCTCTAAAGCTTTAGGGAAGATTTGTTTTGTGAGACTAGTAGATCTATAAGAGCTCTCTAAAGCTTTAGGGAAGATTTGTTTTGTGAGACTAGTAGATCTATAAGAGTCTACATTTGCACTTGTAAGTTATGAAAATCATTGTTAACCCTATAAGAGAGATTAGCAACATCTTCTTCAAGCTTGTCAAGTTTATTTTTATTATTGAGCTTGGAATTAGATAAAATTGTTCTAGCATTGGTGCAAGATAGGGCCATATTAGCAGGTAAGCTACATGAACCATAGGATTAGCAAAAAAAATGAACAGGTCAAGCGGTGATTGATTAGAATATAGTGGAATGACTTGTGGTTTAGGTGGAATTGATTTAGTTCTAGCAAGTGGATAATTTAACAAGTGGTACTTCAGCAAGTGGTGCTTTGTTAATGTTGTGAAAAATGTAATTAGGAGTGTTTTAGGTTTGTAGTATGCATCGTAAAGCTGAAGTAGTTTGTTTTGATTGTTCTACTCATATGATCCATTGTCTTGGCTCATTTCCTTAAGTTGCAAAACATTTAGTGACCATTAGGCACAAATTGCATTAGATAGGTGTTTGAAGTTTTCCTATTTCTCTGAAATATAGTTTAGCCACGTTAGAAATCAAGAAAGGATCTTTAAGTGAGGGTGCTACATGAGAAGTCTAACCATTAAAGCACAATTATAATGGCTATAATCTAAAAGAACTCTAAGATAGAATGCTATTATCCTCAAATTTTGGGATTATATTAGCACCCTTTGATGATTCTATTTCAATATCCATATATTTAGAGAGGTTCACTTATTGTAATATCTTATCTGTTTCTGGTTCCTTATATAGTGATTCTTCTAAAATAACATTTGTTGCCATATTAGTTTCTTCTAGCTGCTTTTCTTCTTCTACATTAGTCAATGGCTCATATTGCATTTCATTCTCCTAATATTCAACAAATTGTTCATTTTCTTTTTCCCTTCCTTTTTTTTTTTCATCTTTCTTTTCTTCTTTTATTTCCATTTCCTCCTCCTCCTTATCATCATTCATTATATTCAATTCTTTTTTTCTAATTTCTTCTTCCAATTATCTCTTCCTTATTGTGGCTATTTTAATTTTAATATCAAGTAATCTATTCAAATATTCTTCATTTATGGTCTCGAGTTTAGATTCAACTTGAGTGGTTTCTACTAATTCTTTAGAGGATAAGTCAATTATTTTTAATTCGATCACTTTTTTATCTTTTGGTTTCCTTAGTTTAGTTTCACATTAGTTTAGTATAATTCCAGCTTCTCTTACCCTAATTAATCTTTTTGTTTTTTCTTCTATTTTCTTTTCCTTCTTTTCATCCTTTCTATTATTGCTTTCAAGTTTCATACTTTTTAGAACTTTGGCAACTCTTTTCATTTCTCTACTTTTTATCTCTCTAGAATTATCCTCCATTTTTCTTTTTCTTTTCTAGTTTTAGTTTCCATTATACATGTACTCTCCTTTTCTTTAACATTTATTCCATTAGTAATAGGCATTCAAATGGGACTATGTTCTACTTCCTTAATTTATTCTCCTTCTTTACTATCTTCTTCCACCTTTTTTACAAATTCCTTGTTTGTTCTTTCTCTTCTAACTCCATAAATCTTAATAGAATAACTCTTTAAATTTATAATTTTTTTATTCGTATTTGCAAGAATCTCAGGTTTCTTATTAAAGGCTAATTTTTTTAACTAACTATCGTTCATCACATTCCCTCTTATAACTCCCTAACCTTTCTCCCTAGATAGATCCACTTCAAAGAGAAAAAATTAAATATGAGGATAATTTTATTATTTTATTTCAGTATCAATTGTCATATTTCATGAAAATCTAAGATACTCACCTTTCTCCATATGAATATTTTGGAAGAAAGTTAAACCAAAAATATTTTCAGGAATGTGACAATTCCAAATATTTTTTTAATCTTGAACTAAATATAGGAATGTAATATTTTCTTAGGAATGTAATATTCTCTTGAAATATTCTCGACATTCTCGAGAATGTTAAAAACATTCTATGAATCAAATGTTCCTTCATAATTCTTCTTTTTGAAAATTTTTAAAGTTTTTTTAATTGCTCAAAAACAAAAAAAATGTTAAAATTTTCTTGTAAAATGGATAAACATAGTTTTAAAAAATCTTGAATTTATTCAAAAATTTTAAAAGGAAAAAAATTTCTTAATTCTTGATAAACCATAAGGAATATGAATAATTTTTATTATAAATTAATATTTTTTTCATTTGTGGTGACTATTAAATAAAAAGAATTAAGATTTATGTACAAGTACTTTGAATTAGAGATAAAATTTTTGTTCTTTACTTTTTATTTGAACTAAAGCTATGTAGGATGATCATTATAGTTATATTAAGATCAATATTTATTTTTTTTTTAGAAATACAATAATAAAGTATCTATATATATAATATGTAATTTATTATATATAAAGATACGATAACCAAGCAGTTTATTTGACTGGTTGAAATAGTCTAACTTTGATTTGTTTATTTTACTAGGTCAATGAAAAGGCTAGGTTTTAAAACATTACTTGAAGATTTTGTACCTTCATTCACATCCAAAAATTAACATTTGAAATTTGTATATATGTATTTAGTAATTTAAAAAAATAAAAATAAAAAATGGGGTTATTCACGGGCTTATCATCTCAACAACTTTTGACTGTTTAAATTGCAAGGTTATATAGGTAGGCTTGTATGGATTCTGTCCATTTTGCTCGCCTCACACCATTTTATATTCTATAAGGGACAAACTAAGCATTGTCCCCTAAAGCTTTGTATAACCCCTTTATTGCACTAGAAATAATTTGATTATTCTTAGGAAAATTATAGATCATCTGTTAAAATTTTACATTGTCATCTTAAATGTTATAAATTTTTAAAATAAAATATTTTTCATTTGCATAAAAGTAAATTATATCAGTCATAAAAATGTTTTATTTAATTTACTCGTATATTTTATGTATGCATTTTAATAATAAATAAATGATTTTTATTCTATTTTAATAAAATACAAAATAACTTATAAGTAGAAAATTATAAAAAGGTTAAAACATTCTAACATAGAGTTATGATAAGAACATGGTGCACTTATGAGAATAAAATAAATTTTTTATAAATTTGACTTTTGATTTGTATCAAAGAGATAAAATAACTTCTTTAAATGAAAATAATAAATCTGCTGTGAATCATTTGATTGTTCAAATTCTTTTTTAATTAAATTATGTGATTTTATTTAATTTTGAGTTAAATTCTTATTTTTAAAAATTTTAAAATAAACAGCTATATATAATTATAAACAATCAATTTGAAAATTTTGAAATATATTTACCTAATTTATAATTAAATTAAATTCTATACATTTTTAAAATAAATTATTTTATATTTTTTATTATATAATTTGATAACTTTTAATTTTATTTTAATTATATAATTTTTCATTTGTAATATTTATATGTGTATATGTTGATCCTCTTAAAAAAAAATTTAGTTTTGCCCATGATCAACGTGTAGCTAAAAGTATACATGAAATAAAAAATTACCTTTATTAATAACTATTTAGTTTTGAGTGTAAATTTAATTCATTGTTAGAGTAAAATATTTTATATAGTTAATAAATAAAAAAATATTATTAAAAAAGCAAGAGTAATTGAAAATTTTTAATTACAATAAATTTTTTTTAATAATTTTCTTTATTGAAATAGCAATAGGGCTATGAAATGGTTAATATGAATTGAATATAAACCAATCCACATGTATAAATCAATTCTTATTACTAGTTAAAAAATAGATTGAATTTGGGGGCTCAAATCTTTGCGAATATAAGTTAATCCACAAACTTTGACTATAAATCTACAAACTAGTTTATATCCAACCAATTCATACAAATCGGTTTATATTACTTATAGACTAAAGTCTATTTTACAGTCCCATTTGACAATACATAAATAATAGTGTAAAATTAATTTATACTAACATTTAATTAAATTTGAATCCTTTATTCTTTGCCATTGTGATAAATCAATACTTATAGGCTAAAAAGTGGATGAATACTATTTAATATATTTTAAAAAAATGTAAAATGCTATCCTTCAATTTTTAAGTGGTTAGATTTTGTCATTTTCTATTTTGTAAACTTGAAAATAACTCCCTTAAATTATATAAAAATTAAAATTAACATTCATTATTAATTTAATTTATCATTTCTTTAAATCACATTTTTTGTTATCTTTTTAAATATGAATTACAATATTATAGTATGTTAATTTATTTTATTATATTTTTTACAAATAATTTTTAAGAATTAAAATAAGTATGTAAAGTTTTAATTAAATAATAAAAAATAAGTTACAAAATTATATGTAAGAAAATAATAAAATAAATTAATATGTTATAATACAAGTACAATGTTTGCCATAAACTAAAAAAATGGAAAAAAATTTAAGTAAAGTTTCATAAATATTTATTATAAATTTCTCAATCATTATGTGTTAAAACACCGACGTTATGTCCATCTTTTAACTAACTATAATTGTCTTACTCTCCATTACTTTAGGATGTTCTAAGGCTTTTTCCTAATTCACAAGGAAAAATATTGCTAAAAATCTCTAGCAAAAGCACGAGAGGAAATAAGAAATAAGTTACCAAAGGTACAATACTTTATCACCAATTCAGATGAAAAACAGGGACTATGCCAAGTGAGCCTTCCAAAATTCACCCTCACCGAAGTTTTTCTTAGCATAAAAGCAATTCTTAATTCAAAGGAAAACCAAACATACAAGCATTATCACATTGGGGGTGGATGCATTCAAGAGTTGAAAAAAGGTAGGCACATGCCCACCTTAATCTAAAAAATCATATAGGATTATATATTAGAAATATAAGGTGTCTCATTAAATTTTTAAAAGTTTTAAGAGTGCCCTATAAAAAATAATTCAAACATAGTAAATGATAAGTTTATGAACAAAATTCATCTTATAAAAACAACATTAATATATAATATTTAAATAAATCATATATTTTCTAAAGTAATTTTAAAAAATTTATCTTAAATTATGTTTTATATACAATTATAAATAATATTTATACAATAAATTAGGGATTGTAACAATATAAGATGAGGATGGAACAATATTATACTATACCATTCTTACCTTATCTCCACTTATGAAGTAATTTAGTAGCTTATTCTTGCAATTTGTAGTGCATTAGTGCTCCACAGAAAAATCCCAAAAAATTAGGAAAAAATAAAAATTCAATAAGAATATTTAAATTTGATGTAAGGATCCATTTAACTATGATTAACATGAAATTCAATTTTTGATTTTCACTAACCTAAACTACCCTTACATTTAATATCATCACATAAATTTAGAAACAACACATGTTATAAACATTTTCAAAATATCAACAAATAAAATTTATACTTTTAAATATCGCAAAACTACATACAAGGCCTAAGTTATTTCTTTCTATATTCTAAATTTTTTTAATCCTAAGTTGTTAGTACGGATGAATGAGCTCCTATAGGTATATTTGTAAAAGTAAAAAAAAAAATTAAAACAGTGAGTCATTGAGTCAGTAAGTAAATAATATACTTAATGAAAATATATACATACATACATACATATATATATATATATATATATATATATATATATATATATATCCATAAAATTTTCTATTATGTGTACATACATTTGAAAACTCAATCATAACCAATTCCTAATTTATATGCAATGCAATATTCACACTGACTTTAATAGCAAACAATGTATAATAACAAGAATAATAGATAACATACAATTAATCCATCTTGTGTCCCCCAACTAATCTTAACCATTCATAAATCCAACCTTACTCCTTCGAGCACCTTAACTATTTATTAATATTTTCAATTTCAATATAATATTATTCCACCTTATTCCTATATTCATTCCTCTGATTTTTATTCACACGTAAGAACACATCTCCCAATGAAATTCATCATAATACCAATCATATACATACATATTTAAGTACTAACTAAATGCCTTTACAAATCATAACAATTCATATTATTATAATACCTTAATATATATGACAAAACTAAATAATTTTAATATACATACATACGTAGCTATGTACGTATGTACATACACATACATTTTATCCATATCTCACAATTTTCATTATTAGCAATATCAATAAGTTCATTTACAAATTAACCATAATTACATTACTTATTACTAGCATATAATTCCTATGATTTTAAGCATTAAATAGGGGTTTTAATAAGGTTATTCAACTATAATAGTTGAATATGAGGCTTTCTAAACCTTATATTTGACTATCATAGTCAAATATGAGTGTTTGGACTTATTTCCTAGGATTATATTTAACTACTTGAACATAATTTTTCAAAAACCGGCCTAATAAGAAAGTATTCAGTTATGGTAATCAAATATAAACCTATAAGGCACACTCCCTAGGCTCACAGGATTATATTCGATATTATAATTAAATATCAATTGGATTTTCCAACTTTTCACTAAATTTCCTTACACAAATGACTATTTTCACCAAATACATCACCGATTACATAACAAATCCAGAAAATATTACTACACAACATCCATATTTATTCTTTTGCTTAGTAAAGAACCAAGATTTCATCCAATAACAATCTTACACATTCAAACATCAAATCTCTTCATAAAATTAACATATAACCTTAAATAACAATATATCTTGTAAAATATCAACTTAAGTAGATTATCTACTTACCTATGACATAAAGGAAATAAACAAAGGCTAAGATGAAGATTGATTATCGTAAACAACACAAAATTAAGGAAATTTTAGCTTAATCCCTAAACAACTTCTTCAAACAAAACCTATGAAGATTTTTCTCCTTAAAGGCCAAGGATACAAGGAATTACCTTAGTTGAAAAGAGGGAGATGGTATTCATTGAAGTTTCTCAACTCTAATTTGCCAAAATTTGATGAAATTATAATAGAAAAGCTTGAAGAAGAAAAAGATAGGGGAAGAGGTCATCTAGTTTAAGAAAAGGAGATAGGAAAAATGTTGGATTTAGGTTTCTTAATGCCTCAAGAGGTAATTTAATAATTTTAAAAAGCTCTAAAGGTAAAATAGAAAAAATTACTCTAAATTTCTTTTATACACACCTACTCAAATCTAATTATATATTTACTCATATTAAATTTAATTCTTCCTATCGTAAAATTATCCTTCTTATACCAATTTTTTGCCCTAAGCATGTCCATAATAAAAAATTATTTGTTACAAATAGGAAAGCATTATTAAAAGATAATATAATATATCTTAATTTTTTAAAATTGTATACTTAAATATTTTTAACTCATACATAATTAGTAAAATGTTATAAGATATATTTAAAATTATAAATAATTTATTCAATTAATATCAAATAAAAAGGAACTAACCAAGATAGATAATTTTATTTTTTTATTTTTAAATATAATAATTAAATAAAAATGAAAGAATAAAAAGTAAATTTATTTTTAATATATTTTTAATATTTAAATTACTAAAAGAATAAAATATATCATATATATATTGAATGAATATAGAAAAAATATAATTTCATAATCATGGAATTTCACAAAGTAAGGTAAGGCAAAACTATCCTATCCTCAAAATTTATACTAGATAGAAAATTTACCTTGTACCTTACTTCACAAAATAAAAATTAATATTATATTCATGCTCCATTAAAATAAAATTTGCTATGCAAATCCTGAAATCAAAACTTTTATCATTTCTACAAGAAATAGTATTATTTTAAACATGTTACATACATGACAATTGTAAAAAAATATTTTTTAATTTTTTGTTAAGTTTTGAAAATTGTGTTAATAGTATCGTTTGTTATAGAGAAACTAAAATATATAAATATTATGTATTGAATTAAAAATATATATGTATTTTATGAAATTATATTTTTACTAATTTTTTATTTATTTTAGTGCTCACTCCAAAAAAATGGATCCCCACTCAACCTTTTAAATAATAGAGAAACTAATAGTTAAATAATAGTTAAAATAATAAAAAAATCATAAATGAGAATACAATCATAATAGTGAGTGACTAACTATGCCTATATCCAAACAATTTAGGAAAAAAAATGCTTATGAGTTATTACCCATTTTCCATTATATTTTGAATTTTAGATTTTAACTATTTCTATGACCACTTTGCCATAGACCACCAACTAAGCTGGAAACAGTTTTGAATTTTGGATTTTAACTATTTCTATGACCATTTTGCTACAGACCACCAACCAAGTTGGATATAGTAGTATGGTACAGATGTTGGCAAATACAATAGCCATATCTAGTAAGAGGATAACATAATTTCATTTTTCTTCTTATTTCATATGAAAGAATTCAAGATGTTTTCCTCTCATTTTTCACCATTAGGACACTAATCAAGCAAACTAAGTAACAAGATATTAACTTATCTTCGTCAAGTTTTTTGAGCTCACCATTTATCTTAACGTGCATCAAAATCCAAAAGGATCAAATCCAAGTTTGAAACATTCTTGTATTTGATATAACTTGATATTGCTTCCTTTAATTACCTTAATATTTATTAATATTTTTTTATTTGATTATAAGTTAAAACTAGGTTAGTTTTTCTCTTTTTAGCATAAATGAGCTGAAGTAGAACATTGATAAGAACACATCATTCATTAACTTGATGGTGAACTAATTAGTTAAAAAGTGGTCAATTATTAGGCTAATGCCAAGAAAAATAAGCAATGAAAGCGAAGAGAAAGACTAAATGATTAGAACTACAAAGAAATTAGAGGACCAATAAAAAGTCAATATTCTATTAATGTGAAAAATAGAGTTTGTCTTCTAGCTAATTTCGCGAAATAATAGATAATAATGAGTCTAGGGGATTAAAATTAGTTTGACTTGTAAAATAAGGATCAAAATTGAACCATAATTTTAAAAAGGAGCAAATATGATCCATTTATATTTTAGGAGACAAAAAAATATATATTTTAGCCAATGTAAAAACTATTTCAAATGAATTTTGGGTTATCACACTTTCAAATACAAAGTCCAAATTACCTTAAAAAATTTATTTTCCATGTGAAAAAAATCACATTACTTTATGAAAGAAATTTTCATTTGTTTTTTATTTTGAAAATGCCAAATTTTCATTCCATAAAAATCATTTTTTGGCTACATTTTTAAATTGTATATTTGTTCTAACCTTTAAAAAATTAAAAAATATTTTATTTTCTTTTTATTAATATCTATGTGTATATATAAGTGACTTAATTACTGTGAAGGTATCAAGGTGAGAATTAAATTAACAAAAATAGTTTTATGATAAATGTTAGGAGAATTAAATTAAATCGAGGTTAGAGTAAATTTAAAATTAAGTAAGTGTATGTTCAAACTTCCCTAATTTACCTTTAAGAATAGTCAAAATACCCAAATTATCCAAAAAAAAAATCCAAAGTTACTTTATACCTCAGAACCCATTTATTCTTTTTCTAGAAATAACCAAGCACCTCTTCCTTTTCCTTTTCTCCTTCTTCAATCCTTTTTCTCTAAACATTCATCATCTTAGGTAGGGGAACTAATTAGAGGTGTTACAAAAACATCATCCTTATCTCTTCATTTTAAGTTATCTCCTTAAGAACTTAGTTTTGGTTAACATATATATATATAAGTTTTTTTTTTATAATGGAAGCTAAGTAGGAATTTGGGTTCTTCTTTCAATTTTGGTTGAATTGGTGATAAATAGGATAAGCCAAGTCTTCTTTAACTTCTCTTCATCTCCTTCATACCATAATAAGTAAATAATCTACTTATGTTTTATATTTTATGTTTTACAAGGTTTTCATGCTAGAATAATTATGTTGAAAATTTAGGGATTTGTTCATTGATTATATGAGTTATATTTGTAGTGGATGATTATAGTGTTTCATATCTTGAAAATGAGTTTGGATGATGAACTTACAAGGAATTTTAGCTTATTTGAAGTATGTTGATTTGGGGGAAAGTTGTTTATTTATACAATGTTCTCCCAGTAAATCTATAAAATATGGGTATTATAAAATATACTATATAAGTGAATACAACTCTAAATTGCTCTTTGAATGCTTATACTTAAGTATCACAATATAATGGCTCTTTGGATGGCCATAAATAATAAATATTGTAGTATAAGCACCAAAATTGCCTTTTAAAGCACTATACTTGAGTATGTTAGGATAGAATTGTTAGGTCAATTATGAAAGGTCATATATCATTTGTTTTACACTAATTTTTAGCAAATGACCTTTCATTGGAAAGGTAGTTAAGTTTATTTTCAAGTAAAACTAGTTTTATATTGGATAAATGTTAGGAATTTAGGATTGCAAAAAAATGGATTTTTGGTCTAACTTAGAAAATAACTTTTTCAAAGTTAAGCTTTAGATGCAAAATACTAATCTATAAAAGTTCATTAAGTCTATTTTTATAGAAAATAAGTTTCATGAATGATAAATCTATAATTCTTGAGTGATTTATAAAATATGGTGTCCATAGTTGCTTAAGACACCTTTAAATGAATATATACTCAAGTATGATGGTAAAATTCACTTTATATCTCCATACTCGAGTATGATACCCTTGTAGGCCTAATTTAGTTATTTTATGATAATATAAGCTTATATATGCTTGAATAGCTTTTGTAACTACTTAATGATCATGAGAATACTATTATTTATAAATATAATGATAAATCCCCGAAGGGGAATGTACTTATGATTAGTAAGTGTTTATAATTATTTTATTATTATTAATTATGGAAATTCCAATAAGGATGCATGATTGAATGAAAATGGGAAATGGAGGGACTGTTATAGAAATATTATGAACTAATATCAAATTTGAAAATAGTTTGTGAATGGATAAAGTACCCAAAGGAATAAGGCTAGGTTTGTAAAAAAACTAAGGATGAAGGGAGGCAAAAGAAGGTTTAATTTTTTTTTGTTATTTCTATTTAATGTGGTATTGTATCTTAACTTTTATTATTTTTTAGAATGGGGCTAAGCATGAAAGAAGAGATATGATGAAATATAAATACTTTTTTTTATTAAGTAAATTATTTACTTAGTGAGTCAATGATTTATTTTAGTTCTTTTTTTAGAAAGTTTGCAAGAGCTCATCCACCTCTACCTACCATTAAGGAGCAAAATTTATTTGAAGTCATGTATAACGTAAATGGTTAAATGTAAATATAATGTTTATGCTTAGGTTTGTAAAACATTTTTGCATTATTAGTGATTATGTTGTGATACCAATTTTCTATGAATGAATTAAGTTGGTGGAAATTGGAAATGAGTTCCATGTGTGATATAGTCAAGTGGGTTTGTGACAATATTTTAAAGCTTAAGAGATACTATCCAATGATTAATATTTAAAAGTTATTTTAAGCTTTTAATTCTAAAAGAAAGGGAAATTCAAAAAGAATAGGAAATTTCAAATTCAAATTAATTTTATATGTACTACAATTAAAATAAATTAAAATATAAAGTTATTGTACCTTTTCACATCTAGAAAATAGTTGAATATACATACAATATTTGAAAGTTGGATAGAATTTCAGGGCTAAACTCAACTTCCCTCAAAACAGCAAGAGATTAGGTGAAAAATGGTTGGCTCTTGTCTCTTAAGAAACAAACAAAATATTTTTAGCACATGGGTAAAAGAAAAAGCTTGTTGAGTAAGTTTAATTCAAATTTTGGCTCCAAATTTTGACTTGGAGCTAAAATTTACTTGAAGCTAAAGAAAAAGTTTACCTAGAATTCAAGTCATCTTTACCAAAATTTCTCTATAAATAAGATATGTTCCTTTGAAGACAACACACTAAACAATTGTATTATAACTTGCAAATACTCTCTTGCTTTCATCAAAATTAAAGCTCTCTTACTCTTCTCTTTTGAGTCAAAATTTTTATATCCACTCCTAGAGTCTTATTAAGTGAATATTTGAAAATTTTCCTTAGTGAGATTGTGAGAAAAATTCCTTCTTGTATTTATGAAATCCTAGTTGAAATTAAGAGAATCTTGTAAAGTTGGATGATGATTGAAATCTAAGTGAAGTTGAGTAGATTTTGTAAAATTGGTGAATGGTGGAAATCCTCGGTAAAGATTGAATGAGTATTGTAAAGTTAAATATTGTAATTTGATGAAAATTAGTTAATTCCTCAAGTGATACTTAATAACTTAAGAAAAGATAGAAGTAAACCCAAGAGATGTTCTTTTTATACAATCAAACCTTTATAAAAAATTCTTATTATTTGTTTTTTTTCCTATTGCATTAATTTTTTTTTAATTTCAAAAATTTTATTTATACATCTTTTCAAGAAAAAACTCACTCATGTTTTTGAAAGAATTACACTTGAGCCATTTCAAATTTCATTGAGATAATTCATATTTTTAACACAATATATCTACCAAAATTCTAAGAAATTTCTCTTGCATCTTCACTATTTTTCATAAAATTCTAATATAGGGTTTTTGCAAGAGATTGTTTTAAAGTTAATTTACTCCCTTTTGGTGATCTATGAGTTCTATCACTTAAAAAAATAAAAGTGAATGAATACTATTTTTTAAAAAATTGTTTGGCAGCGAAGAACAGAGGGCGGAGCAGCAGCGGCTAAGAGAACTATCCGCCAGAAATAAATTGCTGTCGCAGTGCATAACACAGACTTGGAGTTGGAGTTCAAAGAAGATTCGTCTACAAATCAAGTCGTTGCCGAAGTAGCTTTATCCTTCAGGTAGACATCAGAAACTGCCAATCATCCATGCCTAGGTTGTCATCAACTAGACGCCAGAAACTTGCTCCCAGTTCAGGTTACTCTTCTTCACCCCCATCGCATTTTATTTCTCGAAATTCGTCTTTGTAGGTTTGATCCAACCATCAGCATTGCTGGCTGACAGAAAATTTTTCGAACCCCTTAGTGATATAATCAGAGTTAACCCTTGAGGCAGGAATTTCAACCGCCGAGTCTTGCTGACTGGAAATCTGCTTCTTTTGTCTAAACTATTTGTGAAATTTCAGAATCTTATGTGAACTTTAGGGGTTACAAAGTTCGGTCCTTGCAAAAAAGGGGGAGGGGGGGGGGAACCAATGTGAACTCTCACTGTTCTCTTCTTCCTTTCACTTCTTAACATTTTAACATTGAAATTTTCTTCTCTATTAGTTAGTTTTATTTGTTTCATTTCCCAGTCTTTTTTGCCATTCTAATAGTTTTCATTTGTCATGTGAGGCTTAATGTGCAATCCTTCACCTACCACTGCTAATGACTAATTTACATCAAGCTTGGGTCAATTTTGTTGTAAGTATCATGATAATATAAGTGGAATTCAATGAAGTGATGGGCTGTTTGTACATTTCAGGAGCAATTTTGAAGCCAAAGGCTGATATCCACTCCAGTTATGGAACTAAGTCAATCTATAGAAGTAGAAAAAGGAAAAACAAGATAGTAAAGGAGAAAACCAAGATAGTAAAGGATGAAATAATATGTCTTATTTCATCATCTCCATGTTTTTGGAGTGATGTTCCTCGACGGAAACGATCAAACATAGCAAGCAACAGTGTGAGAACAGTCTCTATTCCAAAAAAGAAGCTAGGCAGTGGGGACTTTGGCCGTTACTTAGAGTAAGTCACAGTACCATGATTTATAATGTGGAAAGAAACATTATCAAAATTCTTGTCTTATCACTGAATGTAATTTCTTTCACTTCTAGGAATTTGTGGAGGAGTTTCCCAGAAGATAAAAAGAGTTCCTGTGCATATTTTGACTGTTTATGGTTTAGCCTATACAGGACTTCTTACTCGAAGGCCAAGGTGCTAACTTGGATTAAGAAGGAGCAAATTTTCTCAAAGAAATATGTTTTTGTCCCTATTGTTTGCTGGTACATGCCTCACTCTCTCTTAAGGCTAAAGAGGCGCTAAACTTTTAATGCATTGAATTTATCCTTTGAAATCCCAATCGTGTAGGGGCCATTGGAGGCTTCTGATTTTGTGCAACTTTGGTGAGAGCATTCGTTCGACTAGAAGAACACCGTGCATGTTGTTGCTAGATTCTCTTGAAATGGCCAATCCAAAGCGGATTGAACCAGAAATAAGAAAGTTTGTGTTTGTTTAACATTTATCTACTTCTTTGTATCAAACAGTAAGTCCAGTTGGAGTATTGAAATCAACGTGCATTATCTTCATTTGCAGATTTGTACGAGACATTTATGAGGCAGAGGGTAGGCCTGAGACAAGAGATATCATACGCAAAATTCCATTTTTGGTGCCTAAGGTAACCATGACCCTTAAACAAATTAGCTGCTTTTACTTTTGCACTTCTAATTGTAACCATAACTGAAGTAAAATAAATTACTTTAGGTGCCCCAACAAAGAGATGATGAAGAATGTGGAAAGTTTGTCCTATATTTTATCCATTTGTTTATGAAGGAATTACCTGAAAACTTTAGCATGGATGGATATCCTTACTTTGTAAGTCATTCCTCTTTCTCTTTTGAATGTTAATTGATCAAAACATACATAATGATTTATCTTCATTTGACATGTTGCAGATGGAAAAAAATTGGTTTACCTCTGAAAGCTTGGATAGCTTTTGTAAGGAACTAAACTTATCTACTTTATGATGTCATTGAAGGCTAAAAGTAGACTAGAGATCCATACTTATATGTAGTTGCTAAACTATTGTATGATGGGGTGATAGTGCACCTTCACATATAGGAGGCGCAAGTACTAAGTTGCTGAAGAGTTTTACCAGCTAGAGTTCTGTATTCTACCGTGTAAGTAGTTCAACCTTCCTCTGGCTTAAAAACTCATGGTTTGTTTCAAGGATAAGTTTGACAGATTTGCGAAAGAATTGGAAGTCAATCTTAGATCAGGGATAAGCTGGTTTCTTTAGTATCTTTTAGCTCTCCTCCATCTGTTTTGAGGACTTCTTGTCCTCTTTATTTTGTATCTTTCTCCTCCTTTTGATAGATTTTGTTTTTCTTAAAAAGAGAAAAAAGTTGTTCAACCACATTGGTGATTTCTTGCTGAAGTTAAGGGTGTAGAGCAGTACTGTATTGTAATGTCTCCGTCAATTCATATGCAGGAAAAGTTACGATAAAAAGCAGTGCTTATAATGGTTCTGCTAAAATTACTCATGACATTTCACAAGGCCAAGTAATTCAACTCTAATATTAGAATATATTTCTGTTCACATGTTGGCTGAACATTACTAAACCGGTCTCGTAGAAGGAATTTACTTATCTATGTGCCATTAGTAAATCATCTCTGGTTGCTCAACTTGGTGAACATAATCCGTATCTGTTGTTGAAAGACCAGATTGTTTTAAGTAAAACTAGGGTGCTAAAAACTATAGAAATAACTTAGAAGACCAGATTGTTTTAAGTAAAACTGGAGGACTAAAACCGATAGAGGAATAACTTGACGGCGATCATCGCCGTGTTATCCAGAGCAACAACCTGACAAAGCATTTCTGTTTGTCAGTTTAGAGAAGTGATAAGCAGGTCACCTTACATTGCAACCACCATTAAACAAACTTACGTTGTTATCTTTATTTCAAGTTTCAACATTCTTCCTTCTTCTTCAAACTCAATTGGGAGAGTAAGCAACAATTCTATTATAACTATCGCCTCCTATATGACCAGCCTCTGTAATCCGTTGTCTTTCTGTGTAGAAAATGATTTATATTCTGTTTAATTTTCAACAATAGACCGAGATTTCTTTATATATTTTATTTTATAAAATATAGCCTATTGAATTGAATTTTATTATATCTATGTAATGAAATAAATGATTTGATCAACAAGGTTCATGGTTTTTAGGAGGTGAAAGGTTACTTTGATATAAATTACTTTTGACTTCTGCCTGATAAATATTGCTTGTTACTAGTTTTTAAAAAATAAGTTGTGAGTAAAGACATGTGTCATTATTAGAGTTAAAATCTCCTATGAAATGTAATTGTGACACCTCTCCTCTTCCAAAAAATATACAATGATCAATGCATCACAATATGGTAGCAGTCTTTATATATATTTAGTACATTAGTACATTTAGTACAGAGTACGTTAGGAGGTGAGAATAACATTTAGTAAAATATTTTTTTTGGGAAAATATATTATACCCCTAAAGTTTATCTCAATGTTACATTAACCATTAGACTTTAATCTTTGGAATAAAATGAAACTCTCAAGTTCCAGTTAAAACTAACAGTAGTTCATTGTCCTCTCCCTGCAACACAATTAGAATGGAAGACTTAAAACAAAAAATAGATTTGAATATAAGTTCAAATATCTTAATCTTAATTTATCCTTAATTTTGAATTGAGGTAAATTTTTAATATATTTTAATTTAATAATTTATTTACTTTCTCTTAAATTTTTAGTAATAATTAATTATAAAATTATATTTAAAATATTTAGCAATAAATAAAATGTTAAAAGTCATATAATTTAAGAACTTAAAGTCATCAACAATGGAATCAAAACTAAAATTTTTAACTATGTCTTGTTAAATATAAATTATCAATGATCAGCAATAGATTTTTACTTAGATTATTCTCTTCTATGCCACTAATTTTCCTTTTAGAAAATCTATCAATTATTTTATTTTTTGTCATTTAAAATTAATTAGTTGAATATAAATTAAACTAATTCATACAAACATTAAAACAAGAAGCAATAATATAATAAATTCATGTGAATGAAGTATTGAGAATGATAGTGAGATTGTTAAACATTTAAAAAAATTAATATTGAAATACACAGTTTAAAAATTGATTGTAAGGAAAAAGAGTAAAAATATTTAATATATATTAAAAATATAATCAAAATTACAATAATGAATAATTTGAGGGAGTTGAGATGTGTCGGTTCACGCTTATATTTGCAGAAGTTAGAACTATTGATTGTTATCTTGTCTATATGCAATATACTTAAAAAAGTTATAAATATTTTAAATTTAACTTCTATTTAAGGAAAAAATGCTAATATGCATATTAATTTTCAGCTAGTCAACTTAAGTAGAGTAGCAAAATTATTTATTTATATTTATTTAATTTTATTTTTTATTTTTTCCCTTTTGTGTGCTTCAAATAAATTACTTGAACTAGTATTTTGAACTTCAATTTTGTAAAATAATTATACATTTTCCAAATTATCTCATGTCGAGTAAACAAAATATTACAATTATATATTTTAAATTTAATAAATTCTAAATATACAAAAAGTAAAAATATCTAGGACGGTCAAATAATGTATATAAAATTTTTTTATACATAATTACACTTAACTATTATAAAATTGTAAAAAATTTTGAGGGCCATGCCTCCTAACTTATATTGTGCTGCGCCTTTGATCATCATATACAACTCATTCTTCAAGAACTTGGGAAATTTAGGTTGATAAAACAGAGACATCCCATGCATGTACTTACGTGAAGGAAATTTAACTTAATAAAACTCCTAACCCAATGACTATAAAGCCTTAAGTATGTGAAAAACAAATCTTAGCATTCACTAAAATAAAAAAATAGAAATCAGTTATAGTGGTTTTTATTACATGAATACAAAACAATATAGAGTGTTTTTAAGATCAAATGATTTCTGTGAAGAAGGGAAAAATTATAATATATCACTAACGTAATGATATATTGACCCATTATCAAATCTTATTATATATTAAGTTTATTTTTTTTAAAAGTTAAATTTAATATTAAAAAATTAATGATCAAATTTGATAGTGTATTAAGATATCATTGCATCAATAGTACACTATAATAATCTCTTTTATAAAATAATAACATATCTAGTACAATATAGTGAGATGAAAAGGAATAAAAAAAATTTGTTTAATTGACACTATGAGATGAGATTATCCATTCAATCATTCTTGGAATGAATTTTTCACACTACTATTTGTATATTAAAATAATATTTATTTTTTAATGTTATAATATTAATATATTTTAGTAATTATATTTTTAATAATAAAATTTAAAATAAAATATTTTGTAATCTTTGTAAAAATTATTTAATATAAAAAATTGATAAGTTAAAATTTTCATTCTTTTACTATACAAGATTTTGCATTAATTATAATTTTGAAAATTAAATTTAAAATATAATTTTTTTAGTTATTAATCATATCATTTGTTAATTTTTTATTGAACATATATTATTACTTTACTATTTAATTTATATGTTCCACTATAAATTATATATATTTTGTTATAAATAAACAAAAAATAATATCATTATCAATTATATAAATATGATTTCAATTTTATTTTTTTATTTTTAATTGTATTATTATTTTAATCCATTTTTATTTCAATTTTTAATATTTTTTATATCAAACATAATTATGAAATACAATATTAATTTCATTTCCAATCATATTAAATAAAATCATGAAATGACCATTCCATTTCTTTCCTTTCTATTTTATTTCACTATGTCAAATGCAACATAAATATTTTAACTTTATTTAGTATTAAATTTGAACAAAATTATAGTGCATCAATTTCAAAAGTTTAAGGAGAGGATAATGAGCTAAATCTGTTAATTTTAATAAAAACTTTAACGGTTTCATTTTATTTCAAAGTTTAGAGAGGTGAAATGTTGTTTTTTAAAATTTAAGGAGGGAATGTGAGATTGAGATAAAGTTATAAACCTTGGAGAGGTATAATGTATTTTCCCTTTTTTTGTGTAAATTGTTCACGTAATTAATACGGGTCAGCAATTAGTTGAAATGATTCACTGACTTGACTTCCCTATTTTTGTTGCTCCTCCACTCAATAAGAAAGAATCTATGCCATCTGATCTGCCTGTTGTAATCGATCAAAGTCGTTACTTATTTCCTGGTCTTTCCTCTTTACCAAGCAGTAAATGCTCATGAATCAATCAATATATTTTTTAGTAAAAATTCAAATTCAAATTTTACATGTTGCACAATTAGCCGACAGGGAGTAAAGTTGAATGGTCTTGATATGAGGAATTCTTCGATAAACCCAATTAATTAATTAATTTGATAAACAGTCAACATTTAGTTAATTATTAGGAAATATTCAAAGGACTCCTTCTATTCTTATTTATCTATTGTCATTAATTAATTTTACATGTATTAAAAAAATAATTTTATTTATTTATTATTAGTAAACTTTACAGGATTATCCTTTATGTATAAAATTCAAGATAATTAAAAATAGAGAGAAAAATATAAAAGAATAAATACAAGTGGGTTAATAGTGTAAAATAATAAAATATTTATTAATAAAAAAGAAGGGTAAATTTGGAAAAGAACATTTAATGCTTCATTAGAATTCTAAAGCGACAAATAAAAAGGAATAAAAAAAACTCCTCAAAATATGACAAATAAAAAAGAATGGAGGCAGTAATTCCTTATTTCTTGATATTTCCTCTTCCTAAAGTAGTAATAAATACTCATGCATCAATGAATAATTTTTAGATAAAAATTAAAATTAGATTAAAATTTCAAATTTAATTGCACATTTCAATTAAAAGATGGCAGAGAAAGTGCAATTGTAAGTGTTCTTGACCCTTGAGGTTCGGATTTCTTTAGTAAACTCATTTCGTTAATGGAAGCATTCTTTGGAAATGTAACTATACTCTGTCACATTTTCATTTCCATTTAATTTTCCTCCATTCTCCTAGCTGAGAATTTAACCCCAATTCTATTATCAGCTTATAATAAACAAATTCTTAATTTTTTTATGAGGAAATATAACTTTTAATTTTCATCCATTCTTAATTAAAAGAAGCCACCACTGTTACCGACGCTGCTTCACAAGGATAACATAGACATGAAAAATGAGAGCTTGAGGCAACTTTCTTCTTTCAACATTGCAATGCAGGTGATCCTACAAATTATTTTGCACTCTTTTAGCTAAAATCCTAGACCCCTGATTTCCTGTTTGTAATACTTGGAGAAATTTGTTTCTAATTTGCAAGTTTGTATTGTTATTTGAACAGGAATTGAAAATAATGCTACAAAAGTATCGATATGATTTTGAATGGTCTTCTTATCTCTTCTTTTTCCTCTATTTTATACATCATAGATTTTATTTTCTGAACTTTTTTATATGATTTTATAAATTTTCATTTGGCAGTTGAGAAGGGGATCGAGTCAATCTAGGTTCTATTCTCACAAAACCATTATTGAAGACTATCTTTAGTTGGCCTCAATATTTTAAAATATAATAATGCTCTTGACTCTTCTGCTATGTGATTCTAGATTCTCCAATTTTTGGCATGCCAGGGATTTTTTAAGCTTTAGTTGATGCTGGAAATGCCTTGAAATTCATCACACAACATGATGATAATGCAGTTAGAATGGATCCTTTAGATAATTTGAACAAATATGGAGTCGGACTTGACATTCATAACAAGAATTAATGGATTGCAAGACTTATTGTCTCTACTTCTTTGTGCAGTATATTTCTCTCTAATCTATAATAATTATTATGTAGTGTTATTAAGTAGTGCTTTTATGTCTTAGATAGTGATATTCAGAGAAGTATATAGATATGTAATGGGAGTGCTTTGATTTTTCAAATCTATGTTAATTATGAATAAATTAAGCAACTTTTTTTAGGTATATCCATCTTACCTCTTTAGCCTACGTTAAGTTGTTACCACTTTTAGATTTATATTTTATCAGTTTGGGAAAATAATGCAGGTGGTTAAGGTACACTTTGTTACTACATAAGTTTTATGACAATACATTTAGACTATAGTGAATTATGATATTATTAATTTTAACTCGGCTGATCAATCAAGCTTCATAGTTAATGAAGGAAAAAAAATTTTTACATATTATTTGAGAATAGACTTCATTGAGTTCATTTGATGAGGTGACCAAACTATAAGGATTTATCAAGTAAAGTGGACAACAAAACATTAATGGTTACAACTTACGAGTGAAGTTAAAGAAGCCATCTTCTTCTTCTAGCCATGATATTGAGATTATGACCTTATTTGGTAACTAACTGATAGCTATAACAGTTAACTGATTCAATTAACTGTTAACTGATAGGTAATTGTATTAGCTGATTTGACTAATTGATTGTATTAGCTGATTGAATAAGAGTATTTAGTAAAATTAGCTGTTTATAATTAGTTATTTGTTGTAAAATGATATAAAAAGGTATTAGTATATTTTATGAATTATTTGAATATTCTTTTATTTTAATATTTTAGATCATATATGTTATGTAATAGATTAAATTTTCTTATAAAGAATATAGCATTATAAATTATAATATATTAAATATTCCTTCAAAATTAAATTAATATAATTTTTATATTAAGTAAATTTATCAATAAAAATTAATAACTATAATTATTTAATTTTTATGAAAAAAATAAATATCATAATTTTTTATATGTTGATAGTGGAAGAAATGAAAAATTAATAAATTAATATTCTTCATGGATATGAGTCAATTGAAAAATAAATTATTAATCATAAAATATATTACAAAATTAGAAAGTATCAATTAAAATAAAATTTTAACAATAAATCCATTCTAGATTAAAAGTACTTAACACCATTTAATGTAAATACTTATAACATCTTAAGATGACCATCTAGTTGATCTATTTGTCATCAAATTAGAAGCAATTGTGTCTCGAATAGTTGTTATCTCTCCAGCTCATTTCTCTAGCAACATCTTATGAAGAACTATCCACAACATTTGGAAATATCTCAGGTGGTATAAAATCAGGATCTCGATCTATGATTGTGAAAGTTAGGTCACCAAGTTTATTTCTTCTAATATAATTATGCAATGTAAAAGTTACACAAATAATTCTATTCTGATCCATTATTGAATATTTGGGCATTTTTTGTAATATCCTCCATTGACCCTTAAGAACATTAAAAACCTTTTCAATGCAACTTCTTAAAGATGAATGAGTTCGATTGAAAACTTCTCGAGATCCTATTAGAGTTGCACCACGAAATTCTGATTAATGATACCGTGTCTTTGGATACGGAGCCAAATATCCATTTCTATCTGGGTAGCCTTTATCCACCAAGTAATATTTTCCTAAGCATATATAAAGGTTATATAATTAGAAAGAAATCCTTCCTAGATCAGTCAGACAATAATTAAATTGTTAAGAACATAAAAATTTACGTGATGATGATTTTAGAAAATGTAAACTTGGATTACTAATTCTATTAAGGAAAATACGTGTATCATGTGCTGATCCTTCCCATCCAACCAAGACATAGGTAAATAGCAAATCAAAATCACATGCTACTAAGACATTTGTGGTCGTTATTCCTTTTCTTCCTCTATATCGTAGTTGATCTTCCTCATGAACAATCACTGCTATATCACTGCTATATGTGTTCCATCAATAACTCCAATGCAATCCTGATATAAAATTATATTTACGAGATGATAAACATTTATTTTTATGAAAAAATTAAAAGAGATAGGTGCATATCTAGTTACCTTGAAGTGTGGCATGTATCTAACATCATCATCAATTTATGGTGAAATTTCCTTGAATTCAAGATCTTTTGGTTTGATTATATCTCTAGAAAGGCCATCATTCAAAACTTTTTTAAAAACTCTATTCACAGTTTCCCCAGAGTATTGAAATCGCTCTTGTGCATCTCAATTTAAGGCACCCTTACTAAGGATATATACAAATAATCTTACTTTCTCCAAAATTGATATCCTATTTGAAGATCTCAAACTATATTTGTTTTCTGAATTCGTGCATAATTGGCGAAATGTATTTTGATTCATTCTAAATGTATTAAAGCACTTTTTTTCATGGCCAAGTAATAACTCATTGATCCACATTTCTCCTATTAAATAAGAAGTGTAGCATGACTCCTTATGGATATGATTTAAGTAATGCACACATAGATAACCTGCTGCACATACTACTAAGTCCCAAAACTCATTGTCATTTTCAAGAATTTGATAAAGAACTTTCCTATTTTGTAGAATTTGCATATCATGATCCATTCCTGCAAATTAACTAGTAAAATATAAGGAATAGATACACAAGTTTACTCTTATCATGAAAACTTCACAACTTATAAAGTCCAAACTATGAGATATACAAGATGAAGATAATAAAGTCACTACGATATAATTGGTATTAATAGTAAGTATCATACCTTCCTAAATGTTTAAAATATCTAGCAAATAAGAAACCAACAATAGCGCTCACCTGAAATATTTAACATATATATAAGCAAACACAAATCAGTAAGTTTTAATAGAGCTTCCACCCAATCAGATTATCAAATTATCCAGTACACAAGAAATAAACCACATGACAATTAACATGAAATAGAAAATAGAACATTTAATGCAAAGTTAGCCAGAATTGATAATAGCAAATAGTCATGGTTCATGGTTCTTATGTTAATGTTTCTTAATACTTGCATTTTTGTATGAGGTTGAGAAATATCAATGAGTTTTTGTCTATGGAAGTTAAGTTTTAACATATATATAAGTAAACACAAATAAGTAAGTTTTAATAGAGCTTCCACCCAATCAAATTATCAAATTATCTAGTACACAGGAAAATAAACCATATGACAATTAACATGAAATAGAAAATAGAACATTTGATGTAAAGTTAGTCATACCCTTAATGCAAAGTTAGCTAGAATTGATAATAGTAAACAATCATGGTTCATAGTTCTTATGTTAATGTTTCTTGATACTTGCATTTTTGTATGGGGTTAAGAAACATCAACGAGTTTTTGTTTATGGAAGTTACAGTATTAAATAAGTAGGAAACTATAAATTGTTAACACATCATGATTAAAATATCCTAAAAAAGTCTGAGTATTCATAAGTAGAAATTCTGAGTATCTATAAATATTAAGAATAATAACTTAAATAGTTTAGGTGTACAAAGCCATAAATATCTTACAATAACAACTAAACATATAAATGCCTAGGATGTAGTCTTAATGCTCCTTCCGCTTCTTATACATAAATTTTATCCATTCAACTATCGCTATGTCACTTGGCAAACCAAACAGAATTATCCTTTTTTGTGGATCTTCAATCATTGTACAAGTAAAGCTAAATTCAGGTGTTCTAGGCTCTAGTCTAAGTAAAGCACAAATCTTTTCCAAAGTATCAGTAAGACTATGCTTTGAAGCATCTCCGACATTATACTTAGATGTTTCAATGAGATTCAAAAAGTTCATCATAGCAGTGTTTCTTTTCTTAATGGTTTCAAACAAAGCATCAAATTTTTCACACATTACTGCAATGGTTCCTCTTCTTCTAGTGGAAGTGATCTTTACACTTTTGTTACCTTTTGAACCATTACTTTCCAAGACTCTTTTGTTTCTTCTTTTTCTCTCATCTCTTTCATTTTGTGTAGCTTCTGGCATAGGGGTGGAATCTCCCCATATATCTTCCCATGCACCTTCCATATAGCAATTATTAAGATCACTTGTCTCATCGACATTATCTTTATAACCCAAAGGTATACTATGAGCATTATCTTCATGAGGTGGAGAAGGAACATAAACATTATTTATTTTTTGCCCTTGTGATCGATCACCAATAGGAGTAAACTTAAACCCTTCTCCAGCTGATGAATGCCTAAAAAGTTAATCCATTTTATACTCAAGTTCAAGATTAATACCTTCATCATGAAATGTTTCAAATTTGCTATTTTCCTATAAAATAAGACATAAGTAATTAAGATTAGCTCATTTATCTAATTTTTTAAGCATCAAAGTAAGGAATCAGAAAAAAAAATTTAACCTTAATTCTTAAATCTCACCACTCACCACTAACACTGATTGTTCCTTTGTTATGGTCCCATCCTAATCCAATCTTTCTCTTTATTGTTTCCAAAGACTCCATCTAGATCTCATCCAATTATACTTGGTTTTAAGTTTACCTTTCTCCTATGATAATTTAGTCCTTTTCTAGAACTCCGTCTCTATCTTCTTCCATGGTAATCTTTGAGAGATTATTGCACCACTTTTTCCTTTGCTTCTTGCCATTAATTGATTGCATATGTCAATGAAAATGTAAAGTGCTTCTTTTGACCAAGTAACTTTTCTTATGTTTCTCCTTCCTTGACTTTCTCCTCCACTCCCTTATTGGGTAGAAGCCATCTAAGCACTATGAAATAGCTAATATGTGAAAAATTGTAAAAAAGTAATTTTTAACTTGACTAGACAAATAAAAAATATGCTATAGACATGATTGATAAGAAGATCCTATAGTGGTTATTACGACTGTAAGTATGATTCTAACATTAGGTAAAAGAAAAGAAAAGTATAGGCACATGATCATTTTATGGCATTATATGCAGCATGCTGAATTAACAATAGGTATGATGACAAAACAAATAGGAAATGGAGAACTACAAGGTCCAAAGAAACTGAATGAATAGGAAACAAATACATGCAACATCCTTTGAAATAACATTGCAAAAATGGAAATGCAGATTGATATGCCTCACATATTTATCTCATATTGGAGTACTAAATAATCCACACATATGCACTGTATAAATAGAAAATTGTCCACACATATTTATCTCATATTATGTTTAAAAATGAATTCAGCATAAGATATTATATTTATCTTATATTATGCTTAAAACTAAATCATCCACACATAACCAAAGATTACTTTAGAAATGCATTTAGTAAGATAACTTCAAGCAAAATCACACAAATAATATTGTAGCAGTTCACATGAAAGGTTATATGTGTATGGCATCCCCTAAGTAAATTGAAAACAACACTATCTATTTGCTATAAAACAAAACAAAAGGAAAGGAAAATCAAACCAAAACTGATACTAAGTGCATGGGGCACTTATGTTACTGCCTTTATTTCTATTTTTAATCTTAGCTTTGAAGACCAACGTGAGCTAATGTTGAATTCATTTGCATCTCGAAAAAACAGAGACAAGTTTGGTCTTCAAAATTGATAACAAGGAAAAACAGAGACCAATGGAAAGACTAGAAATAGAATTGAAGGACATTGATCAGTTATCGTTGATACTAACAAAAATCCAATCTTTAAAACTGTTCGAAAAATAGAGAGTCTTCTAACACAATCAATTTCAACTTTTAACACAATCGATTTCAAGTAGAAAATAATTGATCTCTGTTTAAATTTTATGAGTTCACAAACCGAGCCATAAACCTGAAAATAACTATTATCTGTCTAATTACAATAATCAAGTCACAAATTGAATTCAACACCTTAATTTAAAGTATTCTCTGAATTTCAAAAAGCAAGAATCAGGCTCAATAGGAAGAAGATCTTACAAGTTATGCGGTTTCTTTTTCACTTGTTTCAAAATGTGTCATCTTTTTCCAGTCCAGCAGCTTCTCCAATTCTAGTTCGACAACTTCTTTTTTTGTTCTAGTTCGGTAGCTTCTCCAATTCCATTTTGGTAGCTTCTCTTTCGATTCCAGTCCAACAGCCGCTCAACGATGTTGTAAGCCCTAGAATTGAAGGAAAATGTGAAAAAAAATGAAAGAGCAGGTAGCAGCTAAAGGACATTTTTACGAAGGGTAAGGTGAAAAATATGAAATATATTTGGGGGCAGTTCAAGTATTTAAAAATAAAAACACGTTCAGCTGCATCAAAACGCTACTTGATCCAACGTTTATAAAAACAGCTTTTTGATTGCAAAAAAGTTATTCCAATCAACTGTTTACCAAATAGCTTATTGGACTAAAAGTTAAGTCAACCAGCTATTTTGGGTCCAACCAACTAAAAGTTATATGAAAAGTTATTTACCAAACAGCTCCTATATTGGATCAATTATAGCAGGTAACCAAATGAAGAATTATGTGAGCAGATTAGGTCCAATTCTTGCTCAAGCCTAAATAGTCACTGTATAAAATTTGTAATGGGGGCATTTTCTGATGTTTCTTGCCTACCAATTGTTCTGATTGCTTAAAAATATGAGTGCACTATCTTATGGTTTTGCCCATGAAATTTTTTAGTATTTCATGACCAGGTTTCTAGCTAACCAAGAATCTCTCTATAATGTAATACTTCCTATCTTCAACATTTACTACCATTATCTGAGTTCCATAAATGGGCAAAATATGGTCTTTGAGTTTTCCAATGAAAAGTCATCATCCACTTATAGTTTTCCATGAGATGTTGCTCGAGCGTTATAGTAATTTTAAATGCTATTAGTTTTAGTTACTTATATGATAGTGTGTGCTTGACAATTTTATATTTCTAATTTCTATATGACTTAACTAATGATTTAGAGGTTGTTTGGTTCGCTTCAATAAGATGGAACGTTCTATTTCTCGTGAAACAGAAATTGATGAATTGTTTAATTGGTCATTATTTTATAAATTAGGTAAATAAAACTTCTTGGAAAGTCCTATTTCCTATAAAAAATAAGAGAAGCTACTTACCCACCTCCTCTAAGTAAGTTCTATTTTCTATGTTATTTATAGATACAATAACAAAATTATTCGCATTAAATTTAATTAATAACAACTAAAATTAATTATTTTATACTATAATAATAATAGGAATAAAGAAATTTTTTTATTACTACTTTCTACGATATTCAAAATTGAATTAAATAAGATATAGAAAGTTACTTTTCAAGAAATATCATTTCCTATGTATTAACTAAATAACTTTGCATACTCTTAAATAAAATTATTCTCATTAAATTTAATTAATAACAATTAAAATTTATTACTTTATACTATAATAATATTAGGAATATAGTAATCATTTTATTACTATTTCCTAAGATATTCAAAGTTAAAAAATATTATTTTCTATGTATCAATCAAACAACTTTGCGTACTCCTAAACAAAATTATCTTCATTAAATTTAATTAATGATAATTAAAATTTATTACTTTATACTATAATAATATTAAGAATATAATAATTATTTTATTACTACTTCTTAAGATATTCAAAGTTAAATTAAATAAAATATAGAAAGTTGCTTTTCAAAAAATATTATTTTCTATATATGAACCAAATAATTTTGTGTACTCTAAAGAAATTCACATAAAAAATTATTTCTTATAAAATTTAATTTCTTGCGAAAAGTTATTTCTTATACAAACCAAACAATTCCTTATATTATAACTAATGAGTTCCTGTTCTTGTTTGTGTGCGTATTTCAGTATTCTTTATCTTAGAAGTGCTGACTTGCTAAACTTTATTGGTAGAAGGAAAATATATTATAATGCTCATATCAGTCCGTTATAATTATGCTTTATTATAAATCATACATTTAATTCCGAACTAATAAATAATATTAATTCAAATATAATAATAACATTATTATTATTATTATTATGATAAAATAGATAATAATATATTTATATTATATAATATATATCTCTTACATTATATAAATAAACAAAGCAATTTAAATAAATTTATGTATGTAATTTTACTATAATTCTTCTCTTTATTGTTTTTTTTTTTTATTCCATGTGCTTGCATAATAAACTTATCATTTTACCCGTACAATGCAGGGGGTAATACTAGTATACATTGGTAAGCATGCGCTCTAAGCTCCAATGCCATATAAAACAACTGGGAAGTAAGTGCAGCAGGATCTCCCTACAAGACAAATTAAGGCCAATCCAGTGATCTTAATTGGCCTTCTACGAATTCTGAGGAAGACTTCCTTCTTCTATTTTGTGTGTGGGCGCTTTTCGCATTACCCTAGAATTAATACAGAGGAAGTCAATATGCATGAAGTCATCTAATAGCATAAGTGTCTTGACGGATAACGGGCAGACAATCCCCGTCATATTATAAGTTCAAGAAAAGTTGAAAGGGGAAATCTAAACGGCCTCCATGTAATCGAATTTAGATCAATGACACAAAATATGATGAACTCATCAAAGAAAAAAGCCAATTCAAGCCATAAAAGCAACTTTATCTTAGTAAGCAAGCAATGCATTTTTCTTTCCTTGTCATTGGACAAAAACAGCTAGGTGGCGGTAATATTTGACTCAGGCAATTAAGAATAGAAATATTAGCAGTTAGCTTTGGAGAAGCAGATGAGTATTTCTATGTCTCAGTGACACGTTCTGTGTGTTTCTGCATCTGTAATTCAACAGTATGGAATATCAACATCTGGAAGTTCCCAATTATCATCCTCTTCATCATTCTTCATCTCCTTAGGAGCCTTCTCCTTATTTATCGCTGGAGCTCTAGGGTATCGTTTCCTGCCAATCATTCGAGCAAATCAGTTGATAATGTTTGCCAAATACAAGAAACATACATCTTAAATGTTTTGGGGCATAACAGTAAAAAAAAAAAATAGAGGCTTTCAATACGCAATTAAAGCCCATATATTTACACTGATGAGTCTCAAACATAACCTGACGATATAAATAAACCTTAAGAACCCCAAAAAGTCTTGCAAGCCTCAAGATTCACCATATTTAGCACATCTTCAAAGCTCCAACCACTGGGAGACAATCCATCAAAATAGTAAAGGTTGCATAATTTAAGCCTATCACAGAAACTGGTAGCACTTGACAGAAAAGAATATCTTATTACAGCTAGTATCCACAGCGGTAAACGCTAAACAGACGTGCTTGGAGAAATTATAAGTAAACCACAGCTCAACTGAGCAACACTTCTAAAATGCCATGTAAAACTGAATGGGATTTCGATGTACGAGTTATAATCTTTAAAGTGGACCTCACCTCCCTTAAGTTTCTCCTCCTCTTCCATCTGATATCCTCATTAAAAATTGTGAAACTTGATGAATGGCAACTTCATAATTTGAACGCTCAGAACTTTAAGATTAAGACTTGATTTACTCAAACAAGAAGTTCACTATCACACCCGCAAAAGGCCAAAATTTCAGAATGCAATGGCTGTCTGTTTTGCAACGAGTTTAAAAATGATCAAACATCAAATATTGACGAGCCATGCGTTATAAAATCAAAATGTGTGCAAAAAAACTACCTAAAGAAGTGGAGACAAGTCACGGAAAAATACGGCATAGACATTGACAAAGTCAAAATTCTCAATCTGCTCCGGGTTCCTGCTTTTCAATTAACAATCCCATTTTCCCAAAAAGCGTAACAAGCGGTATCTTCCAAACAGATTAACCACACAAGCTTGTCAAGCAGAACAAGCAAATGCATCTTCAATTACGTCAGAAGGGGGGAAAAAAAGGATCAACCTCAACCATAATCCAGTTTCCCCAAAAATTCCACAGACCACAATTTTATTGGTGACAATATACATCAGAAAAACATGTTGCAATTAGAAAATTTACAACTTGGAGAGCTATTCCCAGACCTTCTGCTGTTCTTTCTGGCAGCTTCTTTGGCTTTCCTCTTCCTCTTGTCCTGATTGCTCTCGAAGAATCTTCTCCGCTTACATTCCTGTATCACACCGGCCTTGAATACCTCCCTTTTGAAGCGGTTGATGAGCTTCTCTTCCGGCTCGTTCTCGCCCACTATGATCTGAACGTTATAGTACCCTCCCTTGGCGTAAAGGACGGTTGAATAAGCAAATGCAGGATTCATTATAGCCGAGATATCATCGATGTTTGCATAAAGAGAGGAAAAAGATGGAGAGGATGCTGTGGGGTTCATGGTGGCCACCAGTGAAGAAAACCCGGATGAAGTTTGGCGAAGATGAACATGTGAAGGCGTAGTAGAAAGGAGGCACGCTGAACATGGTGCTGGTGATCTTGAAGGGAAGAGGGAGCAGAATAAGCTAGAAAAGGACGACACGGCCATCGCCGAGTTTTCTGACAGAGTCCCTTTCAACACGTCATTTTACTAGGTAGAGGGTGGGTTAGTCGGGTTGTATGGGCCAGTTCAATTTCAATTTCTAGGGATCCTCACAGGAGGGTTTTCTTTTTCTTTTTTCCCCTTAAATCAAAGTTTAGAAATAATATAAATTACTTCACTATAATGTTTAAGCAAGCTATCGGCCTTTTAAAAAATTTATAATAATATTTACAGATATTTTAATTCATTAATATTTCTGATCATAAAAATTAAATTTAAAATATGAATCATTGAAGATAAAAATCTTATCGGTACCAAAAGATTTTATAAGAGGTATTTTCTTTGTAAACAATTAAGAGAATTTTTTTTTGGGAAAAATTTTTTTAGTGCTAGATTAGTATTAAAAATATTTGATGTTGAAAAAAAAAATTAATATATTTTTAGTATCTTTTTTGATAAAAAATAATAATAAATAATTACAAGCACACTGTCATTTCATTTCATTTCAAAAACATAAAAAACGGATCGCTATTGAGCCTATACTCTAATATCTAGGAAGGAATTAAATTAAAATGCAAGCGGTAGAAGATGAGAACCTTGTTGGTTGAGCCAATTAAGGAGTCTGACCCAGGTTTTTATTTGCAAGCAATTTAGAGGTCCTCTATTTGAGAAAAAAATTTAATACTAAATTAATGCTAAAAATATTTGATGTCAAAAATTAAAAAATTAATACATTTATAGAAAAAAGTATAATATTAATTTCTCGATACTAACGTAATATTAAAATCTTTTCTAATGTTGGATTGTTGGTAATGGTCAAAAAAATATTTTTTTGTTTGATAAGTGGACTTACATAGGACCAATCAAAAATATTATACAAGGATCTCTTCCTTCCACAGTTGAAAACTTTAAAGTTAGTGACATCATTGTAGATAATAGATGGAATCTTAGTATTATTCTTACGTATTTTCCTAATTATGTTTCTAACTTTATTTTTGGAACCTTTTTTAGTTTGTGTGGTAAGGAGGACATTTTAGTTTGGGGACTTCACAAATTAGGAAAATGTACTACTAAAAGTGTTTATCACTTTTTAGCCAATATTAAAACCCTTTCTTCTAGCAACTCCTTTACTTGGATTTGGAAAACTCCCACTAGCCTAAAATCCAATTTTTTATTTGGCTTATTTTATGGAAGAGTAATCCCACTAGGGAATTTTTAATAAAAAAAGGTACGAATGTTCCTTCATGTGTGTCATGTGAATGGGGCTTAGATACAATTGGTCATATTATCCAAGAATGCCTTATTGTTTTAAATCTTTGAGTATTCTCATTTCATGTGCATTTTCCTTTCATATGGATATTGTTGACTGGCTGAAGATCAATCTAACTTCATATGAATCAAGTTGCAATTCTACAATTCCCTAGTCTACTATTTTTTCATTTGCTTTATGGAACCTTTGGTTAGCTAGAAATGATAAAGTTTTCAACTCAAATAAACAGATTTTGGATTTGAAATATACTACTCTTTCTAAATCAAAAGAGTATTGGACAATTTTAGGGATTAAAAGGATTTCTCCTTCACAACAAGTGGTAGAGATTAGATATGTACATGGGTCGAGCGACCCGCTTAGCTTGATAGGCTTGGGTCACAAAAATAGGATATTTGAGCTTTTTTTTTTCCCAATAGTCCGTTGGGCTTTTTTTTTAAAGCCCGCTTATAATAGGGTCGGACTCAGGCCAAAATAAAAAAGCCCGATAGGTCCGGCTCAGCCCAATTATATTAATTTATTTTTTATAATATAATTATATATTAGAAAAAATAATTATATCTAAATATTTTATATATTTAAATATCATATTATTTCTTTAAATATATAATTTTTATTTATAAAAATTATTTTTTACTTAAAAAATATAAAAAAATAATTTATTTGGGTAATTGGGCCGGCCTGACGGGCCTTTCATTTAAAGATTTAGGCTGGGCCGGGCTGGGCCAATTTTTTAAACAATTAATTGAGCCGAGCTATAATTTTTTTAGACTTTGGCTCGTTTGGCCTATCCCGGCCCATATACAACTCTAGTAGAGATAGGATAGCTTCCCCCTCTTTTGGATTTTTATAAATTGAATACAGATGGTACAATTAGAAAAAATTCCGAACCAACAGCTTCTGCTACAATTATCAAGAACTTTAATGGAGATTGGGTTGTTGGTTGTGTTAGAACAGTTGATATTTGTTCTAATTTCATTGCAAAATTGACTGCTTTAAGAGATGACCTTTTATTTGTAAAAAAATAGAAGCTTACTTCCTTTTCTTATCGAACTTGATGCTTTATCTATAATCCATGCGGTCATGTCAATTAATTATGATTCTTCTATGTTTGCTAGCGATCTAATTAAAGATTGCAGGAAGGTTTTAAAGGATAATGAAGTTTGAGTTGAAGCATATATATAAGAAAATAAATAGTATGACTGATTTTGTAGCTAAATCTTTTGTTGTCATCAAAATCATTTTATTATTTTAAATGATCCTCCGCAAGGAGTTATCATGTATTTATTATATGAAAAATTGGGACTTTTTGCTCCTAGATATATAAAAACTAGTGTCTAAGTTTGTTTACTTTCCTATGAATAAAATTTTTTTTCTTCTAATGTTTCCGGTTTACTTTGTACTTTTCTGGAAAAAAAAACAAAAGTAATCCCGAGCATACCATCATCTCATGTCCAAAAACATAAACCGCTCCGTATTCTAACATTTTCGCAAAAACCGGAGAGCGTCTTTGATTGGAACTTGATTTCTTGCCAATAGGTCTAGTGATTTGCTCGCTCTTTTTTCCACTAAAAAAAAATCATGTTTTCTGTTTCATGAAACTCAAGCTCTGAAGTCTGAACACCAAGAAGAGGGATCACTGAGCTTTTTGGGTTAGGGGTACCTAATTACTTTTTCACTTCAATGAGTTTGGATTCGAAGTGAGAGTTATTGTTTCACGGGGCCATTGTATGACCTATGAACTACTCCTTCTCATCCATTTCATGCAAATTGCAATCTTTACTATAGCAGCCAATCATGTTCAAATTAACCTTCTGTCCTGTTCCCTGGGCACCTGGCCCGAAACCCATGTTTCCAAAACTATCAACGTGCAGGATAACCAATATCCTGACAAATAGCTTTGCAACTGTTCGACAAAATGCCTCTTTGGAACAACCTACGACCACCAGCATCCCACCTTACCTCGCGCTCCCTGCTTCAGCCTACGTTCACCTCCCCTTCTGTCGGAAACGTTGCCATTACTGTGACTTCCCAATCGTCGCTCTCGGCTCCGCTTCAACCCAACTCGAGGACGATCCACGAGTATTAAACTACATACAGCTGCTCTGTAGGGAAATCAATGCAACAAAATTTGAACTTGGTGCCAACAAACATCTTGAGACGGTCTTTTTTGGGGGAGGAACGCCCTCTCTCGTGCCGCCCAAGATGGTTGCTTCCATTTTGGAGACTCTGAGCTTGAAATTTGGGTTGTCTGAGAATGCTGAAATATCAATGGAGATGGATCCAGGAACATTTGATGCTAAAAAGATGGAGGAGATGATATTGTTGGGAGTAAACAGAGTGTCATTGGGAATTCAAGCCTTTCAGGAGAAGTTGTTGAGGGATTGTGGAAGGGCCCATGGTCTGAGCGAGGTTTATGAGGCTATTGATATTGTCAAATCATGTGGCGTTGAGAATTGGAGTATGGATCTAATATCTTCACTGCCTCATCAAACCACTGATATGTGGGAGGAGAGTCTAAGGCTCACGGTGGAGGCACAACCAACTCATGTTTCAGTATATGATTTGCAGATTGAACAAAACACAAAATTTGGAAGATTGTAAGTACCAATGCTACCAGAACCTGTAGTGGATTTTGGCTTATAATGATTTGATACTAAAGATTGAAGTTTTTGCAGATATACACCAGGTGTATTTCCACTGCCTTCTGAGATACAGTCAGCTGATTTCTATAAAATGGCTTCAAGAATGCTTCATGATGCTGGTTACGACCATTATGAAATCAGCAGCTACTGTAAGAGTGGATATGAGTGCAAACACAATTCTACCTACTGGAAGAATAAGCCTTTTTATGGATTTGGCCTTGGCTCAGCTAGTTTTGTTGATGGATTGAGGTTTTCAAGACCGAGGAAGGTGAATGATTATTCAAATTTTGTGCAAAATTTGGAAAAAGGATTAGTAAACTGCGCTGCCAGTGACAACATTCAAGTCAAGGACACAGCTATGGATGTTGTTATGCTATCCTTAAGAACTGCAAGAGGCCTAGACTTGAAGTGTTTCAAAGAATCATTTGGAAACTCTATTATTTCCTCTCTTTTAGAGGCTTATAAGCCCTATGTTGAGAGTGGACACGTGCTTTGCTTGGATGAGCAGAGGAGAACCATTAGAATAGATGAGCACAAAGCTTCTCAAGATAACACAAACGGAGGGCTGGCCTATATTCGGCTAAGTGATCCAGAAGGTTTCCTCTTATCAAATGAGCTGATATCCATCGCTTTTGGGGTCATGGACTCTTAGAAGTTAGGACTGTTCTCCACTCTAAGAGACTACTTCAAAGTATAACTAGATGTTTAGGCAGCATACAAGTTTCGTATGATTACGCGATAATTTGTGTCATTTTGTCTTCTATTTACCTTTCATTTACATCTGTTATGCTTTGCTAATACTTGGGATTAAAGTAATACATATCTCAGATAAGAAATAATAACTCATGACGCGGGTTAAACTTAGCATCTGAATCCCACTGTATTTAGCATATTGGCATAACGAAGTGGTAGTTCAGTAGAAGCAAAAGCAATCAGATGAAGATGGTTATGTGTACTAGTTGAATTTTGAAATCAACAACAATGTCTTTTTTTTTTTAAAAAAAAAAAGGAAGGGGGGATGTGCAGGAATTTATAATTTATTGGCAGAAGAAAAACAAATATGAAAAACAATGTAAAGTAGTTACTTGTGCAGGCAGAATTTTCTATCATGAAATTGTACAAATTTCATAATATTTTACATGATGTTTGGCACATTAACTGATAATAATAGGCAGAAGGGATTAAAACTGAGCTAACACAAGGTCAGGGTCAGACAGATGAAAACATACAAATAATAGTCCATCTGGTTAGTAGGCGAGCATGTACCCTCAAAAAGGCCTAGAGTCGAAGAAAACAAAGAAAGAAATAAAGAAGTCGCGATAGAAAGAAAGTCGGAGGGCAAAGAATACAAGGGAAAAATGGGATGCCGTGGTGGAATGGAAAAGATCAGTGGTGACTGGTAAACGCTCTAAGTAAACCGGCTTCTGAATCTGACTAAGTAAAAGCTTCTTATTGGGAGCATCAAATAACCACTCACAACCACTCAACGCAGGCTATCAAGACAGCCAAAACCTACAATTTAATTAAGCTTAACTAGAAAATAACAAGAGAAACTATTCAAATCAACGTTAAGTCAGTTTGTTTGCCTCTACATTTATTTCTTTGAGTTATTAGGCTTTGAAAAATCAAAAAGCTGCTATAGAGGCCACTAATCAGCGTCTTCAGCACCCTATAGACCATTCTCCACCTGTTCTTCTTGGTCAACAATTCAACAGAATTCCTTGTGTTTTGTGTAAATTAAACCCCCCCTCCCCCCCGCCCCAATTTATTCTCAAAGGTTTCTTTCCTTCTCATCATTTGCAACAAAATTCTTAGCATTGCAATTCCCATTTAGAGAAATGTTGGATCACTATCAGCTACTTAATGCAAGTCCTTCTTTCCAAGATTTCCTCAGGGAACTTGAGGCTGATATTTGTCATGCCAATATGATGTGAGTTTTCTCCCACGTCTTTTTCCCCAGTTGGTGGTTATTGCTGTCTTCATCTTAATTTATAATTTGGTCTGAATATGCAGTGCAGCTTCTATTCCAGGGGACAAGGGAAGGGCTTGTCTTCAAATGAAGTTGGTTTACAATCACTTGACGCCAATATTCCTCTTTTTACTGCGATGGATGGATTGCTCTTGTTCATGTCTGCTCTCAAGTTATCTGAGTCTTTTCCACGTAATTGTGTATGAGGTTAGTGCCCATATTTTGCGCCCCACCCCCCCCCCCCCCAACAAAAAAAAAATTATATATATATATATATATATATTATCATTTGTTTCTTTTCTGAGTTGAGTTTTCTGGATGTCTTATTTGTTTAGGCAGAGTCAAATGTCTATTCATGCGGAAGAAAAGCAACCATCAAGGAGTTCTACAGTAAGCACACTACTTTCCACTTTTAAAAGTACTGGAAACGATTGTATATTCAAAATAGACATGGCAATAAATAAGTGTAATTTATTTAAATCAGATTGTAACACGTGTATGATTGAGTGACAATTTATGGAACAAAATAATTGTAACTTCACATGGATGCTCATACGGCTACATTTGACTTTGATCTCAATTCAATTATTTGAACTCTACGAAATAATGTTCTTTTTCCTTTATGATGAAGTGATTTCCTTGAATAGGATTCTGCATTCATACTTAACTGGCATGCATTCACTTATAACCCCAGGTGTTATATTACCTTCTCTCCGGCGCCTCCATGGTGGTTTATTAGATTCTGACATTACTGAAGATAAAGATAAAAGCAAGAACATGAAGAATGTTAAGAATAAGAGGAAGCCTTTTGATGTTGAATTGGAGAGGGAAAACGAATGTGGCATCTGTTTAGAGCCTTGCACCAAAATGGTTTTGCCAAACTGCTGCCACACCATGTGTGTGAATTGCTACCATGACTGGTATACATGAAACTCTTTTCCCTTTAATTAATATTGGTGTTCCTAAGATGAGAATGGAAGAATGATATTGCTCTTGACAGTGAGTTCTTAAATACTTTCATTTGTATATGCTTCAGGAACACAAGGTCAGAATCTTGTCCATTTTGCCGGGGAAGTTTAAGGAGAGTCCATTCAAGGGACCTCTGGGTTCTTACATGCAGTAGTGATGTGATTGATGTTCAAACTGTTCTTAGAGAAGATTTGCTGCGTCTTCATCTGTATATAAATAGCTTGCCTGAGGACATCCCTGACGCTTTGTTCTTAATGTATTATGAATACTTATTTTAATGGAATAATATGCACAGCACTTTGTAGAGAAAAATGACAGCAGCCATCGCATATTAATAAAATTTGGCGGAATTTTCTCCTTATTTCTTTGTGGCAAGCTCCATTATTGATCCAGAAATGGCATAATCATTTTGGTTGATAAAAAATAGACAGGATTTTCTAGACGAGCATAAGAAAATTTCTGCCAATAAAAAAAAGGATATAATCTAATTTCCTCACTTATGATTACATCAGCAAAAGCTGTAATACTGCCATAAGGACAATCAAATACCATATATTATTCCCGGGTGATTTATTCATCCCTGCCTCTCTTTCTGCTTCAACAAAAAACTGAATGGAGGTTGAGTGAAACTCCCGTCCAGAAACATGCTAGAAACAACCTTGTACATAGCTTCTGTCAGATGAACACCATCCCAGTTGATGTACTGAGAAGGGTTTTTGCAGCCTGTAACGTCGTGTGTGCCGCACGTGGCAACTGGATTGAAGTTCAAAGGTGGCTCTCCTGATCCACAGCAGACTTTGAATATCTCTGTGAATCCATATTGTCTTGGGTTCTTCATGACTGTCCGATATGCATTCCAGTAATCAGCGAAGATTATGGTGGCATTGGGATAGTTTTTCCTGAGTTCTTGCACCTTGGATTGCAGGACGAGGTTGTGAGTGTAGCTTTGGTTGTTAACGCTTTTAGCACATCCAAGTTCATCTCTGTCATCTTGGGGAGTCAGAAACATGGCTAATGGAAGGCATCCAGTTAGTGGAAAACTCTGTACAACCATGTACTTTGCACCCTTCTGAAGCAAGGTCTGCAATGAAATGAATCCATTTGAGTGAAGTTGATGTTTCATATTCTTTATTCAAAGACAAGTTGTTCTTGGGGGAATCAAATGGGAGCTACATGATTAGCAGCATAAATTGCTGCAGGGTAAGAAAAGGATCAATATACTTGCACTACTTGGTATAGAAAATCAGAAAATTGCTTTTACACAACTCGTCACACTTCCCCATTATTAAAAAAATTTGAGCCACATCTTATTACCTCCATTACTCTTGAGACACTAACCATGGCTAGCTCCCTAATGATGTCCTGTGAGACTGCAGATCCAAGAGTGTAAGCATAGTCATTGACCCCAATCTCACCAAACCAAAACAGAGCATCGTCAAAGACTGCTTTGCAGTTTGATGTTGTTGCTTCTCCTTCACATCCCTGGGTCTCCAAGTACCTGTTGAACCACAGAAGCTGGGTTTGGATAGACTGAGGAGTGATGTCAAGGCTAAGGTTGTTCCTCACAAAGAACTGATGATTTATTGCTGTAGAACCACCAACAGCAAAGTTCACCCCAAAATTATCATTCCCTTTAAGGTGAAGGTAAGGGGGCAAATAAGGCAATGAAAGTGCTTCAGCCACAAAGTCTATCACAAGTCTTCCATCAGAGTACCTGTTTGTGGAATGGTGGAAGAAGGTGGTGCCATATGGAGAGCTTGAAACATGACCAAAGCCACTTGGGCCACTTAAACTCTTTGTGTTGCCAGTGTCAGTGAAGGAATCCCCAAAAGCATATATCTTCTTGAAGGGTTTTGTTGGTTGTCCCTCTTCAGAAGCCACTGACACAATTGAAGAGAGAATTATGCAGAAGCCAATGATGAGGGTGTTTTTGGAAGAAATGGATGCCAAAGAAACAGCCATATCCTCTGACTTAAGCCTTCACTGAGAAGTTGGGAACTTGGTTTAGCTGCTGAAGTCTGTACATATATACTGAGAGATCTTATCCTTCGTATGGCAAACGAATATCTCCCATTCGTTCATGTCAGTCTACATTAATATTAGTACTTGCACTAAGAGGTAGTTGCTGGGAGGCAAGGATTATAAGTAACTCCATATAAATAAAAATTAGCATTAGTTGAGGCATTGAATGAGCTTGTCCCCACACCAACCGTTTTTATGGTTATTAGTGAGATATGGAGATGCAATTGCCAAATCAGAGTTTAAGAGACAAGTTTAAATTGTATGATTACAAATGCGTCACAGGTTTGATCATCATATATTACAAAAGACTGCTTCTGAAAGTCAGAACAAAGAATTTCTTTATAAATCTCATGAATTGAGCATGGATAATCTACATCTTAACCTGCCCACGGAGGTAGGTTGTGGAAATATGCCTAGGCAGACCTAAAAGCCAGCTTAGAGCTTAAAAAGGGTTTGAGAGCTTGTTAGGAAGATGCAGAAGTTTGGCATATATTATTTGAGATCTGGTTAGGTTGTGTTACTCCGAGTTAACCTGAGAGCAAAAACCTGCCGTAGCTTTAAATGTGAATCTCATTAATGGCTTGCAACAACCAGTACAGTATGTTTTTTTTTTTAAATTGAAATGTTAAATGCTCATAAGAACGAAAGGACGTAAATTCATACATCCTAGAACTGGTAACAGAGTTGAGAAATTCTTGCATGGTCCGCCGTATTTAATTATGAGTAATAAATGAAAGATATTATTAATTTTACAGATTTGTGTATTAAAATATAATTTTTTTAATTTTTAAGATGTTAAAAAAATTATAAAAGTTAATAAATATTTTTTATTTATTGGACATAATTAAACATACCTGGCATAATATGATATAATTAAAACTTGCAAAAATTTCTCAGTAGAGTTTGCAGCTACGGTAATTGGTGGCATTTCCGTTTTTGGACATTTGGATTCTTCTTGTCCACCAGACCTTGAAATGGCTCCCCAAACTGAGGAGTCACCGGCCCATATAAATTCTAAGTAGCAGTGATCGGTGAATAATGGGGCCCAATATTGAATGATGTCTTTGTTTTACACGAGAAGAGTCATAACCGGAAAAAAAGGAAAAGAAAGGTCATGCAGAAATGAGGAGAAGCATGAAACGATCAAAGGGGAAATCAATGGTCATGAGACTCATAGCGTGGATGAGTAGCTGTCTAAGACTCAATGTTATAGGTCGGTACGAGTGTCGTATCCGAATTCCAAATACGGTGATGCAATATTTTCTCATACATACATACATACATATATACATACATACATATATATATATATATATATATATATTAGTACTATTAATCTCCGCTCTTTTATTTAAACCATACTTTATGTATGAGAAGTTCTAATCTCCCCTCTTTCATTTGCACAAAAAGAAATTATACTATTAATTTGATAATAATAATATAATTAAAGATATTTAAAAAATTTTAATTAAAAATATTAATTTAATATATTTAAATTAACTCCATTCATTCTCTTTCATAGTTAATAAATATATTTATTAAATTAAAAAATTAATAGTAATCGTAAATTAACTATAATACCTGGCATTATTTTATTATCTTTAGATTAGTAATGTAATTTTTCTTGTCTAAATAAAAAAAATTAAGATTACTAATCTTTACATTCATATGTGGAAATTAGTAATCTCTCTCTCTTTCTTTTTTCCCACACACACACATGCATATATGAACAAGGAAATAACATATCATTTAATAATTTTTACTAATAATAAAAATATTTTAATAATTTTTATTGACATAATAATATAAGAGTAGGTGATTTACACTATAGTTGATCAAATTTAAATTTTATATGTATTAAATTTAAATTTTATATGTATTAAATTTAAATTTGAGTTATTATCAATATAATTTTTTTTACATTATTAATAAATAAGAAGATGATACAATATTAAAAATTATTAATTTTTATTGATAATAATACAAATATTTTAATAATTTTTATTAATGTGACATCAAACTAATTGGTATGTCACAGCCTACCTAATTATAACTACGTGGATCCCACTTTCAATCATCACAAGCCTTTTCAACCTAATATAGCATCACAACACGTGAACTAATAAATAATTTAGTGTCAATTTAACTAGTTTCATCTAATTATAAATATTTACACAATCAAAATAAATACAATATGATATATAGTTATACAAAAATACTAATTACATGCACCCTTTCATAATTCAAAATAATCTATTTTTGAAGTTGTTTCATGTGATACTAAAGAAGCCTCCTATTAAAGAGTTATAGGTAGTGGTTTGGGAGCTTCCACTAGTACATTTGTAAAATATTTAAATCAAATAAATTGAAACAAAGTTTTAGTAAGCAAATAACTCACTTAAATTAGAATAATCAAAATTCATACATATAAAAGATTTAAACTCATCACAATCAATTATTAATTATAATCAAACAAAAAATTAAAGGAACAATATTACATTCATCACACAATCCTCTTAGTGCCTTATGATTCATTCCTATCCTTTTATAAACTCCATTCCTGTTCTTTCAGGATCTATTTTTCATCTCATAAATGATTTTTTGAATCCAATACTAATATCTCATTCTTATATTCATAAGTTCCCCTTCCCAATCTCATTACATTAACAATTCTCATTTCAAATTATCAATCATATTTATTCATATCATATATTTCAACCACTTTTTATTTGCATTTCAACTTATATAATTAGGTCAAGAAGAACTTCACTAGCTACTAGGATCTTACAAAATAATTTACAATTTATATATGTATCATGAATTGAATTGGCATGCAACCATATAAAATATCATGATGGTATTCAAATACTTAAGTACAAGCCTTTTGAATGCATTTTCTAAGGCAGTACTCGAGTAATGTACTTAAGTACTTTTAGGTAAAGGTAAAAATGTCTTTAAGTACTGGAATATAGTACTTAAATACAAGCATTTTGAATTCATTTTCTAAAGCAATACTTAAGTATTGTACCTGAGTACTTTTAAGCAAAAGTGAAAATGCTTTCAAGTACCTAAGTACAATACTTGAATACAAGCATTTGAATTCATTTTATAAAGCATTATTCGAGTATTGTACTTAGGTACAAGTTTAGAATTTTCTAAAAACCATCAGGATCTCCAAGAACAATAGTGCCAACCCTATATAACTTTGAAATAGTTCTTTTCATCACAATTATAACAATGATTAACTTACTTAAGTCATTATCTAGCTCAGATACAACAATAATTTGCAAGCAACCATTAATCCCTAATCAATCATCATTATAAACATTAAATTTGTATAAAACCAAGCAACTCTAAAAATTAATTAACACATAAGAATTTAAGTAAATTATTTACTTACCTAATATTTAAAGAAGACTAAGATAGAGAGTAGAAAGCAACCCGCTACCTTATCAAGTATAGAATCAAGTTCAAAAACTCTTCCCTTGTATCCCTAAGTTTCTATTTTCAAATTCCTACATGATCTCTACAAACTTAGAAATCTTGGGTAATTACCTTGAGCTAGTTGATAAATACAAGAATTTTAAGAGGCTTCTTTAAGGTTACTAACTCAAGTTGCAAATAAATTTAAGATGTAGTTGAAGAAAAAGAAGAGTTGACAATAGTAAATAGAGGAAGGGGAAAATGTCAAAAGAAGAAAGTCAATTAGCATATATAAGGCATTAGGAACGATTTAGTCATTTTAGAATGTGAATAAGGGCAAAAATATAAAACTTCACCTTAAATATCCCTTACACACCTTTTTTTTAAATTTAATTTCACAAAACCTTATATTTAATTATATTTTAGCTTTTTTTAATATAATACTTTATTTTCCTTAATTTAATTATAAGTATAAATCTATCCATAACTTTCATAATTATTGATAATTTCTTGTAATTACTAACAAAATCAATATAATAAAATTCACTTATTATATATTTGTTGTAACATTATCACAAGCCCAATAATAGCTCTCTTAATACAATGCTTGCATTCCTACCATTCACTTACTCATTCAAAGCGAGTTTTTTGTTCACTATCTTATGAAGGTCATTACCTTAACTTGCTTAGATAATTCTTATGTTCTTTTCTTTTTCTCAAATCTTCTCCTAAAATGATTAAAGTTTTAACTTGTCTTAATCTTAATTGCTCTAATTCTCTTCCAAACCCTTCTACTTCTATACTACCCTTCTTTTTTCAAATTCTCTTCCAAATCATTGCTTTAACTTACCCTTAACTCTAACTATTTAGATCCTCTCTCAAATCTTGATACTTTTACACTATCATTTGCTTCTTTTAAATTTAGCTTTGTTGGATTGATTTGACATTTGCTTGGTCAGTGGAAAAAATGACCTTTTTCTTTTTTATTCAATTTTAATTTTTATTGGTTTTTGAAATTATAACCTAGATCAATGATTTTAATTCTGTAGAATTTCCTTTTTGTTCTTTAATTGCTTATTGTGGATTTTTCAATTAGGTTTGCAAATTAATTAGAATACATTCTATCAAGAAAGCTCATGAGAAAATTGATAAAGATAGTGAACGTTACAGAAGTGATATTGACTTATTTTGATTAATTTCATCAAGTTGGTTTCTTTTCTATTTAACAAGCATATGATTCCTTCTCTTTTAATTTTTTTTTACTAACTTGCATTCCTTATTCTATAACTCATATTACTTTCTCTACTATTATATTTGCTCCTTTCTTTTGGTGTATAGAGGTAAATTATTTCATTATTTTTTTAATGATTATTTTTATTTATTTTCCTATTAATCTTTAGTGTTTGGGTCTTTTTTTGTGTTTGTTATTATAAGATATTCATGTTCTTTTCCTAGTGCTATATGTGTTAATGTTTTTTATGTAACCAAGGTTTGGATTCTTAAGTATGTTTTGATTTATTGATTTCATATTGTGATTTTTGTCTTCATGTAGACTACATTTTGTTTAAGTTATTGTATGAACAAGGTTTGATTTTTCATTTTCTTCAATAGTAGATATTTACGTCATTTATTGATCACTGTTATTATATAAGTCTTCATGTTCTTTTCCTATTTAGTAACTTTGTTTGATATAATTTTTATGTATCAAGTACTTAATTTGTTATGAGTCATTACTTTATTATGCTATACGCTTTTGTATTCTCAAAAATATTTTATCACTTTTAGCTAGCATTAAAACTTTCTCATTTTGCATAGTTCTATTATTTTGATAACCATTACTGCTGAGTTTTTTAGCCAAGACAACCATAGCATTATTTGCACTACAGAATAGATTAGCCTCCTACATATAATATTCTTATTAATAAGAGAACACATTTCTTTGATATTAAGCCTTTATTGTGCTATATGTGACACATTTCTATGCATGAAGATTTTTATTTTCTTAATTTAAAATTATTATTATGCTATATATGACATTGTAGATTTTTTGCTTAATTAACTTAAGATATTTGAAAAGGTTCCCCTAACAAGAAAATGATGCTTAATCTTAGGTATATTTACGAAGTATTCCTTTTCAACATATCCTATTTTACTTGTATAGAAATATAAACTAGTAAAAAATCTATTCACTTAACTTTATGCTAATGCCTGGAATCAAAACCTATATATTAAGTTTAAAAGGGGTATATTAGAATGCTTTGAATCATGTTTCATTATTTCTAGTGACATTCTTTGGATGGAAAACCTTACCTTTGCTAAAAAACTTGTAATAGATAAAAGCATTTAAACTGCATACATTCAAGCGATCGAATCTGTACATCATTTGATTTATATTGAAAACCAATACTTTCTTAGATCATCATATGCATGGCTATTGAATAAAGATAATGGTAAGGTTCACTTTTTTTTAAATGATCCATAGAGGTCAATGTTTGTTTGATAATTCATTTTATTTTATAAATTTTAGCATCGCAACCTAATCTTTATAGGTTAATGATAGATGTTAGACCAAATTAAATTCTAATAAAGATATCTAGAAGTTGCTTAGAAGTTTACATCTTTGTCAAATTTGAAAGCTTGGACCTCACCTAATTCAAGTAAAAAGGAATGAATGTTGGTAAAAAGGTAAATCAATCCTAAATTCTTAATAAATGATGATAACAATGTTATTGTTTACTTGATTAAGTAATTCATTGACTCTGTGTTACCTTTTTAGTTCTTTGTAAATATGTGTTCTTATTTACTTAGTTTTGTTTCTTTAAAAATAAATATCAAAGGTTGATGTTGCATTTTTATTCTATTTAGTCTTGGTTTTTGCAGAGTCATATGTTGTCTTGGGTGATCAGGAGCTAAAAATCTAATCCCAATGAAATTAATATTAAAAATTATTCATAAAATCAAAGCTAATAAGAGATTTGCGATATATATTATTGTACTAATGTGGCTAAAGGGTAATGCTAATTTTGCAGTTATGTAAGAAATTTTATATTCTTTATTAGCAAGTAGTATAATTATGTAATGTGTAAAGTTTAGAAGATGAGCCTCTCATATTACTTTGTAAAGTCTGAATTGAAGTCTAATCAAACATTAGAAAAGTAATTGTAAAAGCAAATGTTTATCCTTAATTCTATCATCTGTGTTTATTATACCACAGGGCCAAACAATGCAAATGATGTACAATATTGTTGGCTAAGTCTTAAAAAAATTGCAACTTGCTAATTTGCGTCCATAAGATTACTTGAACTTATTTTTGCTTTGGTAACTAGGAATTATTCCATGAAGAAAGTTTGGACTCAAATGGTGATTCGATAATTATTTGGGGAAATTTTAATTTTTTTCATGTCTTAAGTATGAAGTTCTTAAACATATTAGTTATGTGAGTTTAGTTCACATTATAATCTATAGCATTTAATACTTATTTTCTATTTTTGTGGGTGGGAGGTTCTATTTATACTGACTATAATTAAAAGTCATATGTAATTGGTAAGATGAAGACATTGTGGTTGTATTAGCATATTAATTATATCTTACATTTTGTGTTTAAAATTAAACCTTACTAAACTGGAAAGTATCGAATAAATGCTTTTCTTCCTTCTATCTATGCATATGGTCACTCAAGTAAAAAAGTATTCTATCTTGGTAAAAAAAAGTTAGAATGTGATTACAAGTAGTTTTAAGTAATTGAAGACATAAAACCATGCAAGTATATGTGTGGAATTATTTTACCGGACTTGCACGAGCAAAAGCATAATATAGTTTTGTTAGTGCTATAAATCCAATTTTTTTAATGTTTCTATCAAATTTATTTCTTACTAGGCTTATATAATTATATTTACTTAATTAAATATAAAAAATAAATGCTAGAATGTATGCTTGAATATTTCTATATCATATAACTTACTTTTAGTATAATAACAGCTTTACACAAGCCTCCGCACAATCTATCAAAGGATATTTAAGTCTCTTATCATTTCTCTGATAGAGATTGGAGACTTTCAACATAGTCTTGGACAAGGAGGAAACTCTTGTATTTATATCAAATAGCATATTCATTTTGTACATTAGTTAGTAATTTTTGTCCTTTCTTTTCATCATTAATCCAATTCAACACATGCCTAGGCTTAGAAACTAATTATTCTTGAACATAAAAATTTAAAAGGATAAAAGAGATCTATTATAGGGATTTGTGAAAACTAGTTAATTTTATCATGTTGAATTATGAGAAGTTGTCTTCTTTCATGTACTTATGTGGTAGTTCTTCCTCCTTAGGAAAGTTATCACACATTTTGTGAAGGGTTTTGGGAACTACTTAAGCATGGGTATGAATGTTAAGCCATAGATCACTATTAGTAAGCCTTGATTCATAATTCCAGTACAAGGAGGATTTTGCAATGAATTAATTTTTTTGCTTGCTATTAAATTGATTTTATGTTTTTAGTTTTTTTATTAACTGCTCTTGAATGTATGGTAATGGAGTCATTAGGAAGCAATTATGTGTCAAAAAAATTTTGTAAAAAACTTTAGTAAAGAAGTGTTGACAAATTTCAATAAGTTTGTTTGTAAAATTGGAAAGATTGATGCAACTTGTCCATGATTGCTTAACCAATGTTAGTATTGGAAAGATTGACGCATCTATGACGCTTGTCCATGACTACTTGCCAATGTTGATGGTGAGCCTATTAAGTTTAAGAATTCTCTTACCATTTTTCATGCATGTAAGTCAAATGATGCTAAGAAGGTGATTGAAGTAATAAATGAGATGATGCTGGAAAGGTTGCCCTTTATGCGATATCATATGCTCTACAGCCATCTATAGCATTTGTACGCATGGAACTATAGAAGTGATAGGCTAGAAAGGTTTAATCAAAATTGAAGGACCATAAGTTCTTGATTAAAGACAATTAATTGTGTATGATGAATTATTAATCGAGCATAAGGAAGATAGCACCCTTAGTAAGGTATTATCGAGTTGAAAGCAATTAGGTAGTGAACAATGCAATGCTTTCTTTTTAGTTACAATTCTTATGCCTGTGCTAACTTGATGTGAAGTGAAACTTGGGGAATAGTGTTCATAAGCATTTCAATTTAAATTATTGAAGAATTTATATGTTACTTGCTATTTCTTACTTGACATATTTAAGTGTTCTTAAATAACTATGCCGTGAGTAGAATTTTTTCTATAAAAAAATTTAATGTATAATATTAATATAAAAAAAACATTATACACTAAGGATCAATGGAAAAAATAATTGTACGATGCCCAAAGTAAAATTTGAAGAATTAGTTTTTCAAAAATTATAAAATTTTAATTATGTAATTCGTAAATTAAAATTGAATAGGATAAAATTAAATTAAAATCATATAATATATTTTTAAACTTCTAAAATATAAAATTAATATTAAATGATTTTCATGAAAGGATTCCCGCAAGCAATATTCCAAAGTTCAAATTAGATTCGACTAAACTAATAGTAAATCTATGATTTCTTTATTTATTATAAAAAAATATTTAATGTTTATTGAAAGAAAAAAATTTAATTGCACGATGTTTTATCAATGATAGTAATATTTTACGTTTCAAAAAATTATTTATGAAAGCAAATAGATAGTAATTATATATATGTCAATCATCTTTACATAAATAAATTATCATCAGATGGAAATTAAATTAAGTATAATATTCTACTAAATCATTCAAATCCTCTACTAATGTCAAAGACTGTTTGATTCCATAATATTATTCATTTAGAACTATACTTTTTAAAATAGGATAATATTCATGCATCCCACAGGTTACATTCTACTCTTAAATAATATTAGAAGTGTGACATAGTGATAGTGTATAATAGTATTGATAATAAATCAAATTTAACTTTAAATTCAAAGTATCTTTATATTATTACTCGCTTATATATTATCATATCAATAAAAATTATTAAAATTTCTTTATTAACTTTAAATTTTCTAATTATTATTTATTTTAATGATATATTTTCTTTTCAATCACTTACAATATAAAATATATACATTAACTCAAATTTACACTTTATATTGATATTTGTATAAATGAAGCCCATAATACAACCTCAACCCCAAAATTAGTAGTCAAAAGTAACAAATTCTTCGTCAATCTAAGACATAAAATTTAATTAATTAATAGAATAAGCTTAAAAGAGAAAAGAAGAAAAAAAAAGATGAGAGAGACGGGAAAATTATTTCTCAAACAAGCTGAGACACACAATTAAAATTTCAAGGGATTTATGCTACACCACTCTCATGATGTAGTGGCACAGTATTCTACCAATTCACCATCAAATTTGATCTTTAATATTTTATTTTATTATATAATATATCACATTTAATTTAAAACAATAAATTTAATATATAATTAAATTTAATTATATGTTAATATATGATTGCATGATATCAGGCTCTCCTATCTCATTGTTTTCATGTCATTTTATTGAAGTTTATATTCCTAGTGCCAGGGAACATGCACGCAGATTGAGAGACAGGAAGGCCTTCTTTGTGAACAGAAAGGAGCTCACGATTAGCTAAAATTCATCTGTTTTTGTTTTTTTTTCAGTTTCTCAGTTTTTGGGGCATCGCAGTAATCGAAAACGGTTAGTGAGTCTTACATTAAAATGAAGAAAAAAACCAAAAACGGTTAGATGCGCTGGAACAGACCTTGTATCCAACCATGATATTAGCTTGCCTCATCCTGACCACAGCATCACTAACGTTTCTTCTGATCCTAACAATTCCTCGACTCCGTCTCTGTATTTGCTGCCTCTGAACAATCCGATCCCAGCATTTGAAACTTCCGATCTGGGATCCTCACTTCAATGGCTTCGGTAAGATTCTCCCTTTTTATTATTTTCTCTCTAAAAGACAATTTTTCCTTTTAGATAGTTCATTGACTGAGTAAATTTTTCTCCATGTTGCCAAAGATTGTTCAAAGATCAATAAGGACACATTCTATTTCTAAATATGTTTTCGGTGACAGAAATACGATTATAATCACCAAATCTTCCATTTTGTTTATAAATGATGCTAAGTAGAATTGATTTGCTGTTGAAATCACCAGTGACAGTTGGTTCTTCATTTTTCAATCTGTGAAGATTGCTTCTATTTTTTTTTTTTTGCTTCAGCGTACAATTTGTCTTCCTTCGTTAATAGTTTTGATGAAAATGTCTAATTCAGTAGCGTGGACACAGGTCCAGCTCGCAAGTGAATTGATTGGAATAAGGTTATTGATTGTTTTTGTTGATAAAGATAATCTAATTGTTAAATTTTTGTTTGCTTCATGCAGGAGGATAAAGGTCGGCCGTTGCCAAAATTCGGGGAGTGGGATGTGAATGATCCGGCTTCAGCTGACGGATTCACTGTGATATTTAATAAGGCTAGAGATGAGAAGAAGACCAGCACCACTGCCGGAAGCACGGTAACTATAGCAAAACCTGGATCTGAACCATTAAATGATACGAAGAGCTATCCTCTCCATTCTCGAAAGGCAAAGGTGAAAGAAAATTTTGCAGGTTTTCTTATTTAGTCAATGTCAGAATTTGGCTTTTAATGTCCCTCTCAGTTTCTTTCAAAATTTAATTCGAATTCTGATCGCAGAAAAAATGGCTTTGCTGCTGCTGACCTTGTAAGTTCCTTCAGCGCCTCATATGCCCGGAAGGATCAGGATCAGATAAGAGGAGACCTGTACAGAGACTTACTGAAGATTTGATAAAGCAGAACGGATTTACAATCTTTCCCTTTTCCTTGCATTTTTCCCCTTTTTATTTGTAATTAGACAGCATACAATGTAGTTAATCTGAATTATTATTCTGTTAGTTATATAACCACCTAGTCCAGTTACAAAGAAATTCATTTAAAGCAGAGCTCCTTATAAATACCAACCCTGTCTAATAACAATAATACTGTATACATTCGAAACTAAATTCTAAATAAAAATAAAAAATTATCACCAAATATAAAATAATTACACAAATTTATAAAATTCCATTTAATAAATATAAAACACTTAAAAATTAATTTTCAATTCCATTTTTGGTACCTATAAATGTTTTCCATCTAATGGATATGGCGTATTGTTACTGCATAGCTCCCACTCATTTGGAGCTCTTTTTGTATAGGAGATATTATTTTAGGAAAAATTGCAATTTGAAACTACACACTCCTTTAAAAACACTTTGAAGCCAACTCCTCACAAGTTGCGGAATCTACCGTTCTATGATTCCCACTGTCTATTAAGAGGTGTCTCTTAGAAGAAATTTATGATACACTCTCAAAATGAAAGTACATCAAACTTCTCTCTACTAAACAATGGATCAACGTGTTGAATTTTAAGAACATGACAGGCAACAAAGATGTTTACATGCAGACCTATTTTCCACTGAATCAACTAGATTCAACACTGACATCAAGTGAAGGGAAACATAATAGAAACAAAGATAATCTACAAGCGCAGGTGTTTCTTATAACAAAACATCTGTTTAATATATATGTCGCCAGCCATTCAATTCTCTGCAAAGCTTGAGCCGCATTGTGTAGAACTGAAAAGGCTAAATAAATTTATCACGTTTAAGCAGAAAATTACAAGTTCTGGCCTTTTAGCATTATGGATTGTCAAAGCTAAAAGATCCTTGACAGGAAATGTTTAATCAGGCTGCTGAATTGTAGCATCACTTGCATCTGCATTTCCAGCGGTCCCATCCGCTTCACTGGCAGTACTGGTGAAGGAAGAATTCTGATCAATTTGAGGCGTAACCGAGGGCGTGGGGTCTATTGGGTGATCAAACTTACAAGCTGGCCCAAATTTGCAAATTCCATAGCGACTGTAATATGTGCAGATATTCTTGTCCTGGATATTATAATAATTCAATATTAGATCAGAGAAATAATGAGGACTACGTAATAATTTAATGTGACTAATAAAACTAACTTAACTAAGCCTATAGTCTTTCCAAAGTCAGAAAAAAGACCTCTAAGTAACTTAGCCATGTTTGACCTCATCTTACAACACCTCGAGTTTGCCCAATCACACACCAATTAAATAGGGGTTGCTAAAACTTGAGAAAGTTATAAACACATACAACATCATTGTTTAACGAATCATCAATGTGCCAAAAAATGATTTTGTAAGGGCTTCCATTCATTTAAGTGGCAATTATATTGAATTCGTTTTTAAGTCAACCTTGATTCATTGTTTGTTCTAATACTCCGTCACAATTACAATGCACAGTCTTCAAGAAAATCCCAAAAAAAATTTCATTATTATTATTATTTTTTTCCTTCAATTGCAGACAACCTTGATTCATGATTATTACAGACTCAAAAAGTTTGAAGTTTTGTAGAAGGAGTCCTCTTCAACTACTTGTAAAAAGGGCAAAATTGAAGGGAGGAAGTAAGAAGGAAAATCACAAAATTATCATTCTATATTTCATTTTTATCCAAAAACAAAATTATTCTATATTTTATTAACATTTTTTAACAGTTCACTTGAATATTTTTTGCTCCTCCTAAAAAGAACGCAACTTATCCTAGCTCTGACAGAACAATCATGTTTTTTAAGTATGCATATATAAAACTTACAGGCCTCAAAGGAAGACCCTTGTCACTGAGGGTGCACGGAGGTGATCTAGCTGTCCGGTTCTTTGGATGGTGAAATTTGCAATTAGCTTTAAATTTACAATCTCCAGTTTTTAAGAAATAACTGCATTCAGGTTCACCAGGCCTTTCAGGAAACTCTTCAACTTGCATCTGCTTTTGAGGAGGCATATACACATTTGTTTCAATCGCTGGGTTGTTTATGACATATGCAGAAGGTGGACGCATACTTCTCTCAGACAGATACACGGGCGCCTTACAAAACAAACAGGAAATTCTCAGGAAACAACTGTTTTAACAGTTCAACTATATATATTTATATATATATATATACACACACGTGCGTGTGTGTGTGTGTGTAGCTTAAGCATGTTTAAAATGTATTGTCTTGTGCAAGAAGAGGGTAAAAGAAAGGGAACAATATATTTAATGATAAAAAATAATAACTATTGCATGATGGAAATGAACAAGCTAAACATGTCATCAAGTACTAACAATATAACAGAAAGTTCCTCATTTGATGACTAATAAAAATGATTTACCTGATATCCATTCCATTCAGAACTATGCGGAGAAACACCATGTGTAGGAGTAAGCATCATTGGCATAAAAGGAGCACTTTCATTTAATGCTCTTGGAGAAGACCATGCGGGAATGGATGGTTGTGACACACCTTGTAATGATATGGACCCACCATTACCATACACTGACGGAGGATCCAATCCTCCAACAGCACTAGGATCAGGATGATTAAACTTACAGTTTGCTCCATACTTACAAGAGCCATTACGCATGTAATAGGGGCACTCTTTCTCCCCCTGTCCATCAATAATAACTTATATAAGATTATGAGGGAACAATTAATCCAGTAGACTGCACAGACAAACATTATATCTGTTGAACAACACACTTTCATCATAAGTTGATATACAAAAGTTGTACCACTCGAATTGGCAGGCCCAGAAAGTTAAGCTCTAGAATTGGGGCTGGAGAATATTTGCTTCTTGTGTGGTTATATTTACAAGCTTTCCCAAACTTACAACCCCCTGAACTTAGATAAAACTGCCATAACATCAAGACATTAAAGAGAATTTGTTATAATCGTGTCATGCATAGTGCCAAAAGTAAAAGAAATGGATCAGAATTAAATGTAAACAGCAAATACAAGCATACTTCTCCCAGATGCTGTTTTATAGATCTAATAATTTTCAAACATAGCAATTGAATCAGTAGCTTAAAAGTATTTACTTTTTTAACCTCCCACCAGACATCCATTTGCTTGTAGGTTAATATATTTGCCTGTCCATGGCTAATTTATAAAACTTAGATAGCAAAAACCAACACATCATAGAAAAACTAGTGATCAAAGGTCACTTTACTTAATTGTAACTAATCATAAATAAGCCAGTACCACTAACTATAAAGTTGTTCACATTCAAAATGGAATTCTAATATCATCAGCCATATAATATTGTATTCTCTAGTCAAACTTAGGCACCACCCACTACGTACTCATCTGGGATCTTTCAGTGCCAACGGTAACATTTTTTATCACTCTGTTAGGCCATAAAGAATATGACCAACAACAAAATTCAACACAAAACATATAGGTGATCGATAATCCCACAGAAGGAAATGGAAAGTATGATATTACATGTTTAGTTTAACATTGTTGGTTCTACTTATCCATGATATCCCATGCCCATGGTAAACCCATTATTTCAAAACAGAAGAAATTTTATCTTAAGAACTATACACAAACTATGTAAAACCCAAAGCGAAACCATGTTGAGATAATAATGGGCAAAAATACAGCTTGTAACAAATTTTGTTTCAGCATCATAATATTGATAATAACCTTGCATTCTGCCTGCGTATTTCTTTGTGCAGATCCTTCTCTTTCCCATGTGTTCTCCTTGACAGTCTTCAGTTGATGTTAAAACATCAAAACACCGAAGAAACTTCAGCAAGTGAGTATAAGATATTTCCAATCATAAAACGACTTACAGAAACAAATTGATACCCAGCCACAGATTACTATATATCTTCTATTTTATCCCTATGAAACCCCACTACATAAAATGAAAGGAGAATGTATGATGTTTGTGGAAGTAATAAAGCAATACAAATAGAGTGCAGGGAAATCTCAAACTAGAGCAGCATATTGACAAGAAATTTTTCCAAAAATACCAGTGAAAAGCAAGTATCAACTATGATGAACATTTATTACAAGTGCATCTACAGATACGGTATAATGCTAACACATAGGCAGAAGATAAATATTTGGCTAAATATTAATGTTTTGCCTAAGGAACTTTACGACTTACGTTCAATAAATAATAAGTACATAGATTTACTAATACAAACATGTAGAATGTGCTATGGGAGGAAAAGGAAGACAAAGATACCTGGTTTTTCCTCTTAACAGGATGATTAAATTTGCAATTGGGTCCAAATTTGCAATTTCCAGTCTTCAAGTAGAATGCACAGTCTTCAGCTTCGGGCCTCAAGGGGTACTCATGTGTGTTGCTTCTCTCGTCTTGCTCAACTTCATCACCGACAACTATATCAACATTTCCACCCACCTTATCAAACTCACTCTCATTCACATTCTCATTCCATTCATTACTCTCAATTCCATTCCAACCCTCGTTATCTTCTTCAAAACCTTCTCCTTTATCATATTCCTCAGCACCAGCTTTGTCAGTTTCTTCCATCCCATCATCAAAGCTTGAAACTTTCAGCTCATTCTGGCTCTCTTCTTCCTTTTCCTTCAAATCCAGCTTATTCTGAAGTTCCCCGTGAAGTGTATCAGTTTGAGTACGTTGATTGAGATCCGCTCTCTGAGCATCATGATCAGGACTCGGGGAAGAAGGTGCAGACTGAAACCCCAATTCTGGGTCGTTGTTAGAACTCGAAATTGAAGTCAGTTCAGATTCAGAGGGCTCCATTGTCACTCCACATTTCAAACCCTAACAGTGCAGATTGATTGAAAATAATTCAGATAGAAGGGGGCAACTCAGAAAGAAAAAGGCTATATTTTTAGGTGTCGAACCAAAAAACCCAGAAGTTATGGGTGTCAGTGTGAATAGAAAGGTCGATCAAAGAAATATGAGCCTTATTATATTATTATTTTAAGTATCCGCTACAGTACATTGTATATTTTCATGTATCCGCGTAGCGTATTAAGGTTGCTGTTTCCAATGGCACATTTGGAATTTGGAATCGAACAAAAGAAAAGCGTAAAATAACGAGGAAAATTGCAAATTACGTGTGTGCCTGCCTGCCCATGTGTTGAAGAAGTTCTTTATAACGTGTTTCTTAATGGAAAAAAAAAAAGGAATTTAGTGCTACGTTTTCACCGAAATTTTAGTAGCATTTTCTTACAAATGTTATATTATCTTTTAATTTAAGAATTTGATTTCTTCATAAATAAATAATTTTTATAAAAACAGCTAATTTCTCCCTAATAAATTGTTGAATTAAAAAATAATATATTTAATAATCTTGTGTAAAAATAATACAGAATTTTTAATATTAATATAATATTAGAAATTCTTCTGAAATAGTTTAAACCAAATTATTTCAGAAAAATTCATACAGTGGCATAGTTGAATTAGCCAATTAGGTTTCTTCCTATGTTTATAATTGTGGTGGGAGAAATACTTACATAGACTTTATTTATCATGTCATTTTTAAATTTTATTATTTAAATGTTATTAATTATAGATACGTGCGTTTACTTATCTTAATAATCAAGTGCAAGCTCCCTTGACTTGAAATTATTCTCCCATCATATTTATTAATAATTAATTATTAATTTATTAATTTTAATTTAATTTATTATTTTAACTCTCATAGCAATTAATTACAAACAATTTATCTTCTATATAAAATAATTCTTAAAAAAAGGAAGGTTTCAATGTATAATTTTTCAATACCATTCCAACTTTTTGTTAAAATGTAATCTTGCAATTATTAGTAATATATCATCTTTTCAATAAACAAAATAATAGCTCTAATTCTCCGGATTACCAACATTTTTAACCATTGTAATATTTTTATTATTAATGAATAATTTTTTTCAACATTCCAGTGATTTCATAGTTCATTTTTAACATTTTAATAATTTTTTAACATTCCAATTGAAGATAAGCTCATGTCAACTATTTATTTTAGTGAACTTGTAGACAAACAGAATTAAAATATTTTTTCATGAATTTGATTTACCAATTTCTATTACATATTTTTATATTCATGCATTATATATATGTTTGCTTATCTGTCTATTACATATCTCTTTGCTGAAATGTAACAAACAAAAGAATAAATTAGTTTTTTGGTATCAAATAATTAATATTAAAAATATAAAATTTTTATCATTCTTTTTATCTGATCAATGCTAAAAAAATTTCTACTTTTTAGGCGTGCTAAAAGTAAAAATATTTATAATTACATTAAGTTAAAAATGTAAAACAAAAAATTTATAAATATTATACATTTTTTTAATGTTACAAGGATGAGATGCGTGTATAAAAATATTATCTTATTTAAAAAAATAAAAAATAATTATTTTTTAACATCAAAGTTTTAATTTTGATAAGCTTTTTATTTTAAAATTTGATCAAAACTTCTGTTAAAGTGTCATGAGTGAAATTATTAGATTGGAAGAAATAGTGATGGTTTTTTTGGTACAAAATCATACCCTGAAGTATGCAGAAATGTAATATATGAATAATAGGTTAATGATGTGAAGATGTGTATGAATTCTTTTTTACTGTAACTTATTAAATTTTGTATAAAAGGTTTTAGGAAATAAAAGTCAATAATATATATTAAAAAATTATTCATTAGTAATAAAAATGTTAGAATGGTTATAATTATTGCTAATCAAGAAAGTTAGAACCATTACAGTAAAATGTGATTATCAATTGTAAAATTGAACCTTCCATTTTTTAATCTTAGTTAACTTGTATGCAAGGATTAATTATTAGTAATTGATTGTTATAAAACTCAAATTAGTAAATCAAAAAAATAATAAATTAATAATTAATTATTAACAAATACAATGGGAGGAAGTAACTTGCTATTTTGGTATTATAATCATAAAGAAGGCATGTAATCTCTATATTTTTTTTATTTTAATAGAAGAGTGGAATCATTTGATAAATTTAAAAAGTTTCAAACTATTATATGTGTGTGTGTGTTAAAACTAATATTTGAATATTTCCATTTAAACCATACAAGATGAAAATTTTCCATATGCCTTATAAGGGAGAAGTCTTCTTGGTTTACCTATCCTAATACTATGATTGGTTTAAAGGATGTCTTGAGATTCAAGCAATTGCAAATAATATAACTAGTAAATACATTTTTCCTCATGTCAACATATTTTATTGTTTAGAAGGAAATATGCTTACTTGTTTTTTAGTTTAAGTAGTAATGGGTTTGCTATGACCGTTTATTGTCATCTAACTGTTAATAAGGCTTTTGCTTTTACTAATATATAATGACTAAAGCTAACTTTAGTAATTCAATACAATCAATTCATCATCAGTAGTTAGCAAGTATAATGGTTCTAATAATGATCTTGCACATATGTTGTGTATATTTCACTAGTGGCTTTAAAAAACCTTGCAAATTGACATAGATTACAATTGTAGCTATGGCTGTATTGATAGCATCTTCTAGTATAATTAGCTATTCTTTACCCTACAACCAAATTGGTTATTAGGCACTGAAAATTGTAACAAGTGTATCTAAAGCTATTCCTATACTAGAATCATTTTTAGTAGAGCTATTACATGAAAGTGCATGTATCGAATAATCTACTTTAACTCATTTTTATGGTTTACCCACCTTTATATTACTATTTCTCACTGTCATATTTATGTTGATGCACTTTCCAATAATATGTAACTAAAGCATTTCTAGTCCTTTATAGGGACTATAGATCATAGATATTTGTTATCAATCATTTATCATGTTAAGAAAGAAATATAATATTTAATTACTATAAATATAGATAAATATTAGTGAGGTATTGTAATGTAGCTAGAGAATCCACTATTTTGGCTACTATAATACCACCGAAGCCACAAAAAATGATTTTTGATTAATAGTTACAAAAATACATATTATAGTTTCTTCTTATTAATTGACAATCATATTCGTAACTGCTACCTAAGTATAAACCAAGCTAATTCGCACTTGATTATTAGGATAAATCTAGAATAAATCTAAACAATCATAATTGGTAATATTTGATTGGTGAGGCCTAAGAATAATGTGGTAGATAATGCTTAGGTAAGTATTTTTTAGATTTCTATCTCTTTTTTCCTTTTTTTTTTCCTATACAATTTTTATTAGTAGTATTTGAATAGTAATACCTAAAAATAACATAATACATAATGCTTATATAAGCTTTATCATACTTGAAGCTATTCCCGTAATAGAATCATCTTTGATAAAGTTATTATGTAGAAGCACCAGTGTCAAACTATCTATTTTAATTCATTTTTATAGTTTATGCACTTTTGTATTATCATTTCTTATTATTATATTTATGTTAATGCACTTTTTAATGACACATAAGCAAGACATTTTCAATCCTTTATAAGGAGTATAAATTATAGATATTTGTAATTAACCAATTATCATGTTGGGAGGAAGGATAATATTTCATTGCCACAAATATGGATAAATAATGGCAAGGTATTATAATACAATTGGAGAATCTATTGTTTCAACTATTATAATAATGTATTTCATTACCATTCTTTCTTATAAAATAGTTACCACATGAGCCACAAAAGATATTTTTTGACCAATTGCTACATAGGCATATATTATATTTTATCCTTATTAATTGATAACTATATTTGTGGTTGCCACCTATGGTAAGTCAAGCTAACTTGCACTTAATTATTGGGACAAATAGATCTACACAATCTTAGTTAATAGTATTTGAGTAGTAATGCTTAAAAATAATATAGTAGATAATATCTATATAAGTATTTCTCAATTTTCTATGTTTTTTCCCTATTTTTTTCCTTGAGAAGAAAAGAAAAAAATATTACAAGCTTTATTACTATTGTTTCTATTATTTAACCTCACTTCAAGTGTATATTGGATTATTTTATTTTATTAGAAGGGAATAAAATAAATATGTATTCATTGAAATTTTGATAAAAATTTAAGTTTAAGCTAAATAATTATTGATTAATTAATTTTAAAAATTAAGGTTAAAAAGCATATAACTTGGTGTACTATATATTATGTGCAAGATTTTTTTAATGGTAGAAAAAATTAAATTGATGGATGCATACATTACAAGAGTAAGAATCGAATCGTAAATGTTGAGGAAGATATGAAACCTTTAAGAGATATTTAATATCACTTGAGTTAAAAGTTTTCAACTATGCGCCAAATGTTTTGAAAAAGTAATTAAATGCTTAAATTATATTATATTAAATAAAAACTCCCTTATGTTGTTATGATTTAAATCAAATATCATGTTTTTAAGTCAAAATGTGTAATTTGAATGTAATGCACTTTTTAAAAGATTAGAAGATTTTCTTACATATTGAGGTATAATAAGGGAGTTATGTATATTTTAACCTTCAAATTAAATTGCTATGCATACTAAATTCCTAACTTAATTAGAATTATCTTACATACTAATTGTGAAATGAGTTGCAAAAAATAAAAAGACAATAGTAACGTTTCATTAAGAATTAGGAAACATTTTTTTCAAAAAAAAATAGTCTATCATTTTTAAAAAATCACATTATATTGAGTAAAATTTTAATGTGAAAAGTGCAATATTCTACACACTAATGGAGTTGTCTTGGAAGTTCGTCAAAAGTATTTTATTTACAAAGAATAATGAAATATAATGTGTAATTCCTTGTTTATTAAGAAATCAATTTTTTATATATTTACTCATTTTGTATTTTATATTTTATAAAAACATAAAACTATTTTAAATTATGCTACATGTTACATTCTCTCACTAATACAATTGTTAGAATTAATGGTTTTCATGACTATATAAAAGAGTGTCGTTAAATATGAGATTAAATTTTATTAATTATATGATTAAATTTTATTAAATATAGAATTAAGTCTTATTAATTATGCAATTAAATTCTATTAATCACTACATATTAAATATATTGGATTACTCATTTATTTATTGAATAATTATAATCATAATTGTGTAACTCTCATATTAAGATTACATTAAAATGGATTGATACTCATTGATCAAGGTTAGTGAGCACTTCTTCTATTTCTTATTATCTGTTGTAATTAATCGATTTCACAAATATTAAAAAAATAATTTAATTTATTTATTTTTGGTAAACCTTTCAAGACTACGCTTTATGTAAAAAATTTAATACAGTTGAAAAAAAAGAAATATAATGGAATAAATTAAGCATTTATTAATAAAAAATTTTAAAAATATTTAATATTTCATTAAAATTCTAAAATAATAGTAAAAAAATAAAAAATTTCTTCAAAATATGATAAATAAAAAGGAATGAAGGGAGTACTTTTTATACTTCTTTCATAAAAAATAAGTAATTTTATTAGTTGAAAAGTTTTTTAAAATAATAAATTGAAAATTTTTAACTTGATAAAAAAATGAAAAGTCACAACTTTTTTATAAGTTGGGTTATTTAAATTATATACAAAGAACTCTTGATTTTCTTTCCACTTTCCACTCACCTCAATACTTAAATTTAAAAATAATTAAATTTACAAGGTTATTTAATATTAATATTAAAGTAATAAAAAGATTAAGAATTTTACATTTTAATTCTTTATTACCTTACATGACACAAAGGAATAGAAATACTAAAGAATAAACAGAAGCTTCTTACCTTATGAAAGTTACATGTGAAAATTGTGATTCTCAACAACTTCATCTATGTATACGGCAGGAATTGATACTTATGTATATGTTATATAATTAGGGGTGGTAGTTCGGGTTAATAGGTTGGATTCGGGTTGAGTTGGACATAGTCCCAATTCATTTATGCCCAACTTAAATACGACCTATTTAATAAGCGGGGTAACCTGATACAACTCATTTAACCCGAATATACATAATATGTTTACACAGTAACAACTTAACCCGTTTAACCTAATTCGAACTTGCTTATCAACCCGTTTATATTTATTTTTTATTTTATATAAATTAATAAGTTATACAGATCGAGTTGACCTGTTTAATAATTCATATTATTTAAACAAGTTAAAATAGGTTAAGCGGGTCAACATAAAATTTATTCGGATTAAACGAATTGATTCTTTATAACCTGAACCTAATTAAGCCTAACTTGAACCTAATGTCATCATAGGTTTCTCTCTCTTGACCAAAATTCATAGCAGATAGGTCCCGTGGGCTGAATGGGAAGCTTAAGTGGATCATTATTTTAGAATACTACATGTCAGACAGCAGCTGTTTCGAGGCATCTTAGAATTCTAGTTGTTGCACCAAAATAATCATATATAATTAGATAGAAATGTCAGGCTAACATCACATTGGAGGTTATGATTCATCTTTCATGTATCATATAAAAATTAATAATAATTTAAATAAATTAAATTCAAATAATAATTATATTATATTAAATTTATTTATTTAATAATTTTAATTAGTCAAACTTCATATTATAATTTTTTATTAAATTTAATTATTTATTTTTTAAAAAAATATATTTTTTCAATGATAAAATATTATTTTTAATTTTTATTATTATTTTGTTAAAATATGAATTTTACATTTATATTATATATAATTATTTATAATTTAATTATTAATTATTTTTAAATAATATTTTTAAAATTTTAATATAAAATTTTAAATAAATTAACATGCCAATATATTTATAATTTTAATTCAATCTATCTATTACCTATATTAAACGAATCAATATATATAAATTCAATTTGAATCTATATAAAAGGCTTTATATTTATGTTAGGTTATCATATCACATTGAATTATAATTTCTTATCAAAAAATTATCACCCCTATATTGCATATTGAAAATCATGTTTCTGGATCCAAACCAACTGCTTCTTGAATTACAATAAACAGTAGGTAGAATAATATCCGCGCCAATAAAAAAATTAAACGGTAACTCTAACCGGTAATTACAGGAATATCCTGAAAACTAGTCTTAGCCCTTGAAAAATAATATTAGTTAGGTTTGACTAATGACTTCTTTGTTGAATAACCAGTCTTTCACCAACAATGATTGAAATCAAAGGCAAATCTTCAATTGCATTATATATGTTTGTGTGTTTGTTTTTGTTACATCCCGTCTAAAGTTTACATGAACATATCTTATTAATTAATTTAAATAATTAATGATATTAAATTCTAAGTAAATATTTTTATGGCAATCAATTATTTTAATGTTAATGGACAAATTATTTTCAACTTTGTTTTTGGAGATAACCACAATCAAAATGAAGCAATTTAATTTATTGCCTTTCATTTTTTCTAAAATGGAATAATTATCTCTGAGATATTTGTTTCTTAAATAGGACAAATGAAAAAAAGAATAAAGATAAAACTTTTCTTTTACTTATAGAAATCCACTAAAAAAATATAAAATATTGCTTTCTCTTGAATTATTCTCTCAAAATATCAACCAACAATCCTTGGATTTAGAATATGTCTTTCTTAAAAAATTACATATATGGAAAGTCCACCTATCTAGATTATCAATAGATATAATTAGGGAACTAATAGAATTAGTGGAACCTTATTAAAATAAGAAATTAAGTCAAATTAGATTAAATTTTTGTTACAAATCTAAGATCCAAAAAATCTAAAAAAAGGGCTTAGCAAGTCATTTTCTATTTAGAAGCTCAAATGAACCAAAAATGCCAATATACAATTCAAATATGAATTTTAACTCACATAAATAAAGAAAATTAATTAGACTGCTTAAAATAAGGCCCAAATTATGGTTTGAGGCCTAACAGGAGTGTAATTCCAATTTTAACTCATTTCAGGAGTAAAATGATCCAAACTAATAAAAAAAATTCAAAACTTAAGTAGTTTTTAGGGAAAAAAATAAATAATAATTCCATATTTGGATTAAGAAAAATTAAGTTAGATAAATTTTATTATCAATTAATTAAATATTAAGAACTAATTGTTAGAAAGCCTTGTAATTTACAAGAAGAGGATAAAGGTGTAGAAAATGAATTTTTAATTAAAAATTTTCAAAATAACAATTTATTACCCCCTTAATGTGTTTTTCAAACCCAAAAATAATTTAAAATTAAGAGAACTATAAATCAACTTTTACATAATTTATACAAATTATCTACTTTTATGATAAGTCTAAAATTGTGAAAATTACTTGGGTTTGCGCACAAAATCACAATTTTCAATGTTTCTTTTTTTTTTTTGAAAATTTCAGTTTAACCCTTTTAAGAACTAATTTTGTGCTTGATTAAGTATATACAACCAAATACATATTTTGAGCCTTAACTATCCTAAAGTATTATACAACAAAAGGCCAATAAATTAGCTCCAAAATTGTGCATGACCCCATTGAGCATAGAGAATGCTTAAATTTCCACTTTAGGATACTAAAGATATAGTACTATGATATACCTTCATGCATGAATCTTTAGTTTGCACATAATTTTGGAGACATAAAAGAAGGACTATTTTTGCAGTTGAATGCCTTTAAGAAAACCAGCTAATTCATCTCTCAAATTAGACTTATAAGCCTTCTAACAAGTAGACAAACATAAAATCTTTTTTCTATACGTAAAACCCACTTTGACCTAAGTAAACTATCTTTTTTCTTAACCTTTTAAAACCATAAGGAAGCAAAACCCAAAAACATAATTCTCATTTCAAATTTCCCTTTTTTTATATGCCAAGCAACAACACAAAAAAGGGGGGAACCACAATTCTCACTTTCATTTCCATAAAAAGGCATTTGATTCATCTATTTTGAATAAATAGCTTAGTACAACAAAAAAGAAATGTGCTCCATGATAAATAACCAGACTTTTGGTAAATGAATACATTTAAAAGAGGTGTAAACTATGAAATGATCTTATTTCCTATGGTGAGACTTGTATCTTGCTTTATCCTAGAAATTGTTTTACAATTAAATTTGGAATTGTTCTAAACGAATGTGAAGTGGACCTCTTTCAATGGAGAGTTATACAAAGAAATCCATAAGGATCAACCTTCTAACTTTAAAGTTAAAGGATAAGAGCATAAAGTATATTGCTTGAAATGATCTGTTTATGGACTTAAGTAGTTGCATAAACAATGGTACATTTGTTTCTATAAAACTATCATATATTGTATGCTTTACTATAATCAAAGAGAACCATTACATAAATGTTAAAGGAGTTAAGGATAAGTTCCTCATTCTTTCACTTTTGTGTGGATGAGATATTGTTTGTTAGGAATAACATGGAGTTGATTGCATTAACTCAAAAATGGTTATGTTACATATTTAAGATGAAGCATTTTAATCATGTATGCTATATCCTTTAGGATAAGATCCAATAGGATTATTTTAAGAAATTAATATGTTTCTTATATGAAATCTACATCGTAAGGCTTATAAAACAATTTTCACATATTTGATTCCAAATTTGTGGATACTCTAATGGATAAGAGCCTTTAAGGTTAGTGTTTTAAAAGGAAGATATAATGTAAATGGAATAGATTCCATATATAAATACAATAGTAGGTTTGATAAACATTGAGATATAAAGTTAGCCGATATTTGCATAATTAGTAAATTTTAAAATAATCTTAAGATTACCTTTAGGGAGCAATGAAAAGGAAACTTAAATCTAGTAGGTGTTCAAAAGATGGCTATATGCTATTTACATAGGAGTTTAAAATAAGTAATGCCAATAGATTATACACATAAACAAACAGAAGTTCATAATAAGCTATATGTTTATACTAGAAGCATGAGTCATTTCATATTGTAACGAGAAGTAGAAATTTACCTTCTATCCTTCAATAATTTATAAAGAATTCCATTACATAGGGATTAGTTTTTCCTAAAGTATAGTACCATTAATAATGTGTTTACTGATACTTTTAAGCAAACCCAGTGTAAGTGATTTTAAAAAGCATGTTAAGGGTTTATGTTTTATGAATATTTGATATACTATTTTGTTGTACCTTATTTTTTAGAAAATAAAGCTATTGTCTTGTCATTTATTGACCTGTAATAAAGGTTAATTACGTGCATATGTATATATTGTTAATAGACTTAGATTGTCCTTCTTACATAGGAAATTGCCCTAATGCTTAAGCAATAAATAGGATAAGATTTAAATGATCACTAAGTACTATGTATCCCTTTATTGCTAATGTGGCAAGTAAGAATTCATTGTAAAAATATGTTATCTTAACTATGTGTTAAGATAAGACTCTTTAAAGAGTTAGACATAAAATAAGTTCATACCTTTATGTAGCCTATATAAAGCTAGATTTGAAATTTAGTATTTTAAGCTTGTCATTTTATGATAACCAATTTAAGTTCTGTACAATGTATTATATGAGCATGATAAACTTTAAGTGGAAGCTTCACCATAGCATGCATTTTTATACTGTATGTGTTGTAAGATAACTAATGTTAGGAATTGACTAAATGAGTCTTTACTTCATCATTATGTGAGCCTTATAGGACTCATGAGTATCCTATATTTATACCTTTTAGAACTTAGATTTGTGTCATGAATCTAAGGTTAGGTATTGCTACCTTAGAATGAAATCCAAGGACTATGAGCCATGTGATCTAGTGAAACATATTAAGGAAACCAACTTAATAGATTAACATGAGTGTTTAAGGAAAAATTATTTGATTTACACCCATGGGTTTATGGTTCATTGCTTAAGCGGTTATATTAACTTGTGTGATTGATATGACCATGAGCACAAAGGACATAAATTGATTTCTATATGGCTCTATATTTAGGAAGGATTAAAGATGCAAAAATTTAGTGTAAGTAGATGATTTATGGCATGATGAAACTTGAGTAATGTCATACTAGTTAGATAGTAACTTAGTTTGTCATTTACTCATTAGTACCTTTCTCATGTGGTTATACATTTCATTGCTTGTATAATTGAGAAGATTAACTAATGTATGTTTTAAGAGAGCATGCACGCCCATGTGTATGAGTGAGAGATATTGTATGATATGTGATGCATTCATATAGGCATGCCCTATTAATTAATTAATTTATTAAAATAATTAATGATGTTAAACCATAAGTGAATATTTTTATGGTGGTCAATTATTTTAATGTTATTGAATTAATGATCTCTAAATTGTTTTGGAGATAATTATAGTTGAAATAGAGTAATCTAATTGATTATCTTTCATTTTTTTTAAAAATGGAATAATTGTCTATTAAATTTTTGTTTTGTTCTCTTAGGTTATTCTCTCAGGGATACTATCTAACAATCTAAACCTACCTTATAACTTGTCTTTTTGCAGAGAACCCTAATAACCATTTTGTAGCCATTGAAAGAGTTCATGATAAAAAAATTTGAGCCATAATTCTAAAACTTAAAAAAAAATCCAAATCGTGATTTTAAGTAAGGTAATAAATCTTTCATTACGGGATTTAAGAATAACATGAGGTAAAATATCGAATCCCCAATATTTTTTTAAAATATACCAACAATTTTTATTTCTTTGGCCTTGTGTGTTTGTTTTGACTTTTTAAGCAATTGGGGGAGAGTGGGAGGAGAAAGAGAGAGAAATAGGTTCTTAGAGAGAAGATGGTTTTAGAAATAGAATTTTTAAAATTTGCCCCCTATTTTCTTAGATGCATTATTCTACAAACATAATGCAAATAAATAAGATTAAATATTTTTATTTTTTTATAGGAGTTTTTATATCCTTTTTTTTTCAATAAACTAATTAAGAGTTTAAGATATTAAATTAGATGTCTTGATGGAAAAAAAAAATCCTTAAGGCAACAATGGTTGCTCATCACCATTGAAAGTGTTGGAATGGATCATTGGCCTTTCTCCCAGCACCTGTCACCTTTTCATCGCAACTAAAATTTTAGCTTATCAACAATGGTAAACAATACTCATCATATTTAATGTAAATACAGTAAATAAGGAGATTTTTGTCAAATTAATAAAATATAACTGCTAAAGTAATTACTTTTGGTCCTGTGGATTTAACTGAGCAATTTTATAGATTCACTCTTACGTGTCTGCGTGTTTGCTCTTCAAGATATAGGAAATGGAACTTTATACACATCCCATTGTAATCTCTTCATTTCTGACATGAAAGTCCGCATGATAACATTATACTAAATGACTTCAAATCTCAATATAACAATGAGAAGGAGACTTAAATCATATTTGATAGCGTCTAGTTATCATTGAATTTGCTTATCTAGCTCACGTACTGCTTCTCCAGAAGGCTTCCACAGAATGCCAAGTCAAATCGCTCCTCAGGAGGATCTCCAATGAAGTCAAACACCGCATCAGCGTTTAAGAAATCTTCATCTGCCGTGTAGCTGCAGTTGGGATTATAAACATAATGATAAAGAATTTCGCAGAAAAACAGATCGCAGAAATAGCCAACTTTCGTTCAACAATTATAAATAATTAAACAAAAAGGAATTAATAGAAGTTTTTTGGGTCTGGCTAAGCTCAGATTACTTTCATGACATGCAGTTTCTAGGAAACAGCTAGAAAATAATGTTTGATTTAGAAGTTGAGGAAATGTAGGAAAGGAAAGGAAAGATTATCTTCCTATTTATCTTTAGGGGAATAGAATTCAAAATCTTTCTGTTTCCCTTCATTTTCATACTCCCAAGAAAACCAGATTTGCCTCGTACATAATCAATTAGTAATTTACCTGCTCTTTGTTATTATACATTTCATCCCGGCAGCTTTGGCAGCTGCTAGGCCAATGGCGCTGTCCTCCACCACAACACATCTGTAGAAACATATAATTGAATGTCAAATTTTGGAAGATCAACAAGGATTACTTGCAGCATGCCTGCAAGCATTAGAATGCATTTCTTTTCCTTGGAAATGTACTCGGTCACTTCAAAAGATCCTCTGTTCTATCACAACCTTCAGACGTTACTCAGCGTAAAACATCACTTAGGCAGTACTATCATGTGATACCTTGAAGGATCAACATCCAGGGTGCTGGCTGCTAACTGATAGATGGCCTGTCAGTAAGAGTGAAATGATTAGCTGCCAATAACATCTTGTATAGCATACCCACTCTTGCCAAAAGTTTGGATGACTCAGAACTCAGAACTACAATAATTGCGTTTAACTCTAGAAAGTTGTTGACCCTTTCAGAAGCTCAAAGTAGAGTTACATTCACATGCATGGACTAGAGGGCTTAAGATGATCCCCGAATTTTAGTTTTTCAATGGGTTCTTGTTGAATTAACAACATTTCACATTATGGCGTATCCAAATGCTATCTTGTTGATCTTATTCTATCGATAGAGGGGGAAAAAAATTCTTACTGGATCAGGCTTTTTGCGGGGAACAACATCTCCAGCAAATATTTTGATTTTTTCTGCCCGCTCAGGTCCAAGCAAGAATGATACTATTGCAGATACCTAAAACCAGCATATACTATAGATGTCAACATGAAATTGTATTAGCATGAAATTTAAATTCAGTCATCCCTGACATACAGTTCAATAAATTACTAATCTACTTAAAACATGAAATTTGAAGTTTATAAATTTGAACTAATAATTCAAGGCAACTGAGCTGTTCAGTATAGAATCCGAAAAGGAAATCAGCAAGACTTCTTAGATCACCAATGCACCTCTTAGAAATTATCACAGAAATGCCAACTTAAAACCATGATGCTATCAGAAATAAAATCGTCAAATTACTGTGAAACAAGGACCATTACACCAACTCTCCTTCAGCCAGAAAGATTCATCTTAATAAGAAATTATGGACCTGATTATGCATACCGCCTTCTCATTGGAAGTGCTGCAAACAGCAACTTTGACTCCTTGAGCTAAAGCCTGATCAATCAACCTGCACATTTGGTAAAAGAAACACTCAATTAAACTATGCACAGAATTGATCTCTCCTTGACAATAAATCACAGACATTTTTATCTTCCAACTCAATAACAGGTATTTGATTGTCAGACCAAAACTAAAAAGTCTTGGGTGTAATTATGGATGAAGCTTTAGGATCAAATCATTCATGACAAGTAGTTATTAAAATCATATTACTGATTGGAAATGTGTATGGCACAATCAAATTTGGATAAATGCTCCTATCATGCACCTATAAAATGGCCATAAGGTCCCGAGCTAATGAGAAAAAGCTGACATCCTTTAGCCATGCCAAATGTCTTGCATTTTTTCTTTTTTTGGTTGCTGATGCAGAAGGAGGATAGGTGAACTCTACCTCTGGATCTAAGAGGCCAGGCCCTCGACCAATAGACCGCATGACTGTAGGCACTATCTTACAATTTAGCCACCTATCAGTTTAGTGGAGCTACTATAAAGTAAATTATTAAGATGAGAATAGATGACTCCCAAGCAAAGAGGTAACAATTTTTGTCTTATCTTGGTGGAGCTCCTATAAAGTAAATTAAGATGATGAGCACAAGAAGAATAGACGGAACCAACTTTGCAACTCCTGGACGAAGAGGCAACAATTTTTTCTCAATAAGGGCCATGAACAGATCCGTCTTCCTCTTGTGAAGAGAAGCTATAAATTCCTTCCTTTCTCCTTCACTTTTTGGAGCATTCGCTGGCCAACCTGTCTTGTTAAAGTATGCCGTCATCCTACAAGGATCAAACTCCATCAACATTTATAAGTCTATTTCAATCAGATATTTCCCGTGATAAACTCAACAATGCATTCACCGACCAGGAAAATTGCAAAAACAAGCCATGGAAGTTCTCTTAAGTTAGCACAAATATTCAGTTGAAAAACTTTCCAAAGGATAATCCAAGCTGAAAGAGGAAACTGGAAGGACATACCTTTCTTTTCCTCCTCCAATTTTGAGAAGCTCCCCATACAAATCCACATCCCAAGTAACACCTAGCTCTTTCTGTGTTGCCAATTGAATTGCATGACTAATCCATAGAAGTAAGCAAAATAATTTCTTCAACATATTGTCAACTAACCTAAACCCATTTAAAATCTCATCAAGTTTTCAGCTATTTTCATTTCTGATATGGTAATTAATCATCATTCATCAAAATGGGAACACCAACAAAATAACAAGAAAAGAACAAGAACAGCAAAATGGTAAAGTACAAATACCTCTTGGAAAGTTTCATTAAAGGATATCCGGTGGCCATCCTTCTCAGTGTCAACGAGCACTCCGTCACAGTCAAATAAAAGAGCTGATGGAAGAGTTGAGGATGCTGAGCAATAGACCCGACTAAATATACTTGCCATTCTCATCGGTTTAGGTTTTGAGATTTTCAGAGTAATTGTCCGTGAACCCATTAGAGGAGATGATAAAATTTCTTCATTGCGTTTGTTTTTCAAACTTGCTAAGGAACTCTTCGGGGTGGATGTTCGATTAATGTGTGTGGCAGAGAAACTGAAAGTGGCAGTGGAAGCCATTGGAGCCTAGCCCTGTGGAAATTGAGGAAAAATTCTGAAGTTAACGGTTCCACATGGCCTCTGCTTATCTATCTTCTATCTTGTCAGAAAGCACCACAAATGTTTCTGGTGTGGACCGTTGGCTCAGCGGTTCCGAACTTCCAAAGCATAGAAAATTTCCACGTGGAAGAGACACTTGTACAAGGAAACAACGCCAATAACTATGCAAGCTTAGCCCAATCTTCTCTATCAGCCCCATTGGCCCATAAAACACATATTAGACCTTTGGCCCATACCTGAACACAACACATTCACATTCATAGTTAGGGACGATAATTGTCTGATGGGATTTGGGATAATTTTTTTAGTAGCAAGTTCTCACTATTAGAATCATTTCACGACGTAGCATAATCAATAATAATTTATAGATTTAAATTAATGAATGACAATAATATAAATTATTTTGATTAAATCTATGTTGATAACCATTTTATGATTAGATCCTTTATTTCATGTGGTAACTTGACCCAATTTGACTCATTAAAAAAAAATCTCAAATCTCATATTATATATATATGCTTGTGATTGCATTATTGAAACATAAGCTTATACATGAGTTGACCTAAGTTGAATTTTTACCTTTTGGAACTCAAGTTTGAGTTCTCTTATCAAAATATAATTTTGTAAAGAATATGAGTCAAGTTAAAATTTTACTTGTCTCAATTCGAGCTTAATAAAATTAAACATGTTCAAATTCAAACTCGATTGTTAAACAACCCAAATAAGCTTTGATATGTTGTATCATTTTTTTAATAAATAATAAAAAAGATGTAAAATAATTTTGGTATAAATAAATGATATTACATATATAAATTTCATTCTAATTCAACGAATATACATAAAAGATAGTCAAATTATAATGTCTAGATATTGCATAATAACTATATAAGTAAAGTATAAAATTTATAATTAAAAATTCCTTTAACCTTTTCAAATAATTCAAACATAAACCATTTGAATTTAAATATTTAAGGTACAATTTCTTTGGTTTTTGTTTTTTATTTTTTGCTTTTGGAAATAAAAAATAAGAATTTTCTATAATGCCAAAATTTTAACTAATTAAATGAACCGATTACTTGAAAAAATTATGAATAACACAATAAATAAAAATATATATAAAAACTCATTTAAACTTGCAAATAGTATGAGCTTTGTATTTTAAAGTTTAAGCTTGACTCATTAATTACATGAGTCTATCTTATTTAAGCTCAAAATTTTTTAACTTGAATATAAATCAAGCTTTTTACAAATTAAGTTCAAGTTATTTACAAATAGTTTGATTCATTTACAACCCTATTAAAACAAAAGACTTGTAATATATATTAGGATTTGAGAGTTGGGTAACTCCTTCCTAATTCATTATGTTATCATATTTTTATCTTTTTATATTCAGGAGAAATTAAATGAAATTTATGATTAGGAAATATATTAGGTTCATTATCTGGAATGTCAAATCAATATTTAGGTATAATTTTTTATTATAATTATTGCATGATTAATTATTTTGTACAAATCTAAATATTACATAATATGATGAATACAATTCCTTTGATTGGTTTTTTAAAATTTTCAAACTTATTTTTTCAAGGCTTACTTTAAATAAAATGTTGGGAACAAAGTAATAATAATGTGTCTTGTCCATCTATTATTATGAAATTATTTTTTTCTTATAGACTAATAGACATACATACAAACCACACATACATGTAAATATGTATAGCCGATTGTTAACATCTGTAATTATATGTGAAAATTTATAATCTTCACTATTCTAATTAGACAAAAAAATTATACTACTAATTTAATGATAATAAAATAATAAAATTTGTTAATGTCAATTTTTGTCACTAACATCAATGAATGCATTTATTGTAAATATATAAAGAAAATAAGTGAAGTTAATTGGAATAATTTTAAATTTATATTTTTTATTAAAAATAATTAAATACTTTTATTTTATTACTTTTTACCTAACTAAAAAAGTGAAAATTGTTAACTTTCACATAAAAATGTAAAAGTTAGAGATCCTTTATATATATTCATGTATGTATAATATTTTAAGTTATTCTAGTAATTTAGTTATTTATTATTTATAAAATAAAATAAAGACATATTAAAATTTCATTAGAGATAAGAAGGTAGAAAATAATACAGTATTTATTTGCTTTACATTAATTTGATATTATAATCAACTTGTTAAATTTATCTTAATTTCTCAACTTTTCTTGCCAGACAATAAGGAATTGCGGGGTGTGAAATCGAACTGGGCTTAAATTGAGGCTCTTTTAATGAAATATACAAACTCAAGCAATTCAATGAATTGGTTTTTTATTATTATTATTGTTATCCCAAAATCTAATTATTTAGTCTAAACCTTGAATATGGACAAAAATGGGACCTAACCTTATTTACCCGCATTAACTCCAAGTTCTGGAACTACAGCCTCTTCAGTATAATATATACAATATAAAATAATACCAAACATGATATGAACCAATCCAGCACTTTGCATGAGCAAGCCCAAGTAGAGAAAGATTTAATATTAAGTGAAAGCCCAATGACAAGAGGAAGGCTCAAAAGGATGCAAGAAGGAATTAGAGCCCATGTGAATGCATTCCTGGCCCAAGAAGCCCAAGTAGAAGAAGCAAGTAGAGCTGAAGTGTTGCTTATCCGAACCCATAAAATCTGAAGATATTCGGAGTGCAACGAATCTAGACACATTTTCTTAATATGGAGTATAACAAATTAGGAGATAATTTCCTAATTCGGAGTTAATGAACTTGGACATATTTTCCTAATATGAAGTGCAATGAACCTGGACATATGAGTTAATTATGAGATAATTTCCTAATATGAAGTGCAACAAATGTGGAAACATTATCCTAATATGGAGCACAATGAATCTGAAGATGATTTCCAAATATAGGATATAATAAATCTAGACATGGAGTGTAGCAAATCAAGAAATATTTTCCTAATCGAGAATACAACAAAAAAGGAAAATCTGAGGATAATTTTCATTTTTAATTTAATGATAGTCAAAGCTTTGTATTTTTTCAAATATGGCATTTACTATTTGTATTTTCCTAAGAGTAGTATAAATAGGAATCTATGTAACTCAGAATAAGCAGTTTAGGAATAATACACAAATTTGAGTGTTTCTTCCCTAAAGTGTGAGAATATTATCTTCTTTTGCTCTTGTGAAACTTTACTTTGTCAATCTTCCTTTATAAGATTGGTGATTTAAATTCATAAAAACCCCCAATTTGTGCTTCAACCTAGGTGCATTGTTGTGTGGATTGGTCAATTCGTGTTCGTAGTTGGACAAATGGTTTAAGTAGCAGGTCGCGTTCCTTATATCGTTGGTTGGCTGCTTGCATTCGCTAGGTCATCGAACCACCCAAGTCAGAGCTTATCACTCTCGATTTCCCTCCTCATTTTTGGAGTGTGGCGCTCATATCATTCTTTTACATTATTTTTAATTTACTTTATTTGCCTACGTCGTGAAGATCGGGACACCCCTATGGAATTCCCTATCATTGGTATTTAAGCTACTGGTTGACATGGTAAGCGTTTAGTTTTATTCTTTTGTTCTGCAATATATAAAAAAAAAGAAGTAAAAAAAAGAAAAAAAATTCGTGCAAAAAAAATATTCAAGCACAAAAAAAAGAAGAAGCAAAAGTAAAAAAAAAATTATGAAAAAAAATTAAAAAAAAGAGAATAGAAACATGAAAAGAAAAGGAAAGTGATAAAAAAAGAGAAGAAGACATGACTATTCAATTTCTTACAATTTGAAATTTCAGAATTGTTGAATTGCATAATTGAGATAGACATTATTTTGTACACATAAGGAATTTCTTTACTTTCATTTACAGAACCTATCCCTTATCTTGTAACCTATTTTGGCCATCTACATTCAAGTGCTTGGTTGAAGTCGAGAAATTGGTAATTGTTGAATCACTTACAAGGATTTAGGTTGCATAAGAGTTTAGGAAGGTATTGAGGAATTGAGAGCTAGTGAGATTATTAAGAGAGGAGTGAAAACACTTAATCGAAAGAATTTGTGAGATCAAATATTCTGTTTTCCTTTCTTACTAACATGGCAGGAAATTAAGAAGATATTCCACAAGCAGGATTAGCCCCTATCCAAATGGAAGCATTGGTTAGTCATCTTGAAAGGCTGTTTGATAGAAAGTTAAAAGGACTTTATGATCGGTTGGAATAAATAGAGAATCAAAACAACCAAAGGCAAGGTGAACAATCTCATGGAGATGTGGATAGCCGGGATAAAGAGGATGAATTTGATGATTACTAACCAAGAAGGAGGAGGCCAAATTGAGAATAACCAAGGAGGCATAGAAACAGAGAAGATGACCTTGGAAGAATCAAAATTAAAATTCCTTCATTTCAAGGCAAAAATGATCCAGAGGCATATTTGGAGTGGGAGATGCGAGTTGAACAGATTTTCTCATGTTATAACAATTCCGAAAAGGAAAAGGTAAAACTTGCAACTCTTGAATTTAATGATTATGCTCTTGTTTGGTGGGATCATATGCAAAAAGAGAAAGTGCAATATGGAGAACGCCCAATTACCATATGGGAAGAGATGAAAACAATCATGAGGAAGCGATTCATTCCATCTTACTACTATAGAGAGCTTCATAACAAGTTGCAGCACCTCACACAAGGATCAAGGAGTGTAGATGAATACCACAAAAAAATGGAGATTGCCATGATTAAAGCTAACATAGTGGAGGATCGAGAGGCAACAATGGCTTATTTCTTGCATGGACTGAATCGTGACATAGCTGATGCTGTGGAGATGTATCACTATGTAGAACTTCAAGAGATGGTACATCAAGCTATCAAGGTTGAACAACAACTAAAAAGAAGAAATATTGATAAAAAGAACTCAAATTCAAATTCTTTTAATTTATGGGAGAATAATTCAAAAAAAGACACCTCTTCTGCTTCAAATTCTAAAGAGATCAGTTCAAAGAAAGCTAAAATACCAGAACCTAAGAAAGATTAAGCAGAACTTAACCCAACAAGAAACCGTGACATAAGGTGCTTCAAGTGCCAAGGGAGAGGACATATTTCAAGTGAGTGCCCCAACAAACGTACCATGATCATCAACCACCATGGTGATTGGGAGACCGAAGAAGAAACCACTGAGGAGGAAGAGGAGTTATCAAATGATGATGGAGAAAGTGCAGAAGAAGGAGAACTCCTAGTGGCTAGAAAAGCACTCAACATTCAAATAATGAAGGAAGAGAACAACTAAAGAGAGAGTGAGATTAAGTTTTATTTTCTTAACAAAACCTTCTAGTACTTCTGTACAAAGAGGCACTTTTGTGTTACCTAGTGTTGTTTTGCCTATTTTGCAAGAATACAAAGCCTTCAGACATGTAAAAAGCCAAAGCAAGTTGAACCATAAGCATTCTAGATGGATTGAATTTAGTGAATTATTTCCTTGTGTGATTAAATATAAGAGAGGTAAAGAAAATATTATTGCTAATGCTTTATCACAAAGGTATGTTCTTCTTTCTATGCTAGATGTTAAGATTCTTGGCTTGAAATTTATTAAAGATTTGTATGCTAATGATGTTGATTTTAGTAAGACCTTTAATCATTGTAAACCAGATGTTGGTTGGAACAAATTATTCTTGTACAATAACTTCTTATTTTACATTAACAAATTTTGCATCTCAGGTTATCTATTGCATGTGAAATTGTTGAAAGAAATGTATTCTGGATTTATGAGACATTTTGGCATTGCAAAAATATTTGTTATTTTAAATGAACATTTTGATGGGCCTAAAATGCACATGGAGGCTGAGAAATTTATGAGAAAAGGTATTGCATGTTATAAAGTAAAATTTAAATTAAATCCTTATGAATTGTATACTCCCCTCCACATTCCAAATGTACCATGGGAAGATATTTCTATAAATTTTATTTTGGGATTGCCTAGGTCTACGAGGGGAAGATTTGTGAACCATGCCAATAAAGGAATCAAGCAAATAATTTTTGATCTTGGAGACTTGATCTGGTTACATTTAAGAAAAGAGAAATTTCTTATGAAAAGAAAATCTAAACTCATGCCTAAAGGAAAGGAACCTTTTCTAGTTCTTGAGAGAATTAATAATAATACTTATAAGTTTGAATTGTCTGTTAAGTATGGAATTACTACCTTTAATGTTTTTAATCTTCTTCCTTATTTTAATGCAGATTATGAAGAGTCAAGGACAAATCCTTTTCAAGAGGGGGAAGATGATATGAACCAATCCAGCACTTTGCATGAGCAAGCCCAAGTAGAGAAAGATTTAATATTAACTGAAGGCCCAATGACAAGAGGAAGGCTCAAAAGGATACAAGAAGGAATTAAAGCCCATGTGAATGCATTCTTGGCCCAAAAAGCCCAAGTAGAAGAAGCAAATAGAGCTGAAGTGCTGCTTATCCGAGCCCATGAAATCTGAAGATATTCAAAGTGCAACGAATCTAGACACATTTTCCCAATATGGAGTGATACGTAAAATATTTACATATTTATTTTCCCTTGTATGATGCATTTTTGGATGTTATCTTGTTAAATTAAATAAATTTAGTTGCATTTTGTGAATGGATCTTGAATTTGAAATGAAATCAAATATTTTAGATAATGCTGTAATCCGACACTGTTTCAGGTTTTAGGCCATATCTGGAGTTCTGGATGTCCGATTGGGCTGTTCTTTATATTGATGGAAAGCTAAGAAGAAGCCCTAAAACTTTCATGTTTTAAGAAAAGCCCAGTTCGGGACCTAAGGATCTCAAATTCTGCTTGGAATATGAAACAGTGATTCTGACGGAATCTGACATATGGCTACTAATCTAATCACAACTTGAGCTAGATATGTCCAAATTAGGAGTTCTTTATATGCAAATTGAATAGAAGATCCAGCCCTACAACTCCTATGTTGACATAAAGATGTAAATCAGCCATTTCGGTGGTCAAAAGTTGCCAACAAAGTGAAACAACTTGTGCTGCGAAAATAAAAAATGTTGGCTGCGTGTGATTGGTAGCAACTTATCAAATTGGATGGCTTGCAGCTGGTTTATTTACCTATAAATAGGTGGAAGTAGAGAGCATTCAGGATTCCAAGCATTGAATTATTCATTCATGCATCTTAGATAGTAGTTTAGTTCATGCAATTTTAAGTTCTTGTATGCCTCCTACATGGATGGTTCTACCTCCTAATGGATGGATAGTATTTTTATTTTTATGCATTTGTAATTGTATCCTTATGTTCTCCTCTTACATGGACGGTTCTACCTCCTAATGGATGGATAATATTTTTATTTTCATGCATTTGTAATTATAATTTTGTATTCTCCTCCTACATGGACGGTTCTACCTCCTAATGGATGGATAGCTTTTATATTTTCATGCATCTGTAATTATAATCTTGTGTTCATGAATGTGATGATGTTTTTATTCTATGTTTGTGTTTAATTTCATTATGTTCTAATTTTTCATCTTCCTAGGGTGATGACGTAACTTGATAATAATGGATTGAATTCTAATCTATTGAAACTAATTTCGTTTTTACTTCCTAGATTGAGTTTTAATTATTGCTCTTAATGCTTTCAATTGATTGGCCACCTTTTGAATGAACTCAATATGTGTGTTGAGACCGGAAGGAGATACATGTGTATGGAACCTATAATTAAAACCGTAAATTGCATATGAAATAGGAATATATTCATATGGTTTATGTAGTCTTAATGAGTTCCATAAATCCTAATGCATGATTAGTTGTTTTAATTCACATAGGAATATAGTGGATTAGCAATTAATTATAGAATTACTTGACCTTGGAAGAGGCTAGTAATTAATTTAGGGAAACTCGACTATCAATTAAGGAAGTTAAAATTGGATTAGTGTAGATAGGTGATTCAATCCGAAATTATTAAGTGAAGTCTGATCCCTAGGTCTTTTATTCATCTTCATCTTTACTCCAATTGCATCCATATTTATTTTAAGTATTTTTTGCATACATCTTTATTTAATTGCTTCAAATCCAACTTAACAATTTGCCAAATAGTGTTAGGATTATAAATTTTGGTACTTAGTGAAACAATCCTCGTGGGAACGATACTTACTTATCACTTTATTACTTGTTTACGATAGTGTGCATTTGCGCTAATTGATAAACCATTTCACACGTAACAAGTTTTTGGCGCCGTTGCCGGGGATTGTTATCATTAATATCAATACCAAGTAATCTTAATCCTAATTTAGTTTTTATTTTACATTTTCTTCTTTCTTTGGTGTTTCTTTTCTCTTTTCAGGTTTGTTCTAGTGTATGACCAGATCAAAAGTTGCTGAGCCACTGCTATTTGATTTTGAGATCGAGAGAACTTGTCAAAGGAATCGAAAGATACAGAAGCAGTCAATTGTAGATCAAGGTGAAGCAATGGCAGATATGAGAGAAGAACAAGACACCAAAGCACTCCGTGACTATGCCACACCAACAGTTATGGATACCATTTCTGGAATTAGGAGACCACCTGTACCAGCCAACAACTTTGAGATCAAGCCAGCCATAATTCAAATGATGCAAGCAAACCAGTTTGGAGGTTCTCCAATAGAAGATCCAAATGCACATATAGCCAGCTTTCTGGAAATCTGTGATACATTCAAGCATAATGGCGTTTCTGATGATGCCATAAGGTTGCGACTCTTCCCTTTCTCACTTAGGGATAAGGCTAAAAGCTGGTTACACTCTTTACCAGTGGGGAGCATCACTACATGGAACATATTGGCACAAAAATTCCTAGCAAAATTCTTTCCTCCAGCTAAAACTGCAAAAATGAGGAATGAAATTGCTTCATTCACCCAACATGACATGGAAAGCCTTTATGAAGCATTGGAAAGATACAAGGAGCTGCTAAGAAGATGTCCTCATCATGGGCTACCAGATTAGCTACAGTTGCAGACTTTCTATAATGGATTGTCTAATGCTACCAGAACACTTGTAGATGCTGCAGCTGGTGGATCATTAATGGGAAAAAGCATCGAAGCTGCTATGGAACTGTTGGAAGAAATGGCAGCAAATGCTTACCAATGGCCTTCTGAACGCAACACTTCAAAGAAAGCACTTGGAGTCCATGAGCTAGACATTCTAATCACTTTGTCTTCTCAAGTCACCTCTTTATCCAAGCAAGTGAGTTCATTAACAGCTCAAGCAAATGCAATCAGAACTCCTGCAGATACTTGTGATTTATGTGGAGGCCCTCACATGAGCACACAATGCCAAGAAGGAAATTCATTCATTCCTTCTCAACCTGAACAAGCCAACTATGTGGGGAATCAAAATCGTCAAAATGATCCTTTCTCAAACACATACAATCCAGGATGGAGAAACCACCCTAATCTAGGGTGGAGGAGTAATCAGAATATGTTCAAACCTCAAGGGAATTATCAACAGCAAATTCAGCAATCACCACCACAACCAAAGGTGAATTTAGAAGAAGCATTGGCTCAACTAACCATGAATACTTCCCAATTCATGGTCAGAACAGAAGCTGCACTTAAGAATCAAGAAGTAACCATGCAGAGTCAAGCAACTTCAATAAAAAATCTGGAGGTGCAAATGGGCCAAATTGCAAGTATGCTGAATTCCAGACAACCAGGCACTTTACCTAGTGACACTGAGAGAAATCCCAGAGAGCACGTAAAGGCTGTTTCATTAAGAAGTGGGAAGCAGTTGAATGAGCCAGAATCAAGGAAGAAAAATGAAGAAGCTCAGAAAGAAGATGAGGTGATTCCAGGAAGAATGACTTTTCCAGATAATCTTCCACCATATGTTCCACCAGTTCCATTTCCCCAAAGATTGGTGAAAGCTAAGCTAGATAAACAGTTTAGCAAGTTTCTGGAGGTGTTCAAGAAGTTGCATATCAACATCCCATTTGTTGAAGCTTTAGCCCAAATGCCCAGTTATGCAAAATTTATGAAGGAGATTTTATCAAAGAAACGCAAACTGGAGGATTTCGAAACAGTGGCCTTAACTGAAGAGTGCAGTGCAATTCTCCAAAAGAAACTACCGCCAAAGCTTAAAGATCCTGGGAGTTTCTGCATACCCTGTACCATTGGAGAGTGTGAATTTGAAAAAGCCTTATGTGACCTTGGTGCAAGTGTGAATTTGATGCCATTATCTGTTTACAAGAAGCTGGGATTGGGAGAAGTGAAACCAACTACCGTGTTATTGCAGCTAGCAGATCGTTCAATAAAGCATCCACGTGGAGTCCTTGAAGATGTGCTAGTAAAAGTTGATAAGTTCATCTTCCCAGCAGATTTCATAGTGCTTGACATGGAAGAAGATCAAGAAATTCCTGTCATTCTTGGGAGACCATTTCTTGCAACTGGACGAGCTCTAATTGATGTACAGAAGGGAAAGCTTACTTTGCAAATTCAAGATGAGCAAGTGTCCTTTAACATTTTTAAAGCCCTATCTTTTCCTGATGAAGGTGACACCTGTTTTAAGGTTGATTCAATAAGCAGCTGCACCAGAGAAGTAGTAGATGAAATTTGCTCTAATCAACCTTTAGCAGTCAGCATGATGGACACATCTCATACTACTGATCCCAAAATTCTAGAACAAGTCAGTTATCTCGAAGCCAATTCACCAATTTTCATAAAAAGGCCATTCGAAGATTTGGGAGAAAAACCACCAAAGCCAATTCCTTCAATTAAAAAGCCACCAAAATTAGAGCTGAAAACACTACCCACTGATTTAAAGTATGCTTTTCTAGAAGAAGATTCAGCTTTGCCAGTTATCATCTCATCTGATTTAACTACTGAAGAAGAAGAAAAGTTGTTGAGGGTGTTAAGACAGCACAAGTCCGCACTAGGATGGTCAATTACAGATATTAAGGGAATAAGCCCTTCAATCTGTATGCATAAAATACTGCTAGAAGAAGACGCCAAGCCCCGTGTGGAACATCAAAGAAGGCTCAATCCAAATATGAAGGAGGTAGTTCGTAAAGAAGTGCTCAAATGGTTAGATGCTGGCATTATCTACCCAATTTCTAACAGTCCATGGGTGAGCCCTGTACAAGTTGTACCAAAAAAAGGAGGCATGACAGTTGTTCCAAATGAAAATAATGAGCTGATCTCGCAGAGAACAGTGACCGGATGGAGAGTTTGTATTGACTATCGAAAGCTCAACAAAACTACCAGAAAAGATCATTTCCCCTTGCCATTCCTAGATCAAATGCTAGATAAATTGGCGGGACAAGCTTATTACTTCTTCCTTGATGGATACACTGGTTACAACCAAATTTTGATTGCTCCTGAAGATCAAGAGAAAATAACTTTTACTTGCCCATATGGAACATTCGCCTTCAGAAAAATGCCCTTTGGATTATGCAATGCTCCTGCAACCTTCCAACGGACAATGATGGCAATCTTTTCAGATATGGTGGAAAATTTTATTGAAGTATTCATGGATGATTTCTCAGTGTTTGGGGAATCTTTTGATCTCTGTCTAGCTAATCTGCAAAAGGTACTACATCGCTGTGTGGAGACCAACCTTGTATTGAATTGGGAAAAATGCCACTTCATGGTGAAAGAAGGTATCGTGTTGGGACACAAAGTTTCAATTCAAGGGATTGAAGTTGATCGAGCAAAAATTGAAACTATTGAAAAATTATCTCCACCTGCAACAATCAAAGGCATCAGGAGTTTTCTGGGCCATGCTGGTTTTTACAGGCGATTCATTAAGGATTTCTCAAAGATCACAAAACCACTATGCAAACTGTTGGAGAAGGACATTCCATTTGTGTTCGATGAGAATTGCATGTCAGCATTCAAAACCTTGAAGAAAGCTTTGATCTCAGTACCAATCATTGTCGCTCCAGATTGGAATTTTTCGTTCGAAATAATGTGTGATGCAAGTGACTATGCAGTTGGAGCAGTCTTGGGCCAGAGAAAGAATAAGATTTTTCATGCAATCTATTATGCCAGCCGAACACTCAATGAAGCCCAAATAAATTATGCAACAACTGAAAAAGAGCTCCTTGCTGTGGTATTTGCCTTTGACAAGTTCAGAGCATACTTAATTGGCTCCAAAGTCATAGTCTGGACGGATCATTTAGCAATAAAATACTTGATAGAGAAGAAGGATGCAAAGCCTAGACTAATCAGATGGGTGCTTCTGTTACAAGAATTTGATTTAGAGATCAGAGATAAGAAAGGGACCGAGAACCTCATTGCAGATCACCTTTCTCGACTTGAACTTCCCAAACTTGAACCAGAATTGCCAATCCAATAGTCCTTTCCAGATGAGCAGCTGTTTAATGTGAGATCATTATCAACTCCATGGTATGCTGACATTGTGAATTATTTAGCAAGTGGGATGATGCCATATAAGCTCTCTGGACAACAAAAGAAGAAATTCTTAGCCAATGTGAAGTATTACTTCTGGGAAGATCCATTTGTGTATAAACATTGCCCGGATAGAATCATAAGGAGATGTGTTCCAGAAGAAGAAATGACCAGTATCCTTTCCCATTGTCATTCATCCCCATATGGCGATCATTTTGGAGCAAATCGAACTGCTGCTAAGGTTCTTCAGTCTGGATTCTATTGGCCTACCCTATTCAAAGACTCTCAAGCCTATGTAACCGCATGTGATAAATGTCAGAGAACAGGAAACATCTCTCAGAGACATGAAACCCCATTGACCAACATCTTGGAGGTAGAATTATTTGATGTATGGGGCATTGACTTTATGGGTCCTTTTCCATCTTCATTCGGCAATCAATTCATTCTAGTAGCTGTGGATTATGTCTCCAAATGGGTAGAAGCAGCAGCATCTCCTACAAATGATTCTGGAGTGGTTGTGAAATTCTTGAGAAAGAATATATTCACAAGGTTTGGAGTACCTAGAGCAATCATAAGTGATGGAGGCAAGCACTTCTGCAATCAACAACTTCAATATGTGCTTACTAAATATGGAGTAACTCACAAGGTGGCAACTCCTTATCATCCACAGACCAGTGGGCAAGTGGAGATATCAAATAGAGAGTTGAAATGGATTCTTGAGAAGGCAGTGAACTCCAACAGGAAAGATTGGGCAAAGAAGCTAGATGATGCATTATGGGCTTACAGAACAGCATTCAAAACCCCAATTGGTACATCTCCTTACCAATTGGTATATGGCAAAGCATGTCATCTTCCGGTCGAATTGGAGCACAAAGCATACTGGGCAGTTAGGGCATTAAATTTTGATTTGAAGACAGCTGGTGAAAAAAGGCTAATGCAACTCAATGAACTTGAAGAATTTCGCCAACATGCTTATGAAAATGCTAAGCTCTACAAGGAGAAGACAAAAATGTGGCATGATAAAAGAATTATAAGGAAGGAGTTCACACCAGGGCAGAAAGTACTTCTCTATAACTCAAGGTTAAAACTCTTTCCAGGAAAGTTAAGATCAAGGTGGTCAGGGCCTTTTACTGTGGTTCAAGTTTGGCCGTATGGAACTGTGGAGATTCAAGATGGTGACAGGAAATTCAAAGTGAATGGGCAAAGATTGAAGGAATATAATAACAGTACATTGAACATCATCAAGATTGTCATCACGCTCGAGGAGCCAGCTGGTAAGTATTAAAAAAAAAAAAAAAGCAATAGGTTAGAACTTTGTCTAGCTAAAGACGTTAAAGAAGGGCGGCTGCTTGGGAGGCAACCCAAGATTTCTTTCTCTTCTCATTTCTTTTCTTATTTAAGCACACATCGCACAGCATTTTTCACTCACAATTTCAGCTTTCATCATTTTCATCATGGAGGAATGCCTTGTAAAGCTTATGAGCAGATTCCCTACTCTTCCCAAAGATGTGCTCAGGAAAATCTACAACTGTCGACTTGAAAGAATGAGGGCATTTAAGCGTTTGGGTCTTCCCGAGGACATACGCTGGATTATTGAAGCTAAGGTACGTTTAGCAGGTGAGTTTAATGAATCATTTGTTAGACGTCTGCCAGGTATGGGAAAAAGTTCTTACTCTAAAAAAAGAAGAGCTAAAAGAATGAGAGTCTGTCATAAGTGTGCAAGGTGGAACTGTAATAGGCTCTGTAGGAGTAAAGGAATGATTTTAGTAAATCGAGAGGACAAAATCCGATTCATAAAGGATGGACTGAGTAAAAAGTCACTAGATAATATTATTCAGACTCTTGAGACGCATCCTAGCGGAGATGTTCATGTTGTCCTTCTTGATTTAATGAACTTATTCCATACAGAAAAGGAGCGCTACAGTCTTGCGGATCTGACTGTAAAAGACCCTGTTTGCCAGTTTATAAGAAAATTGGATGGGAAGCAAATCCTCGGCTCATAGAAGCCGTTTAAGCCGTTACTGAACGAAAAATCAGAGGAAGATGTGAGCCACAATCACAACTACTGTACATATGTTTGTCTGCTTTACGTTTCCTTTATCTTTTTATCTTTACAGCTGCTTTTTAACTTTTTGTACATTTATCTTCTTTTTAAGTTTACCTTTTCAGCATCTTTTTGACTTTCTTTACATTCCGTATTTTACTTTGTTCAGGCCATTATTACACTTGTCAGTTTTGTACAGTATTTTTCTGATATTATCTGATTTGCGTGATCTCTTTGTTTCTGCTTTTGTATTATAAGAATGCATTTCAGCAATCACACTTTGCAAAATGTCTGAGAGCGAGAGTAAAGAGGAGGAAGAGGTCGAAAAACCATCAAAATGTGGACTTAAATCTATCTGTGTTTTTGGTGAATCTTTTGCTGGAAAGAATGTAGAATTTCTGCTAGTAGCAACTGAACTTGGTCATGCATTAGCTGCTAGAAAGATTGCCTGTGTGTATGGAGGAGGGCTTCATAGCTTAAAAGGAAGTGCAGCAATTTCTGCCAACACTGGAGGAAGCAAAATACTGAGTATCCTTGTGAATGGTTTAGATGATAAGAAATACGCCATCGGTAAAACAGTAAAGGTTTCAAACTTGCCTCAACGTATAGGATGCATGCTTTACACTGCTCAAGCCTTTATTGCTTTACCTGGTGGTTTAGAAGCATTAGATGGAATTTCCAGCATTGCATATTGGATTAACTTGAACTTTCATCAGAAGCCAGTAGGTTTATTGAATGTTAATGGTTTTTATGATAGTTTGCTGTCTTTTTTAGATCAAGCTGTGGAACAGGGATTCATACCCCAAGCAACTCGTCGTGCCATAATGTCTGCCTCAACTGCTGATCAGCTGATTGACCAATTGCAAAGCTATACACCTAAACCAGATCCATCAGTGAAAAAGAAAGATTGGCAATCTCCAACCAGCAGTCAGAAGCATGAGCCCGACACCACTCTCCGGTTGTAACTTTCTTTACTCTTGGTTTTACTCCCAAAATTTCTTTTATGTGTGCGTTGTTTATGCATTTCCTTTTAATAAGTCCTTTTTGCTACTCTGTTGAAGACATTGGGGACAATGTCTACATTAAGTGTGGGGGGGATTACAAAAAAAAAAATTGTTTTTATTTTCGTAGGTTTTTTTGGTAGTAGAACCATGAGATTCATTATAAAAAAGGGGGGATGGCCGAGTAAAGAGCTTTTTACTCTTGATACGCATCCTAAAAAAAAAAATTATTATTAAAAAATATATATATATATATATATTTTCCTACTTATTAGGTTCTTTTCAATAATTTTAAAAGATTTCATAGCATGATTGAACAACTTTCTTACTTCCTAGGATTGATAGATTTTGCAATGGATTTTGAGTTGGATTGAGTTGGAAACCTCTAACCGTGAGATTTTGAGCCTATTTGTTGAATCAATATTATATTTCTTGCGTGTGATATTCACCTGTTAAGTTGTCACTCTAGAACTTGCATAAAATCTGGTTGAGATTACAATTTACATGCATACTCAGATATGATAAAGGCATTTTTTTTCCCTCAGTTTGAACTAAATAGCCAACCCTGCAGTTTTACCATTGATAAACCCCTTTGAGCCTGATTAACCGTTTCTTTGCTTTAACCTATTAATATGTCATTTAATGAAATATCAATTGTCTTTACTTAACCCTAGGGATTAGTAGAGCATTTGAATTTTTGAAAAATGAGTTTTTGACAAAGTGTGGGGGAATATGTATTATTAACTTCAAAGTTGCAAGGGTTTTTATTCAAAAAAAAAAAAGAGAAAAACTAAATAAAAATAAAAAAAAGAGAGAAAAAGAGAGAAATTGATGAGAATCGTGGGCTGCTATGTTAAGATAAAATTATTTAGAGATTACCCATGTTTGAATTGCTCTATTAATTTCTCTCCTTACTTCAGCCTTTCATATCCCTGTTTTATCTTTCCTTTACCTTGGCCTCATTACAACCCTTAATAAGACCTTTTGATTTGAAGTGTGCATGTAAATCAGGTAGTGGAGATTGAGAATTTATGCAAGCCTATGGTAGTGCAATCTTTAATAGGATGAATTTGAGTGAAACACTTGCCACTAAACATTTGAGAGAGGAAGAGTTCCAGTGATTATATCAATCTGATTCAATCCTTCTCAAATGAAGTTGCAATTTCTTTTTGATTTTATATGTCAAGATTTGTTGATTCATGAATGCTATGAAATCTTTGTACTTTAATTATCTTTCTTATGTTTTTCTAACTATCTTATGGGTAGATTAGTACTAACATTAGCATTAGTATTAGTTTTCTTTTATTTTGTGTTTGTCCGAGGACGTCCAACAGCTAAGTGTGGGGGAATTTGATACGTAAAATATTTACATATTTATTTTCCCTTGTATGATGCATTTTTGGATGTTATCTTGTTAAATTAAATAAATTTAGTTGCATTTTGTGAATGGATCTTGAATTTGAAATGAAATCAAATATTTTAGATAATGCTGTAATCCGACACTGTTGCAGGTTTTAGGCCATATCTGGAGTTCTGGATGTTCGATTGGGCTGTTCTTTATATGGATGGAAAGCTAAGAAGAAGCCCTAAAACTTTCATGTTTTAAGAAAAGCCCAGTTCGGGACCTAAGGATCTCAAATTCTGCTTGGAAGATGAAACAGTGATTCTGACGGAATCTGACATATGGCTACTAATCTAATCACAACTTGAGCTAGATATGTCCAAATTAGGAGTTCTTTATATGCAAATTGAATAGAAGATCCAGCCCTACAACTCCTATGTTGACATAAAGATGTAAATCAGCCATTTCGGTGGTCAAAAGTTGCCAACAAAGTGAAACAACTTGTGCTGCGAAAATCAAAAATGTTGGCTGCGTGTGATTGGTAGCAACTTGTCAAATTGGATGGCTTGCAGCTGGTTTATTTACCTATAAATAGGTGGAAGTAGAGAGCATTCAGGATTCCAAGCATTGAATTATTCATTCATGCATCTTAGATAGTAGTTTAGTTCATGCAATTTTAAGTTCTTGTATGCCTCCTACATGGATGGTTCTACCTCCTAATGGATGGATAGTATTTTCATTTTTATGCATTTGTAATTGTATCCTTATGTTCTCCTCCTACATGGACGGTTCTACCTCCTAATGGATGGATAATATTTTTATTTTCATGCATTTGTAATTATAATTTTGTATTCTCCTCCTACATGGACGGTTCTACCTCCTAATGGATGGATAGCTTTTATATTTTCATGCATCTGTAATTATAATCTTGTGTTCATGAATGTGATGATGTTTTTATTCTATGTTTGTGTTTAATTTCATTATGTTCTAATTTTTCATCTTCCTAGGGTGATGACGTAACTTGATAATAATGGATTGAATTCTAATCTATTGAAACTAATTTCGTTTTTACTTCCTAGATTGAGTTTTAATTATTGCTCTTAATGCTTTCAATTGATTGGCCACCTTTTGAATGAACTCAATATGTGTGTTGAGACCGGAAGGAGATACATGTGTATGGAACCTATAATTAAAACCGTAAATTGCATATGAAATAGGAATATATTCATATGGTTTATGTAGTCTTAATGAGTTCCATAAATCCTAATGCATGATTAGTTGTTTTAATTCACATAGGAATATAGTGGATTAGCAATTAATTATAGAATTACTTGACCTTGGAAGAGGCTAGTAATTAATTTAGGGAAACTCGACTATCAATTAAGGAAGTTAAAATTGGATTAGTGTAGATAGGTGATTCAATCCGAAATTATTAAGTGAAGTCTGATCCCTAGGTCTTTTATTCATCTTCATCTTTACTCCAATTGCATCCATATTTATTTTAAGTATTTTCTGCATACATCTTTATTTAATTGCTTCAAATCCAACTTAACAATTTGCCAAATAGTGTTAGGATTATAAATTTTGGTACTTAGTGAAACAATCCTCGTGGGAACGATACTTACTTATCACTTTATTACTTGTTTACGATAGTGTGCACTTGCGCTAATTGATAAACCATTTCACACGTAACATGGAGCATAACAAATTAGGAGATAATTTCCTAATTCGGAGTTAATGAACTTGGACATATTTTCCTAATATGGAGTGCAATGAACCTGGACATATGAGTTAATTATGAGATAATTTCCTAATATGGAGTGCAACAAATGTGGAAACATTATCCTAATATAGAGCGCAATGAATCTGAAGATGATTTCCAAATATAGGATACAATGAATCTAGACATGGAGTGTAGCAAATCAAGAAATATTTTCCTAATCGGGAATACAACAAAAAAGGAAAATCTGAGGATAATTTTCATTTTTAATTTAATGATAGTCAAAGCTTTGTATTTTTTCAAATATAGCATTTACTATTTATATTTTCCTAAGAGTAGTGTAAATAGGAATTTATGTAACTCAAAATAAGCAGTTTAGGAATAATACATAAATTTGAGTGTTTCTTCTCCAAAGTGTGAGAATATTATCTATTTTTGCTCTTGTGAAACCTTGCTTTGTCAATCTTCCTTTATAAGATTGGTGATTCAAATTCATAAAAGCCCCCAATTTGTACTTCAACCCAGGTGCATTGTTGTGTGGATTGGGCAATTCGTGTTCATGGTTGGACAAATGGTTTAAGTAGCAGGTCGCGTTCCTTATATCGTTGGTTGGCTGCTTGCATTCGCTAGGTCATCGAACCACCCAAGTCAGAGCTTATCACTCCCAATTTTCCTCCTCATTTCTGGAGTGTGGTGCTCATATCATTTTTTTACATTATTTTTAATTTACTTTATTTGCCTATGTCATGAGGATCGGGACACCCCTATGGAATTCCTTATCAAAACAAACCCCCACTCCTTTAAATGCCTCAAGAGTTCGATTTGATGAATTACTATATTATACCATATATAACATATATATATATATATATATACTATTTTATTAATTCTAATGATGACTTCTTAATTAGCATGAGCAATATTTCGAGTCCCATCATTATATTAAAATTCTCAACTTTACTGCTTATTATCTTTTAAAAAGTAAGTAACTTATTTAATTTCAAAATATTAAATATTATGTTGCCCCTAGTTTTTATGAAATATAAGATACTTAATAAAAATAAAATAATAAAAATAAGAAACTAATCCCCCTTGTTATAACTATAAAATAGTTAATTTTTAAAAAGATATAATAGATAATGTAGCAAAATTTTATTATATGTTATAGTTAGAAATTATAAGTAAGGAAGGCAATTGGCAAAATAAGTATAACATGTTTTGTCCCTAAAGATCAATTCTAAACCTATAAATAAGTTGAGTTGGGCTTTTGTTTATTTGAACTTAAACATGAGCTCTAAATGAGTTTAATTGAACTTAAATAAATTTAAATGAGTTATAACAAATTATATAATCTTTTTAGTAAATAATAATAGAAAAGATACAAAATAATTTTTTGATACAAATAAATGATGCAATAAATATAAATCTCATTCTAATTTAATAAATATATATAGAAAATAATCAAATTATAATGCCTGGATATTACACAATAACTACACACACAACAATATATTAGATTTTCTTTCTAATTTTTTTCAAGCAACTTAAACAAAAATATTTGGATTTGAGTATTCAGAGCACAATTTCTTTAACAATATTTGCTTTTAAAATAGAAATAACAAGATTTTTTATAATATGAAATTATTAAGCAATTAAATGAAATGATAATTTGATAAAATCATAAATAATATAATAAGCAAAAAGATATATAAAATCTTATTTAGACTCATTTAAATTTGCAACATCACAAACTTTGTATTTTGAGATTCGTATTCGACTTGCCAATGATATAAATTCAACTCATTTAGGGTTAAATTCATTTAACTCAAATACAAATAAAACATTTTACAAATTGAACTCATATTGTTTACGAATAGATTTAGAGTACCACTAAATCCTCTACTCCTTTCTTGCTTATAAGCCATTTTTTTTGTCTAAATGACATTTTGTAAATCTCATTAGGCTCTCAATTAATTTGAATTGGTTTCAAGTCAAACCCTAACGCAAGGGGTAAACTCTCTTAAGTCTATTTGCACCATCTACAAAATTTGAATTTCAACCCTTAATTAAGAGATACATAATTTTTCATTACTTAAACCAACAAACGTTGACATTGTATATTGTGCATATTATAAAGGAGTTGTGGTTCAACAACTTGGAGTTAAGGTGTGTAAATAAGATTGTCCCTAATTTTTTCCCCATATTCAAGGTTTAGACTAAATAATTGGATTTTAGAGGCAAAAACCCCAATTTGTTAAATGGCTCAAGTTTATATATTTCATTAAAAAAATTAACTTAGTTCAAATCCAATTCGATTTATATATTTAAAATATATTATATATTATATATATTATATAAGACATCTATTTCCTATAACTTGAAACATTTTGGCTACTTGATATATCTTTTACTAGGACTTAAATTGTTATGTTTAGTGTATTAGCCTACTTTATTTATCCTTAATATATATATAGAATTAGAAGAAAAAAAACCCAATTTATTAAATGGCTCAATTTTATATATTTTATCAAAATAATTAACTCAATTTAAATCTAGTTTGATTTATGTATTTAAAATATATTATATATTACATAACACTGAATGAAAGTATCCAAAGTTTTGTCCAAGAACTCCTTGCTCAACTGAGCAGATTTCATTGAAATTTATAAGAAAACACAAATGATACAGACAAAGATAGCTATAGTACAAAGAAGATTCTTTCAACAAGCTTAACAAACTAAAGCAAAAGTGGGCAAAAATAGATGCCTAACAAACTTAAAGTAAAAGCAAAATAAAGCAAAATAGATTTCTACAGTACAAAGCAGATTCTTCTGACAAATTAAAGCAAATTAAAGTAAAAGTGGGTAAAAGTATATGCTCGATAATAAGTTCTTTTGGATTTTATGGGTTAACTGGGTCTTCAGAAGAACTTCTGTGAAAATTTCTTTCATGCCATAAAAAATTCGGCTTGCTGTCAGAGTTTGAGTCTTGGTGCTGCCATTGTTGAAAGGTTTCATCATAAAGTTCTTGACAATCTGTAGGGAAAAGATTATTATGCTAGTCACGCCACTTATCAATATGTCAGACGTTAAGTTGAAGACTATTGGGATCAACATTATTCATTTGGCAGAGTATGGCATGTATCTCTAGCCAAAAATCATAAGACATGAACGGATAAGTTAAAATATGATAAGAATAATGAGGCCCATGCTGGTGGTGAAACTCTTCTTAAAACAAGATGACTGTGTGATCTTCCTGGATTTCTTTAGTAAGGAACCAATAAGAATAAAATGTAACTATGACATATTGTTTAGGAAGTTGGATGAAATAGTCAATCCATTATTGAAGAGGTTTAAAAAGAAAGAGCCACATTAAAAAATAAGAGGTTTGTGACAAGGCTCCAATAATACTGAGGTTAAGTAGTGCTAAAGCAATATTTTTATCAATATAGCACCCAATAGTATAATTCCTTATCATTATTTTCATGAGAGCATATCCATATTTACTTGATTGCCATGGAGGGTAGGTGAGATTAAAAATAATAAAATATGGATAATTAGGTTTAATAATATGGGAGCTTGATTGACCATGATTTCTAATACAGATAGCACTGTAGGGCATGATTTATTTTTCAAACCATTGTCGGAAAATATCTTCCTTAAGGTGGAGTGGTAGGTTATGGTATGGTGGTAGTAGGTTGGAAGAAGATTCTCCAGTGATCATGAAGATTAATAAAATATGGTGAGGAGTGTCTGGATTAAACTTTGTAGGTCTAGAAAAAAAGTCAGCAAGGAAGTTTCTTTTTCCTTTAACATGTTTAACATTGAACTTCCATTGCTCAAACCAATTTTTCCACCTTATCAGTTGTGGTTGTGGCACCAATGTTTTCTTTTGTTTTAGCATTGCAAGAAAAGCAGACATGTCCATTTCAATTAAGAAATATCGTCCTACTAAATGAAATTGGAATTTTTCAATAGCCTTTTTTACTGCCAGGATTTCTTTAAATGTAGAGTGATAATGGGTTTCAGCTTCCTTGAATTTACCACTCTAATATTGGTAAATGGTATAATTTTTACTTTAATTAACCAAGATGGCTCCCCAATAGCTATAACTGGCATCTGTCTGAAGTATTTGCCTACCATCAGTAGTAGGGATTTGGAGAGCAAGAAGATTGGCAGATAACCATTTTAGATTATTGACTGCATTAGTATGCGAATTAGACCATGGTGGAGGAGTTTTTTGAAGTAATTAGGACAAAGTAGATCTATATTAGGCTATGTTTAGAATAAAATCTTTTATATAATTGACCAAGCCTAAAAATTGTTGAAGCTGTTTGGTCATGTATGGCTTATCAAAAAATTATTGGATTTTTGTGGCAATATGGGGCTGAATGCACATCTGACCATTTTTTACGGTTAATTCAAAAAAGTCGATAGAGGATTGAGCTATGACCATTTTTTTTTTGTGAGAGCATAATTCCATATTTTTTGACTGAATCATGGAATTAGTGTAGAAGAATCAAATGGTCATCGAGATTGGTAAAGAATAGCAGGATATCATCAATATAGATGAGGGCATGATGCAAAATCAGTTCAAAGATCTTTGTTATGGCCTTCTGGAATTCTGAGGGAGAATTCTTCAACCCGAATGGCATCACTATCCATTGGTAATGGAAATTAAGGATACAGAATGCTGTTTTAAATCTTTCATTCGGATGAATTCCAAGTTGCCAGAACCCTGCTTTTAAATCAAACTTGGAAATGATCTTAGCCTCGGGAAGTCTTTGAAGTAAGACTTCTCTTCTTGGGAGAGGAAACTTGATATCTATAAGAAAGAAATTAAGAGGCTTGTAATCAATCATAAGCCTTAGCTTTCCTCGTATTTGCTCAGATCTGTTGTTGATATAAAAAACTTGACATGCCTAAGGGGATTTGGTGTCTTCAACTATCCCTTGCTATTTAAGCTGAAACAGTTCTTCTTCAGCTAATTTTTTATGGTCAGGGTGCATCCCAAAATAAGTTACTTTTGTCATATTTATATCTTCATTTTCTTGAATGGAAGAGAGATGAAAAATTCTTCATTGAACCATAATGGATGTGAACATTTTGAAGGAATTTAGCATAGTTATCAGCACATGATTGTTGAATAACTTCACCAGTGAAAGTGGAGAAGTCAGTTGTACATAAGTAAAGGCTAGGAATTGTAGTCCATTGCCTAAAATGATTTTTTCATCGAAAACCATTTGGTTCAATCTTCATCTTCTTATTTAGCAATTTGGTAATAAGATTAAATCTAACTAAAATATCTCGACCGGGTCCAAACGTGCCATAGAATTTATGTTTGACCTCATGGCTTGGGAAAAGCTTCAAGCGGACCGTTTTGGAGATTTTTATGATTGTCATTAATTCTTGATTGGTCGTTTTGAACTCTCAATAAGTTTTGGTCCAATGGGAAGGAGGTAGAATATCAGGATTAATCATGGAGCAGGCTACTCCTATATCAAAGAAAGCTATCACCCTGGTTGGTTGGTCAAACTTATCTATGAGTATGGATGCTTTTACTAGGAGGATTGTAAACTGTTCTTTAGCCAAGAGGGTGTCTTGGAGTTGTATCATCTAACAAAAATCTGGTTTAGGATCGGAAAAGGTGTCTTCCTCTGATTCAGTATCACCCAAATCTTCTCGGATACAGAACACAGTGTTTAGAGTGAGCTTTTTTTCTTCTTCATAGAGGGATTCTAGATCATCTTCATTATTGCAATATCGGCCAAGGATAGCTTGTTGAGATGGTCTGCGAAGGCATTGTTTAGCAAAATGACCTTTTTTCTTGTAAATGAAGCAATGATCATCATTTCTCTTTCCTCTATTCCTTTTTCTTCGGAAGAAGCGGGCCTTAGGCTTTTCATGCTTAGAGTTTTTAAAACTTCCTTTTTTGAAGGATTTACGGCCTGTTATAAGATCAGGCCGACCACATGCCGGTCTTAACTTCAAGTGATTAAACTGCTTGAAGAAGGTTCGTTGTTCACAGAGATGATTAAGGGCTGCAACTATAACTTGATACAAACTTCCTAATGAGGTATTTGGCATATTGAGACCTTGATTTTTTTAGAACAACCTCAACTTATTTTCCTAGTGGCTCAGGAAATTATTGAAGGAAAACGTACTTAAGGCTAACTTCATCAATGCCATCGATCTGGTAATATTTTTTTGACATTGCATCGAAGTGTTGCTGCAGATGGTTTCTGTTGAAAGATACACATCCCATCTGCATAAACTCTTTCCTTGCCTGAGCTTCAAAATTAAGTGCAACTCCTAAGAATTCTTGATGTAATTGGCCAAGAAATTCATGAATGTTATTGGAATTAAAATAAATCATTTGCCGATATTCACCAAGATTCATCCAGTAGCCTCTCATTCTGCCTTGCATTCTTGAAGTAAAAGCTCAAAAGAGTTAATTATGGGAACATTTTTGCTCCAGTTGAACAACAGTAATCCATGAATGGAATTCTAAGAATTTATCTCTCCATTGAGTAGAGGGAACATCATCAAGTGTAAATGATGTAATCCCTCTTGCCATTATTGATCCGGATCTTTCTAAGTTGGATACTTTACGCGAAAAAGATGAAAAGAGGCGCTACAACTCAAAGAATTGATAAACCTTAAAGAACGCCACAAGGATCAGCACTCTTGATAAGTTCGAAATAAAATCTTTCAAGAATCCTAAAGAACAAAGTCTCACAAGCTAATATGCTCAATTCGTAAAATCTATATTATCCCTTCCAAACGTTGTTTAGACATGTTTTATGTGGTAACATCCCTTACCACTAGGCTTAGTAAAAACCTAACATAAATTAACTTAATCAACCCAATAAACAAACCTACTAAGACTAATAATAAAATTAAGTCTAAAATAAAAGGGTAAAAGGCTTAGGCCCGCTACAAGTATAGCCCACCTAAAATCTAATTATAATGTTTATTTAGCTTAAGCAATGGGCCAAATAAAGAGACTAAACAAAACACAATCAAAACTAAACTAAATGAAGCCTTATCTAGTTCTCATTGTCTTCAATCTGAATGCAACAAGTTAATTTAGGCTCTTCTACATCCCATTTTGGAGCCTTCCATGATCAAATTTTCCACCATTTGGTTTAGAGCTTCTTTGGCTTTCTTGACTCTTGCTCTTGTTATTGGTCCTCCCAATCCTTGGATGGCCTCCATGTTGCCCTTTATCACGCCTTCTCGTATGTCCTCATCATTCCCTCCTTCTTAGCTTGAATTTATCCTCAAATTGAATTCTTTATCACCTACATCAAAGAGAGACTAATCAGAAACATTAAAGGTAGAACTAACACCATACTCACCAGGAAGATCTATTTTGTAGGCATTATCATTAATCTTGGATAGCATTTGGAATGGACCATCTCCCTTAGGTTGAAGCTTGGATTTCCTTTCAGTAGGAAACCTTTCCTTCCTCATATGTACCCAAACCCAATCTCCTAGTTGAAAGACAACCTTCTTTCTTCCTTTATTTGCTTGCTTTGCATAACTTTCCATTTTCTTCTCAATTTGAGCTTTTACCTACTCATGTAACTTCCTCACATAATCTGCCTTAGCCTGTGCATCCTTATGCTTAAAAATAGAAAGGTTAGGCATAGGTAATAAATCAAGAGGAGTTAAAGGGTTAAATCCATATACTATTTCAAATGGAGAACAATTAATAGTACTATAGATAACCCTCTTATATGCAAACTCTACATGAGGCAAACACTCCTCCCATGACTTAATATTTTTTTTATAATAGCCCTAAGGAGAGTAGATAAAGTCCTATTAACTACCTCTATTTGCCCATTAGTTTGGGGATGACAAGTAGTTGAGAAGAGAAGTTTAGTTCTAATCTTACCCTAAAGTGTCCTCCAAAAGTGACTTAGGAACTTAGTATCTCTATCACTCACAATGCTTCTAGGTAAACCATAAAGTCTTAGTACCTCTTTAAAGAACAAATTTGTCACATGACAAGCATCATCTACTTTCTTACATGGTATGAAGTGAGCCATCTTGGAGAATCTGTCCACCACTACAAAAATTGAATCCTTGCCACTTTTAAACCAAGGAAGACCTAAAACAAAATCCATAGAAATATCAGTCCAAGGAGAGTTAGGAATTGGCAAAGAAGTATATAAATTGTGAGGCATCACTTTAGACTTAGATTTCTTACATACAATGCATCTATTACACCACTTATGTACATCACATTTCATGTGTGGCCGATAAAAGTGTTCATGCAGCATGCCTAAAGTCTTTTAGACCCCAAAATGTCCTATTAATCCTCCCTCATGTACTTCCCTCACAAGTAACATCCTAATGGAACTTTTAGGCACACACAATCTCTTTTCTTTAAACAAATAGTCATTATGCCTAAAGTACTTATTTTAAGCAGCATACACACAAGCTTCATATATTTGAGAAAAATCTGGATCATGCTCATACAATTCCTTAATTTGCTCAAAACCAATGAATTTAGTTTCAAGAATAAAGAACAAAGCATACCTTCTTGAAAATGCATCAGCGACCACATTGGACTTACCTTTTTTATGTTTGATCATGTAGGGAAATTGCTCAAGGAACTCGACCCACTTGGCATGTCTCTTGTTAAGCTTACCCTGTCCCTTCAAGTACTTCGAAGATTCATGATCACTATGAATTACAAATTATTTTGACAAAAGGTAGTGCTGCTATGTTTATAATGTTATCACCAATGCATACAATTCTTTATCATATGTAGGATAATAAAGAACAGCACCATTCAGTTTCTTACTAAAATAAGCAATGGGATGCCCCTCTTGCATCAAAACAGCCCTTATCCCCACATTAGATGCATCACATTCAATTTTAAAAGATTTAGCAAAATTAGGTAATGCAAGAATAAGTGCATGAGTTAATTTTTCCTTGAAGACAGCAAAGGCTTGCTCTTGTTTTTCATCCCATTTAAATCCTACATACTTTTTAATCACTTCATTCAAAGGTGTAGCTAATGTACTAAAATCTTTGACAAACCTCCTATAGAAACTAGCCAAGCCATGAAAGGTTCTTACCTCATTTACATTCTTAGGAGTTGGCCACTCTTGAATGGCTTGCACCCTCTCTTGATCAACCTGCACTCCTTGTGAACTAACAACAAAGCCAAGAAAAACTACATAATTTGTACACAAAATGCATTTTTTCATATTGGTATACAACTTCTCACGTTTAAGAGTATCCAAAACACATCTCAAGTGTACAAGATGATCATCATATGACTTACTATAAATTAGAATATCATCAAAATAAACCACAACAAATTTTCCTAGAAACTCTCTTAATACATGGTTCATTAATCTCATGAAAGTACTAGGAGCATTTGCTAAACCAAATGGCATGACCAGCCACTCATACAACCTAAATTTAGTTTTAAAAGTTATTTTCCATTTATCCCCTTCTCTAATCCTAATTTGATGATATCCACTTTTAAGATCAATTTTGGAAAACATAAAAGCACCATGCAATTCATCCAGCAAGTCATCTAATCTAGGAATGGGATGTCTATACTTTACCGTAATATTATTGATGGCTCTACAATCAGTACACATCCTTCAAGTTCCATCTTTCTTAGGCACAAGAATGATTAGAACTGCACATAGACTTAAGCTTTCTTACACCCACCCCTTTTGCATCAACTCTTCAACTTGCCTTTGAATCTCCTTGGTCTCTTGGGGATTACTCCTATATGCTGGCTTATTAGGCAATGAAGCTCCTGGAATGAGATCAATTTAGTGTTCTATCCCTCTTAAAGGTGGTAGGCTATAAGGCACCTCCTTGGGAAAGACATCTTCAAATTCCTGTAACAAAGAAGAAACTTCACTAGGAAGGGAGTTAGTAGAACTTGCATCTTTTGAATTACTCTCCTTACTCAAAAGTAAGAGCATTGGCTTTTTCAAATGCATAGCCTTTTTCACCTCTTTTTCTCTTATAAACAGATTTGGTGTTTTTCTGTCTTTTTCTTGCTCTCTTCCACTTTCTTTTTCCTTTTTCTTTTCTCTCTTGTTTTCTTTTATCTCTCATTTTTTATTGATCCTCACCAACCTCTCTTGGAGATAAAGATGCAAGAGTAGTCTTACATTCATTATGTACAAATGAGAACTTGTTTGTGTACCCATCATAAATGACTCTTTTATCATACTACCAAGGCCTCCCAAAAAGTAAATGACAAGCCTCCATGGGTACCACATCACATATAACTATGTCATCATATTTTCCTATAGAAAACTCAACCTCTACTTGCTTACTCACAGTCATCTCACCTTTCTCACTAAGCCATTGAAGCTTATATGGCCGTGGGTGAGGTTTAGTCTCCAACTTCAATTTTGATACTATTCTTGCACTAGCTACATTGGTGCAGCTTCCTCCATCAATGATTAAGGAGCACAACTTCCCTTGGATGATACACCTTGTATGGAAGATATTTTTCCTTTAACTTTCATCAAATTCCTTTACTTAACTTCCTAACATCCTCCTCACCATGAACAACTCTCCCTCAGGTGCTATTTCTTTATCATCCTCATTCTCACTAGAATGGCCAGATTCGGAAGATGATTCACTAGTGATTTCTTCATTGTTCTTAAGTAACATAGTCTTTTTGGTTGGACAATCAGAGGCTATATGACCTCTTCCTAAGCATTTGAAACATTTAATCCCACTACTCCTTGTCTTTTTAAGGGCCTCTATAGACTTAAATTGAGTCCTTTGAGGTACAACAGTGGAATTACTTGAGAAAGTACCTCCCTCCTTCTTATTTCTTTCTTTCCAACTTGCAAAATTAAATTTAGAAGAACTCCTTTTCATTGTACCCTTTCTCTTGAGTTGTTATTCTACCTTAATAGCTTGATGCACTAAGTCCTCCAACTCCACATAATTTTGCAGCTCCACAACATCCCTTATATCACTATTCAGCCCATGTAAGAATCGTGCCATAGTAGCCTCCCTATCTTCCCTTATGTTAGCTCTAATCAGGGACACCTCTATCTCTTTATAATACTCATCCACACTCTTGTTCCCTTGCATTAGCCTTTGGAGTTTGTTATGCAAGTCCCTATGGTAATGGGATGGCACAAACCTCCTTCTCATCAATCTTTTCATTTCCATCCAAGTATCCACCAATGGTTCTCCATATCTTGTCCTCTCCTTTTGTAATTGGTCCCACCAAATGAGAGCATAATCAGTGAACTCCATGGCTGCCACCTTCATCTTCTTATTTTTTGTATAGTTATGGCATGTAAATAATTGTTCAATCTTCATTTTCCACTCCAAATAGGCCTCCAGATCACTTTTCCCTTTGAATGAAGGAATGTTTATTTTGATCCCTCAATTCTATTCTCCCTTGATTCTGCTTCATGATGTATTCTTCTCCTCCTTATGATGTATTCTCCTCCTCCTCTCATGTCTCCTCCTATCTTTATTTGGGTCTTCTTCACTATTGCCTTGGTTCTCCAATTGTTCAATTCTCTCATAAAGCCCCTTGGTGTGTTCTCTCATCATCCTTTGCATTTGTGCAATAATAGCATTAATTAGCATTCTTTGAGCTCCATCAAAACCATCACCACCTGTTCTTGTCATACTTCAAGTAAAAATATCAATAATAACAAGAATGGACCTCACCACTCTTCTCACGTGTTTACACTTTGGAATTTGAACCACTCGTGTTTTAGCTCTCAAATAGGCTTTTTTTTGTAATGTTCTCTCTTGCCTTTTTCCTCTTAATTGCTCTCTTTAAGTTCTTAATTGAATCACTAAGAACACACAAGAATGCTGAATCAGAGTTAGATAAAAAAAAAGATAAAATAGAATGGAATTAACTCAAGAAGACTCTTAGGAAATTTATCAAACGGGAAGTGTGCAATGAGTTTCAGGAAGAAAGAACCAGAAACAATTGTTATATTTTTTTTTCTTTTTTTTCTGTTGTATATTTTTTTTGCAATTTTTTTCATTTCTTTTTCTATTGTATATTTTTTTACAGTCTTTCTTTTATCAAAACTATGATGCTTCGAGTAATGGAATTTGTAATTTGGAATGAAACTTTGAAATTGCAGCAATTGAGAATGAAATTAGACAGAATTCTCAACAAAACAAGCTATTACTTAACATACTAATAACATACTACCCAAGGCACACGGATTGAAAGGATCAAAGTTCATAAACAATGATGAACATAGGATGAATACCAAGAACACAAAAGCAAAATATTATGAAATGAACAATAAATTGAAGAAAACAAACAACCAGAATGACAATCCAAACAAGGTAACAAGTGCAGCAACAAATTTACTCAAAAATTGAACCAAAACAATCAAGAAGGTCAGTTCTGCACAAAAAGAATGCAGAACGAAATTTAGGGGTTTAGGGTTACCAAAACGCAGAACAGAATTGAGTTCTGAACAAAAAAAATTCATATCTCGAGCTACAGAAGTCAAATTGCGGCGATTCCAAAACGAGATGAAAAAAGAGATTCTAAACTTCAATTTTGACTCAAGAAACGCTGAAAAAGGCCGAGTGAAACTTCAGATATGAATGAAAGTAAAACTAACCAATTTTGTAGGAAATTAAAACGAGATCCAACTCTAGAACCGAGCTCTAAATACTAACTAATGTGATCCTTCTTGCCATGATTAATCCGGATCTTTCTAGGTTGGATACTTTACGCGAAAAAGATGAAGAGAGATGCCACAACTCAAAGAATTGATAAGCCTTAAAGAACGCCATAAGGATCAGCACCCTTGATAAGTTCGAAATGAATTCTTTCAAGAACCCTAGAGAACAAAGTCTCACAAGCCAATATGCTCAATTCGTAAAATCTGTATTATCCCTTCCAAATGCTGTTTAGACATGTTTTATGTGGTAACATCCCTTACCACTAGGCTTAGTAAAAATCCAACATAAATTAACCCAATCAGCCCAATAAATAAACCCACTAAGACTAATAATAAAATTAAGTTTAAAATAAAATGGTAAAAGGCTTAGGCCCGCTACAAGTATAGCCCACCTAAAATCTAATTATAACGTTTATTTAGCTTAAGAAATGGGTCAAATAAAAGGACTAAACAAAACATAATCAAAACTAAACTAAATGAGATGCAGCCTTCTCTAGTTCTCATTGTCTTCAATCTGAATGCAACAAGTTAATTTACGCTCTTCTACATCCCATTTTGGAGCCTTCCATGATCAAATTTGCCACCATTTGATTTATAGCTTCTTTGGCTTTCTTGACTCTTACTCTTGTCATTGGTCCTCCCAATCCTTGGATGGCCTCCATGCTGCCCTTTACCACACCTTTTCGTATGTCCTCATCAGTAAATCCTTTGGTTGAATCAGGAAACACATCTTTAATGGTGGATGGATTCTCAGTTTCCATTTCTTTTTCATCCTAGTGATCATAAACACCTGAATTTTCTTCACCAGGACCTCCTGCCATTAGGATGGGTAATGGTTGTAAAGGAGGCAGTTCATTGTCTGAAGAAGAATCATCTTTAGTCATTTGATCAAGAAATTTGACTAGATGATTATTTTCAAGGATTACAATTTATTGTTTTTGTTTTAGATCTGTTGGTGATTTTTTAGGCCTTTTAGGAGGTGGTAGAGGTTTTGGATTTAACAATTCTAGGGGTAAGAAGGCAACTGAATTATATGGGCTTTTCGTTAAGGTTAACAGTTGTGCTATAGGAGGTAGACTCAATCCTAAAGGTTGTAAGGGAGAGTAGTGAGGACTAAGTAAGGAATTCAGTTGGTCTTTTAGGATTTTCATCTCAGTCTCTTTTTGAGATATGGCAAAGAACTATCTTGTGGATACTAGATTCATCAATTCCTAATGAAGAGACTGGATTCTGGCTTCTAACCTTTGAATCAACACTGTTGTTGAAGATTGTTGCTTATCAATTCTTTTAACAAGTTCTTGTTGGCTATTAGCAATTTGACATAGCAATTTATTTTGTGAGACAGCATTTTCAGATTGCCAATTCAAGGTTTGCTCAACAGCTGTGGCTTCTGGCTTTTGAGATCCGTCTGCGTATTGTGTTATTTTGCTTTTAATTTTCCAATCATTACAATATTAATGGAGGAAAATCTTGAATTGGCCTACTTTATTTATCCTTAATATATATATATATATATATATATATATATATATATATATATATATATATATATATATATATATATAATTAGAAGTAAAAAAAAGGAAGGAAAAAAACCAATTTATTAAGTGGCTCAAGTTTATATATTTCAAAAAAAAATCAACTTAATTTAAATGTAGTTTTATATATTTAAAATATATTATACATTACATATATTATACAACACCATCTATATATATATATATAATTAGAAGTAAAAAAAGGGAAGGAAAAAAAACCAATTTATTAAGTGGCTCAAGTTTATATATTTCATAAAAAAAATTAACTTAATTTAAATCTAGTTTTATATATTTAAAAATATATTATATATTACATATATTATACAACACCATCTATTTCCTATAACCTGAAACATTTGGGCTACTTGATATATCCTTTACTAGGACTCAAATTTTTATATTTAGTGTATCGGTCTACTTTATATATATATATATATAATTAGAAGGAGAAAAAAAGAGAAAATCAAGCCCAAGCACCCTGTTTAAAACAAGGTGGAACTCGAACTAGATTTAGACATCGTATTTTATCTTAATTTTTAATTTTTACATTAGAATCAACCCCAACCCTAACCCGCTCCCCCACCTTGGGGATGTGCTTAGACAATGATAGAGGCTTGTATAAAGACTTTTTCATTTGGACTTTGGTCACTTGACCTTTCCACAATCCTCCGTTGACAATGATGAATGCTTGTTTTCATAGGTCAGTCATTAGTCAAAATCAAAATCAATCTCCAATGAGGAATAAACCGTCATATTCATCTCCACGTTACATCAGAAAAATGCAAACAGATACATATGCCACAGATTTCACTGGCACTATACTCTCGCTCTGAAGTGGCGTACAGGTAAAACTTGATAAATGTATTATAAGCTCCATCACAATTATTACAGTGCTATCCCAGATAAATGGCCTTTTATTCCTTTAATAATGCATGAAGAATTGAGCAGGAGCGACCATACCATAGACAAAAGAATCGAAAGATTCAACAGAACGGGAAGGAAAAAACTAAGGGTTAAAAAATACAATATATTCCTCTCCAAAATAAGTTATGCAGCGTCATCCTAAATTGCAAGAGAAACTTTGTACAACGACAGAGATTATACAAATCTCTGTTGGAAAAGGAAAGGGAAAAGAGAAAATGGGAACAGATAAAAGGGATATTCAGGAGTCGAAACATCCCCACAAATAAGGTTCACCTCAGCGCTGAAGAAGCAAATGGGCAACAAAATATGAGAGAGAAACAATGCAAATTATGTTCTCATCAAGAAGCTGTAGCCTGGGGAACCTTAGGCATCTGCAGCACACGATTCAAATGATGGTAGAAGCCAGCCCTTCTTCTGGGCGTACTCCACATAAAAACCAAATTTATCCTTAGCATTCGGAATGTCCAAAGCCAAATCATCAAGACCATCCTTGATGCGGGCGAACCCTTTAGTCATCTGGTTGATGGTGATCAGACCTTCAATAAAGCAGACCTGCAGCAGGTCCAGCATCCTATCATTCTTCTTCTCCATAGCCATAACCAAAGCTTTCTTCACTACCTCATGGTTGAAGAAAGGCATTCCAAGGTCACGAATGCACTGGCAAGCTTCACTCATGACACCACCACTTTCATACTCCTCCAAGAGTTTCATGATCTTATCCTTGGCATCTTCCACAGCCCATCCGGTTCCACCTCCCCAACATCTCAATAGCCTCTCACCAGCATGACGAGCAGCAACGAGTGTACGAGCCATACGCACTGTTTCACTCCCACTGCCCTTTGGTGGCAACCTGCTGGCAATTTCTTCTAAATTCAGAGGGGCCAATACATCATCAATTACAGCCCGAGCTAAGAACAGAGCAAGCTCATTTGAAGCATCCAATATATCCAGTGCTGTGTCTTCTGCACTTTCAAGAAGCATGACAAAACCATTAACTATATCCTCTGTTGAGAATATTTCAATATGAAGAGCAGCTAAAAGTACAGATGCCATTTCCTTTTCCCTGTTTTTTCTGTCCATGGCAAGAGTGATTAACCTCTTCAAAAATATTGGGTTATACTTAGGAGTCCCAAGATCTTCAAGACTTCGAATGAGTTCGGGAATGTCATCAGAGAGAAAATACTCGTGAATTATAGTTACAACCTCCTTTTTGTACCTCTTCAACTTTTCATCTTCAACTAGAATATCCCCACCTTCACCAGAGGGTGACATGTATGAAGCATCAAGCCATCCTTCTGATATTGCCTTGGGAACTAATGATTGAAACAAGGATTTGGCCATCGGAATATCAAGAGCAAGATCATCCAGACCCTCAGCAAAACGAGAAAACCCTTTCACCATTTGGCTGGAACTGATCAGTCCTTCATCTGCGGCTTCTTTTAATAGCTTCAACATTAGAGGCTCTGCTGAATGGATCTCCATGGCAAGTACTAGAGCCCTCTTCACAACCTCGTGATGGAAGAATGAAACCCCCAACTCTCTTATACACCTGCAGGCTTCAAATGTGTCACCAACCTCCACATATTCTCTCAATAAATCAGCAATCTTCTTCTTCACTTCTTCAACAGTGGTGTGTGTGCTACCACCCCACCGCCTCTCCACAAGTTCGGCATGGTGTGGAGCAGAGAGATAACTTTTCTCAGCAATCTGTATTACCTGAACCCCTTTGGAAGATTTTGGAAGTGCCTTCTTAGCCCTCGCAAGAAAGGCTGGGGGAAGGATATCATCAACAACAGCCCGCGCCAGGAATAAAGCAAGGACGTCAACTGCATCTAGTATGTCAACTGCAAGATCGTCAACAGATTCAATAAGCATAAAAAACCCATCCTTAATCTGTGCAGGACTGATGACTTCAGCATACAATGCTGAAAGCAGGACGGAAGCCATTTCTTTCTCCTTATCATGCCTGTCCATGGCCATGGAAACAAGGCGCTTAATGAAGTATGGATAATATTCACTAGACCCCAGTTCTCTGAGATCAGATGCAGCCAATTCCACAGCACCGGTGCCAAAATATTCATTTATGATGGATACAACAGCTTTCTTGAATTCATCCAAGGGGTCAGTTACCGTTGACCCAACCAGCTGATAGGGTTCCTATACACATAGAAACAGTACAAATAAAGATTTCAGCTGCCAGTAGAAATTAAGAGAGAAAGCTAACTGCAAGGCTCACAAAATTTTCAAGCAGCTAACATTGCGTTATAAGTGTTGTCAGAAGCTGCAGCTAACCAGAAAGAGCAATTACCTCTCCGCTGTCATAGTTAGGATCTTTCCTGTCTATATGAGATTCACCATCAGTATCAAGCAATTTTCCCCAAGTGCCCTTACCACCAGCACCATCTGTATTCAAAAGATTAAGGGTCAAATTATTGCACGGCAATGACTATGGACTTTAAAGCAACTTCTGACATCAAAAAATGATTCTGTAAGTTAAAAATTCATGCTAAGCTCATAAACCCTGATTAACATCAACGCAGAAGTGTAAAAGTTGAAACAAAGACTAATTTGATGGTCATGTTAAGCAGATTAATTTCTTGTATAAACCATTATATGGAAGTCAAGATTACCCATTCGGATATCATACATAAATCAGCAAGTTCCCAACCATGCAGCAATGGCATGGTGGAGCCAACAATTGGGACATGTGTCCAGGAAAAAACCCACTCAACACTAAAATAGAAAAGGAAGGAAACGAGGAGGAATCAAATTAGAGAGCGCATCAATCTCATAACTAAAGTATATTGTGAGGCATATAGCATGATACATGTCCCAATCAGAATCCTACAACCCAGAACCAAGTAAGGAAACTGATTACCCCACATGCTAGTCTAATTAAAAATATCAATAAACTTAGCCTATTAGCTTAAAATTTAAGAACAAATATTATTGCAATTGAAGCACTTGCAATGAAGAAGGAAATAAAAAGCAGATCAAAATCCTCAGTGCTAGTCTTTCTTGATATAGGAAACTAATCAAATAACACAAACCACAAAGGCAAATATCAGAGAATAATCAAAATAAAATTGGATAAACAATATTGGCCAGACATTCATTAACCTTATAAACATAATTAATTGAAAAAAGGAAAAAGAAAAAAAAATGACACCCTTCCATAAAATCTTTATTTTCTGTTGCATGCATGTCATTGTGCAGGTACAAATATACACACTTGCGAGATAAATTTATGAGTGCTCAATTGGCAACTTCTGACAAAGTATAACAATTTGTCTTTGTTGGTAACACTAAAAACAATAAAGCAATAACGAGATCTCTAATAAAGACAAAGATTTCTTATTTTGATCTTTAATAATGACAAAGATAACAACAAATCTTTGCCGTTGAGATAGGTGTTAAAATTAATAAAGGAATAACATGATTTTTAATAACAATACATCCATGTCAGTACCTTTAAAGCTTCATACATTATTCTATTATCCAGATAAGAATTAAACTTCTGTCATCAGGTTCAGTAACCAATTGACTAATGCAAAAATCCATCCCAAAATATAGATAAAAGAGAAGAGACTGCAATCCACCGTGGAAGACAGCCCAATCCCATTAAAAATTGAAGTTACTAGTTTATTCAGCTATTGGTCTATGAATATCTTGCAAATCATAAAACATTTGCTCAAAAGAATCAAGGCTTGAAAAGCAAACTTGGGCATTCACTAGAGGAATGAAAAACTGATATACATTAATAGCGCCAAAAAGACAAAATAAATTACAACTAGAAATTCAAGGACTCAAACTCTGAATACTTGTGTGCTGCGTAGTGAATGCAGAGGATGTTAACTCTGAACCAATAGGATCGAGCAACTGATTTGACATTTCCAACAAATTTCGTCTCACCGTGAAGAATTAGCCAAACCAACTCCATAGACCATTGTCTAGAGTATACATCCCTTGCACTCCCGGAGTACACAAAAATATCACGATGAACTCACCCTTTTTCACCCGCACAAACTTTCCGGAGTGCGACCGGCGTACATGCCTCACAACAATCCCAGGAATTTGACATGCCTTCCCACCAGCAGGAGCTTTTAGATGATGCTCAGCAAACAAGGATGTTGGAGACTTTGGTGATGAAGACAGATTCTCCACATTTTGACTGGCAATTTTTAGCATTTCCCTCTGCTCCGCAGTCAGAAATCCATCACTAGATGCCATCTATACAAAAATCTGTCATACATATCATATCGATTGATCCCTCGCTTTGTGAATGGTAAAAGGAAGCGATATGTTTATCTTTGCTCCCGTTATCACATATACATAAGGTTAAAAGAAAGAAAGAAAGAAAAGAAAAAAAAAACCTAAGAAATAATTGAGTACTTGAAATTTTATAACGAAGGACTAATTAAAGTTCTGAATATGAAGGACATTCAATTAGTAGATTATCCACTATTAGTACAAAAAATACTAGCTGTTAGGTATGACTATTGCAAAGGGATTGAAACAAATACTAGATTGCAAACACTATCACAAACACTCTCATGCATCGCCTTGTTCTCTTAGAAGTTTACGGCACGTGATAATGCCACTTGCACGCACTATTTGGTTCATTTCAGAATAGCAAACAAGAGAATTTAACATTTGCTTTATCTTCCTTATCATAACATATCCTGTTGCTATCCACAGCAACAATCAAACAGCAAATTAAGCACCGCCTCCTTCCCGGCAAAAAATGGTGCAAAAGGAAAAAGGAATAAAGAAGAAGAGTAAAAGAAAAACCTGAGTCGGCTCTGTTGAGTACTGTTCAATGAAAATCTGAAATCAATTCTTCTGTGCTTGGCCCTGATCTCGAGCCAAGACAGGAGAAGCAACCGGACTTCCAAATCGGACACTCCAAGAATAACACTAAGCACACCGGAAATGAAGAAATCCAAACAGGAAGATCCAAATTTCAGAACACCCTACGCAAAGCAAAGGGCAGGCGAGAGAAGCTCCGGTGATGGAAACGGTTACCGTGGATCCAGATGAGAGGTCTGTAGCAGTGTTGTGAGTGTCACAATTGGTTATAGCAGAGTTGAAAGCGAGAGTGACGAGTGGGAGTCGAGGAATGGATGACTATGAAAAGAAGGAAAGGTTTATATAGGGAGGCTTCGCTTACGTGTACACGTCACCAGTGGGCGAGGTTTTGGGTTTGCGTTTGGACTTTGATCCGTTTAGAGGCCGATTGATTTTGACTGCTCAGTCTGTCCACGTGGCTGTGGCGCTAAAGCCGCTCTTGATGATGGTCATCATCACTGTGCCTATGGGCCATTTGCGTGAATTCTTCAAACTGCCGCCCATTCTTTTTGGTTGAAATTTTTTATTCCCTTGAGACAAAACTAAAGCAAGATGAATCGACAATTACAGGAAATTTTTACAATTTTTGGTTCATTTTAATTTTCAACATCACATTCGGCAGTCGCTATTCCTTGTCTGAAGTAATGACCAGTCTCTGTGATAGAATATAGAAGAATGAAAATGAAAAAAAGAAACCAGAGCAAAAAATTCTAAATGATTTGTAACTGTTTTCTTTTTCTTTCTCCCCAAGGATCATTATTTTATCGGTTTTTTTAATTGGCAAGAACTTTTTGCCCAGGATAATATAATACTATAATTAGATTATCCGAATTTTTTTTGGAGTGGTAAACTGATTGTAGTATTCTCCAACCCTGTCCATTTCTAAAATGGAAATTATAGAAACTTAAAATTTTAAGAAAAAAAATAAACCTTTGAATTTGTGAGACTTCAAATCCGAAATGGGAAGTTTGATTAGCCATCATATTAGGTGTTTTACCTTTTTACATAAAATTAATGTTTTCTTATTCTATCAAATTTGCTTTTTAAGAAACAAAAGTTTCAAATTGAAAATAAATTAATTAGTTCCAGCGTTGAACCCCGATCGGGCGCACAAGGAAACGTGGTCATCAAGTTTTTCTAAGGAACCATTGATGCTTATTATAACGAATAAAAAAGCAAGCAAATTAGGTGGGAGTTTTTAAGTTGCATAACAAATCCCAATCAGCTCACTTTGCATCCAGGTCCTATGATTAATCTACTCAGTGACCAGCAACCTTAGACTCTTATCCTTTGCTTGTTTGCACAGAATTTAGGAGAGAAAGAAAAAAGAGTGAAAAAGTACAAGAAATCTGATAAAATTCCCTACTTGGCAACCAGTAGAAAATAAGAGAGAAGAGAAAAAAGGATAGATTTCGTACAGTGGGTCTCATAAGTAATTTTTCTCCCCACATATGAAGAGATTTTACAGGAGAAGTTGGCACAGTAAAATTGCAATATGCTTGTTTCAAGTAGAACCACAGCTCCTCCCCATCTCCTCTGCTTGAAAAAGCTTTAACACATCTTTTGATTACAGGTAACACATTTCTTCATCTTCCTCCTCTGAACTCTCTCTCTCTGGTTTGAAGTTTTTTTCTGCTCTGCTGTCTGTTCGTGTTGACAGTCGCTGTCTGTGGTTGTAGATCGGCCGTTGTCCGTCGCTGGGAGAGGGCTTGCATCATCGGCATCTAAAATAGAAACCTTTTCTCCGGTTATTGTCTCCCATCGTCAATGCTGCTGCTGTTTCTCCTTCTCATTTTGTAGATCTGGGTTTTGCAGCTCTTGGTGCCTTGTTGGTCGGGTCGCTTGGATCCGACCCGGATCCAATGCTGACCCAATCAACAGGTCACCGACCTAAAAATTTTTATTTTTTTAAATTTGTATTTAATAAATAATAAATCATACTTATTTTCATTATCAAAATAATTTTGGAAAAAATCTGTAGTTAATGAATAATAAATCATACTTTTATTTAATTTAATTTTGGAAATTTGAGAAAAAAAGTATCAAAATAATTAACATATCCTTTAAATTTGTTATATAAAATTTATATATGTGTAGATTTTAATTATATCTAATTATTTTTTTCAGATAAATTTTCTAATATATTTTACTAAAGACCTATTAATTTGTTTCTATTATTTTGTTGTGTTTTTGTTAAGATGGCTGCTAAATTAAAAAATGAAAATTACGTAATATACAATTAATTTTTAGAAATTTTTTATATTATATTTTTTACTTAATAAATGAGTTGATATAAATTTTATGCAAATTTGAAGTATTGATCAGTAATTAATTTTATATTTTATGTAGAGAGAGTGTCATGGATATTTTATATTAATAAATTTTATTTCCTTTCAATTTAATTTATATTTAAATGACATAAAAAAAATAATTCCCCTATATTTTTTCCTCTATCTTTTTCACAACTAAATACAATAATTTCTCTTCTATTTTTTTTCTTCCCTATTTTCTCCTATAACCAAGCAAATTTAGGAAAAATAACTTATCTCCTATTTTCTTTCTCCTCTAACTTCTTTCTCCCTCATTTTCTTTTTCCTACTCTAACCAAGCAAAGATTAGTATCATAGATTTACAGAAATTTCAGCAGAAGTAATAACAATAAATAATAATAATAATAATTTCTTGAGAATATTATGCCAAAGGAATCTTCAAGATTTTTGCATCCCAAACAGAGAAGATAAGCATTCAGCACAAAATTTCCAAAGCTCAAAGCCACTGATTTTATTTGGGTGCCATAAAAATCAACTGAGTGTTGGACCGGCTCCGACAAGCCAGGCCTTTTTTTTTTAAGGAGTTTCAAGCCTCTAACGATTACATTAATATGACCCAATTTAAATTGGTACTAGATTGGTGCAATACATTCACAAGTAGAACAAAAATAAGCAGATAAACAAGGGTCAATAACTTTGTAAAGGCCCAAAGCATAACAAGTACTGGGCTCCAACCTTATAGAAAACAGTGGTACCCACTAGTTTTAGATTAACAATTTTATTCCCTAACATATATTTTACAGACGACAGTATGCTACAAATGGCAGCGTACCTACGTTTAAATTACTCCCATCAACCTTGAATTGAGAAGAGAAGAAAGAACTGCATTGGTTGAAGAGGGACTGCATGTTAAAATATCTTGTACTAATACTAGTTTAATTTTAAAATCAAGAAGCTCTGGATAGGATAATCCATGCAAGTCATAAATGGGCCAAAACTGAACTTACAATTCTTACAGGGCATCCATTGCTACCCTTGCCTTATCCTACTGATATCTTACACGTTTCTTCATATACTTCCAGTAATCATCTCTCTTCTTTCTCCTAGCTTTAATGAAGCCCATTTTACTGTTAATTATACCAAGCATAGCACTCCTATCCTTCTTGTTTTGTTTTGCAGCTTTTACATCCAGAATTGACCTTAGCTTCTCGTAAGAATTCTCATCTGGGACCTGTCCACTTTTGACCATCTTCTTGTGATAAAAGAACGCCCTCCTAAAATCGCGTACACGAACAAAGGCATAGATAATAGTTGAATAAGTTACAGAATCTGGTTTGAGATTTAGAGCAGCCATCTCTTTTAACAGCTCTGGCAGCTTTGAGTGTCGCCCTCCTCGTGCATAGGCATTCATCAGCATATTATATGTCATCACTGTTGGGTGCAATCCAATCTTCCCAAATTCAAATATCACATCTCTTGCTTCCATGTAGTGGCCTTGTTTAGCAAACCCATCAACTAGAGTGTTGAAGGTCACTCGCGTTCCTTCCACTTTGTCCCTCATCATTGACTTCCATATTTTCATCAATGTCTGGGTGTCACCGGCACGCCTAAATGCATCCAGCAAAGCAGTGTAGGTTTCTATGGAGGGCTTAAGACCTTCCTTCTGCATGTTCTCAAATGCCGCATATGCTTTCTCATGCCAGCCACTCACTGAAAATGCATGGATCAGAGCCGTATAAGAGTGTGAGGTGGGTTTTATACCCACTTTCTTCATCTTCAAGAATGCATTTGCAGCCATGTCGCTCATGTCCTTCTGCCTCCCATATGCACTGATTAGGCATGTATATGATTTGGCATTTGGCTTCAAGCCAACATCCTGCATTTCTTCCATAAGCTGCTCCACAATCTCAGGCTGCATTCTTCTGCTGTATGCATACATAAGGATGTTGAAGGTAGCTTCAGTGGGCTTAATCCCTTTAGCTTTCATCTCAACAAAAAGGCCTTCAGCTTCTTCTATGTGATTGGATTTAGAAAATGCATCCATCAGAGTGTTGTAAACAATTGCATTTGAAGAGACCCCTTTTCTCTCCATCTCCGACTGGATGATGAGAGCCTTACTTATCAACCCTTCGTCACAAAATGACTTTATTAATGCACCCAGGACTTCTTCACTCCATCTGACTCCTTTCCTGTTCATCTTTCCAAAAAAATCCCAGGCATCCTTAGCACTATGGCCAAGTTTTCCCATAATTGTAATCACTATAGAACACGTCACATGATCCGGATGAATATTATCAGCTTCCATACACTCATAAGCCTTCCAAGCATCTTTATACCTAAAACAATTAAAGGAAGGCATCAATAACGAACTCCTGCAACATGTGGCTTTTAAGAAATTGACATCCTAAACACTGAAAGAACAGTATGACTTGAGCAAGTAGGGAAAGCAAACAATTCATTTTCTTAATATTGAATTCAGAGGAAAGAATTAAATATCTAAACCAATAAAATTTTACTGAAACTGTACACTTCAATTAAAAAAAGAAAAAAAAAATCAGAGGAAGAGAATGAGTATGAGAATGAAAGTGCAACAACAGGTATATAAACAAATAATAATCTCCTTTCCAAGAAAAACCAAGTATTTGACTAAAATGCAAGGTTTCTGTTTTGCTTCCTTCCTGTTGAATGTTAATCCTTATAGTCTCTGGACATGTAAAAAGAACAACAATGCACCAAGCATTTAATGTAAAGAGTTGAACTTTAAAATACGTCAAGGTTATACCTCCCACCGCATAAAAGGCCTGACATCGCAGCATTATATACATGAAAATCTCTTAAGTCTTTTCTGGATGGCAAGTTTTCAAACAAAACCATCAACTTATCAGCCATCCCTCCCCTTCCTAGCATTGGAAACAATACAGTACATGCCCTGGGTGAAACAAGGGTTGGTTCCTGCAATCTCATCCACTCAAAGAAATACAAACAATCCACCAGGCGGCGTTCCTCTCCGAGTAGTTCTAACACCTCCACGCACTCTGTCTCACCAACCCTGCCTTCATAATCCCCCAATGCCTCCCCTAAAGTTAAATTCTCCGGCATATTCCTAGCAATTTGGACAATCTCCCCTACAATACCCACAGGAAGTTCCTTTTGATCCACCGTTTCTTCCTTTTCCCCAGCCAGAAAATAGTCAGCATCCAAATCCGCTTCAGTTTCTTCAATGGGCTCGGTATTTGGAGCAAGGTGCCATGAAGTGCGGCGGTTCTTCTGGAGGGATAATCTTCCTTCTGTTTGAGGGTCTGGATCCGAAGCCGAAGTGCGAGACTTAAGGAATTTATAAATTGGATCATCCAGGTCCACAGAATGTTCTTCCTCTTCTCTTGCTTCAATGTCCTCTTCTATTTCTTTCTCATCTTCTTCCTCTAGAAATGGAAGGAAAATTGGATTCGCAGAGTGACAGATGTTAATCGGGAATGCAGTAGACAGGGAGAGAAGATTAGGGAATTTAGAGCGCAGAGATAGGTAGGGTTTTGAGTAAGGATGATATGAATTGGGACGGCTAACAAAGATGAAAGGGCGACGGAATTGATTGTGTAGTACGAACATGGCTTTAGAAACAATGGGCATCTTACTAGTTGCCGCTAGTAATCTGCGTCACTCAACCGATGAAGTCAAAACCGCCATAGGCTGTTTAACTCTGAGCTCAGCTCAGTCCATGAGGGTGTGAACTCGTCCAAAGGCAGCCATTTTTAAATTTGATTAAGAGTGTAAGCTCACCAGAGTCTCCGCCGATTCACACAAGTAATCGAGAACTGAAGGGCAAAAGAAGAAGCCCGGAACCACGTAGGCAGGTTACTGCACCTTCATCGTCCCCGCGCTCGAGCGTCCCCCCTCAGATAAGGGAAAATACATTTAATCCCCTAAACTTAAGCATCATCATACTAGTTGCTAAGTCCGCGCCACGCGCAGATTAGTATTTAATAAAAATAATAAAATTTTAAAAAATATAATAATATATTTATATATTTAAATATATTATTTAATTTATAAAAAATAAAATTTAAAACAATTTATATATTATGTATTTTTTATTATTTTAAATTTCATTGCATATAAATTATATAATTATATAAGAATAAAATTAAAAAAAGAGAATAGAATAGAAAACTATTTTTATAATTATGTTTGACATATAAAAATAATATAGGAATGAAATAAAGAATGGATATCTAATAATAATATTTTTAATAAAAATATAATTTTTATTTAAAAATATAATTTTAGTGCGCAATAAATAATACCACTTATTTTTTAATTTAATATTAATTAAGTTCTTTGAACATAATTTTAATATTTCTTACCGTAAAATAAATAGTAAATTATAAATGTTATTTTATTTTCACATCTATGGATAAAATTAGTATAGTTAAACTTAAGTTGCATTATTTTTTATCTTTTTTAAAGAAAAAAAGGTTTTATGCACTTTTTTTAACTATACATTACATAATTCGTGAATTTTATTTAAAACGTGTCATAGTCATCAGTTCATTTTATATTTTTAAAATTTTACTATTTATCTTTATAACTTTATTTAAATTATAAAATCAGTTGAAATTAAATATATAAATAAATATTATGCCAATACTCACTTATATATTATTTGTAAGTCTTTTTCATATGGTGTTGAAATTTTCAATTATATTTATATTTTAATAACATAACATCTTCAGACTTAATAATAATATAAATAATTTTCAATTCAAAATAAATCAAATTAATTTAGAAATACATAATATTATTTGATCAATTAAAATAGTATTATTTTTCATGTGTTTTTTAATATCAATGTATATTACAATCAAATAAAAATTTTAAAATCAAAAGTGATAAATTATATAAAATATCTTAACAAATCATTTTTATTATTTTATTTTATAATTTCTTTCCGCCTTTACATTGGTGAATTCACCTGTCTCTTTAATAAAAATAAAATAATAAAATATTTTTTAATTTATTTAAAATATTTTTATACAAAAATACTTGCAAATTATATTTGAAAAAACTTTTTGCAATATAGGTAAAAAGACAACATGCAATTCCAAGCAAATATTAAATATTTGAATAAATCGATTTAATTTAAATTTTGAAAAATCCTTGTGTGTATGTAAACCCTTGGTGTCAAACGTGCTTTAATATATAAAAGAATAGATACATTGTTACCTAGAACAAATTGAAGACAATTAAATAAGTTACATAAATAAATTTCATTTAAAATATCAAATATTTTTATTAAAATACAGAATGAGTTATGTAATTAATTCAAAATCTAATAACATGAGCATGGAAAAAAAAAACCATACAATAGAGTTAATGAATTTTTTGATAAAATCTTAATTAATATGTATTAAATTTAGAATATAGTACTTAAAACTTGATATTATGAAAATATTAAAATTATTTGGATAAACAAATTTCATTATAAGTTACAAATATTCTAATTAAATATAGAATATGAAATTAATTATTTAATAATCACTTAGTATATTAAATTTTTAATGTATTTAAATTATTTTTTAAAAAACATCATGTCATATATATGTATATATATTACTTAATGGTACTAAAATTTTATATAGGAGTTGACATGAATAAATATATAATTAATTAATTTTTAATATCCCATGGAAAAAATCATGATAAATTTATATTACTCAATTGTATTTAATTTATAAAGAACATATTAAAAAAATATAAGAAATAGTATATGAGGTACAAAGCCCGGACAAAAGTTCAATTGATATGTATTTAATTTGATTTGTAATACTTAAAATTCGATATCAAGAAGACACTAATAAGATTTAAATAAATAAATTTGATTTTAATCTTTGAGTATTGCTTTTTAAGAAATAGAATATGTAAATAATTAATTTAATTAAAAAATTTTATACAAAAAATTTAATTTATTTAACATATATATAAAAATTTAAATATAAAATACATAATATTATATATATGCTACTTAATGATATTAATATCTGAATTATAAGAATTATAAATTAAAGACATAGACATGAGAACGTAGTTATGCTTTTTGTACATGCTTATATACTTTTCTTGCTAGCAAATTTGCAGGCGAACATAATGGCTATGTAAAACAGTGAAATTTAAGCAAATTCTACGGTCTACTTGTTGTTGTTTGGTCTTTTTTAATGCAATCCTACTTCTTTTTTTCTCTTATTGGGTTATGACTGAAGCTGATATGGAGACAAAAAGAGTCTGATGTGTAAGGAGGAAAAAAAATGAAGTCATTTTGATGAAAAATTAGGGAAATTTTCTATTTTTTAATATGACAAGCTCCTTTGTAAATAAATCATTTGTACCAGAAAAATAAAGAATAAAGTATTTTACTTAAGCTTTCATTTTTTAAGTCAATAAACAAGTTTTGTCCCTGATGAAGATTGGAGACCCTTTTGACAGCTGAATCTAATTTTCTAAGGTTGTGAATGAAACTTCTATTTTCGTAGAGTAAAAGGCAAAATGGGAGAGAAGCCTTCTTTTGGCCTGTGGCAGCATGAAACACTGGGAGGCAAATATTCACATAAAGAGCATGGGGGCTAGTGTTGTTAATTTTAACAGCCCATTCATTGTTTCATTGTTTGTAAAATTTGAAGGAGGTAAAGTGTTACAATTAAAAGTTTGTATATTAAATGTGATGCTCGTGTAAAGTTTAAGGGAATTATATGTGCTTTCCCCTTCCTATAATATTGCGGCAGACAGCTTCATGTTTGGGTAAAAATGTAGTTTTGTCAACTAAACTATACGACGTATGCGATAAAGCCCCTCTATTTGAAAAGGTGAGTAATTTTATTCACTCTTCGATATTGAATTCCAGATGTATCCGGTACTTTAACTAAGCATCACATGTATTATCTTCTACCAAAAAATCACATGTATTATCTAATATATAACTAGTCTCTATATCATGTTATTTGTGAAAATATGCACAAATGCAAATGATTATTTATTTTTTATTCATGCATGTTAGTAATTATGAAATTAAAATGCAATAGAATAATTTGAAAAAACAATCGTGCATCAGGCGAGTCATAATCTATTCGTCCAATAAATATAAATAATTATACATCTTGAGGCATATAAGTTTAAATCTAATCTATACCTCTAAGTTCATATGAATTAGATTTTAAGATGTAAGGCTACAGTTTAATTAAGTTATTGTAAAGTCTAATTTGATGACTTTAAAAGTGAAGATAATTAAAATAGTGAATAATTTGTTTACCAAATCTAAATTAAAGCCCATGAAAAAAGACGTGCGGCGACAAATTCTGCAAAAAGCGTAATATTGAATTAGGCAAACATATTTCATCATCAGGAGTCAAATGCTAGAATGGCCTGAAGACATTGATTTTAGCGCAAACACAATCAGATCTGTTCACTTGCATTTCACATCATAACTAATATTATTAATTTTTATTTTTTCTTTCTATAATTATTCATCACCCTATTCACTTGCAATATAAAGATAAATGTATATTATTAATATAAATTGTTAAATTTTACTTTAATAATATGAGTACATATTTATTTTTTAATTATATTCTTTTTTTAATAATCTATTTTAATATTATAAATAAAAGGAGAAAAAATATAACAAAAATAAAAATAAAAAATTAATAATATTAATTATTAAATTTAAAAGATATAATAATCATCAAATTTAAATTATGTGTTTATTCTTGATTTTAGATGATAAAGAGCTTCTTACAAATACTACAAAAAAAAATTATTTTCAGATAAGTATTTAAGAATTTGAATTGATGATGGCATTTTTGGTTTTATTCAAGCGGAGATTGATCTGTACCGAAAATGCTTCAACTTGATAATCTATCCAAACAAATTCTTTTCACATTTGGTTTAGTTTGTTTCGACTTGACATTTAAATAACCGGTGTACGACATTTGATTGATTTTCATTACTCTATTAGGCTTCAATACATTTTTATTAGTCCAAAGGAAACATACTTCATCAATTTTAGCTTACCCTACGGCCTAAAACTAGTTATTGATTAAAGTGTATGACAGGAGGGGCGGGGAGGAACACATTCTGCTTGAAGCATAATATCAAATTAGGCGAATATCATCTCATCATAGTAATGCACATTTTACACTCTTTACATGGCACAATTGTTTAAAGCCGATCCATCTTCTAAAGCTAATCTAAAGTAAAGTTGTGCTATTTCCTGTGATGAAATATGCTGTGACGAAATAGGAAACAATTTTCATTTTATCTGCCATAAGTGAGGTAAGCGAATCTATTGTACTCCCACCACCAACATCAACCCGAAATTGAGAATGAGATGAAGGTCATGTTTGTTCCTCGGAAAACATTTTTTTTAAAGAAAATCACATTTTTTTCTATATAAATGAAAAAGTAACACATTGTCTTTATATCTAGTCATAGAAAAAATAATACCTAGAGGCTAGGGTCATGAAAATGGGGAAAAAATAACTTCCTCTTGCAAAAAAAAAAAAAGGAAAATTATCTTCTCTTCTACCAAATTCCCTACATCATTTAACATATTGAACATTCTTCATCATCTTCTTAATCTATAACTAATATTTTAATGGAAGATGCTTTCCACCAAAACTAACGGAGCCAAAATTTGGTCCTCCTTGCTCGACTATAGTTCTATTAAACCATATTTGGCCTCTGCGGCAGCAACAGATTGTAGAACTTATCATGTAGAAAGAAGTTTTTTCCCTTATTATCTACGGCCTTTTTCCACCCACACCATCCCCCATTCACTATCTTCTTCAGATCATCCGTACCTGTATAGTGTGGGTCAAGGATTAAAAATGCACAGTCTCCGCTTGCTTCATTGTAATCCACACCCAAGAGTGTATATGCAAGTACACCACCACCTGCATTGTACAAATTGAAAGTCACCTCATGTTCGGAGATTTCATCTATAGATGACAAATAGATGCACATAATAAATGATGCACCAACCAATCATAACAGGTGTTCCTTGGTTCTCAAAGTGCAATGCAAGCTCTCGACATTTCTCAGGCAGCTCAGCTCCAGATCTAACATTGATGACTTTGCAAGTAACCTGTTAAGTAAGACAAATCAACCTGGTCAAAATATTTTGAGCTCGTAAACATCAGAAGAGCAGTGAAGTGTTTTATGAGAAATTAGCAAAGTTCTTATTTCTGGGAAGTAGCTTCCTTCCATGGTACGTGCAGAAGCACTCTCATAATATCAAAGGAATTCCAAGACTCGGATCATATTCCCATGTACTATGTTCTGCTTCAAAGCAAATATATAGATTGTAGCTAGATAACCACATTAGGATCATGTCCAACTAGGCCAGAACCCATAGCCCCAACAGCATCCAATATAATCTGATCTGGAATGTTAAATTTATAAATCTGCAATGTAATTTATTTGAAATAATGAATGAATAGTTACTTACACCCAGAAGTTTGTCCAAAACAAAACTCAACTCAATGGCACCAATCCATTCTCTTGACCCAACAAAAGAAGGATCCTTATCACCAATCTCAACAAGTGCCTGCTGTATTTCCCTGTGAAAAATTGTAGGTTGATCACACTGAAGCATACATAACAATATGCCTAAAATTTCTTTGATTATAAGAGAGGCTTTTACCCAAATCAAGTAGTCGGTCTAGTCTTATTCTATAATTAAACAATTAAAAACAAAGGGGGGAAAAAAATAGACGAGGCACCCTTTCTCATTTCCCTTCTCATGGAATAAAAAATAAAAACAAAAATCCATCAGTCAAGGTGGTATCTTAGACATACCTATGAGACGGAACTTCTATGGATGTGTAGTTCTGGAGTCTGAACCAAGAAATGATAGTCTGGAGAGAGCGATAAGCACAGCCCCAACCCTAGAAAGTCAATTTAGGTTATTCAGTTCGTGATTTAGAAAGATGCACCTCTTTTGTGTGTCTGTGCATGTACTTTCGAAAAAATACAATAACCAAAGCAAACAGGAAAATAGCTAGTACCGAATCATTATACCCATTATGAAGATAATGGTAGTATTCGTAGGAACCTTGAACAAGAGAAACAATGCCCCCAGTAACTGCATAAAACATCACTATTTCAAGTAAGACCAAGCATAATTACATTTAAAACAGAGGCTCAGAGAAACAATAGCCACTAACCCCCACTGCCAGGGATTCCAACGTGTACATCTCTGAGCAAACTTGAACCTGACACATGGAAAAATCCGAAGATGCTAAGTACATATGAATATGAACAAGGACAATGAGATACTAGGAAAACAAAACTGGAATGAGTTAGACGCAACCACAATTGTCAGCAATTATAGCACAGAAAAGTTTCCACTTAGATGCAAACATTACCCTTCTGAAGCAAATCACTAGCACTTGTCTTCAATCTTGAAAAATCCAAAGCATTAGCAATTCTTAGAAGGGGACGATCATAAGGCAATCCAAGCCTTGAGTGTAAGGATCTTCTAACTTCAACTAAAGAAAGCAATGAGAAATTATAAATTACTGATGTTGCTCAGATCATAACAGAAGGTGGCAAAAGCAAACAATGTAATGCAAAAATTTCTCTCATCTCTACCATGAAACACACAAAACCATTCATTTTTCCATTTTCTAATTAGGAAGATTACATGGTCAACGAACTTTCTACACCAATCAGTACAAAGTTCAACAGCATACCTTGCTTAATTTCTGTCTCCCCAAAGCTGAGTTCATAGAGAGCTGTTATTGGATGCAAAACCCCAGGAGGACAATAGTGATAAGGATGTAACTGCTAACCGCATAAATTCAGTCAATCAAATGAATTTTCCTAATCTTCATAGCTTGAGGAGACATTGGATAAATTTTAAAGGGAGAACTACAAACCTCAATTTCAAAAAGAATGAACAGACCAGAAACATCCATAGGTTACCATCTAATAAACAAACACCAACAAGCCATTGGGAATTCACATGCAATAAGATTGAGAAACTAAAAGTATTTTTGTATCTTGGCTAATGAACATGGACTCTGGATTTTAGTGAATTATATGACCCAAAATATGCAAAAAGTCAGAAGATGGCAAAGCACCAAATGTGGGACCAGGGTAGTTCAGTTAAACATAGGAGCTTGTTGTGGGTTGTTATAATGGTTGAAGAGTAGATCCAAGGTAAGTTTATGAGACCCAATAGCTGCAAACGTGTTGCCTCACCTGAGGATGTTGTGTCAAAAGATTTGGCAAAATTGCATTCCGCACTGCTTTTAACTGATCAACTAAACCAGGGATGATTAGGCTTGAAACTGCATATCTCAATGGAAGCTCTTTGGATGCATAGCAGAGTACATCTAGTTTCACATCCACAACAAGAAGTCTGGCTTCTTCCTGGGCTGAAAGCAATGGATTAAATTCCATCAATAAGAGTTCAAAAACAAAATTGAAGTAAATAATGATGCTCATGAACATATATTCAGTACATATGATCCTTAAGTTCTCACCAGGAAGATATTCAGCGACAGGGGCAGCTGATGATGAGGAATTTTCAATGCTATTTAAGAGTACACTAACTTTGATAGTATCTGCACTCTAAGCAGAAATGATTCTCAAAAAATAAAAGACAGCAACCATTTGGCAACATAGATATTGGAAAATCAACTACCAGGATAAAATAAAACAATCAAGCATCACAAGATAACATAAGCAATAATTAAAGAAAAGTGGGGGGTGAGAACAAAAATCTAGTAACTTTTTTTTCTTACCTCCGCAGATAATATAGGTGAGCCTGCTTGCCTCTTAACAGAAAAGTATGAACAAGGAATTGAGTTTGCATCAAAATGTTGACCACCTTCAGCTGAAGGTTTGATATTGGAAAGATCTGTGCGGAAGTCTAATTGTAACCCTCGAATTATGGCTGGTGGAGGTAGATCCACAGAGCTTTTGCTTAATGCTTCTAATATATACACAGACCGTTTGTCTCTTAACTTGGAAACAACAGCTTCACTTGCCCGCATATAGGTTTCCTCAACATCTGTGACCAAAAAAAAAAAAAATATATATATATATATATATATATATATATATATATATATATATTGTATAATAAATAGATAATAATATAGTAACATTAATAAATAATAATAATAATGTAGATGTCTGATAACTTACAGATGCTTATATATTGTTCAGATGTAATTACAGCTAATACAAACACAATTTCTTTATATTTGAAATAAATTTCATCCAATCTATGGTCAGCTACTGATGATTAGATATTAACATTTCCTTTTTCCACTATCCTAAGTCATTTTTTTTTATCTCATTCATATGACAGCTTGAACTTAAATTAAGACACTTTCAGGTAGATAATTCGTCAATTTTCCTAGGTCCCTTTGACGCAGAAGTCCAAATACTGCTCAATTAAATGGCAGACTTTATGTAGACATGGAACTTACTGAATCTATATGAAACCAGAGTGAAATGCATAAAGTTAAATGGCCTATTCTGATCAAACTTTGAAGATCAAAACAAGTAGTTCTAAGTAATTAGACAATCCAAGAAAAACATACCTTGCGGATTGCTTACGGAGTAATATACAGGTAACTTAACCGGAAGCTCACATCGAAGCAAACAACCGTTCTCCCAAACATACTCCTCTGAGAGATCTTCGTATGTAATTGACGTAATAGGTTCCAGGTTTGTAGCATGTGAACTCTTGGAGACGAAAAATTGTATACCGCTGCCATCCAAACCTGCAACTGCTGCGACCACGTTTTGATTTTCCGACTTTACTTCGCCGTAAAGAAGGTTACTCAGTCCACGAGCAGCGTCCGTGGCCTTACGAGCACTTTTCTCCAAATCAGAATTTCCAAAAATTAGTGCTCCGATTATTTCAAATCCTTTGACCAACAGGGACCGAAGTTCTTCTGTTCACAGTAAATTAAGTAAAATTCTGAAACCAATGCAAATATATATATGAATTTAATCTTTCATTTTTCTTTAAGAGGAGTAAGGAAGTTAAGCGTATATTCTCCCGGGAAACACACAGAAAATAGTCACCTGATTCTTTATGTAAATCTGGGGAAGACGAATCGGGGGACGGAGGGGTGTGGATGCATCTAAGTGTAGAGACGATGGTGAGTGGCGGGAAAAATGGAGATCCGACAAGCCACTGGATGCCCCTACCCGATTGTGCACTGTGGAGGACGAGCTTTGGGCATAGAATTCTGATGCCACCAAAACCCTCTTTGCTCTTCATCGATGGAAATTCGACGGCAGCTGTCCTGTCCGCTAAGCTGACCAAAATTGCTGTGCTTCCTTCGTTGAAGTTGAACCAACAAAGTTAATACTTTTCCGCCTTTTTCCGGAATATTTTTAGCATCTCATAAATGTTTTAAAGCAGTATTACATTTTTATATTTAGTTTAAAATTTAAAAATAATTAAAATATTATATTTTTACAATATTTTTTATCTAACTCTCTTTTAGAATATTCTCATGGAAGGAAGTAGAAATTTCAAATTCTCATAAAATAAAAATATTAATACTAAAATAAAAGAATAAAATTATTCTCATATGTAAGTCTTTTTTCTTATTTATCATTTTATTAAATAATTTTTAATTTAAATTAAGAAATAATTATCAATTTATTTTTAAATATTTTTTTATTAAGAAATAGAATAACATTAATTTTTTAACTATAATTTCTTTTTTATTATTCCTAATATTTGAAAGATTATTTTAATATAATTATATATACATATGATTTTTTTTCATTAAAAAATAATATAATAGGTTTGAAATTTCTTTAAAATATATATATATAATAAAATAATAATATTTTTATATTAAAAAAGAAATTATAATGTAAAATTTAATACCAATATGAAATATAATTATAAAAATAACTTAGTCATGAAAATTTATAATTTTGTAAAAAGAGAAATACCAAGTATATTTAATATGATGATAATAATTTAAATAAATTATGCTTACCTCATTTTCAAAATTGATCTAATAATAATACTAATAATTATAATAATAAAATATAAAATATTAAAATATAATAAAGTATAACATATAAAAATATAATACATTAAATATTAAAATATAATAAAGTGTAAAAATATTTATATATATTAATGAATTTTTAAATGTTAAATATTAAATTTTAATTTATTAGGTGTTAAAAAATTAATTATTTATGTGGTTTTAAATAAAAATATGATTTATTGTGTTATATTTTATAATAAAAAATTTGATAAAGGTATTTTTGAGACAATCTTAAGATTTTTAAAAATATCAAATATAAATCAAATATAATAATATAGCATATTTAGAAATCTAGCAAAATATTTTTAAAAATATTTATAATGAATTAAACATAGAAATATTACATTCCTATTAATTAAATTCTTAGTAATCACATTCTTAAGAATGTACACTTTTTCGATAATGTAAGATTTCACAAACAGTACCCATATTGTTCCTATTTTTTGGTCAATTGGCGTTGAAATTTTCGATGTCATAGCCCAGAGTTTTTTAGTTTTTTTCCCTATTCGATAGATATGAGTGCCTGTATAGGCCATATGGTGAGGGAATGATGAGACTTTATATAACTGCTTAACTCAAGGCTTACAACCTATGTGGGCCCATACATATTCTTGAGCGCTCCTTTTAAGTGAAAGTTTATTAAGTATCAAGAGTTTAGACTTAATGGCACATTCCTGTGCCTTCAAGACAGTGTGGTATTTCAAGATGTGGATTAAATCCCTACCCAATCTTTTCCCCCATCCCTCAATCCATATCCCTTCCCCTGACTTAAAAAAAATAAAAAAGAAACTTTCTTAAGTATATATTGTAAACTAATTAATTACTTAATAAATAATATTCAAATTCTATTACATATGTGAATTTAGAACATTAATTATATAGTGCTCTCTAGTTTAATTGTTAAAAGGTTTCTTGAGTATACATCAATTTATGATTGTTAAAAGATTCCCTCCAAATGATATATAAATTTTTTAATGATAATAAGATTTATAAAATTGATAACCAACATGGTTTGGTTTAGCAGACGAAAATAAAAACAAGTCGTAACTAAGATAAACATATCTTCAGTGTCCCTTTAAAGATATCCAATAAAATTGAAATGATAAAAATATCTCTAATAGATCATATGTGCCTAAACTTCATGTACATGTTTAGATAATGAAAAAAAAAGGATAAAAAATAAATTTCAATGACAAATAAGTTTATGGTTGGATCTTGTACAAGGATTTTTGTTTTGGATGTAACTATCCTTTGCATATGAAAATATTCAGTTCTTTTAGGGGCATCTAATGAGATTAGATGAAAATTATTACTTCTCATGCGATGAAAGTAATATCGCATTCATCCATGGCAGGGAACGACCAATTTATGAATTTCATTTATCTCATGAGTCATAAAAAGATTAGGCTAACCAATTTTGAATTGTGAAAAGATACCATCTAAACTTATTTATGGGTCTATACACCTTATGGCTTAATCAAGCTTTGCCATTTATTAAATATTAGACTAAGCTTAATAAAATTGGGTTAAATTGAATTATACTTAGATTAGACTTGGGCTTTAAAGTGAATAATAAGAGGGAAATCCAAAATCTTCATTCTCTTTTGCCCTTCTTCTTTGTTCTTCATTTGGTTTTTAAAATTAGGATCTATCTTTATCATTGTAATTGATCTTGAGCCTTCAATTTGCTTAGTGCTGATGGAATTTTTTGTTTAATAAAGGCATATTTCCATTATTTTCTATTGATTTTGACAAGAGTTTAGTTTTATGTTCTTTCTTATTAATCATTTTTTGCTCCTTCAATTTCTAATCTTCCATTCTGTAAATGGGTACCTTAGATTTTTAATGTTGCTTAATTTAAGAAGCTTAAATTATAATTTTCCATAATTGAACAAATGGGAAAGTAAGATAGAGAGGAATTGGGTTTAATAGCACAACGCTTATACAATCTCTCTATTCAACCCTCTTCTCTTTGGTTTTGTTTATATTTTTTCTAATCTTGTTTTATCTTAATGAAGCCAATCCTAAGGCACCTTGGAGGGTTTAATGCCTAGGGTGACTTGGCAAATTAAAAAGCGTTTAATTTCTCCCATTTAATCACAGCCTTCAAATAAAAATATAATATTTTATATCAAGGGAAATTTGTGAAAAGATATGAAAATTCTTTGAAATATTTAATTGAACCCAAATAGCATGATGGGTTTACTTCGTGTCATTGGTGACTAGGTAAAGAAAGTAGAAAATGCAGACATAATCCACGTAATATGCAAGATAGGATGGAAAGAAATTAAGGCTGGACAAAGGGAAGGGAGCATAACTACAGTGTCTAGCGGAAGGCCTGTAGTTCTTCCCTGTTCACAGAACTTGGAATGAAATCTGGGAAATGAGGCAAGTCCACTAATGTGTTAGCAGCTGATGGCTAATTCTAAAATATGGTCTAGTGGAGTATTTCTTCTTTTTCCTAGCTAGTTAAATCTCCTCTGTATGATACAATTCGACGGTAAACAAAAGGTGTGAAAATTCGCAGAAGGATGCAAACGATGATTCTTTTATAATCATAAATGGTGACAATCCTATGAGGAGTATGTTTATGAGACAGCAAGACTCATCAAGAATCACCAGATTCCAAATCTCCTCAAAATAGGAAGGAAATATGTTTTTGAGGTGATGAGACCTATCCTTGCTAGGTAGATCATCTTATTGCTTTTGATTTATTTGTTCTGGAATTTGTGCATGAAGTTGGGTCTAATTAAAAGGAAATGGTAATTTGGCAAATCATACCATGAAACTATAATTTGTATTACATACACGTTTCTAGTTGGCTCAAAAAATTATAGAGTGCATCACCGTGGGCACATTGAAGTTCCAAGTTCTACACTTTGACATGGTTATCGACACAACCCTGTAGAAGATGCAAGAGAAGAAACCTCACAAAGGTAACTTAAATATGAATAATTCTCTAAAGTATGATTGACTTCTGACACTGTTATTTCTTTATTTATAACATGCAAACTAACTAATGCTAGTGGGAAAATAATACTCATAATGGTTAAAGGATGAGAAAATTAATTGTTATTACAAGGTTAGTCAACTCTTGTTGTGATAAGTGAATATGTTGATTTATCTTGCTTAAGGCTAGAAAGTGTGTTAGCCCTCCATGGCTTCAGATACCCAATGTATAGTTATTTTTATTTGCACTTCTTTAGCATCTAAGATGTATTGACAAGCAAAAGAAGTTGGATTAAGACATCAATTATTCTAGTGTTTTTTTGAGTGTGAAATGTAAATAGTTGCTAAATTTAGGTAATTACGGGGATGTTACTTGTCCATTACTATCTGACATCCATTTTGAGTAAAAACTATTTCCCCCCTAGGCTGTCATTTGCTTATTGTTAGTTTGGTTGTCTCGTTCCTAAATCATTAGTATTTCTTCTAAATCCATTTTCTTTTCTTCCATGCTTGTATAAGCCAATTGACTATTGGTACTAGGAATAATTAATGTCAGTTATGATATTTCTTCAGCTTGCATTTCAATGGCATATAAGTGAATGTCTCACAAGTCACAGCTAGAGTTTGGCATTCTATGAGTGATGTATTTCTTCAATAGGCATATTCTTGTTCCAAAGATGTTGGATGATTGAAGGCTGAACCCATTCTTGTATCAATAATAGCAAATGTTGATGCAATTAGATTAAATGTAAGTTAATTCATAATGATCTTGGTATGAAATTTTTGTAAAAAGAATGAAGCAATTCATTCCCTGGATTAACCTTATGCTTTGAAATTTGATGAGTGAACCATAGATGACTACTTGATATGAAGTTGTAGAAGAAAATTCACAAGTGCAATAAGAACTTGGAAAATATCATTTCATTAGTAAAAGCTCCTGTTTTATCCTTTGTTTTTATGCGTCCATTCTTTTTCCTTATACAATTTAAGAAATTTATCATGCAATTTCCTTCATTCCTATTTATTAGAGGAAATCTGTGAGTCAAAATTCCTAGTTGTTTTTTGATCCAAACATGCACTTGATGAGCTTGCATATACAGTGCAATCATCCAGTGATGAACACATTTGATCATAAGCAAAGTTAACCCCTTGTTGAGCTTAATTCTTGTGCAAGTTTCTTTGAATCTCCGTATAGGGACACAAACCTCAACCAGCTTCATATTGAAAAAACTAATGACTTGAATCTTATAATTGTTTCCCATAGTTTAACATCGCGTGTTTTTGCTATGAAGTCGTTCAAATGGACAATCGAATAATTTGAGCATTTATACAACTTTAGCAATGACCTAAATCTTATAAAGTGGAATTCCCTATGCAACTTAGGCAAAAATGTGTTCTTTAGCTAACTGAATCTATGATTTACATTATAGGGATTATATTATAATCTTGTATATCCAGTGATCACATTAACCTTGACTTGCTTAGACGCATATCATCCATTTTTCTTCTATATGTCATAACATGGTGTTGAGATCATGAATTTTTCTCCTTCATTTTATAATCTAACCTTTATTGTGGGTGTGAGGCACAGTTGACCAAAGAAATATAGGTGTGGTATATTAATGGTATGTTAATATATAGTGTGAAGTTTAAAAACACCCCTACCAAATTCTATCATTCTTTTAAAGCTCTTGCTGTGAGTATCCTGACGTGGAAATTGTGATCGAATTTTATTGAACAAAATGTGAGTTGTGCTAATGAAATTCTGCAGCATTTGGACATTTCACTGGGACAAAAATTACAATAGGCCAAGTCTAGTAAACTCCATATACACGGACACTATGTGGCTTTCCAACAGGCATGTGCGTTCTTGATTCATAACTGGTTACTGAAGTATTTTGGCCCAGCCTAGTAGATATTCAATCTTTTCATTGTAGCTAGTTTTTAAGCCCAGTAACTATTTAATAAAAAAGTAATAATTTTCTAATAAGTACAATAATTTATTCATATATTATAATTAACTTAATTATATAAGTAAATAATAAAAAAGATAAAAAAAAGAAATGAGAATGAGAATGAGAAATAAAAATAAAAAAATATTTTCATAATTCTATGGAGAATTAAATATTTATTAAAATGTAATAATATTTTTAATAAAAAGTATAATTTTTATGTAAAAATAATTTTTTTGTATCTAGTAAATATTTTTAACTTAATATCTATCAACTAAATTCCTTGAACATTATTCTAATAATTCCTTATACAAAAGAAATAATAAATCATTGATATTGCTATATTTTCACATAACATCTTCATACTTATAAATAATATAAATAATTTTCAACTGATGATAAATTGAAATTATTTTAGACATACATAACATTACTTGATCAAATAAACCAATGTCAATTTTCATATATTTTTATATTAATATATTTCAATACATATGTTGTAAATCTTACATAAAAAAATTTAAATTTAAAAGTAATGAATTGTGTGAATTTTTTGATATTTTTTTCTTATTCATTTAATTTATAATTTTTTACAACTTTTATATGGATGAATTCATATATTTCCTTGATAAAAATAAAATAAGAAAATAATTTTAGCTTATTGAAAATGCTTTTCTAATAAAAGTAATTACAAATTATATTTAAAAAAGTTTTCTAACATATGTAGAGAGACAACATATAAATCAAGAAAATATTAAAAAATAAAATTTAATTTTTCTCGTATTTTTATTTAAATTAGAGAATTTAATTAACTCATTCAATTTACATATTTTATATGAAATTTTGAAACTAGTTTAAAATATTTTTGTAATAAAAATATTTATAAATCATAAGTAAGCTAACTTTCATACAAAGTAAATATTATCAATTATCAAATATTATTAAAAAAATTCTATACAAATTACCTTAAAATAAACGTATTTTGTAATGCAATTGATAGAAAAAGGAGAAACAATATTTAGGTTATAAAATATAAATAAAATCTTATTAACATATATTTAATTTGAAGTATAGATTTTAAGAACTAATATGAAGAAAATATTGATAAGATTTAAATGAATAAAAACTATTTTAAAATGTTTTAAAAAATAGGATGTGTAAATAATTAATTTAGTTAATACTTTTTATAACCTTAACTTATTTAAAATATTTTTGAATAAAAATAAAATATATCATATTGTATTTATACTATTCAAGAATTTTAATGTACAAATCGTAAATAATATGAGTGAATATAAAAAAAGGCAAACATGTATAACAAAATAAATTAAAATAAGAAAAGTAATGTATAAATCATAAAGTGAAAAAAGTTAACAATAAAATATGCAATATATAAAATGAGAAGAAATAATACATGAAATACAAAGCTTCTCCAAATCCTCTCGACTAGTACTGAGAGATTAGAAATTTATATGCAAATATGTTTGTTAAAAATATAATAAAAAATTAATTAATTTTATTAATAATTTTTGAAGTAAAATATTAATTTTTTAAAAATATTTATAAATTTCAAGACTAAAATATACAATATTATATTTATATTACTCAATAATATTAATATTTTAATTACAAGTAACACATAGTAGACATAAAAGTGAAAAAAATGTAAATAGAGCAAATAAAAAGGAGAAAAACAATGTTTAAATTAATAAATGATAATAGTTAAAAGTAAAATATATTTTAAAATAAATTAATTTACCTAAATAAATTTTTATCATATTTAAAATATTTTTACTACAAAAAATTTATACTCTAATAAAATTATGTAAAATCTCAATATTTAATTTAAGGTATAGTACCTAAAATTTAATATTAAGAAAATTTTAACAAAATTAAATAAATAACATTTTAAAAAATTATTAAACCACTATATAAACTATTTAGGAATTGAAAAAAGTTATCAATTGCTCATCAGTAGGGGACGTGACTTGGTAATATCACTTATGCCACGTCAGATATGGTGTGTCAAGCCTTTTAGAGTAAGGTCATTTTGGCAAATTTGCCCAACTGTTTTTCATTGCTAAAATTCTTTACTCTGTTGTGTGATATTACAAGTGGGCGAGTGGCATTTTGCCATATGTCTTGAGTTTCATATTTAGAGTTCCCGTGAAGACATCATAGTAACCACGTCTTAATGAACTTAATATTTTCAAAATTAAACTAATTGTTAATGGAAATTTTGCATATTATGTTTAGACTTACACTAAAAATTGGTGTTAACAAAGTTGTTTACCTAGTTTATAGGAATATAATTGTTATGCTTTTATTTAACCTATCACCTTATTTCTTAAAAAATGAGATTCCATTAGCTTTCTTGTTGAATAGTTTGTATTTCTATGTTTTCTTTTTCTCACTCTTCTTTAAATGATTTAAGCAATCATTAAGTTAAACTAGTTATGAGTATCACCCAATACCACCTAGTTACAAGTTAGAATAGTGACATCTACTAAATGAATAAATGCAACAAAGATAGGAGCCACAATACATTAAAATAATTTTAAGATTTTATATATTGCTAATAAATTAACTTATTGCATTTCTTAGATAAGTGACCTTAAGTACCTGTAAGCAAATCAATTGTCTTTTTTATATAATTATACATGATTCTTTCATAAACTCATATTCTTTCTTAACATTTCATGGATGTATGTAGAAATTGTGCTTAAAAATGGCTCAAAAATCAATTAAGTGATGCATTTGAGAAACTTACAAAACTAAAATGGCTAAGTGCATCCTTATTCCTAAAAGCACATTTCCTTTTGTTTAAGGTCTCACTCCAACTTATTTGTATTCATTCCTTAATATTTTAACTAATTTCTAGTACTACATATATATATGTATATATGTATATAAAGGATAAAATAGAAAATGAGGTTTGTTAATCTAACAGTAGACAAACTAGCTTAAAAATCTTCTAAACCTATTTGCTTAACCCTGTACTCCCACGACACACATGTATAGACACTACGTAAATTTATGGTGTATACATATGGTTATAAATTTTTGGCTCATTATATATCATGAATTTAACATATAATCGAAAAAAATTATAATATTTTTTTGAAAATATATAGATACAATTAACAAGATTGTGATTTTGTTGTAATAGCTAGCATATCTATAAGTTATGAAATGCATTTTAAAACTCAATAATATACTCATAACTTAGTACATAAATTTTCATTTGACTTCTAGTTTGATTATAAAGAAAAAAGCTAATTAATTACTAAAATTAATGTGTTAAACTCAAAAAGACGTTTGTGTACCTTGCATATTGCCTAAAAAGTTAAGAAATGTAATGCTAGTAGCAATATATATATGCACTACACTTGTTGACGTTTGTAAATTATAAGAAACATCAATTGCATTTTTTGTTACTTATTGCCCATTTTTACCAACATGAATATACCTTCAATAATTAATGTTTTCAAGATATACATGCACAAAACATGATTTGTATTTCTTAGCATATCATATTGTAATTACATGAATGATATCTATTAGCTCTTTATGTATGTGGGAATAGAGTTCTAAAGTAGTCTTTTTAGGTTCTAGAGATAGAATAGTGAAATTCTAGGATTAAGAAGCCTTTGAACTAATTGAATCTACTAGATGCAAGGTATTTGAACTTGCTACTTTTGTTTTTACTTTCTTGTTTAAAATGAATCAATTTAAACTAATGAGTAAATGTCAATTAAATATAGTTGATAACTTTATTGATCATATTCATTAGGATTATGATACACTTGTTTTAGGTTCACTAAGTTGAATATGCACTATGTAAGCAATTGCCAAAATTAATACTTATTTGCACATTGAAAATACTTTTATTTATATATTACTTTTGAATGCATTCGTTGTTGATGTGACATAATTTGGACAATTGGAATCAATGAATAATTGTGCTAATTTACATATGATGTGTCTTTAGGCCTTTTATTTTGAAAAATTGACTTTCTTTCTTTCATTGTTTATGAAAAGAAAATAACAAGTGACATCGATGAAGATGTAAAGTTTAAGAAAGAAAACCTAAACTTAGAATATGAAAATGTCATTGACAATGAAAAAAATGAAAATAAATGACAAAGATTAACCTCAAAAGTATAGGAAGAAATGAATAAGTTACAAACAAGTAAGGGTTATAAGGTTTAATGCATCCATTATAAGAAGAAATTGAAAGATGATTGTGAAATATTTTATTTGAGGCAATATTTAAATATATATCAAAAGCATCCCCCTGACTTTTCTATAGTGCAAGCAAAGAAAAATGAAGATACATTTACAAAAAAACTTTAAATTTAGCCAATGAGTGTCTCGTAAAAGTTCATAGAATTTCTTATTTGTGGAAAACACCTCTTGACTCTTGCCGAAAAGCATAAGTTTAAAGACTTTATGAATTCCACAAATCCTAAGTTTAAGAACGCAAGTGGACACATAGTTAGAAGGGATTTGTTTGCTAAGTATAACAAAGAACATTTTATAAAAATGAATTGGTTAATAGCCCTAATATGATTTCCTTAGCCATAGATAATTGCATATTTGAGTACATTGTAGATGAATACATATACATAGCTATGCATTGGGTGAACAATAATGAAGAACTTAAAAAACGTATCATACACTTTAAAGTTCCAAAACTTCTTTTTAATGGAATTTTTATAGCTAATGAGGTTGCTAGGCGTTTAAGTGAATGAGAGATTGATAACAAATTATATAGCATCACATTAAATGATGCAAGTTATAATAATATGATAGCTAGTATGCTTAAGTTTCAATTGGTTTATAATAGATCTTTTATGCGTGATGGAAAGTTGTTTATAATTAAATGTTGCAATCACACTCTAAATCTAATTTTTCAATTTGGTTTAAGTTTATTTGAAGATATTATTTCTAAAACACATAATAGTGTGAAGTATTTGAAGAATTTTATATCTCAAAAAAAAGAAGTTCTATGAAATTATGGAAAATAGCTATCACTTGTATCCTCAGAAAAAGTTAAGAATTGATGTAACCATTAAATGGAATAGTACTTGTTTGATGTTAGATCACGTAATATATTTCAAACTAGCTTGGTAATGTTAAAGGAGATGTGATAATACTTTAAGCCATTTTGTGTTTTTTGACAAAAAGGGAAGAAAGTGCAATTGCTTCACTAATTTTTAAAGGTATTTTATAATGTTACAAATTTATTTTCTACAAGCAAGATTCCTACATTTAATTTCTAATTTAGAGGGGTGTGGAAGGTGCACACTTATTTATTATAGGTAATATAAGTACCTAATAATTTTATTTTTAACATGGTCTCATAAATAAAGGTTAATCTCGATAAATATTGGGTTAATCGTAGTTTAGTTTTATCTTGTGCTATCGTTTTAAATCCAAGATACAAGTTTAGATATCTAGAATACTATTACTAAAAATTATATAATGATGGTTATCGAGATTGCTTGAGACTTAGGGATTGGACTCTTTTTTATCTAATTAAAGAGTATAATAAGAACTTTTCTGTAACCACTACATTATTAGCTAGGGCAAGTAGTAGTGGCAGAGATTTAATTTCAAGAAAATATACTAATTTTGATTTGGATGACTATGAAGACTTTTTTGAGTTCAAGGCCTAGTCAATCCAAGCAATCTCAATTAAGACAATATCTAGATGAAAAGAACTTTGATCACAAGATTGATATAAATGCTTTTGACTATTGGAAGAAAACTTTTTTGCAATACTTTATTCTATCATTAATAACCCGTGATGTGTTGGTTACACCAATATCTACTATTTCATCATAATTAACTTTTAGTGTTTCAAAAAAGGTTAAAAGTCCTATAAGAAGTTTACTACACCTAAGGACTATTGAGTCACTAATTTATCTTAAGATTTGGATATATGCTAAAAGATGGTAAGATTTCATAAAATTTGATGTTTAGTTATTTTTTTAATTTAATATTAATGAAGTTTTTGACATTTTTTACCAATATCATAAAAACATCTAACTTACCAAATAATTACAATGATAATTATCATAATAAGTTGAATTTTAGTAATGATGATATGGATAATGAAGGAGAAGATAGTTATCATATTGTCTTATGGTTTACATTAAGGTAGTTTTGAAGCTACTTCCTAGTATATTATTAGTATTTATGGATTGTTTTTAAAAAGTTTGTTTGCAAAGAGGATGCTATAGGATGAAATGTTATTTTAGGAGATATTTCACTTTTTAGATTCCAAATTTGTGAATTTTACTTTAACCTAAATCATTAGTTATTGTTTCAAGTAAAAATCAAGTTTCTAATCATGCTACCAATTTTAAATTGGAGGATTTTTTATCAATAAATTATCTATTATATGTTTATGTGTATAATTGGCAATAATATATTTTAACTAATGATATAGGGGATTTAGAATACTATATATCAAGTATAGTATGTCATGTTTCCAGAAACTAATTCTTAGTTCAAATTTATTTCTAATGAACAAAAGGTAAAATTTTCAAATTTATTTACTTTAACAATTTAAGGGATATATCATGCATATATCAAATTTATCTGCTAAATTTTTAGAGTTCGAGATATATTTCCTTCTTAACTAAGTATTAGGTTACCTATGATTTTTACATTTTGGTGTTTTTAGTTCCTTATATATGACATTTTGTTTCTTTAAATATTTTTGTTTGATTTCTTGTTGACTTTGATACTATTCTAATGCATTTGTTCAAAATGATTTGTAGCCATAAGGTTGCTTGAAGAAAACATCCTTGGATGATGGAGCATAAATATGGGTCCTTGTTTTCTACCATAAAAATTAAAATTAGCTTTTAATTGATTGATTATCACGTTAACTAAATTGGCTAATTACAAATGAAACACGCTTAATAGAGGTTGTTGCTTTGGAATTCAACCCTTGCAATACTATTTTACATTATAATAGTTTTTATGTTATAAGGAATATATGGTCAGCATTGCTATCAGTTTATGCATTTTATCCATAATTTGTGTTGTATTATTGTTCAAAGTATAAGCATATTTTATATACAATTTAAGTTCATTATTTATCACAACTTATGTTTTATTAAATGTTGTAAACAATACAAAATGGAGATCAAAGATTTAGTTTACTTTGTGCATATGGCAAAGAATGGGATTTGCTCTTGTAGTTGTTAGTCTGCTAGTTGGATTAAAGAGCCTTTCGATATACATTACATGTAAATTTTGCAACAATAAGAATAAAAAAAGCTTTTAGTTAAGTAATAAATCATTATTATGATTCTAAACCACTTATCAATTTTGTATGGTTCTAGAGTTCTAAAGTTTTGTAAAACCCTTAGAGATTAAAACTTGAAAGATCAATTCCTGAAAGATGAGTTTTTATGAGGAAAAGATTTTAATTTCATATTTTATTTTATAATTTAGACTTAACTTAAAGTGATATTTTTTAAACTTACATATAATAACTTACTTAGTTAGCTTTTTAGTTTTGTTGTTGGACTCATGGGCTTAATTTAGACTTTGCTTAAGTTCATAGGCCTACATCTTAATTTATAGGGAAAAAATTAGGCCAAAACTATTTATTACAATTTATTGCAGCGAGATACCATATACTCACTTTCTTTCATTTAAAAATACCCGCGTACAGAAATTTACTACAATACCTAAAAGATAAAATAAAATATTTACAATACTTTTTTATAAGACTAAAAGTACAAAAACAAAAATTTCTTTTATCACATATTAAAATTGAAATTTTTTTAATTTTATAAAAATAAAAGACTAAAAATTTATAAAAATTAAAATTAGAGAATTTTTAACTTTATAAAATTAAATTAATATAAAATTTTAATAATAAATAAAATTAATAAAAATTCAATTTTTAGGGATTAAAATAAATTTATAGTTAAGATAAAAATAAATAAGAACTTAGAGATACAAAACCTTGCATAAAATTATAAAATAGTATCTTTTTTATTTTTTTTAAAATAATAATTCTGGATAAATTACTGTTTAAAGAATAAATAGTAACATATTGTTATTTGACAATTTGATTGTTAATTAGACTTAATTTAATCATTTATTTAAAAATTTTAGTTAGTATTACTATTTTAAAATGAAACAGTAATATCATCTTTTTTAGCAGTTTGATTGTTAATTAGACTTAATATATCCATTTATTTAAGATTTTTTGCTGGTGTTACTATTTTAAAAATAAATAGTAACATGCTATTATTTAACAGTTTGATTATTAATTAAACTTAATTTATCTATTTATTTATGATTTTTAGTTAGTATTACTATTTTGAAATGAAATAATAACATTTTTTTCTTTGATAATTTAATTATCAATTAGACTTAATTTATCCATTTATTTGTAATTTTTAATTAGTATTATTATTTTGAAATGAAACAATAACATCCTTTTCTTTAATAATTTGATTATCAATTAGACTTAATTTATCCATTTATTTAGGATTTTTGATTGGTGTTATTGTTTTGAAATAAAATAATAACATGTTACTGTTTGGATAAAAAACAGTGGATAATAAATAGTAACATACTATTATTTAATAATTTAATTATTAATTAAACTTAATTTATTTTTTTATTTATGAATTTTAGTTAGTGTTACTATTTTGAAATGAAACAGTAATATTTTCTTCTTTAACAGTTTGATTATTAATTAAATTTAATTTATTCATTTATTTAGGAGTTTTTAGTTAGCGTCATTATTTTGAAATGAAACAATAGCATCCTCTTCGTTGACAGTCTGATTATTAATTAGAATTATTTTATCTATTTATTTATGATTTTTAGTTGATGTTATATTTTGAAATAAAATAGTAACATGTTATTGTTTAGAGAACAAATAGTAACATATTATTATTTGATATTTTGATTGTTAATTAGACTTAATTTATTCATTTATTTGTGATTTTTAGTTAGTATTATTATTTTAAAACTAAACAATAACATCATCTTATTTAGCAGTTTAGTTATTAATCAGACTTGATTTATCTATTTATTTGAAATTTTTATTGATGTTACTATTTTGAAATAAAATAGTAACATGTTATTATTTAGATAACAAATAATAACATATTGTTATTTGATAATTTGGTTATTAATTAGATTTAATTTATCCATTTATTTATGATTTTTTATTGATGTTACTATTTTAAAATAAAATAATAACATCTTCTTTTTTGCTAGTTTAATTGTTAATTAGACTTAATTTATCCATTTATTTGGAAGTTTTTTGTTGGTGTTACTGTTTTGAAATGAAATAATAATATGTTTTTGTTTGGATAACAAATAATAACATGTTATTATTTGACAATTTGATTATTAATGAGACTTAATTTATCTATTTATTTATGATTTTTTTGTTAGTATTACGATTTTGAAATGAAATAGTAACATCCTCTTCTTTAGTAATTTGATTGTTGATTAGATTTGATTTATCTATTTATTTAAAGTTTTTAGTTAGTGTTACCATTTTAAAACAAAATAGTAAGTAACATTTTCTTCTTTAATAGTTTAGTTATTAATTAAATTAAATTTATTCATTTATTTGAGAGTTTTTTGTTAGTATTATTGTTTTGAAATAAAATAATAACATCCTCTTCTTTAACAATTTGTTGTTAATTAAACTTCCTTTATCTATTTATTTATAATTTGTAGTTAATGTTACTGTTTTGAAACAAAATAGTAACATATTACTATTTGGAGAACAAATAATAACATATTACTATTTGACAGTTTGATTGTTAATTAGACTTGATTTATTCATTTATTTATAATTTTTAGTTGGTGTTACTATTTTAAAATGAAACAATAACATCATCTTATTTAGTAATTTAGTTATTAATTAGACTTAATTTATCCATTTATTTGTGATTTTTTATTGATATTATTATTTTAAAATGAAATAGTAACATGTTATTGTCTGGATAATAAACTATTATTTGATAAATTTATTATTAATTAAATTTAATTTATCTATTTATTTATGATTTTTTGTTACTGTTACTATTTTGAAATGAAACAATAACATCTTCTTCTTTGACAATTTCATCATAATTTTTAGTTGGTACTATTATTTTGAAATGAAACTGTAACATATTATTGTCTGGATAACAAACAGTAATATGTTATTATTTAATAATTTAGTTGTTAATTAGACTTGATTTATCTATTTATTTATTATTTTTTATTAATATTACTATTTTGAAATAAAATAATAACATTCTCTTCTTTAGTAATTTGGTTATTAATTAAACTTGATTTGTCCATTTATTTAAAGTTTTTTGTTAATATTTTGAAATAAAATATTAATATGTTATTATTTGGATAACAAACCATAACATGCTATTATTTAGTAATTTGATTGTTAATTAAACTTGACCTATTTATTTTTTACGATTTTTTATTGGTTTGAAATAAAACAGTAACATATTACTGTCTGGAGAACAAATAATAATATTTTGTTATTTAACAATTTGATTATTAATTAAATTTGATTTATCTATTTATTTAAAAAAATTTATTTGTGTTATTATTTTAAAATGAAATAATAATATATTACTATTTTTTTTCAAAAATAGTAATATATTATTCTTTGATAGTTTTGCTTGTTAAGAAAATTATTATGGCATCACTAAATACTAAAAAAGTTGGGGAGTAAAAATTTAATATAAAATTATAATGAATTTAAATTGACAAAAATGATATTAAAATTAAAAAAATAATTTAAAAATAAAAAAATTAAGAACAACCATTAAAAAGGTCTTTTTTTAACTACTTAGAGCAAGCAAAAGGCATTTTGCAAGTATGTAAATCTCAAAAATTACATGGAATAAAAAAAATTCACTTAAAATAAACAAACGAGAGCAAAATTATACTTGTTCAAAATTTTGAATTTAATCTATATATTTCTAGTTAATGAATCCCACCGAACTTAAATTTTCTTATTTTTTATGAAAAAATCATGAAAAGGCGAATGAAAATAAGTAGTTATACATAAAAATTGATTAAATAATCATAAAATTATATCATTCCAAAGTTCTTGATTTATAATCACATTTTAATTGTTAAAAAATGGTATTTTGAAAAAAAAATAATAATAATTCATGATACTTATTTGAAATAAAAATCAATTCTAACATCTATTTGAAAGAAAATTTAGAAAGCGGCACTACAATACAATTTACCGATTTACAAATAACCAACTTGATAGTAGAAAGACGAGCGTAGACTGTAGTATGGTTAAAGATAAAATTTGAAACAACCGGAGTATCAACGCAACGCAAACAGAAAATCACATTAAGGACAGTCTACTCGGATCGTTGAATGACCAGTTCCGAGCAACAACAAAACGTGACTCACTTAACTTTCACTCCGCCTTCTAAATCAAAACACAAGACCACTTACCCACATCGCTCTAAATTCCCCATCACGAGTAACACAGTAGCCACTAAACAAAGCACGATAATACGTTTTTACAAGGAAAAGGAGACCACATAGTTCTCTTTCTTAGTACCTATAGTGAGGAGGCTTGTAAGGACCTTCAACAGGAACGCTGATGTATGCGGCTTGCTCAGGAGTTAGCTTGGTTAATTTGGCGCCAAGTTTTCCAAGATGAAGTGCAGCAACCTTCTCATCCAGATGTTTGGGCAACACGTAAACCTTCTTCTCGTACTTGCCAGTTGCCCTCTCCTTCCACAGCTCAAGTTGTGCAATTACCTGATTAGTGAATGAGCATGACATGACAAAACTGGGGTGGCCAGTTGCGCAACCCAAGTTCATGAGCCGTCCTTCAGCAAGAATTATGATGCCATTGTTGGTTTCAGGGAAGACCCAACGGTCAGTCTGGGGCTTGATGGTGATGCGCTTGATCCCCGGGTAAGTTTCCAAACCAAGCATGTCAATCTCATTGTCAAAATGCCCAATGTTGCACACAATGGCATTGTTCTTCATCTTTCTCATGTGGTGAACCGTAATGATATCTTTGTTACCAGTAGTGGTCACAAAAATGTCAGCTTCTGAGACAACATCCTCTAGGGTTAGAATTGGGATGCCTTCCATCAAGGCTTGAAGGGCACAGATTGGATCGATTTCAGTCACAATAACACGAGCACCAGCATTTTTTAGGGCAGCAGCACAACCCTTACCAACGTCTCCGTATCCACAAACAACAGCAAGCTTGCCAGCAATCATTACATCAGTGGCTCTCATAAGACCATCAGGGAGGGAGTGTCGACATCCATACAAGTTATCAAACTGCATCAATAAGGCAGAATATATCATAGTGAAAGCATGTGCTTGATGGAAAAACGTAAGAGTAGGAGGAATGTGAATGCAGAGTGTTCCTCTAATTTGTTAACTCTGCTTCTTATGCCAATGCTGGCTATCAAGAATTACTGAATCAAATAAATAATTCAACTAATTCAAGGTCGGACAGGATAAAAAGGAGCTCTGGAAATAATTTACTGAAAATTCTGATGGCAGAAATAGACAAATTCAGATGATATGATATAAAAGTATGTTGCTGAAAGGAAAATCTCTGAAGTACAAAGCTCACTTTCCACAAAGGAACTCTAATATTTTAAAGAATTATCATATATATAGTAGAGAATGAGGGATGTAGAATTCAGACATAACACGCATAACCATACCTCGAGGTAACAGAGATCTATACCGTTGAGACAATTGAACAGAGCAAATAGAATATGTCTTACCTTACTCTTTGTAACAGAGTCGTTCACATTGATAGCAGGGAACAACAAAGTTCCGTTGGCCTGCATCTGATACAATCTCTTAACCCCGGTGGTGGTCTCCTCCGAAACCCCAACCAATCTCTCCTTCATTTTCCGGTACTTCTTCGGATCCACGAACAACCCTTCCTTAATTATCGCCAACACAATCCGAAACTCGGCATTATTGGTGGATGCAGGGTCTGGCAACTTCCCAGTCTTCTCATACTCCTCTTCAGCTTTAACACCTTCATGAATTAACAGCGTAGCATCACCTCCATCATCCACAATCAAATCGGGTCCACCTCCGGCTCCCCAATTCAGGGCCTTCTCGGTGCACCACCAGTACTCCTCCAATGTCTCGCCTTTCCAAGCGAAAACAGCGGCAGAGTCACGAGCGATGGCAGCAGCGGCGTGGTCTTGGGTGGAGAAAATGTTGCAGGAGCACCAGCGAACTTCAGCGCCAAGAGCGATGAGGGTTTCGATGAGGACGGCGGTTTGGATAGTCATGTGGAGGGACCCGGTGATTCGGGCACCTTTCAAGGGTTGAGAGGGTCCAAACTCGAAGCGACAGGACTTGAGACCGGGCATTTCGACCTCGGCGAGCTCGATTTCCAGACGACCGAAGTCAGCTTGGGACAAGTCCTTGACCTTGTATTCTCGGCCGGATGAGGTTTTTGAGACGGCGAGAGCCATTGCGGCTGAGAACGTTGACTACGGTTTCGGAAGTCAGAGTTTATGGTGGGTAACACAGGGACGAGAAATGAAGAAAGCGGGGAAGCAGCAAGTGTGAGCCACTCAAATGGAGGATTTGGAGGTTTTTTAGGGGCGAAAACCAGTGTGGCAGTGTCCCTGTCAGTGGAAAAATCAGGCGGTTTGATAAGGTTTGTCGGATGTGGATGTGGCCTTTGGTATTGGTTGGACAGCGAGCGGGAGCAACAGTCTACAGGAGATTTTTTATGGGCCCATTGTGTATTGAAGGCAAGGGGTGTATGGTCCAATTTAATTGGATGGAAGAACTTAGAACAGCGGGGTCTATTACGGGAGAACGTTCATAATATTATGCCATTATATACACTTGTTGAGGGGAAAAAGATAATATATACATATATTATATTATTACCAGAAATAATAATGGACCTTTATTACCAAAAAAGGGAAATAATAACGGACGTTTGCATGTGATACGAGAGATTCATATACAAAATTGGCATTTAAGTTTCATTAATAGTGTTTGGATAGGGGTATTCCTAAAATTTATAAAATTTGAAAATTAAAAATTTCAAATAATTTTATTTCAATTCGGTTTATTTTAAAATTAATTTATTTCACTACTATTTATTTATATTGAAATATTTTTAAATATATGATTACTTTGATAAATTAATAAATGATTAAAATAATATTACTGTAATCCTATTAAATATTTTTAATTTATTTTATTATTTCAATATTTCACATATTCAAAGTTTTTTAATTATTTTTTGGTTAATATATTTTATTTTTACATCATTTAAAATTTTTTTTACCTGACTTAATTTTAATATAAGATAATGTAAAATATTGTAGTGTGTAATTTATAAAAATTAAAATCATTTTAATATTTATATACAATTTAATTGAAAAATATATATATTATTTGAAAAGAAAATGTAAGAATTTTATTATTTTATGCTGTCATTAATTAAATTTTCTTATTTTAATTAAAAATAGATTAATATATATAGTTTAATTTTGTAACCTGAATTATCATTATTAAGTAATTCAATGAGTTTTAATTTACTTCTTATGTATATTATTTTATTAACAATTTCATGGGGCTTCTTAAGATAAAATTGGTGTAAAACTTATCATTGAGCCTATGATCGGTGGGTTTTATTAGGGTTTATTAATATATGAGGCTAGGTCCCTTTTCTATACATAATATTATTAATAACTTGACTCATTAGTGTTGTTATGTGTTATCGAATGCAATGAAGGGAAAACTTAAATCTCTTAATAAGTACTTCTATACTAATGATTTCTTTTGAACATTATTGAAATAAATCAAGGATATGTAATTCTAATTCTTTTTTTAGTTTTATTTATTTTCTTAGTAATTTTAGATCTGACATCAAGATCCTATTAAATACTAAAGTTTCTTATATGTGGTATTAGAGCAAGTTATATTAGACCTAGAATCTTAATTGAGTTTCTTATTGTATGAAAATAATGGAATTAAAAAAAATTCAAGTATGAAATTTTAAAATTCATTACCATTTAGTATAAAGCCATTGTCATCAATCAAATTAAAGGTAGAGGAACTAGGATTTTGCATTATTGATCCAATCAAGTTGGATATCCTTATATGGTTTATATTATTTAATTTATTTTACATGAGTCAATCATATATATATACACTTCTTATATGTTTTAGTATATTTGAACTTTTTTTTTCATATGCAGTTAATTTTCATTGTTTGGGTGAATAAGTTTTAAATAATAAATTTAATAAATTTATTTTCTAATTTTATTACATAAATAACTATGATTTGAAATCATTTTTCTCAATTGAGATTCATTGATTTTAACCATATTTTATCTAAATGGTGGACGATCATCATTCTTTCGTGAGACACTATAGCTCATCTTGTGCTCTAATGACCAATGGGTTGCGATTTGTAATGGAGAAGAAGAAAAATTATATAATTTATCATGGAAAGATTTAGTTTAGTTTATTAGGTTAAGTAGTAAGGTAAGAGACCTATGGCATAAAGGTAAAGGGTTTCAATGCCTATGGTTGCAAAATATTTTTGTTTTTAATATTATCCATAAGAGGGATTTTTTTAAAATTTTATGGCCAATTGTAATATGATAGTATGCAACTATATTAATGAGATAGAAGGCCTACTATTTAGCAAATGATTTCTAATTATATTGGATAAATATTTATTTATATTATTTTAAATTCTTTAATATTATTTTTAATAAAAAATTATAAGATTTTCTAAAAAATTAAAATGAAATACTTATAACCCATTGATGAAAGTTCACTTTTTCTAAAATATTTTTTAAAAGTGAACATAATTAAAAGTTATAATTAAATTAGATTGTAAATTATATTTAAATTTTGTGCAATATTTTTTAAGGACTAGTTAAGATATATTAAGTTTTAGAATTATTTTTTCAATGGCATTTTATTTCTTAATAGAGATGAATAACATTGGAATATGAAGTTTATTTTATCTCTCTTTTAATATAAAATATTTTTAAAAAATATATTAGTAAATTTTTGCTAAAGTTTATATAAAATATATGGGAAAAGAACTTAAGATAATGAATTATATATTTTTTAAAATTCTCTTTTTCTTTAAGAAACATAATATTGTATATTAAAAGAAGAGATAAATTATTTTTAAGTTAATTTAATATGCTTATTAGCAATGATTTCATGTCAATTTAACACAATTCTACTATATCGTGAACATTTAGATATGATTTTATAACTTTGAAAATTATTGAGATAATTATGTTAATTTTTAATATGTTACTTTAGACATTTCGTCTATAAGATATAGATCTTGAAGCATATTTATTTAAGATATCATTATGGTATGATATGACTAAATTTTGCATTGGTTAAGTTTAATTGGTATTAATTCTATGATATATAATCACTTTTGTGATTTATTATTATGAGTATTAATGTAATTTATTTTAGTTTCTTATATATTTCTTAGTGAAACATGAAATTTAGATATAATGAGATTATCAAATTTAACCATTGATATAAGATTAAGAAAAATTTTAAAATATTTTTTATATGTAATTTACTATTATTTTTATATTATAAAATTTATATGAATGATATGAATGTTTTGGTTTACACATAATGTATGCACTTTATGAAATTACACACTAATGTACACTCATAAGATAATTCAAGTGGGAATGGTTTTGTTTTATTCTACAATTTATAGCATGATCAATTGCTTGCATAATAATTAAAATGGATATGAAAGAAATAACTAATTATATGTCATTATTTATCTTATAGGAATTCATTGGTGAAATGAGTGATTGTCACTACAGTGACTTATTTACTAAACTAATATATTCTTGTTATATTTTTTGAGATATGATACTTGATTATATCTTATTGATTGTTCTATGAGATTTTATTAGTAATGTGAGTATCTATTACCACAATAAGTTACTTATTGATCAAAGAGAAGTTTGTTAAAATATTTTTTGGATATGATAATTTGTCATAGGCTATCCCATGGAAATTTACTTGGTGTTAATAAATATTCGTCAATACAATGACCATTTATTAAGCTAATATATTCTTATTAAGTTTTATAGGATGCTCTTATTATCTTAATTAATTTATTTTATAACCTACTCACAGGGGGTTATTGTATGAATTAGTTAAGTGGAATATAACTTTTTAAATAATTTTATGTATTAAAAATCTATTTACTCATAGATGTTAAATTTTTTATTTCTCTTAAGAAAAATGATCTTTCTACCCATAAGTGTTGGATTTGCTTTTTTTAGGAAAAACATGTTTATCATCCAATTAACTTGTTATTGAAAATTTTCTTAAAATATTTTATATTCTTTACCTCTAAGAGAATTTGTAATGATAAACTTAAAGTTTCGATGCTATAATGGTTATCACTATTTATTTTCTATGTGTAAAAGAGAAATTATGTAATGATAGCACATTTTATTTAAATAGTAATCCAACTTCCATTGGTGAATTCTAACTTTATTTATTTTAAAAAATAATAATTATGATTTTAATTTTAAATGTTCTTAATATAAATATTCATGAGGATATGCTTGTTTTTTGAATATCCATGAGGATATACAATTTATTATTTATAAAATAATTTGTAATTATGTATGCATATTATTAAAGTTATTATTATTAAAAAATAATTTTGTTCCAATCTTGTTAATTTCATAATTTGTAAGGAATGCTCTCATAGCAAATTATTGATGATATTATAAAATTTATATTTTTATTGAAATAATCTGAAGATTAAATAATTGTACACATATTTTTTAATGTTAAATAAATTTTTTATAGTTCATAATATTTATTGAACTATGTGGGATTTTTTGTATATACTAGACATTTTACTCATAAAAGATTATACGGTTATATACTTGAAATCTTGTAAAATTTATTAATCACATTTTGATAATATTTTTCTAATTTTATAATTAATTTTATCAATTATTTGTAAAAATTCCCTATAAAAGTTTAGAGAAATATAAACTATAATATTTTTTAATATTAGTTCATGAATTTTTTAATAAAATTTTTAATTGAAGAATTCATGTAAAGAAATAATGAACACTATGAGCTTATATCTTAGTATATGCTTAACATTTTTATATATAATTTTATATATAAAAAATTCTTCCATGATATCTATGATAAATTTTGATAAGTGATTCGCTTGTTTCTAATAAGTGATATTTTTAATTGATTAAAGTTAAAATATTTTAAATTAATTATCAAGGGATTTTAATATTAGTGGAAGTATTATAATATCAAATGTAATCATTTATATTAGATATTGATATTATTCTCTAATATTATGGTTATTATAATTTTAAAACTATGATATCATAATATAATTGAAAAGTTATATTTTGAAGTTTCATATATATATATATATATTCTTATTTTTTATGATCATAAAAGGATTAGTATGTTCATATATACATATAAATCTTATGAGTATTTTGTTAATTTTTAATTATATATATATATATATATTTATTTTCATGATTTATAATTCCTAGCACAATGATATACTAAAAAATAATTAATATATTTTGAAATATATATTAAAGGTATAATAAGTTTAAACTTTTGATTAATTTTTAAGTTTTAGACTATGATGTAAAATATTGTAAAATATAATAATTTTATATCAGAATACTAATGACTTTATGATTAATTAATATACCATTTAAATATTATTTTAATTTTAATAATAATTACTTTCTCTTATTAATATAATACCTTTAAAGGAATATGAAATTAATTTTTTTTATATTCATGTTTGTTTTATTTAGATAATATTAAACTTTTGTTTTAAGTCCCAATTAATATTTTAATAAGCATTTTAATATCAAATTTTGATAAGTTAAATTATAGGCTTAGAAAATTTGAAAATATCTTTTTAGGATATGTTTGACACATTAAGCATAATTGAAAGATCTTTATTTATTAAGAGAAAATTTTGTGACAAGTGTGAAATTAATAAAATTTATGTAGATTGTATTGTTTTTAATTATTTATATAACTTAAGATAGTCTAATCTTAAGGTAAACTTATCATTAATGATAATGTTGAATGTATATTTTAAACTTGATATTTTTCTTTAATTTAAGTGATTAATGTATTAATTTTAAAAAAGTTTCAAGTAAAGTTTAATTATTTTCTCTTCACTTTTCATGAATTGCATTATTTTATAGGCTTAATGATGGACAAGATAGATAACTTTGCTTGTTATCTTGACATATTTATTATAGCATATTGTGTGAATTAGCAATTGTTATTATTTGTATGCTATAAGAAATATTAAATATTTTATCACAATAATTTTGAAAAAGAAAGTTTGGTATTATTATCATAAATATCAATATTGAAGTTTGAAAACTTCTTGAGAAATAAATTATTTTGATCAATCACGTGAGGAATAAATTTCATTTTATTTCTTGTAATTATTAATATGATTGATCAATAGGAGCTAATGTATTTTTGTACAAGTAATTGTGCCTTGACATTTTAATTGGATAATGTAATTGCACAAGTGATTGTGCTCAGTTAATTAACTTATCATGACAATATTTCTCTTAAAATATATATTAGCAACATTGATATATTTTAGGATATGATCATTTTCTTGGTGAAAAATATATTATTTTAATAAAAGCTGCTGCAATTGTCTCCTTGTGGAGATGGTTAATTCAGATTTTGTTATAAATTTAACCATAATTTTCTCTTCTAGAGATGTTAAATTATTTTGTTGAGAACTTAGATAATCTTCTTAAAAAGATGTAGTGACTTTTGTAAGAAAGATCACAATAAGGACTTTTACACAATAGTATGAAAGGATTACTTAGTTATATTATGAATATGACTACACATTTACATTCTTGTGATCATATCAATGAAGTAATTGATTTGTGTAATTATGGATATATTATATTGTTAGATAATACACCATTATCTATAATTCTAAGTTTAATGCTTTATTGGACTCGATCATATTATGAGATAAATTTATTAGGTTATGATACTTTGTGACCACTAAAGTTGTTACTAAGTTTAGAGTTATTTTCTTTAAATTGTTTTCAAAACTAATAAGACCCAATTAATATTATCCAAATAGGAGAATATAAGAATTTTTATTATTTTGGATTGTCATTAATTAAATTTTTTATTTTTTATTAAAAAAATTACTATATATAACCTAATTTTGTAATTTGAATTATTATTAAGTGATCTAATAAGTTTTAATTTACTTTTTAGGTATATTATTTTATTAAGAATATGATGAGATTTGTTAAGACAAAATTGGTATGGAACTCGTCATTGAACTCATGATGGGTAGACTCAATTAAAGTTTATTAATATGAGGTTAAGTACCCTCTCCATATATGAGATTATTGAAAATTTATCTCATCGAAATTGTCATGTACTATCAAATGTAAAGAAGAGGAAAACCTAAATCTTTTGGTAAGCACTTCTATATTGATGATTGCTTTTGAAAATTATTGAAATAAATCAAGAGGTGTGTAATCTTAATTCTTTTTATAGTTTTATTTTTTTAGTAACTTTAATTTGGTATAAAGATTTTGTTAAATATTAATTTTTTTTAGAAAAAAATTAAATAAAGGTCTTGCGTGATATAGACACAGAAGCAATATGAAATATAAGAAAAATGACTTAGTGTACCTGAAACATAGAAGGATACAATCAAGTTTTAATTTGAAAAAAATATGCCTTTTAAGGATTTAAACCTGCCCTCGTCTTACCTGTCCCATTTTACATTTCTTCGAAGGGCGTGATGAATCTTCTATGCGAGAATCGAAGTTAGTCCCGTTTTACATGCCTTCGGAGTTCGGAAGGTATAATGAATCTATGCGAGGATCAAAGTTAGCTACTGAATAATGATTGCTGTCCCGGTGAATCATTCAATCACCTCAATTCGCGTCCAGTGGAAGTCAGGGGATAATCTAATTATTATTTGCTTTCGTAAAGTTGGATCTGAATCATCCGAATGCCTTTCCAAACTACAATTTACTACGGTGGTGCCTTTTTTTGTTTTTATACATTCGATGAACTTTAAAATTAAAAAAAAAATTCAAATATTTACTATTGTAATTTTAAACCTATCCATGCTCGTATCACGTACTAGGGCATATCGTAAATTAAGTAACAATGTTCTGGATTTGTACTCAATTCGCTATAATTATCTGTGAAGTAATTAAAAAATATTCTTAAAAATTATGTTTTATTTTTAAAAATTATTTTTGGATTAAAAATAAAGAATATTCGATGGAATAAATAAGAAATTTTTTATCTACTCATATCCTTGTGTTGCTCACATTGAAGTTAAAATATATAATTTATAATGAAATGATATGTGTATTAAATTATGATTTTATTATTTTAAATTCAAGATTAAAAAATACTCAAAAAATAGTAAAACCACAAGCATAAATTCATTTAAATTTCTTTCTTTACATACATAAAAAATATATTATAGTATTAGAGATATGTAAAAAATAATACAAATAACATATTAAATTATATAATATTATTATTTATAATAATTATATGGATAAATTAGTACCATTATACATATAAAATTATTATGATATTATTTATTTATTTTTATTTGCAATTTAAAAAGAAGGTCAGAAGAAAAAAAAGAGAGAAAAAGAAAATAAATAAAAGAAATCAAACAAAAAATGAAAATTAGCAAAAGAAAAGTATAAAATAAAGAGAGAAAATAGAAAAAATTCATTAATATAAACCCATCTAAATTGTCTTAATCTTCTCTATGTGTATGTGTGTTTATATAATAAATTAGCACTATTCTATAATAAATTTTAAAGAAGGACATAATTAAAATGATTATCATGTATTTTTATTTTAAATTAAATAAATAATAAAAATTAAATATTTTTTAATAATGAAAGACAAAATATTTTAATAATTATGTTTATATATTCAATCAAATCAAGCATCATATATCAAGTTTAGCTTATTTATTAAATAGACTAAAATATCGTGTTTTTGTATTACTTTTTTAATTTATAAATAAAAATATATGATAATTACTTTAGTTATGTCATTTTTTATCATTTATTGTAATGTATTAATTTGATTACCAAGATATTTACTCTTATACAGATAATATTTAGTGTTCATACAAACATCAAAATGACTTCAAAGCTTCCATATCATTATTTTAGTACTTAATTAAAAAAATCATATTTATCAATAATTAAATTGATAATAAACATTAAATAAATATTAAATTAAAAAAATTTACACCTATTCAACATCAAGATAGTATTTTAATCATGTTGGGGGGAGAACTCCATAAGATAGGCTTTCTTATAAGATACAAGTCTTACTTTAAAGATAGTAAGACAAAATTCCTCTTTCTCATTAGCTTAAATATTTCTCTACTTAGCAAATTGCTAACTAAAAGCTGCATTATTTCCTCATTTGGTTTTTCTTAAAGATTATTGGATTGCAATGACCCTGTTGTTTCCATATTGACGACTCTTAAATTGATTGATTGGTTAAGATACCTATACAAAATAACAAACAAGTGGTTATAAGTACACAACGGTGTGGCCCATCCCGTACACTCTGATGCTTAAATCAATACTCATTTAGACAGAGTAGTAATTGGAAGCAATGTTGTCAAAGTCATAGATCCTATATAGAATTAAATGAGGGGTCTAGAATCGTAATTCATAAGATTATAAGATCTTATCTATACTATATATATATATATATATATATATATATATTATAGATATATATGCTTATAAAAGCATAAAATACGAGCAAAATAATTTTAAACTTCTATAATCAAGATAAAATTAAGTTCTTACATAAGTTTAATGCTAATATAAATAAGCAAGAAATCCACATGTTGAAAATCACAAATAACATGATCAATGTCAAGAAAACATAATCCTAAAGGTCTAGTGTTTAAGTAATTCATTAACATCAGAATCATCTATATTGTCATTTTACATGAGATTTTCATCATCATTGTCATCATCTTCCTTTTCAATTTCATCATTAACGTGTTGAAGGTTCAGGTCCAAATATTCTATAGATGCATTATTAACATTGCTAACAACCTTTCCAACTTCATCATCTTCATTTTCTATCTCTAGGTAATATGTATTATCATTACATCCAACTCCAATCCTTTATTACTAGATGAATTTTAATCATTCTCCATAATCTATTTATTATTAGAAAAAACATCGTTGATGCCATAATTTATTACTTTCTTAACATATTATTACCTACCCATTAATTTGGAATTATTTATAACACAAACTAAATCATTTATTTTCTTTTAGTCGAGATGGTTTTTTTCCTCTTTATGTGAAACTATACAAATTAAAAAAGAAATATACACACAAACATACAAAGAAGGAAATATGACATAATGGCAAATAAAGTTACATATATTTATATACTATAAAACTTTACCATCCCAAAGGCATTCCAATTTCATTCACATCGAGAAGAACTACATATCAAACTTAATATCCTTATGCCAAAATTTTGAAGCTCTAGATGTTTATATTTATATGAATCCTATCATTTAATAGATGCTTTTTAAATCCTCATATTTTTTATTACTTTATTGCTAAAAAAATCCTTGTGCATGTTTGAAATCTTTAAACTATTTAACAATATTGTTAAACTCTTTATCATCAGGTACTATCCTCTTCATACATTGATACATTCCATGTTTAACTTCATTATCTGCTTTGAAGTCACTACTATAATAGAAGTGAGGATTTAAGTAATAGGCCACAGTGTGCAAAAGTCCATGGAGTTAAGCATCCCATTTTTCATCAATAATATTCTATAATGGTTAGTAGTTAAAAATAACTACATAAATTAAATTAGTTTTTCTTCAAATACATAAAAAATTAAATTAATAATATTTAAATTAATTGAAAAGTAAATGGTATATTTATCATTTCTTGATATTTTTAAAATTTCCTTGTATTGTCTCTTTAGTACGATCTATCTCGTTATAAATAAAGCCTATGGCTAGTTTTTCATCTGAATCCACTATACGAAGCACTTTGATGAAAGGATATGTAGCTTTTAAGCATGTCATGATATTTTTGCAAAATTTACCATCTAAAACATAATTCTTAACCAACTTTCCATTCTTTATTTTTGCAAAATGGCCAAAACTCCATTTTGTGGACCCAAACATAGTTGTCAAAGCTCCCGTATTATCTATAAGCCACTTTAACGTTAAATAAGCAATAATAAATCAAATAACAGTTAGCCTAATTAAAAATTTTCCTTTAGTAATGGTCATAGAGATCAATAATATCCTTGAATAGATGAAAGTTATAATTTTTCTTCCTTTTATATTGTCTCTTTGTAAGTATTGATTTTTTTTCCTCAAAATCCTTCATGGTTAAATCAATGCAATATGCTATACAAGGAGTCCAATACAATTTCCTCATTTTATCCATTAATATTTGCCTAGCTACTTTATAATTTGTAGTATTATTTATGACAATTTACATAATATTTTCCTTACCAACTTCTTTTTTAACTTTATTTATCATCTTGTAAATTTTATCTACTCTTTCGCATATATCAAATGTATCTATAGATTTTAGAAACACCGTCCCTTTAAGGCTATTCATAAGAAAATTCCAAATAGACACTCTCTTTTTATCAATCCATTTATTAGTCATAATTATACAACTTATTTTTTGTTATTTAACTTTGTGTTCATCTAGCAATTCTTTATATAAGTTATTTCTTGCTTTAAATATTTTTCTCTAATCTCATAATAAGATGTTAGTTAGAATCCAACTTCATATTTTCCTATCAAATAGCACCTTTTCTCAAATTTAGGATTCTTCATACAATTAAAAAGTATGACACTTGTATAAAAAAATTTAGCAACTTATTGACATGCTTCTTGCCTCAATTCTTTTTTGTATATTTGATTGATGGTTAATTGCATGCTTTAACTTGTATTTCTTTTCTTAAACATGGATGGAAATCTCACATCCCTCTCCTTTCTTTTCTCACCAAGTTGTTTTTCACCATTTTATGTGCTATCTTTTTCTTCTCTATCAAGTCCATGCTTTTTTTTTTAAAATTTGATTTTTCATCCATTTCAAGTTAAATCTACAACATAAACCTTTACACATCATTAGGGATGAAAGAGTATAGGCTAATATCTTTTTTTATGCAAGCCAAATGATGCTTTAAGGAGTAAATACTTTTTATTAAAATCTTCTCACAATATTTATATTTAATTATTCAAGACTCATTTTTAACTTCATAGCTATATTGCCATTTTATATCACTTCTATTTCTTGGTGCATTTTTTTTAAGAACATTTTTACTGCCATTTTTCTCCCACTTGCACCAATAGATGAAGCCATTTTTTTAGCCTTAAAAATAAAATTTAGCAATCTAATAATTATTATATATAAAACTAAAACTAAATTTAGTTGCATATTAAATAGAAAAAATTTACAACTAAATATATAGAAAATAAACATTTAAAGTTTAAATAACTTTATCAGTAAGTAAAATAATATAATTTGTTATCGACATTCAAATGGAACAAAAATGAATATATAAATTGAATAAAATATAAGTTTTTATAATTTATACCAAAAACTAATAAAATTTAACAACTTAATCTATAAAAAGATAAACATTCAAAGTTAAACAATTATTTGACTATTATTAATATTCAAAATCAAACTAAAAAATGAATAAATAAAGGTAAATTAAATTATTAAAAATAATATACATTTTTCTATATAAAGTATTAAAATAAAATAAAAGGTACCCCTTTTAATCCTTTTATCTACCCTGTTCTACTTTGCTATAAGGCTATATCATTGGATTACTTTTATCATCCTCTCTTTTGCTTTTCCTTTGCTTCATTTTTGTTGAAATTTTATGAGTCTTCTTTGTTCATGGATGAAGAGAAGACAAATTCCAACATCACAATTATAGCTTACCCTATAATAACAACCAATTTCTCAGTGCTACCACATTACATTATGACAAAGAACCTCAAAAGCATCAAAGATTATATAAGTTAGGTTTCAATGGAATTGTTGAATGGATTGGGTTAATTTAATCATTTGTCTTCAGTCCCTAACAAGCCTATATTGTTATGGCCTTATTTTAGTCCTGAATTAGTTTTTCTTTGGCTTTTAGATAGAAGTGTTTTGATTGTTCATTTTCATGATCTTACAAATCTAGACACGAACTTACTTGACTTGCATTGATACAATTTTTTATAAGAATGAAGTTATAACCCAGGTTAAAAATTGTAGGATTGTGCATTTTATGATTCAATTTTATGACTTTAACAACTTGATTAAGAGTCATTTCTTGAGTTCAAATAGGTGTACCTTGATTATTTATAGGCTCAGGTGGTTATAAGTTATGCTAGAAATGATAAACCTTTATGGTTGTTGATTATGGGTAATTAAACATTAGTAATAATGTGACATAATAATGAATTATAAGCCTTAATAAGGTATAATAAGTCCTAATGACCATTATGAACTCTTCATAATGCTAATGGAAAATATTAAGCATGATTTAAGTCAGAGGATAAGCCTATGAATTAACTTTGATTGGGCTGAATGGATATATGGAATAAGATTATATTTGTCTATATATGTATTAAGTAGGATCAAATGTTTGTGATCTAATTGGACATTTTGAATGTTATCGTATATTATGAATCAAACTATAATTTATTTAGTATATTTTGTATTATAATTTGATATTTCTACTTAGAGGGTTTAACTATTTGCTTTGATTGAGGGTTTTATCCCCTTTTTTTTTTCAAAATCACTTCCTAATTTTATGATATATACAACCTTGCAGTATGTGATTTTTATTTTATTCTTTGATAGGAATAAACATGCTTTATAATTACATACTTGATCTTAAACCTAATTCTATAACTTTCTCTTCTCGTAGAAATAAACCCTCCATAATAGTTTATTGCATGATTTTTAATGGTGTAAATTAATTTTTTTAGCTTCCCTTTGATCTATTTTAAAAGGTTATTAATCTAAATTTTTGGAACCTCTAGAACTAACTTGTGAATTCCATATAAAGCATTTTAGAACTTTCATTTCTATTAGATGGACTTAAAAACTCATAGGAGCTAACTACATAATTTTTATTGTGTAAATATATATAGTTTTGTAGTATTCATAGATTACATTAACCCTTTATTTGGCAAAATCAGCATAAAATTTCATTTTATTTGATTTTAAGTAAAAAAATATTTTATTTTATTTATAATTTTTATCTTAATTATATTTGTATCATTATGAAATCTATCTAATTTAGTAAACATTTCATTAGAATTTATTTCCTTTGGCATAAAAAAATATTTTATATGAAAGTTTTACCCTTTTTCTCATATTATATTTATTATGATACTATTAAAATCCATGTTTAATTAAATTTTATATATTATTTAATACATTCTAAATAAAATAATTTATTTACAAATAAATTAAAATAATTATTTTTGATAAAGTATCTAAATAAAAGAATTTATTTATATATAAATTAAAATTAGTTCTATTGAAATGAAATGAAAATTAATTCTAAAAAAGTTATATGTCAAATGAATTCTAAGGATTTATGAAATGTTCAAAATTTTGATTGCGTTAATTTGTACAATCTTAATTTGCTGTAATTTTACATTGTAATAATAATCATATTTATTTATATTTTCTTATAATTATAGTTAATGCAATGTAAAATATAATCACAATCATGACTATAAGTTGAAGTATTCTAATAGAATTTGTTTAATATTTTGGTTATAAAAATAATGAAAAAGAATAGACAGATTAAGAAGATTAGTAACTTAATTGCAAGGCAAGTAACCACCTTAAAGAGGAGAAATGACCTTATGGTAGTAATTAATGAATTTAACTAATCGTAAAAGCATTTTTCTATTAAAATTTTACCATTCTTTTTCTAAAGATCCAATGAAATAGTTTTGGAATTTTATATACCTTTCTATTTATTTTCCTCTATTATGCAAGTTTCATGGGGATGCAAGTTGTATAACTTCTTATTCTTAATTGTATTTTAATTTTAAGTTATCAAGATTTATGATCATTTTTTAACCATGATTCATTAATATGTAATTACCCCATCGGTTATAATATATTTTTTTTTTCTTTTTTTTTTCAAGCATTAAGCAATATAAAATAGTATATTGGGATAATTGTCTTTCATAGAGTCCTGTCCCAATTTCATTATCTTTCAAGTTTTATTTATATTGTTCTCTATTAATTAAGCCTACAAAAAATGTTATTCAACTATTCCAGTTTTTGCATTATGATGAAATTCAACTATCTATATTTCTTAATGATATGACAAGTAATGTTTTCATTTTAGTACCAAATTTCTTATTCCATAATATCTTTCATAGAAAAATTGTAGTTATTATAAGGTAAATTTTTAAATTAAAGAGAATTAAAATGATATGATAAGTAATGTTCTTATTTTAGTACTAAATTTCTTATTCCACAATATCTTTCACGGAAAAATTGTAGTTATTATAAGGTAATTTTTTTAATTAAAGAGAAACAAAGTGTCACAACTATTAGAATTAAAATATCTCATCTAGAAATAATTAATTAATTATAAAGATGAGGCAGATAATATTTTGAGAGGAATAAGTGTTGAATAAGATTTAATACAAATGTTCTATAATTAGATTTAATTAGGATAAAGTAAGTAAGGATAAGACATAAAAAAAACCTTTTTTTATTTTTTATCCCTAGGCTTACCCTTTTATTTTTCTCATTTTAGCCCATTCCCTTTCTTATTTCTACGTAAGAAACTCTTTCGTCATCTATGAGTAAGAGGAACTCCCCTTATCATCATTTTTCCATTTTTTATCACTCAATCTAAGTAGGGTTAGTTAATTCCTGCTCTTTAATTGTTAAAATATTTCATTTATATTTCTTTTTCTAGTGAGATTGATGAATTTTAATTAGATAAGTATTAAGACTTTGAGGTTAAGAGGAAATTTTAGGTCCTAACTTAAAATCCTTTTCCTTTTATGATTAGTAGCTTAACTAAGCACTATTTTCACTTTATGTTAAAAGGTTCCCCCTAAATGATATATAAATTTTTTAATGATAATAAGACTTATAAATTGATAACTAACGTGGTTTGGTTTACCAGACAAAAATAAAAATAAGCCATAACTAAGAAAAACATATCTTTAGTGTCCCTTTAAAGATATCCAATAAAATTGAAATGATAAAAATATCTTTAATAGATCATGTGTGCCTAAACTTCATGTGCATGTTTAAATAATGAAAAAAAAGGATAAAAAATAAATTTTAATGACAAATGAGTTTATAGTTGGATCTTGTATAAGGATTTTTATTTTGGATGCAACTATCTTTTGTATATGAAAATATTTAGTTCCTTCAGGGACATCTAATGAGATTAGATGAAAATCATTACTTCTTATGTGCTGAAAGTAATATCACATTCATCCATTGTAGGGAATGACCAATTTATGAATTCCATTTATCTCATGAGTCATAAAAAGATTAAGTTAACCAATTTTGAATTATGAAAATATATCATTTAGACTTTTTCATGGGTCTATTCACGTTATGGCTTAATCAAGCTTTGCCATTTATAAAACATTAGACTAAGCCTAATAAACTTAGGTTAAATCGAATTATACTTGGACTAAACCTAGGTTTTAAAGTGAATAATAAGGGGAAATCCAAAATCTTCATTTTTTTTGCCCTTTTTCTTTGTTCTTCATTTGGTTTTTAAAACTAGGATTTATCTTTATCATTATAATTGATCTTGAGCCTTCAATTTGCCTAATGTTGATGGAATTTTTTGTTTAATAAAGGTATAGTTCCATTATTTTCTAATAATTTTGACAAGAGTATAGTTTTCAGTTCTTTCTTGTTAGTCATTTTTTACTCTTTTAGTTTCTAATATTCCATTCTCTGTAAATGGGTACCTTTGATTTCTAATGTTGCTTAATTTAAGAAGCTTAAATTGTAATTTTCCATAATTGAACAAATGGGAAAGTAGGATAGGGAGGAATTGGGTTTAATAATGCAACACTTATACAATCTCTCTATTCAACCTTCTTCTCTTTGTTTTTGTTCATATTTTTTCTAATCTTGTTTTATCTTAATAAACTTAATGTTTTCAAAATTATACTAATTGTTAATGGAAAATTTTTATATTATGTTTAGACTTGCACTAAACATTGGTGTTGACAAAGTTGTTCACTTAGTTTATAGGAATATAATTGCTATGCTTTTATTACGCCTACCAACTTATTTCTTAGAAAAGTGAGATTCCATAAGCTTTCTTGTTGAATGGTTTGTATTTCTATATTTTCTTTTTCTAACTCTTCTTTAAATGATTTGAGCAATCACTAAGTTAAACTAGTTATGGGTATCACCCAATACCACCTAGATGCAAGCTAGAATAGTGAGATTTACTAAATGAATAAATGCAGCAAAGATAGGAGCCACAATACATCAAAATGATCTTTATGAGATTTTATATATTGTTAATAAATTAACTTATTGCATTTCTTAAATAAGTGACCTTAAGCACGTGTAAGCAAATCAATTGTCCTTTTTATATAGTTATACGTGATTCTTTCATAAACTCATCTTCTTTCTTAACATTTCATGGATATATGTAGAAATTGTGCTCAAAATTGGCTCAAAAATCAATTAAGTGATGCATTCGAGAAACTCATAAAATTAAAATGGCTATAAGTGCATCCTTATTTCTAAAAGCACATTTCCTTTTGTTTGAGGTCTCACACCAACTTATTTTATTCATTCCTTAATCTTTTAACTAATTTCTAGTACTATATATATATATATATATATATATATATATATATATATATATGTGTGTGTGTGTGTGTGTGTGTGTGTGTGTGTGTGTGAATGTATTTATGTATATATATAAACGATAGAATAGGAAATGAGGTTTCTTAATGTAACACTATACAAACTAGCTTAAAAATATTCTAAACCTATTTGCTTAACCTCGTACTCTTGCGGCACACATGTATAAACACTATGTACATTTATGGTGTATACATATGAGTATAAATTTTTGGCTCATTATGTATCATGAATTTAAAATATAATTGGAAAAAATTATAATATTTTTTTTGAAAATATATAAATACAATTAACAAGATTGTGATTTTGTTATAATAGCTAGCATATCTATAAGTTATGAAATGCATTTTAAAAATTAATAATATACTCATAACTTAGTACATAAATTTTCATTTGACTTCTAGTTTGATTATAAAGAAAAAAGCTAATTAACTACTAAAATTAGTGTGCATTAAACTTAAAAGACTTTTGTGTACCTTGGATATTGCTTAAAAAGTTAAGAAATATAATGCTAGTAGCGACATATATATACACTACACTTGTTGACTTTTGTAAATTATAAGTAACATCAATTGCATTTTTTGTTACTTATTGCCCATTTTTACCAACATGAATAGACTTTCAATAATTAATGCTTTCAAGAGATACATGCACAAAACATGATTTGTATCTAATGGCATATCATATTGTAATTGCATGAATGGTATCTATTAGCTCTTTGTGCATGTGGGAATAGAGTTCCAAAGCAATCTTTTTAGGTTCTAGAGATAGAATAGTGAAATTTTAGGATTGAGAAACCTTTGAACTGATTGAATATGTTAGATGCAGGGTATTTGAACTTGCTACTCTTGTTTTTACTTTCTTGTTTAAAATGAATCAATTTAGACTAATGAGTAAATGTTGGTTAAATATAGTTGATAACTTTATTGATCCTATTCATTAGGATTATGATACACTTATTTTAGGTTCACTAAGTTGAACATGCATTATGTAAGTCCAGAATTAATACTTGTATGCACATCATAAACACTTTTATTTATATATTACTTTTGAATGCATTCATTGTTGATGTGACATAATTTGGATAATTGGAATCAATGAATAATGTGCTAATTTACATAAGATGTGTCTTTAGGCCTTTTATTTTGAAAAATTGACTTTCTTTCTTTCATTGTTTATGAAAAGAAAATAACAAGTGACATCGATGAAGATGTAAATTTTAAAAAAGAAAATCCAAACTTAGAATATGAAAATGTCATTGATAATGAAAAAAATAAATATAAATGACAGAAATTAACCTCAAAAGTATAAGAAGAAATGAATAAATTACAAACAAGTAAAGGTAATAAGGTTTAATGCATCCATTATAAGAAGAAATTGAAAGATGATTGTGAAATATTTTATTTGAGGCACCATTTAAATATATATCAAAAGCATCCCTTTGACCTTTTTATAGTGCAAGCAAAGAAAAACAAAGGTACATCTACAAAAAACTTTAAGTTTAGCCAATAAATGTCTCGTAAAAATTCATAGAATTTCTTATTTGTGAAAAACACTTCTTCACTCTTGCCGAAAAGCATAAGTTTAGAGAATTTATGCAATCCATAAATCCTGAGTTTAAGAATTCAAGTAGACACATAGTTGGAAGGGATTTGTTTGCTAAGTATAACATAGAACATTTTATTAAAAATGAATTAGTTGCTAGCCCTAGTAGGATTTCCTTGACCACAAATAATTAGAGATATGAGTACATTGTAGATGAATACATATACATAACTATGCATTGTGTGAATAATAATGAAGAACTTAAAAAGCATATCATACACTTTAAAGTTATAAAACCTCTTTTTAATGGAATTTCTATAGCTACGTTTTTACAAGGAAAAGGAGACCACGTAGTTCTCTTTCTTAGTACCTATAGTGAGGAGGCTTGTAAGGACCTTCAACAGGAACGTTAATGTATGCGGCTTGCTCAGGAGTTAGCTTGGTTAACTTGGCGCCAAGTTTTCCAAGATGAAGTGCAGCAACCTTCTCATCCAGATGTTTGGGCAACACGTAAACCTTCTTCTCGTACTTGCCAGTTGCCCTCTCCTTCCACAGCTCAAGTTGTGCAATTACCTGATTAGTGAATGAGCATGACATGACAAAACCGGGGTGGCCAGTTGCGCAACCCAAGTTCACGAGCCGTCCTTCAGCGAGAACTATGATGCCATCGTTGGTTTCAGGGAAGACCCAACGGTCAGTCTGGGGCTTGATGGTGATGCGCTTGATCCCCGGGTAAGTTTCCAAACCAAGCATGTCAATCTCATTGTCAAAATGCCCAATGTTGCATACAATGGCATTGTTCTTCATCTTTCTCATGTGGTGAACCATGATGATATCTTTGTTACTAGTAGTGGTCACAAAAATGTCAGCTTCTGAGACAACATCCTCTAGGGTTAGAACTGGGATGCCTTCCATCAAGGCTTGAAGGGCACAAATTGGATCGATTTCAGTCACAATAACACGAGCACCAGCATTTTTTAGGGCAGCAGCACAACCCTTGCCAACGTCTCCGTATCCACAAACAACAGCAAGCTTGCCAGCAATCATTACATCAGTGGCTCTCATAAGACCATCAGGGAGGGAGTGTCGACATCCATACAAGTTATCAAGCTGCATCAATAAGGCAGAATATATCATAGTAAAAGCATATGCTTGATGGAAAAACATAAGAGTAGGAGGAATGTGAATGCAGAGTGTTCCTCTAATATGTTAACTCTGCTTCTTATGCCAACGCTGGCTATCAAGAATTACTGAATCAAATAAATAATTCAACTAATTCAAGGTCGGACAGGATAAAAAGGAGCTCTGGAAATAATTTACTGAAAATTCTGATGGCAGAAATAGACAAATTAAGATGATATGATATAAAAGTATGTTGCTGAAAGGAAAATCTATAGAGTACAAAGCTCACTTTCCACAAAGGAACTTTAATGTTTTAAAGAATTATCATATATATAGTAGAGAATGAGGGATGTAGAATTCAGACATAACACGCATAACCATAACTCGAGGTAACAGAGATTTATACCGTTGAGACAAAATTGAACAAAGAAAATAGAATACGTCTTACCTTACGCTTTGTAACAGAGTCGTTCACATTGATAGCAGGGAACAACAAAGTTCCGTTGGCCTGCATCTGATACAATCTCTTAACCCCGGTGGTGGTCTCCTCCGAAACCCCAATCAATCTCTCCTTTATTTTCCGGTACTTCTTCGGATCCACGAACAACCCTTCCTTAATTATCGCCAACACAATCCGAAACTCGGCATTATTGGTGGATGCAGGGTCTGGCAACTTCCCAGTCCTCTCATACTCCTCTTCAGCTTTAACACCCTCATGAATTAACAGCGTAGCATCACCCCCATCATCCACAATTAAATCGGGTCCACCTCCAGCTCCCCAATTCAGGGCCTTCTCGGTGCACCACCAGTACTCCTCCAATGTCTCGCCTTTCCAAGCGAAAATAGCGGCAGAGTCACGAGCGATGGCAGCGGCGGCGTGGTCTTGGGTGGAGAAAATGTTGCAGGCACACCAGCGAACTTCAGCACCAAGAGTCGTGAGGGTTTCGATGAGGACGGCGGTTTGGATAGTCACGTGGAGGGAACCGGTGATTCGGGCACCTTTTAAGGGTTGGGAGGGTCCGAACTCGAAGCGACAGGACATAAGACCTGGCATTTCGACCTCGGCAAGCTCGATTTCCAGACGACTGAAGTCAGCTTGGGACAAGTCTTTGACCTTGTATTCTCGGCCGGATGAGGTTTGAGACGGCAAGAGCCATTGCAGCCGAGAACGTTGACTAGGGTATCGCAAGTCAGAGTTTATGGTGGGAGAAACAGGGACGAGAAATGAAGAAAGCGAGGAAGCAGCAAAAGTGAGCCACTCAAATGGAGGATTTGGAGGTTTTGTAGAGGCGGAGACCAGTGTCCGTGTAAGAGTGGTAAAAATCAGATAAGGTTATCCGGAATGGCCGACGACGATACCCAGAACCGAGGCGTTAATTCGGAAGAAGAAGTAGACCAACTTCGAAGGAGCACAAAGAAAATCAAACGAGGCATGATGAATTTTGAAGGTGGTACGACGGGATTGAGAAATTATGGGGATCTCGTTTCGAACCTCTTCCGGACAGTCACGACCACGTTACGTGATGTACAAACAAATGCTAATAGGAGATGACAATTTGGATGAAGAAAACAGAAGCAACACGGACAGGGATGGAGAAGACATGATGTCGGACAGAGAGGATTCATCTGACGAGGACAATTAAGATGCTATACAGGTAATCGATGAAATTCAAGCAGATATTACTATAATACCTATTCTGAAATTATCTCCGGAAGAGGAAATTAGGATTAGAAAGCCTTGCAAAAATTCCCTGATAATTAAACCCCTAGGAAGGAAGGTGGGCTTTCGGTATTTGGAGAGGAAATTGTTACGAGGGGATCAGGAATATTTCAACTAGTGGACTTGGGCTATGAATGCTATCTTGTAAAACTCACGAGCATTGAGGACATGAATGATTCTCTGACGGGTGGTCCATGGATGATACTGGATCACTATCTTACTATGCATGAATGGACTCCTAATTTCAACCCAGTTACTGCTTTGATTGATTCTGTAATTGTATGGGTTAGATTTTCTAAACTAACGATGGAATACTATGGTCGCAAATGCTTAAAGGCTTTAGACACTAGGATTGGTAAAACTATTAAAGTGGACGTGAACACGGAAGAACATACAAGAGGAAAATATTCTTATGTTTTTGTCAACGTGGACCTCAACAAATCCCTCATACCACAATTTAAGGTTGGGAATGCAGAAATTAAAGTGGAGTATGAGGGCATGCATCTCATTTGCTTTAATTGTGGCACATATGGACACTATTCTGAGGGTTATCCAAAGAAACTTAATTGAACGGATAATGACCAGGAACAAGACTGTGGGAACACCATAATGCAATAGAATGCAAAAGAACAGGGTAGGAGCATACTAGACAATCAACCAGGCATGGAATATGGAGATTGGATGATAGCTCAAAAAATAAGAAGAATAAGGAAGTCAAAGTCTGATAATCTGAATGGGGATAGAAGAATCATCATTGTTGAAAGGAAAAAATAACATGATCTCAGGCTCAAGATACGAGCTTTTAGCCAATCCTATGTTTGTTAATGATGAAAATGCCAAAAAGGAATCCCATGATTTACCTTCGTATAACGAATAGGAGCCACCACATAACATCCCTGTAGAGGGACATGTTCCAAGTAAAGACAACAATACAATGCACCAGAAACCAGCAGGGCCTAAACAGAAGGAAAAAATATATTGTTCCACACTCAATCTTGCAGAATAGATAAGGGAGCAGCATGACCCTACCTTGCCAGCCACCACCAAAAGACATGGTCAGCTAAACAAGGTCCTGAGGAGCTGTAACAGTAGGAGAATCCTATACAACCCACTATCAGAAATAGAAATACCCCATTCTGAGAGATAACAAATATAATGCCATCCTTAATGCAGCTTGACCATCCTAAGGTAATTAAGATAGGAGATTCTCAGCGTGAACCCCAACCTCTTAACCCACCAAACACCCAATAACAAAATGAACCTCCCGATCCTAATGATTATACATCCATGATAGTAGAAACTCCTGATGTGGACAGGACTAAAAATAAGCCAAACCTAGAGAAAATTGAATCTAAGCAACAGGGTAGTGAGGAGACTAGACCACATGATTGTGGTTTAATTAATCCTAGTCAATGATTAAAAAGATCATAGCTTGGAATTGCAGGGGAGCCAGAAGTAAAATATTCATTACTCATTGTAAAGAGTTAGTTAGTTCTCACCAACCTGATATCATTGCCTTAATAAAGACAAAAGTGGATAGTTCCAAAGCTCCACACACTTTTAAAAGTTTAAAATTTGATCATTTTTATACATTTAATAGTAGGGGTAGATCGGGAGGCATTTGGGTTAGGTGGAATGGAAACAATATCTAGCTCTCTTTACTAGTTGCAGACTTCTAATTTATGCACTTAAGAGTGGCAAAGTTTCAATCAGATCCTTGGTTTCTCATTGTTATCTATATGAATTCGTGAAAGGAACTTAGAATTGATTGCAGAAGGAAAATCCTTGAGCTTGCTAAAACTATTACTAACCCATGGCTTTTAGTGGGTGATTTCAATGATATTACCTGTGCTATAGAAAAAAAAAGGGAAAAGCCCCTGTTAATTTTGCTAATTGTCAAGAGTTTACTGATTGGATTGATGCTTGTGGATTTATTAATCTAGGATGGGAAGGCTCAAAGTTTTCATGGAAAGGTCCTCTCAACATAGGATATAGCAAAGTGTTTGAAATGCTAGACAGAGGTATGAGCAACATGGAACTGAGAATAAAATTTGGTGAAGCAATAATTAAAACATTACTAGGGATTTGTTCTGACCACCATCCCCTATTAGTGGACTTTGAAAGAAGGAAGTCCAATCCTAAGAAGAGACCATTTAGATTTGAGGTTGCTTGGTTGATGCACTCTGAATTCCAACAATTCATTCAGAAACACTGGAATAACAATGTAACGATGCATGTCAATTTAACTAATTTAATCAACCCTTTAAAGCATTGGAATCACTCAATTTTTGGCCATATAAAAAGGAGAAAAAATAAAGTTCTATCCTAGCTTAAAGCCATTCAAAGAGCCTTTAACACAAAATGGAACCTATTTCTTGATAGATTGGAAAAAGCTCTTTAGCAAGAATTACAAGAGATCTTGAATTAGGAAGAAATCTTTTAGCACCAGAAGGCTCAAACTAAATGGATTCAGGATGGTGATAGAAACACCAAATTCTACCATTAAAAAATAATTGTAAAAAGAAAGAGAAATTGGGTTACTATGCTTTAAGACCACCAAGGAAACTGGAGAGATAACCAAGTTGAATTGATCCACATGATTGTGGAATTCTTTAAGAATATTTTCTAGAAAGAAGATACTAATCATAGTCCAATTCAAACAAATCTTTATTTCAAAAGATAATAGATACATATAAGAAGATTTTGTAAAAGCCAATTACTATGAATGAAGTTAAAAAAGCCCTCTTCAATATAGGAGCAATTAAAACACCAGGTTATAATGGATACCCATCAATCTTTTTCCAAACGAATTGGAATTTGGTGAGAAATAGTTTGCTTGATATAGTACGAGGTGTTTTTGAAGGCTACTTTATTGTAGAAAAAATCAACCAGACTCTTATCACATTAATCCTAAAACAAGACCACCTGAAATTTGTTAATCAATTCCGACTGATATCTTTGTGCGACGTTTCATATAAATGTATCACTAAAGTTATTGTAAATAGACTTCGTTCTATGTTGCCTTCCTTAATTTCTCTTTTTCAAGCTAGTTTTATTCATGGTAAACATATACAAGATAATATCATTATTGCAAGTGAAATTATCCACTCTATGAAGTTGAAGAAAGGGTGGATTAGTTATATGGCAATTAAAATAGATCTAGAAAAGGCCTATGACAAGCTAAAGTGGGAATTTATTTTGGATGTTTTAAAGGAAATTGACATTCCTACTAATATGATAAGGGTGATTATGCAATGTATCTCTTCTACATCACTCAACATTATGTGGAATGGAGCCAAATTAGAGGACTTCAAGCCATCATGTGGAATCAGATAGGGAGATCCAATATCTCTATACTCATTTGTTTGTGTATGGAGAAGTTGTCCCATATTATAACAGAAAAAGTGAATGTTGGCCATTGGAGACCCATTAGAGCAGGAAGGAATGGGCCTAAAATCTCTCATCTAATGTTTGCTAACGACCTCATGCTGTTTGCTGAAGCTACTACTGATCAGATTAATTGTATTAATAAATGTTTTGATAAATTTTGTCAAGCTTCTGGGTAGAAGGTTAACGCTCTTAAATCAAAGATTCTTTTTTCTAGGAATGTTGATGAGAATGTAGCAGAGAATATTTCTAGAAATTGTGGCTTCTCCCTTATCCTAGATTTGGGGAAATACCTAGGAATCAAACTAATCTCCTTTGGTAATAGTAAAAGCCAATATGGAGATTTAGTACCTAAGATCAGTCAGAAATTGGACGGATGGCAAGCTAAAAACCTCTCAATGGTAGGGAGAGTTACATTAACTAATTTAGTAATATAAGCAATACCAATATATCACATGCAAGTTGAAAGAATTCCCAAAGGAATATGTTACACGATTGAAAAGATGCAAAGAAATTTCATTTGGGATAATGATAAGATCACTAAAAAGACATACACAGTTAAATGGAGTATTATCTACCAACCTAAATCATCTGGAGGCTCAGGATTAAAAAACTTGACAACAATGAATGCTACTTGTCTTATAAAATTGTGTCACAAGGTGTGCACCACATCTAAAGCTTTATGGATTCAAGTGTTGAAAAGCAAATATGGAGATAGGAGTTCATGGCCTATATGTGTCCAAAGCTCAAAGCGAGACTCTATATTTTGGAGAGATTTAACTAAACTATGGAGTGAAACAAAGAAATTCCTTAGATGGAAAATTCGGGATGGCTCTCTAATTCATTTTTGGAAAAATGACTGGCTGAACTTAGGCAGTTCTTTATGCCAATATTCTACATTACCTATAGATGAAACCTAACTATCTGCTAAAGTTTGCAATCTGGTGGCCTCAATAATGATTAGGACTAGAATGTACTACAACAATATCTCTCTAGCTTGATTCTCCACAAAATAATGCCTATTTTCCCTTCACAAGCAGAAATAGGGAAAAACCAATTATGCTGGTTTGAAAATCATGGCTGTTTCTCAGTGGCAAGTGCCTATAAAGCTCTCATGAAGAATCACCGGGCTTCTAAGTTTAAAGTATGGAAGAACATTTGGAAACTGAACGTTCCCAAATGAGTTAAACTATTCATTTAGCAGGTTTTGTACAACAGCTTACTAACAAATTAAAGGACAGCTAAATGGGGCTATGGTTCAAAATACTATAAAATATGTCCTACCCATGAAGAAACCATATTACACATCCTCCGTGAATGCAAACCAATAGCAGATATATTGAGGAAGCTAGTCTCGAGTCAGCATCTAACCTAGTTTATGTTGTTAGATCATAGCAGTTAGATAAATACTAACCTCTCTCAGAAGATTACATATAGAGCTAATCTGTATTAGCCTGATACTTAGGCCATTATAGTATAGCACTTTTAGAACTAGTGGAGCAAGAAAAAGCATAAAAAGGAATTCTTGAGACCCAAAAATGCCATAAGCTATATATTCAGACACATTGAGGAAATTGGCAGCTGTTTAAATATGAAGAATATGGGATCCAACCAGACCACGAAAATATAGGTAAGCTGGTCACCTCTTGCTAAAAATTGGGTGAAACTAAACTCAAATGGTGCTTCTAATTGAAAAGATAGAATAGCAGCATGTAAAAAGGTTGTAAGAGATTCTTCAAGTACATGGATCTGCATGTATACAAAACCCTTTGGAGACTATAACTCTTTTGAAGCAGAATGCTAGGGTATGATATGTGGCCTCCAAATAGCTTGGAAGAGAGGTTACAGGAAAATTCAAGTGGAAAGTGATTCAAAAGCCTTAATAGATTGCTTGTATTAGATTAGAGAGTTCAAGCATTACTTAATCAAAATAATTAAAGAGCTTTTGACTAAAGATTGGGAATTGGAAATCACCCATATATATTAAGAAAGGAATCAATGTGTTAACTGAATGGTTAAATACGGGATCAACTTCCCCTCGGGAGTCTATAAATATGACAATCCTCTTACTAAAGTAGCTTATTTAGTGCTTACTGATGCTATGAGGATCCCTATGACCTACCCTATTAATATATTTTAATGCTCTTTTCATTTTTTAGGCAGTAGCTCTGTTATCTCACAAAAAAAATCAAATAAGGTTTATTGGATGGGTGCTTGCTAAGGTGTCCTTAGGGGTTTAGTTCTTGGGGTGGTGTGGTAAAATATAGGCCATTGGATGAGATTACAAAAATTTTGATAATGATTTAGTAATCTCATTCAGTGACTTGTATTTTGTCACACTACCCCAAGTACCAAACCTCTAAGGACACCTTAGAATTTACCTATTGGATGTGGATGTGGCCTTTCGGTATTGGTTGGACCGTAAGCGAGAGCGATAGTATAGAGGATTTTTTATGGGTCCATTGTGTATTGAAGGCAATAGGTGTATGGTCCAATGTAATTGGATGTAAGAATTTAGAACAACAAAGTACTAATTTATCACCCACGCGGCCATACGTAGCATGGGTGATTGTTATTTTTTTAATAATATAAATATAAAAATTTTCGTAATATTATAATAACTAGTTTAGATTTCATGCATTGCACAGGTGCCAATTATTTTCCTACAATTAATATATGCAAAATACATAAATAATGATAAAAAATAATTATTTGCATTGTAATGAAACGAAAGTTATCATATTTGTTTACTATATTATATACAACTTCGAGCATGAATGAAAACTAACAATAACCACTTAACAAAAGAAATGAGATGATGACATTGAGAGAATGACTAAATTTTTTCCTAAAAGTAGTAGTAAGATACATTGCATCACTAATATAACTACAAAAAATGGTTGTCTGCATAATGACTCCTTTTATGTTGCAAGTCAAGCATATCTAATGAGACACATCATTAGTAATGGAAAGTAAAAGTCTATGCAATAAATACATATGGTTAGCAATAATTGTTAAATTAATAAAAAATTTATCACTTAGATAATTAACTTATTGAGAATCATCCTTTTAATGCATAAACTTATGAGAGTAAGCCTATGATATTTTTGGGAAATTTTCAATTGCAACATAAATGAAGCATACATAAGAATCCAACAATCATCCACTTCAACAATTTTTACTCGTGTAGCATTACGGATGATGATATATAAAAAACTAAGTGCTCTCTATATCAATTTTATCTTTATGTCTACTACATCTTAAGGTATTTGTCCATTCACTTATTGTGATGTAAAATTTAATTTTCTTGACAAGAAGTGACACTTGAATTAACAAACCAATTCACCTTTTTCAATGTTTCCATCTCACTCTTATATTTCTATTTACTCAAGTCTTTACAAAAGGTAGATAAATGAATTTTCTATTTTTTTTTCCATTTTCATGGCAATTTTGGTGTATGTTTATGGAAGAAAAAAATGAAAATGATAACAAATACTAATTAATTAAGTAAGAAAAGATCAATTCAAAAATTTAAATATAATGGAAATTAAGTAATTTCACTAGTGATACATTAAGTAACTTTGAGTTTAACAAAGTTAGAAGGGCAAGATACTATCAATAAGTATTGCTTTTCCTATGCTATCAAGCTTTAATAATGGACCTTTTATGTGGAGTCAAGAAAAAGAAAAAGGTATCCCCTTTATTCTTTTTATAGCTATAATATCTCTTAATTCCTGCATTTAGGAGAACAATTGAGACCCTTTCTTTTGTATAATTCAATGGATAAGCATAATGGTGAAAAAGTATGGACAAAGAAACTACAAATAATTTTGTGATGATGAGTTCACGTCTCAACAACTTATAGATTCAAGTTAACTTATACAGGGAATCTTAATAAAGACATAATTACATGAAATATGCATAGATAGCTGTAATATATCCAAATAGATTTCAATATCACATTATAACCCTTTTTTTAAGTTTTTCTAATTTCACTTTATTTCATATATTCAAGGAATAAACTATTTACTAATATGTGTAGACAAAGCTTTGTAAGACTACAATGAATAACAATAATAACAACAATGACAACGATGACGGCGACAAAGCCTTATCCTACTAAGTGAGATTAGCTAGATGGATTGCATGACACCATTGAGTTTTATCTAAAATCAGATTTTTATGAATATTATTCATTAAGAGATTCTATTTTATAATTTTTCTTAATGTCCCTTTTTGCTTTTTCCTTACACCTTTTCATAGGATTAAAAACTATGCGATTGATTTTTCTTACTGGTACCTTTAGTGGCATTCTTTGTATATGTTTAAACTACCTTAACTAATTTTTTATCATTCTCTTCTCAATAGGTGTCATGCCAATATTCCTTTATATGCATTCATTCCATATCCTTTTCTTTCTTGTATGATCACATGTTTATCTTAACATTCTCATTTTTGCTACTCCCATTTTTTACTCTTATTATTCTTTTAAAACCCAACATTCACTATCATAAATAAAACTTTGCCCGACTTTTCACAAAATTTTTGATAGGAAAATTTTTCAAAAGTTTTTTTTAAGATATACTCTTTTTTCATTGTAAAAATTAAACATAATATGAGAAGAAAAAGATCAGTAACAAAATAAAAATTCTACTCATTGTTAAAAAAAGTAATAGAAAATTTTGAGGTTTCACTCACTAGGGCCTTTTCGTAAAGATTTTCTACAAGCTTCCTAAACAAAGAAAACATATTGTTAGGATAAAGACTAAAAGCTTCATGAATAAAGAAAACATATTGTCAAGATAAAAACTAAGCTTCAATACATATATTTTATGATAAAAAATGAAACTTATTTATTAACCTTCTTGTTAGGGAGCTATAATAATCAATATTTACTTTTGCATAAGTTGCCATATCATTGATTATTGCATTTACCTTTTCTAGAGTAAGTTTATCTCTCATCTACTTGTAATATGTAAAATGTAAGACTTAAGTTAGGCTATGGTGTAGGTACAAACCAAAAGATTTTCTTTTTTGGGTACAAAAATGAAATCCTAAAATTACGAAAAAAAGATATGAAATATTAAAACCAAATAAATTTTAATTATACACAGAGAAAGGAGATAAGAAGACGACATAAAGGGAATTTCTATATGTTTAGACTCTAGCAATTGAATAACCTCATTTCCCTATAAATATTAATTCAACATTTCATAATGCCTTTCAAATAACACACGTGCCAACTGTACTTTAGAATTTTTTAGGTAGTTTTACCTTTAAATGTGAAAATCATTGAAGAAATAAAAGGATTCAATAAGCTATATTATGGTGACTATCAAGGATTATTTTAGGTAATTTAGACAAGATTTAATAGTTATTACAGGGGCTTTATAACAATGACTAACACTATCAAAGTTGTTTAGTTGTGTTCATTCTAACAGTTATCGAAAATGAATACTTACAACAATAAGTGATCTAGTTCATTGCTAGTCACAAGCCATAATGGTGGAAAACTATGACCCTTTTTCCTCTAAAAAATGATGAAAGAAGAAACAACAAATATGAGGCCACATTTTATATAGTCAAGCAAAGAATTTGAAATAGCATCAATACCACCACATAAAAAAAAAGGTACAAAAAGAAGAAAGTGATAAGAATAATACACATAATCCAAGGCAAAAGAATCCATTTTAACTCCAGTCACATGTAATTTGAATATGATTGGGGAAGTATTCAAAGCATGAAAGTGAAGAGGAAGCTAGGACACCATTACTAAAGTTTAAAGAAGCAACCACTCAATTTAGAGGAATAAACCATTACATGAAGGATTAAAAGGATTTTTGATAAGTTCTTGTATTCACTTCCATAATGATTTCTTTTCTTCCTTTCACCTTTGTAGCATTGGCATATATTTATTTCCAATGTGAAGCTAATTTATAGAGAGAATACAAGCAAGATTAATATCTCATACAACCACTCATAAACTCTATTTATGAGAATGAGCTCTTTATAAAACTATGAATTAAAAGGGTTGTGTTTAAATAAAGGAATAGGCAAGAAAAAGGAAAGTTTGTGGTGTTATCAAATGAAATGATCTCTTTATTGAAACAATTTATGAAAGTGGAAATAATTAATGACCACCTGAACTACCATAAAATAGCTCAATTGGATTTAGCAACATATCATAATAAATAAATTCAAGTGTTTCATTGCAACTAAATTACTTAACTATCATAAAACTTGTTAGGTACATAACATAGTATTCAACTATGCAACAATAATCAAGACTTGAATAACATTATTAAGAATGAATAAAGCAAAATAAAGAGTATAAATACAAATGATAGAACCTTATCTTCAAATCCTTTAGATAAGGTCAAACAAAAATTTTAAAGTTATTGATAACTACCTAAAAAAACAAAAAAACCACCATCATTTAGAAAAGCTTTACCTTCCTTTTATATTGCTAGATGAAAATGTAACAGAAGGAAAATCACTCATTCATCTTATACAACTATGAGCCTATAAAAAGACCATATTTCTTGTTATATATAAAGAACTTGACAATCAATTATTGTCTAGCATAATAAATTAGAAGCTTTGATATACTAATAATTATGAAAAAAAACTCTGAAGAAAAATGCTTGAATCAATGCTAGAAATGAGTAATTATATTTGCAATCTATTTAATTTTGTACAGGTTTATAGAAGTAGACAAAGTGTGTAAAAATATATGCAAGGGAAATCATATGGAAAAATATGATGAAAAGGGTAAATATGATTTTGTAATATCCCTAGTTTACATTTAAAGTTATATAAATTTTGAGATTTATGGATAAATTATTTATTTGGTTGATATTAATTTATAATTTTATTTTCTATGTTAATGATTTTGGAATATTGAAAATAATATTTTCAATAATATTCAAAAATTATTTATATATGGTCATTGTCAATGTGAGATTAAATTAAAATAATTTTTATAAGGAATTTCTCATAGATTGAGAAATTAGTTTTAGTAATTATAAGTGCAAAATTTTATGAATTAATTGTTGTATTTGATAAACTATTTTAGGAAATTATGAAAGATTAAAATGTTTAAAATTTTTAAATTAACCAAGTTAATACGAATATATATATATATATATATATATAGAGAGAGAGAGAGAGAGAGAGAGAAGATTGGAAATAGTGAAGTTGAAATTGTAAATAAAATTAATTTTATAAAAGTAAATAATACACTTGAACTAAAATGAAATGTAAAGATCATGAGGTAAAAGTGAGTTTAAATGAGTGAAGAGCATAGGATTATTTTTCTAGGCTTTATATCAATTTTCTTCTCTTCTCCCTTTTTCAAAAATCTAGTTTCTCACTTCTTTTTGTCTTTTACGAGATCAACTTCTTCTTTTAATTTTGGATTTTTCTTGCCTTACCCACTACCTTATTGTTTCCCATTTTTTCTTCTATTTAAACAATCTCCTTACCATACAAATTTCACCGCCTTGGTCTCTATACTTTATTTACATGTATATTTTTATCTTATTTTTCTAAACACAATATAATGCACACAATCCAGCTTTTTTCTACACTTTTCCTAGCCCTTCTCTCTCATTCTAGCACATAGTCTTAGTAGGTTTATCATTGGCTTGATGGCCATGGTTGTGGATGACTCTTCTTGGTGACTGGTAGTGTAGCTTTGTGCGAACAGAGAACTATGGCAATAGGGGAGCCAAACTTCCTTTCTTATTTTCTAACACCTTTTCTCTATGATTATAGTGCCACTGTGATTTACTGGGTTAATATTGCCTTTTTTTAGTTAAGGTGACCACCGAAAAGTGATATGGAAGGCTATGAGACACGAGGTTTGCACAACATGCTGGGTTTGTTGTCTTACCTCAGCTGTTGGTGTTTTGTGATGCTTCCGTTGCTTGTGAGCTCTGCTTAAGTACATTAAAGTTAGATGAGCATTTATACATCATAAAATTATATATATTTAAGCTGATTTGATGCATTATTCAAGATAAAAATATTTTACACATACTATGGTTTTTGGCTTATGCTTATGAAAATTTTCATTTTTATGTCATCAAGAGTTAGGATAAAGTGATAGAAGTACTATATCTTCATGTTTTTGCTATTGTGAGACTAAACTAGAACACTTCTAGGTGCCTACTTGAAAGATATAAAGACCCATTTTTGAAAATATAGAATTTATGCTATAAGATACTATAATACAAGAAGTAGAATATTTATGAAATATTATATTCTTATATTTTACGTAATTTCAATTTGACTAAAAAAAATATTTTTAAAAATTATGGATTTTTTTACTAATGTTTTTGAAAAATAGCATTTTTATGCTATAGAAGGATAGAATATCTTGATATTATGGAGAATTTAAGCTTGAATTAGAAAAGTTATTCTTATGAATATTTTCAAATATAAGAATATATATGAGAATTATGCAACTTTGATGTTATAGATTGTTAAATCATTTTATTAGTGGCATTTCTAAAATATTATGTCTTATGACTTTGAATGATTTGGAATTGAGCTAGAAAACTCGTTCATGTATGTTGAGATAAAAATAGTTTAGAAAAGTTATGATTTTTAAATCATAAAATGATTAAATAACATTAGTGAGATCATTTTAGAATATTACGTGGTAATATTTTCACATATGTAAGTTCAATTTCCAATTACCATAAGATAGAATATTTTTAGGTTTTAATAACTCAAGAAAGAGGTACTAAACTAACAATATAGGACATTGAATTACTCTAATTATAGTAAATTGAGAAGAAAATGAGTATTTTTGATATATTTATAAATTATACTTGTAAATGGTGATAATAGGAGGAAGTTATGAAAAGATGAATTTAGATGCTTTAAAGTTTCTAAAGGTGGATCAACATTACTAGGTGAGTATATATCTCACCACATCTTAATATTTTATTAAAAATAATTTAATTATTGTGAATTGTATTTTCTTATATAATAATCTAGATTTTTTATTCATTCATATATATTCATGTGTAAATTTAGTATTGTGAAATAAGAATGATGAGTTGTTTAAATAAATATTAATTGATCAAAGTGCATAACAAAAGTATAATAGTAGTTTTTTTTATCTATTAATGGATTATAGTATGAATTATGTCGTGAGTGGCATTGAGAATGGAAATGTGATAAGGTTAATAATGTGAAAGCCAAATGGGGAATTCCTAGCAAACAATTGTAGAAAATATACATATGACTTGAAAGTCGAAAGGGAAATTCCTAACAAACATTCTACCCAGAACAGGTAATGTGTGATATGTGCATGATGTTGTGTGCTATTGGATAATTGAAATTTCTATGATTTATGATAAGAAGCATAGGGTTTAAGTCATGTACAGGTGAACTCCCATTTTAAGGTTTGGTTTCACATATTTTAGAAAAATTTAGGAATATGGGTTTGCTAACATTCTTTAGTTTGGTTTTTTAAATAATTTATGATTACTAAACAATGGTAGATATGTGCTTACTAACTTTCTATAGCTCATTGACTTTCTATAACTCACTGACTTTCTATAACTCACTTTGTTATATCTTCAATGTTTTTATGTTGTTATGAACATATTTGAGCTTTATAATATTTATGGAGAATCAATACCGCCTTGCTAAGAGATTTGATAGTTAGGATTTAAATTAGTATTCGATGGAGATTTGTTCAACTATAAGATGTGTTGAATTGATTATTTATGTATAAGTGTGAAACTATATTGTACTATGTATATATGATGCTTTCATATCTGAAAATAAACAGGTTTTGTATTTTAGAATATGTGACTCTTAGGAAGTGTCCAAAAACTAGGGAGATTTTGTCTATTTTCTACAAAAAATTTAAAATAAAATTTGAAGTACTCCTAAAATTTGGAAACTCCCGTTAAAGAGTGAAAAATGTTAAGATTTGTAGGAACCAGTAATGAGATCCACATCAGTTATGGTCAGGATGGGTCGTGATAGATTTATACATCAGATAACATTCTCTGATCATCTTTGAAATGTATGTAGCAAGAAACATACCATCACTTGAAGATTATTTGCCCCAAATCTTGCATATCTCACACTTCGGTTATATTTACTATTGCTATGAGCCATGATGCCATATTATCATAACTCAAATAGTATAGCTAAAGAAATAATAAAATAAAAATCTTAAATTTTCTCATTTTAAGGCCAAATAAAAAGAAATATATAGCTTTCAATTCAACTCTTCTAAGAAGGAGAACAATATGAAAATCTAAATTATAAGATGGGGAGATTTTTCAATATTTCTAAAACTAACTCACCAATTGATTTAGACAACCATAAAATTAAATAGCTCATTCCAAAATTTAGTTCAATAATAACATAACACCAACCTTACATTTAAAAGAATACTTCCCCACTAACATATATTTCCATAAAAATCATTGCATTGTTCGACAATAGCTTGGTCTACATGTAAGGTGAAAAAAAAATTAAAAAATATGCAAGATAAGATAACAAATTTGTATGAGAGCAGGCTGGACAATGTGGAAGAGCATGTTGAAATAGAGTTTAGTATGAATTATCGAGTGATTGCACTCATATAAAAATGCATTGAGATGCAAATAGAAACCAAAAGAAAATACAATCATCTAATCTCAATAAATTCAAACCAAGCAACTCAAAAAAGTTTCTCAAGTCATTTTACCTTTGGGGAAATAAGATCAATTAAAGATAGTTTTACCTATAGGATTTGTTGATAAACTCTAAAATAGGGACCTTCACGTGTAATGTAGTAAAATCTTAATGTAACCTTACCTCCTTTCTAAATGAACCGTAAGTTCCTTTAGTATTAAGAAGATATGTTTGCTTACATGATACCAAAGAATTATACCTTAAATTTGGCAAGTGAATATGAATAATCCTATAAGCAATAACAGTTTTTTTTTCATAATAAGTGCCATATTTTTTTCATTATAATGAGAATCTGTTGCTTCAACTAAAGTTGCGCAAGCAGTTATCTCCCAAACTTCATGCATACAGCATAATCCTTTTTCATATCAAGTGCCATAATTTTCATCATAATAAGAATAAGTTGCTTCACACATATAGACATGCAAAATACTTTAATTTTTTAAAAATTAATTAGTTATCTCATAAATTAAATTGATATAAACATTAATATACTTGTAAGAAAACAATGATTTTTCGTAGATCCAAGGACAAATATTAATTCAAACTTGTTTTAGTATTAGATGAATATCTGCAATTCATAGCATATAATATTTCAAAAAGGCATTAGTTTTCTTGTGAAAAATGGAAAAAAATAAAATAAATAATTAAGAAGTAACTTATGAAAAACAAACATATGGAATATGAAAAAAGCGCATTTCTATTTCTATAATACTTTGTAACAAAAAGTTTGAAGGCAACTGTTTTAGCCAAGATTAAATCACCATTCATAAAATTAGTAAACCAATGATTAATATACCAATAACAATGATTAATATAGATATAAAATAATATATTTTGTTTTATTATAAAATATTATAAATATGTTATTGGTTTAATTTAATTTAATTATTTAACTACTTATTATATTTTTAACTCTTATATTAATTTATAATTCACAAATTATTGCTCTTCCTTATTCTTGTTATTATTTAATAAAATAATTATTATTACTTATTGTAGTATTTGCGCTAATAGTTATTATTTATACTAGTAATTATATATTTTATTTTATCATAAAATATTATAAATATGTTATTGATCTAATTTAATTAAATTATTTGATTATATATTATATATTAAACTCCTATATTTTTTTTTTTATGATTCACATGTTATTCTTCTTCCTTTTCATGCTCATTCTTGTTATTATATAAGAAAATAATAATCATTACTTACTTTTGTATTTATATTAATAGTTATTATTTATGGCAATAACTATGTATTTTATTTTATTACAACATATATAAATAAATTATTAATTTTATTTGATTAAATTATCTAACTTTATATATTATATTTTTAAATTTTATATTTAATATATAATTCTCATATTATTTCTTTGCTATACTCGTTCTAGTTATTATTTAATAAAATGATGATTATTATTTATTATCATATTTTTGCTAATTATTATTTATGTTAATAATTATATATTTTATTCTATTATAAACTATTATAAAAATTTTATTGATTTAATTTAATTATTTAATTACATATTATATTTTTAACTCCTATATTATCTTATAACTTACATGTAATTCATCTTCTTTCCTGTACTCATTCTTATTATTATTTGCTATTGTACATATACTAATAGTTATTATTTACATTAATAATTACATATTTTATATTATTATAAAATGTTGTAAATATATTATTAAATTTATTTAATTAAATTATTTAATTATATATCAATTATATTTTTAACTCTTATATTAATTTATAACTTACATACTATATCTATTTTAATATTAATTTCAATCACTATTTAATAAAATAATATATTAATTATTATTTTCTTTACAATGATAGTTATTATTTTTGTCATAACTACCATTTTTTATTTTTTATAAAAATATTATAATATATTATTGATTTAATTAATTAAATTATTTGATTTCATATTAATTATTTTTAATTTTATATTATTTTATAACTCACAAATTATTATTAGTATTATTATTTATGTTCATTTTTATTATTATTTAATAAAATAGTAATTACTATTTAATATTTTATTTATGCTAGTAGTTATTATTTATGCTAATAATTACATATTTTATTTTATTTTAAAATATTAAAAAATGTTATTAATTTAATTTAATATAAGTATTTAAATATATATTAATTATTTGTTTAATTCTTACATTATTTTATAACTCATATGTCATTCTTCTTCTTGCTCATATTCATTCCAATTGTTATTTAATAAATAATAGTTATTATTAATATTGTATTTACATTAGAAGTTATTATTTATACTAATAGCTTTATATTTTTTTTGTCATAAAATATTATAAATAAGTGATAAATTTATTTTAATTTAAATTATTTAACTATATATGTAATATTTTTTCTTTTTCAATATTTTATAACTCACGCAATATTCTTCCTTTTTCTTTTAGTTATTTTAGTTATTATCTAATAAAATAATAATAATAATAATTTATTATTATATTTACTCTAATAGCTTTTATTTATTTTAATAATTTTATATTTTGTTTTATTTTAAAATATTTAATTATATTATTGATTTAATTTAATTAAAATATTTGATTATATATTATATTTTTAATTCTTGTATAATTTTATAATTCACATACTATTTCTCAATTTTTTTTGAACTCTATCTAATTATTATTTAATACTTATGGTATTATCATCCCAGTTGTAAAAAATTAGGAATAGAGATAAAAGAAAAAAAATACACTAAAGTATAAAAAATATTTTAAGTATATTAAAGATTTAATTTAGTAGTGTGTAAATTATAAAGTAATAAATTTTTAAAGTAAAAAAATATGATTAAGTAATGTTTTGATTAAATTAATTGTAATGTAATTTATTTAAAATAAAATTAATATTAATGATACTAATTAATATAAATATAGTGTAATATATCTAAATTTTATTTATATTTTAATATTTATTTTTAGGTACAATATTTGAAAATCAAATATATGCTAATTAAGATTTTGAATTTACTGTTCACACAATATTTTTTTATCTTCTCCATTTTATATTTTATTTATTTTTCTAATTACTTCTATTATTTACATTTGAAATACTTAATAAAAATATAGTATATAAATATATAACTGTGTAGTTTTAATTATTAAATTCTTTTGTGTCTTTTATGTACTAATCTTCAATTAGATAGAAGAGAGAGTATGAAATATTTTAACGATGTTTAAGTAATTTAATTAAATGAAATGTAATTTATTTAAAGCAACAACAATATTAATAATATTAAATAGTATAAATATAAATTTATTTATATTTTAATATTAATTTTTAAGTATTTTATTTCAAATTGAATATACATTAATTAAGATTTTGTGAAGAATTTTAATTCACACACCGTTTATTTCCTTTTTTATATACTTTATTATATATTTTCTTTATTTATTCTACTTGATCCTATTATTCATAATTTAAAAACTATATCATTAAATATTATAAATATAACATAATTTAGTTTATATTATAAAAATATTTTAAATATGTTAAAAATTAATTTAATACTATTTGAATTATAAAATAATTAATGAAAGTTATATGATATCTGATCATGTCACACGTTAATGCCAAATAAATTAACGGGTCAAGGAAGTTAAAGCAAGCAAAAAGCACACCTAATGCAAAACTGCTTAGCAACGAAATAAATAAAATAAACTTCAAAACATAATAGTGCGACATGTATAAGAAATTATACACTTTAAGTAATTACGTAGAAGTTGATTAGTAGATTCACAGATTTTGTTAATTATTATATTAATTTTAATTTTCAAATATTATTATCAAAATAAATTTAAATTTTATAAGTATAAATTATTTTTACACCATCACTTATTTATATATTGTTATATCAATAAAATTTTATCAAAATTTTACAATTAAATTTTTTTAATTATTATTACTTTTTTAATAATATCTGCTTTTCTTTCATTAACTGTATAAAACATCTTTC